>CAWUFW010002841.1:1200000-1800000 GCA_963921515.1 Calotriton arnoldi
GAGGTTCGAGGCTGCTGCCCGCTCCTGCGCCTGCTGCCCACTCCAACTGGGACCAGACTGCCTCCAACCACTGTAACCTTTCTCAGCCGCTTTTTTTCTTAATTTTTTCCCTGTTGTGCCACTGTTATTGTGCCCATCTGTGTCTTGCTCTAATTCCAACACTGTTTTTATTTTCTCGTGCCTGCCTGTTCCTTTTGCCTTTCGCCGCTGCTGCCCCTCCCCCCCGGAATTTCCCCCCGGAATCCCCCCCTGGAATTTCCCCTCTGGAATTTCCCCCCGGAATTCCCACCCCGGAATTCCCCTGCTCCCGCCTCCCAGCCTCTCCTCCCTCCCACCTCCCCTACTTAATGGAGGCCGCTGCGCGTCGCCGCCAAAGGCAAGCCCGTCTGCGCCCGTCCGCGACCCGACCGCGGCCAGCGCCAGGAACCCTGGACCTCCCACTACCCATCGCTACGACACCACCACCCTCCTCGCACTCAACCCTGGAAGACTTAGAGAATGCCAACAGGCCTCGCCGAACATGACCCACGGCCAGTTCTCCTGCCTCCACTGCCGCCAGACCCTCACCGCCACCCCGGCCTCCAACACCGCCGGCGCCAGCACCGGCGACACCCTAAAATGTATCCTCCTCAACGTACGCTCCGTACACAAACACGCCATGGAAATCTGGAACCTACTCGACTCTCTTTCGCCCGACATCGCCTTCTTCACAGAGACCTGGACCAACGCATCCTCCGCCCCCGACATCAGCACCGCCATCCCAGACGGATACAAGATCCAGAGGAAAGACCGCCCCAACCACCCAGGAGGGGGCCTCGCCATCACCCACAAGAGCACCTTCCGCCTCACCACCTCCAGCGAAACCTTCCCCTCCGCCGAACACCTGCACTTCAAGATCCAGACCACCCCCCAAAGCCACACTCTGAGGAACCCTCGTCTACAGACCCCCGGCCCCCGAACACCCTTTGCCGCCACCATCACCAACTTCATCGCACCCCACGCGATCGCCTCAACAAACTACATACTCATTGGAGACCTGAACTTCCACCTCGACAACCCCAGCGACCCCAACTCCACTATCCTTCGTGACAACCTCGCCAGCATCGGACTTAAACAACTCGTCAACACACCGACCCACAGAGCAGGACACACCCTCGACCCCATCTTCGCGGCAGGAAACAGCATCCATTTCAGCCACACAACGCAGCCGCCATGGACCGACCACCACTGCGTACACTCCGCCATCAACAAACCCAAGGCACCCAAACCAGCCCCACGCCCACCACGAAGGAACTGGAGCAAGGTTACTGACGAGCAACTGAACTCCACCCTCAACCGAGACAACCACACCTGGGCACCCGACGCAAACAGCGCAAACGACGCAGCCAGAGAACTCCACACCTGGATCTCCAACTGCACAGATGAGCTCACCCGCTACGCAACCCCAACAGACAACGCCCCAGGAAAGCCGCCTGGTTCACAACCGCTCTCCAAGAAGCCAGATGCACCTGCAGACGCCTGGAGAAGAACTGGAGAAACACCAAGACAACCGAAAACCACACCACCTACAAGGACGCCATGACGGACTACCACAACCAGATCAGAGCCACCAAAAGGAACTTCATCCACAACAAAATCCTGGCCAAGTCCACCAACTCCAAGGAACTTTTCAGTGTCATTCAAGAATTCACCAACCCATGCAGCGAAGCCACAGACATCACCCCATCCCAAGACCTCTGCGACAAGCTTGGAACCTATTTCCACCTCAAGATCAAAAACCTCTACGACAACTTCATCGACCATCCACCAGGCGCCACAGATGGCCCCCCGCCCCCCAGAAACACCAGCCAGCCCACCATCTCCAACTGGACACTGATCACGGCCGAAGACACCGCCTCAACCATGAAAAGCATCCACTCGGGGGCCCCCACCGACCCCTGCCCCCCTCACATCTACCACAGAGCCGTGGCCGCCATCGCACCCGAACTACAACGCACCATCAACACCACCTTCAAAACAGGCACCTTCCCAGATGACTGGAAGCGCGCAGAAGTCAGACCCCTGCTCAAGAAGCCCACAGCTGACCCCACCGACCTCAAGAACTATCAGCCCATCTCGCTCCTCCCCTTCGCAGCCAAAGTTGCAGAGAAAACAGTCAACAGGAAACTGACATGATTCATTGAAGAGAACGCCATCCTCGACCCGTCCCAATCCGGATTCCGAAGCAACCACAGCACAGAGACCGCCCTACTCGCCGCCACAGACGACATCCGCACCCTCCTGGACCAAGGCCACTCCGCAGCCCTCATCCTACTCGACCTATCAGCGGCCTTCGACACCGTCTCCCATCGCACACTAGTCGTCAGACTACATGACGCAGGCATACAAGGAACAGCCCTGGACTGGATCCGATCATTCCTCACCGGCAGAAGCCAAAGGATCAGACTCCCACCCTTCCTCTCCGACCCCACGAAAATCACCTGCGGAGTCCCACAGGGTTCATCACTGAGCCCCACCCTCTTCAACATTTACATGGCCCCCCTCGCAGCCATCGTCCGACAACACGGCCTCAACATCGTATCCTACGCCGACGACACCCAGCTCATCCTCTCCCTCACCAAAGACCCCACCACTGCCAAACTCAACTTCCAGAAAGGAATGCAAAATGTTGCAGTCTGGATGACCAACAGCTGCCTCAAGCTCAACGCCGAGAAGACAGAAGTCCTCGTTCTCGGTACCACCCCTTCTGCATGGGACAGCACCTGGTGGCCGACCGCCCTCGGAAGCCCACCTACCCCCTCAGACCACTCCAAGAACCTCAGCATCGTACTCGACTCATCACTCTCCATGAACCGACAGGTCAACGCCGTCACCTCCAGCTGCTTCAACACCCTCCGCATCCTCCGCAAGACCTTCAAGTGGATCCCCCCTGAGTCAAGGAAGACAGTCACCCACGCACTCATCACCAGCAGACTGGACTATGGAAACGCACTCTATGCCGGCATCAACAAGTCCCTACTCCGCAAACTCCAGACAGTACAGAACACCGCCGCCAGACTCGTCCTTGGCATCCCCCAACACGAACACATCAGCCAACACCTACGAAGTCTCCACTGGCTCCCCGTGGAGAAAAGAGTCACTTTCAAAATCCTCACTCACGCCTACAAATGCCTACACAACAACGGACCCAAATACCTCAACGACAGAATCAACTTCCACGTACCCAAAGAAACCTCCGATCTTCCAACCTCGCTCTGGCCGAAACCCGCGCATCCACAGAGCCAGAGCAGGCGGAAGATGCTTCTCTCACATTGCAGCCAAGACCTGTAACGAGCTACCGGCAGACATCAGACGCGCCCCCTCCCTGAACACCTTCAGGAAGACCCTCAAGACCTGGCTCTTTGGCTAAACAGATCTGCGGACCCCCCCTCAGCGCCTTGAGACCCTCACGGGTGAGTAGCGCGCTTACAATTCCCTGATTGATTGATTGATTGATTGATATCCCCCCTGCTCATGGTATGACATCACATTATGCCTCAAGTATGTAGATTTTGTGCATTGTGGGATATGCACATTTTAGACAGAAGGCTGCATGATCAATGTGTTGTGGCAATCAGTGTGTTTATGGTTTGCAAACACACTGCATGCTTTCTCACTTGGTGGACCCAGGACTGCATCTCCGGAACAAGCAAAGGGGCACATTGACTGGAGATGCGGCAGAGTGTCACATTGGCCTACTTGCCTCAACCCCACACACATACAAATTGTCTACACAGGGCCGCATCTCTTTGACCACAATATGATGATGCAGCATGAACGAGACCGGTGATGGTCAGAAGTGAGTATGCCACCACGGTTCGCAGCACACATGCAGCATTGTGCATCATCGGTCTCGTTCACGCTGCATCATCATATTGTGGTCAAAGAGATGCGGCCCTGTGTAGACAATTTGTATGTGTGTGGGGTTGAGGCAAGTAGGCCAATGTGACACTCTGCTGCATCTCCAGTATATGTGCCCCTTTGCTTGTTCATGTTGCCCTTATTTTGTAGTCTGAAGCAAATGTTTCTTTAGCTGTATTTTAAATTACTTTTCTGTGCAGATTTCCAAGTCTGTGACACCACCAATAAGTGCCTTACAATATATTCATTGACTATGGTGATATGTGGCTATGCCCCCAGGTACAATAGTATCTGGGACACGATCTGCAGTCATTGTGGGTGTGCACTGGGGGATATTTATTTGGGCTTTAGTAACATTGGTCCCATCCACCCCCGTCCCCCCAGTCCCTGGTTGTTACTTACCCTGTTGCTGATGTAGCTGGTCATGATCAGCACTATCCTGTCCCTGGACTCCAACCACCGACTCCTCGCTGATGACTGCGGACACCTGTTCCTCCAAGGCATCCAGCTCCTCCTGTGGTGCTGGACTCCCACCTCCGGTCTGCAGTGCTGCCTGGCGATTGTTGGCCAGTTTCTGCTTGGTTTTGCGCTTAGCATCATGCCAGCGCTTCTTGCAGTCAGTCACTGTCCTCTTGACATCTGCGACAACATTCACCTTGGCTACGATGGACTGCCATATTGCATTTTTGGTCCCCAATGACACAGTGGAGCTGACAAAGAGCTGGTGTTATTTGTCTGTCACCTCCGCAATCAAGATCTCATTTTCCTGCTGGCTGAACCTGGTTTTCCTCTTCCTCTTCCCCAGGGTCTCTGGCTGGTCCTCCTGGCTGTTTGTGGTGTTGGGGGGTGTTGTTCTCTCCTGCATTACTGGGTCAAGCTTCCTCCATGGTTCTTCAGGTATGTTTTTTTGTTTTTGGTAGTGTTTTGTGTACTTCGCGGACGTTTTGTAGTTGTTTTTCCCGGGTAACCTGAAAAAAGTGGCATCACACTGATTTGCGTGCAGTTTCTGGCCGCTGACTGGCAAGCCGCAACTTTTTTCACGTTAGCGGCAAGATTTGTATCGCCGTAACGCAAAGGTTTACGTTGACAAATCTGCCAGCGATGAGAAACTATCACCATGTAGCGACGTAGTGTAAATACGTCGGTACCATGGCGAAAGCTTTCAGCGGTACAGGGCGGTAGGAAAATTGCCGCTAACTATCGCTAACGTTAGTTTGCGGCAATTCTTGTGCATATACCCCTGAGTCTGCTCCCAGCCAACGGGAGCTTTAAAAATGCTCCCGCCGGCTGGGAGGAGACTTCTGTTCTTTTTTACTGCCCACACTGATGCGGGCAGGGAAAAGAACAACGTATTGTTCTCGCCTGGAGGGAGGAGTATAAATGCTGCTTCTCTCTGCTGGCGGGAGCAATCCCAGCTCCCACACCATGCAGGAAGCCGGCTAGGGCCACGGGGGCATGGGCCTCCCCCCAGCGTCCTCCACTGTGTTGTTTGTGGGTGCCCCAGCACACCTATATTAAAGGCAGGGCCCGGAGAATGGGGTCCTCGAGCCCATAATAGGTCCCCTTCCCCTTTAAAATAAATAAATATGGAACTGAAGGATGGGGTCCCCAATGCCTAATGAGGCACAGGGAGGAGAGCTACACAGCCCCTCCCCTAGTTTCAAGAGCATTGAGACCCAAGGGATGGCATTCCCGGGGCCTGTGATGGCTCGGGGACGGGGGTTGCATGGCCCCCTCCCCCTTATTGTTAAATTAGGCCAGGGGGGATGGTGTCACCGGGGCCTAACAAGGCTGGGGGGACACGCGCCCCCCTCTAATTATTTATTGAGTTAGGCCCTGGTGGATAGGGTCCCTGGGCCTGAGAAGGCTCGTGGAGGGGAGCTGCGCTGACTCCTTCCCCTTTATTATTATATTCGTCCTCAGGGGATAGGATAACCAGGGCCTAATAAGGCTTGGGAGGGGGGCCATGCAGCCACCCTCCCTTTTTTTAATTGTATTTTGCCCCAGAGGATGCGGTCCCTGTGGCCTATTAAAGGTCAAGGAGTGGGCTCCATGTGTTCCTCCTCCCCTGTTTAATTGTATTTGGCCCTGGGGTTGGTGTCCCTGGAGCCTTTTAAAGGCTTGGGGAGGGGGGCCATGCGGCCCCACTACCCTTGTTATTGGGGGGACTGCACACCCGAGTGCCCTCAGATTTTGGCCCCACGGGAAAGTGGCAGCTAGGGACTAAGAAGGCTTGGGTAGAGGGGCCATGCAGCACCCCTACCTTTTTTTAAATTGTATTTGGCCCTGGGGATGTGGTACCCAGGGCCTATTAAATTTCAGGGAGGGGGCTCCACGCATTCCTCCCCAGTTTAATTGTATTTGACACGGGGGTTGGGGTCCCTGGGGCCTTTTAAAGGCTTGGGGAGGGGGGCCACACGGCCCAACTCCTTTTTATTGGGCGATAGGGTCCCCTGGGCCAATAAAGGGTCAAGAAGGGGGGCTGTACACCCCTCCATTTAATATATATGTTTGGCCCCAGGGGATAGAGTCCACCAGGCCCGGAGACCAACCCTATGTTGAGCACACCAAAGGCTGTGTGTGGTGTGGTGTTTGCAGCCTGCCGGGGATTTAGCCACAGGGCTTGGCAGCTTCCCAAGCAGTGGCCAACCTCTTGCCCCACACGCCAAAGGCTATGCGCAGAGTGGGGTTGGCTGCCTGCAGGGAGTTGGAAGCAGGGCCTGGCTGCAAGACAGGTCCTGCAGCTAACCCCATGGCATCCACAACCAAAGGCTGAGTGCTGCATGGGGTTGGTTGCCTCTGGGTGGATGCCTGGTTGGAGTTGAACGCACAGCCTGGCTACAAGCCAGGGACTGCACCAACCCCATGCCATGCGCAATGAAAGGCAGTGCGCAGCGTGTGGTTTTTTGCCAGTAGGGGGGGGATCGCCGAGGGCCTGGCCTGCAGCCAAAAACCCCAGTGCACACTGCCGAAGGCCGTGGACGGTGGGGAGGTTGACTTTTCTTAGGTTAATAAAATATTTCTTTACATAAATAAAAACCAAAGATTAAAGTAGCTTTAAAGTTAATGTGATAAAAAGATTATTTTTTTAAAAACCTTAGAAATTCACTGAAAAAAAAACAGAGGTTAAAGTAACGTTCTAGTTAGGTGTGATAAAAAGACCTGTTTTTGTTTAAAGATAAACCTTAGAAATTCACTAAAAAAACAAAGGTTAAAGTGACTTTATAGTTAGGTGAATATGTCTGTCACAACATTATGGTTCGAACAAAAAAAACATTGATATTCACCAGAGCAGAGCTAACAATAACTTGCATACCCACTATGCACTGCTCATGATCTCACATATTACATCACTCAAGACATGTTCAATGACATAATTTGTGACATCACTAATGACATTTCAAATGACACCATTGATGAACTCACTGATGACATCATCTAGGGTTCTTTTGTACATATTACTCTATAAACTAGTATGGCATTAGAGGCCTGAAAGTAAGTAAAAAAATGCTCAGAATAAAATAAAGCATCATTAATGCCATCACAAATACAACTCCCTTACGTGTTTCAAGCATGTTTTATGTGCAACACTGACCCTACAACATTCACTCACAGGTAGTCTAGTTCACATTAATAATGAACCACAAATATATGGGAAATCCTCAATGAACACAGTGTTCAATATGTATACAACTGTTCAGGAAAAGCCAAGTTCCTCAAGATACTCAATGCCTGTTCCAAAATGTATGCCCCACTATGGACAGCTTTTGTCTGTGTCAAACCCCTCACAGTCACCAAACCTACATTAAGAAATGAAGTTGAGTAGAAAGAGGGGTACTGTAAACAGCGTTCACTCTATGGAGAGAGTTTACTCTTTACCACACTGGTTGCAGACAGTGAAACTCTCATGAGAAATGCACCAGAGAGTATTAAACAGTATCTACTAATATTAATGTACACTCTATGCAACACTTGTCCAAACAGACACTATTTGGTTAAATATCCAATGATCAGAAGGAGCTAAAGAACATACTACCTGCAGCCTTCATATTGTGGTGAAAACCTTACAAATAGCCCATCTTCTGAAGCAAAAGAATCACATGTACATAGGTTAGTACATGGTGCACACAGTCTTCTATGTTATGTAGAAATTTTCATGTTGAGACAATTCTGTCTAATAACTCAAGGCTGCTTACAGTACTTAGTACTAACTACGTAGAATCTTTGTCCTGTTGGAAACTTTTTCTGCAGAACCAAAACATGTATGAGGAACCTACTGGACACAAGTTGTCAAAGTCATCTGCACACAGAGTTACTCTTCAATACAAAGATTTATAATGTGTTCAATACCTCTACACACCTATGATGCATCAGGAGCACATGTATTTTGTTTTTTGGGGTTGGCTGGATGTGGGGGGTTGGCCACAGGGCCTGGCCTCAGGCTCGACGGCTAGAATAGCGTACGGTAATTAAATATTACTTTATGTTTTAAAAAAAGTAGAAATTCACTGACAAAACCAAAGGTTACTGGGACGTTATAGTTAGGAGATGGAATTGTGTCAGGTGAGCCTAAGACTATTCACTTGGATTCCATTAGTGTGGCATAAAACCATAGTCCAGGCTCTGATAACAGCAGACAGGACTATGGTAATGCCCTCTTTGTAGACATATTGGACTACCTGCTCTCGAGATTACCGGCAGTCCAAAATGCTGCTGCCAAGCTAATCTGTAACATGGACAGATGCAGCTTGGCATCGGATTGTTTGGCTTCTTTGCATTGGCTACCTATACGAAAAAGAGACAATTACAAACTCTTATGCCATGCGCACAAAGCCCTTCATAATACAAGACCTGAGATCTTACAGGCCAGATTGGAATTTCACAGGCCCACCCTTGACTTGAGATCCCGTAATCTATCCCTCGCCAGAACCAAACGCATTAATAAAAGCAGAACAGGCAGCCGATCATTTTTCTTATTTGGCTGCCGTCTAGTGGAATTCTCTACCTCTGGATATTTGCATCACTGATAATCATGCTAGGTTCAGAAAGAAATTAAAAATCTGACTTTTTCCAGACTAAGGCCTCCTTTTTTGTGTCCTAGCTCAGGGGTATTCTCTCAGTGGATAGGGTTGGGTAGGTGCCTAGTGCTATGATATCCTCCGGGGGAAAATATGTAATTTGTGAATAAAAAAGAAATAAAATAATGAAAACCTCGAAATAAATGATTGATGAGAAAACTGTGTATGGCGGGGCGCAAGGTATAGTTGCCTAAGGGTAATAGTTATTTTTCTGAGATAAGTACAAATATAACTGCTGAATTTCTATAGTTTTGTGTGCATAAAATCTGAACCTAAATATAACATCCCTGTGACCTTTGTATTTTTAGTGAAAAAAAAGAAATATATTGTTTGCATTTTTTTATCCAATGCACATGCTCATATTGTCAATGTCTTTCACCATGGAGTCAACACAGGTCAGTAAAGATTAGTAAGAAATTATACATTCCAGATGGTACACTTAACCAAAATTGAAAAAGATTTGGTAATATTTCATGAGTTTGCTGTGGGCAGTTAAATAACCAGAAAAGAACAAAGGAACCAAACCGTGACCATGATGGGATTGTTTCTGTCTGAAAGATGCACACAGTACCGTGAACCTTTTTTCTTTAATCAAATTCAAAAGGTAAGCTGAAGAGACAACAAGAGTACATTTTTAACCCATCTATCAATACTTTGTTTTGTTCTCCTTTTGTAAGGCAGGAACCGTTGACAGATAATAAGTGCTTTTCATCTTTTGTTAAGTTTATTGATAGGGAGGTGAATCGATAGCTGGCAAATGAGCCCATAACAACGTCACTGGTGTCGCTATTTGACGAGAACGCTGCTGTAGGTCCTTGCCAGGGACTGCTTTGCCTTTAACTGCTGTTGCCTTGTCAATAATTTCATGTGTAAATACTCAACTTTCTAATGTGAAAAACTGGCTGATGGACAGTAGTTACATTGGGGATTTTTTGGCTGGTCACCAAGTAAACTAATTGAATCAGCTCAAGAATGTTTTCCCTCCCCACTGAATGAACACGTTTTTAAAACATAGTGGCAGATTTGCTAACAGTTTGCATTGCAAAATGTTTATAAAAACTTTTCAGTGAAAAACTTGTTTTGCACTGGAAAATTGCCTTAATGTAACACAAAGCATTGATTTGCATTACTTTGCATCAAAGGGGCGTTCCACGGGTGGCAAATGGGCATTCCCATGCAACCACCAATGGTTTTTAAAGCAAAGCTCTATCTAATAACAATAATAGGCAGAATTTTTGCGGCACAAAATAAAGCCTATTTGAGACTGATGTTAACTCTAAGAAATGCTTTTATTCCTTTGAACTTTTCCGACTTTGCATGTGTACTACACTGTACAGCAGAGCGTAATACAGGCCCCTGCAGACCCTGTGGCACAGGGGTGACCCAACACTTTAAGGGCCCCCAACCCTGCAAGGGGCCCCTGTTGAGCAAAAGACTAATGAATTTCTGTGAGAAATGGGACACTCAGAGGCCCCTTATAAGATTCTACAGGGGGCTCCATCATTTTGCGTCATGCTACTGCTGCACAGCAGACACCCATAGTGGGAAAGTTTAAAAGTTTATCTAGGCACAGTATTTTGTACTAGAAAGGAACCCTTCTACTACAAAACCTATGCTAGATATGACACTGTTACAATAAAGCGCAAATGTGTGTGTGGTGCTAGGCAGCCTGATTATGCGCCAGTGCTAGGGAGAGAGCAGGAAAGCACCTGATCCCCTCTCATGCAGCAGGGCATAGTGCAGCAAGTTTGTTTCTTGCGCTGCATCGCCTGACATCTTTGTAAATCTACCCCATGGATTGTTTATTTCAAGTCAATCAAGTGAAGTCTAAAGCCCAGATTTACAAATATTTAATGCAACATTGCTGCACTGCCTTGCGTCAATGGGAGAGAGAAACGATGCACCATTCAATACTGAAATATGTTGCATTTTCTCTCTCCCCAACACCCTTCCACTTTGACTGCCATGCACCAACAGTCACACACTTGTACCGTAGTGCAAGAGTGTGTTCTGTTAAGTACCAAAACTCTCCTTCAAGACCTTTTCTCACTTTGTTTGTTTGCTGTATGTAGGAAAATGGGTTTTTAGCTGTGCAGGTTGTGAGTCCTGCGCAAGTAATAGGTACACAATTTCCCCTTACAAGGAATCCAAGCACCCCATTGTAGCACTTGACTCTCTCAAGGTAGTAAAGAAAGCAGTCCTCGGCCTACTCAGGCAAAGTGGGGTGGGCTAGTAAGCACTATTCACTGGTACTCAATAATAACACCCAATAAATGATTGTCCAGTTTGTGCTTTTTCTTTAGAACTTAGACTAGTACATTTATCACACACACACTACTAAATACTATGAATTAATTTACAACTATATATATAAGGCAGATCAAAAATACCTTAGATTACATTATGAAATCACATTTGATCTCAAAGGGTCATGGCCCTCAAAATCTCAGTGCCCCCTCACCTTCATCACCATATAGGGGGGTATCACTTTGGATAAAACAGGCATATTGGCATTATTAAGGATTTACTATATTACAAACAACATGCTAAAAACACCATCATTTTGTGCATAAATGCAATAATCAGTAATAACCATGGGTAAGTGCAATTATTAATGTCAATAAAGCATATCAACCTTCATTGGCAATCACTGTCAGCATTATTATTTCAATACAGAGTCCCCTCTGTGCCAGGCTACCTGTGCACAGTTATCGGGATCCACACGACGGTAGTCTCACATAAGCAGCCTGCACATGCTTGGGCACGTGTTCACATGTAACCAGCCAAGTGTCCCTTACCCTAACTGCATTGCAGCAGCTTTAACCTAAAAGGCAGACACTGGAGGCAAACACACGCAGTCCATTTACCATGCAATTAACGAGGGTGATACACATGTAGTAAGACTTATCCACAGTAAATGTCCAAAACTAGGGGGCCGATTCACAGAACTAATCTGAGATAAAATCCTAAACTTACTACTTTTGGTATTCACAGAAGGCATTTAGTAGTAGTAAAGTTAGGACTCCTAACTTTACTACTACTAAACTGAGATAAAATCCTAAACTTACTACTTTTGGTATTCACAGAAGGCATTTAGTAGTAGTAAAGTTAGGACTCCTAACTTTACTACTACTAAACTGAGATAAAATCCTAAACTTACTACTTTGGGTATTCACAGAAGGCATTTAGTAGTAGTAAAGTTAGGACTCCTAACTTTACTACTACTAAACTGAGACAAAATCCTAACTTTACGACTTTCGGTATTGACAAAAGGCATTTAGTAGCAGTAAAGTTAAGAATCCTAACTTTACTACTACTAAATCCCTTTTGTGAATACCGAAAGTAGTAAGTTTAGGATTTGATCTCAGATTAGTTCTGTGAATCGGCCCCTAGGTGATCTAAAAAGCAAAATAAGAAGAAATGAAAACGTTTAATCTTTATTCTTGCCTCGAGAAGACTTAATGATTTGGAGCAAATCCCTGTCTACCAATGTTAGTAGATAGGGATTTGCATCAAAACCCGTGGGTGGTTGCATTGGAACACCCATATAGACACATGCAACTTTACTTTACTTTTGGTACTTTCCAATTCAAATCCTGGTTTGCATTAGGGTCAAATCTCACACCAACTCTTTACATCGGGTGTGTGTGTGATAGCTAATCTGGGCCTGATTGTCGAGGCTGAGAATCCGAAAATAGTCTGTGACTACTTATTGGAACAATTGCCAAAAAATGGATGTACCTTCTCAGGATTTACACTACATATAACTATGTACATATCAGTGTTTATGCGGTTTTGGTATCTTCCATTGAATGACAATTATGTTGGGCAAAAATGAGTAATGAATACTTATTGTTTTTATAAGGTAATTCCACGCGTAATAATGATAAGATTACCATTAGTAATCTTAATAATATTACTAATATTACAAATAAATACCACTAACGACAATAGTAATATTCACAGTGTAAATAAAATATCTGTACTTTTATCACAGATACACACTTTGCAGGTACAGAGGGGTCCAGTGTGTGGAGCTTCACTGCTAGCCTAGCGACGCATTTATCAGGTGTTCCTCAGCTGTTGCTAATCGTAGTAAAATTAATTAAGAATTAAGGGCTAAATTCCTATCCCAAGGTATGCACAAAGCATACTTTAAAACCATTATTTTGCATAGTTTATTTAGAAGCGCTACAAGTAGGGAAGTGACCTGCAGGTCCCCATCGCAATGAAACCTGCGCCACCCTGCCAGCCCTCTGAAATGCCTGGTGCCAGGTAGGATAGTTCAGCCCTGCCCAGGCCTCAAAAGAAAGAGCTACAAAAGCTAAGGGCAAATGCCCTTTGGACCCATTTTTGGGCCAGTTGATTTCTGGGAGGTAAAGAAATCCTAAACTGGAGGGTACTCAGTCAGTAGTTCCAAATACAAGCTCAGTAGCCCTCAGTTCATTCCACATACTTTCTTATTCATTATTTCATCAGTTAAAACAAGCATTATGTTTTGTTCCTTTTGAGAACGTCTTCAGGCCTCTGATCAATGCAAGAGTACAAGAAATGTAAAACTTGCTTAAAACTTAAAGACAAACACAAACACATTTTATGTATCCCGTTAACAACAAATAACCAAATTAAACAAAAAGGACACTATCAAATTAATGGCCCTAGAATATTCTAGAGGATTAAGGACTGGACTCCAGCTCATTTCCAGACAGACCACTACAATCTACACCTTGAACATTAGGCCACCACCTTCTCCAATAAGCAATTACCTGAATACTTCATCCATAGCCAACCCTCCCTCCTCCCAGCGGCGAGCTCTGCTGGCCAACCACAAACTCAAATGAATGAAGATGGAGCAATACCCAGAGACATATGGACTATGAACTCTAAGATGGCTGAAGATCCTAATGGCAGTGGAGATGGGCTCTCATGCCCAGAAGGTAAATTGCGCTTGTTGGGTTAATTTATCTAATGAGCCATCTGCAAGCATTGCTAGTGAAAATAGATACTGAGTACTATTCTCGCCCACAGTGGCAATAATAAACCCACACAACAGCGGCCTCCATCTTCAAGGCATTGAAGAAGACCGAATGTGTTGGGAACAATGGGGCAGATTTACAAGAAAGTGACGCATCTGTAAAGATGCGTCACTTTCCCTGCGCCAACCCAAGAAACCCTTGCGCCACTATGGATGCGCTGTATTTACAATACGGCGCACCATGGCGCAAAAATTCTGACGCATCTGTTGACGCAAAAGTCACGCATTGCTGGAGTCGTGTCGCAAGCACGACGCAACTCCAGCAATGCAGAGGGAGGCCTATCCTCATTGTGCTGCGTCACTCCTTACGCCTGCTTCAAGCAGGCGTAAGAATTTGACGCAGTGGCATCCTAGAAGTGGCGCAGTGAAATCTTGTAGATTTCACTGCGTCACTTCTACGAGGTTTTTTTGTGTTGGAACGCCCACCCTGCATACATTGCATACATTATACCTGACGCAGGTATAATGTGACGCAGGGCTTTACAACGTGACGCATCTCCCTAGATGCGTCACGTTGACTGACCCTGTGCTGGTGCTGCCAAGTGCGAGTGGAAGAGCAGTTCCTCGGGTAATGCTATTGGCCGGAGGAGTAGAGACAGCAGAGTGAGCCCGGCCTGGGCCTGCAGCAGCAAAGCATTACAAGTACTACAATTAATTTAGACGTACCTCTCGCGTGTAAAGATTTACTCCGCCTCCACATGAAAACCTGCAGACTATTTTTTTGGGTAACTCTGCAGAATTCCACAGAGTGAAACTCAGCGAGCTCTGTCCAGGCCTACCCTCGACCCCCTCCCCATCTCATCCCTCGTCTTAGCCCCTCCTCTCCCCTTCTCTTCTCTTAGGTCCTCTCCTTTCTGTTTCTCTGCTTTTCGTTTCTGCTTTTACTTCCCCATGAAGTTACAGTGAGAAAAAGTATTTTTCTATCCAAAAGATAAACCGCGTCGGGAAATGGAGCAGTTTTCCATTTTAATCAAATTCTAAACTTAAAGCAGGAGAGACAAAAAAGGCATTTATCTCGTATGCCACTACATATATTCTGTTCTCCTTGTCTAAACCAAAAATAGCTGAGAGCAAATAATGAGTAATTTTTACCCTTTTTTTTGGTTTATTGATAAGTGGTGAATCGAACGATGACAATTAAGCCCATTAGTAGGTCGATGGTGTCGCTGCTTAGCTTGAGAAGAAATGGAACATGAGAGGGTCTCTGGCCTCTGTGTCTAGAACTGTTGTTAACTAATTAATCATGGTTTCTGCAGACTGCTGAAGAGATCTCTCATAGGTATACAACTCACCTTCTACTTTCATGAATAACGAAGACATATTGGAGGGCATTTCTAATATCTCTAATATTTCGATAAAGATTAAAGCACCAAGAGGTGGGGTAACCAGTATGTGCAATGCTATTTTGAAGAAAGTACACACAGATTGGTCCCGTAGCAATTTATGTACTGGTTGCACCACCTCTTGGCACATCGAAGCCTTGTAGGAAATTGAATGAGGAGTCATAGACTGAAGAAAATGGCATGCGTAGTTGGCGGCCATGTCCACATTGGCATAAATGGACACTGCGCTAACACGAATTTGGCTGGAGAGTGTACAGTTGCACAGCGAATGGTCACTGGTATCCCTGGGCTGCATAAAGGCTGTTATGCTTGAGACAGGCAAGGGAAATAGAAGACCTGATGGGCATTACAGAGCTTGTGTAAGGACAAAGGCCTCTGACTACCTCTGCTAATGGCATGCCCTCCTTATTATTCTTTGTTCTCAAAGTTCTCTCTGCGCTTTTCGCTTTCTGGCCCTATTTCGAGGGGCTCCTAACCTTTGGGATCTCTCAACCCAGGGTGAGCCATCAGAAATGAGATTCTCATTGGTCTTTCCACACATAGGGCCTGATTCACAAAGATAAACTTACACTTTTGTGATTGTTTGCTATTCACAAAGGCACTTACATAACATAATGTGTATTTGTAAAGCGCACGTTCACCCAGAAGGGTATCTTGGCGCTGAATAACAGATGTTTATTGTCATCCAACTCAATGGTATTCACTTTATCGACCTCAGAGGGATAAAAGGCTGAGTGGACCCGCCAAGATTTGAACCAGTGACGATGAGGTTGAACACAGGCCCCTACAGTGGGCGCATTACTCCACTAAGCCATCAGGCCCAGCATCATAAAGGGATTTACGAGTAGTAACTTTAAGAGTGAGGAGCTTCCATACATAAAAAGATAGGACGGTCCTATCTTTTTATGTGACGAGACTCCATACTCATAAAGATAATACTCATAAATCCCTTTGTGAATAGCAAACAACGGTAAACTTACACAAAAGTGCAAGTTTATTTTTGCGAATTAGGCCCTAAGTTCTAAAGTGTAGCGCTCCTTAGTCCTCTCTCACCAAGCCATGAGTGGTAGCAGCTGATATATAGTTTTTGGGGTGCCTAGGTGCAACCAGGGAAGCTGCATATTGGTTTCAATTGTAAAGTGAGTCCAGAGTATTTCTTCTTACAGGGTCTGCTTTTTATATATTTTTTTTTTATTTGAAGATTGTAAACTTTATCCACAGTGATCGCTGGCATAATACTTCGGGAACATTCATCTGTATGAATTATGAAAATGGACTTTGCTAACATTACTGGGTGTCTACATTAGGGATACCTCCATATGTTCAAGAACCTTTATCAAAATGTAAGAATGGTATTTGCAAGATGGAGGTTGAATAATGCTCATGCACGACAATCGCTGTATCCCAATTAATCTTGATGTTTTTTGCTGGTTTCAGCTAGTCTAGAGGGAATAAACGTAGCTTCCCAGAGAGTTCCCTGAACGATCTGCACTTACCCATAAGATCCTAATATCACAGCCTCCTCTCTGAGAAGGAAAACTTCACCCGAAGCCGATTGGCCTGGCCCTTTAACCTTGTGAGATGTTATTAGCATTACGTGGAAGTGTGATTTCACCCAACAGCCCAACTTTGTGTAGAAACTCTGGAGCTCCTCAGCAGGTCAGAGTCATATCCAGGACTTGAACCTGTGAGGATGCATGCTGATGATGTGCATTACAAGTAAGCCTGGGTGGAGTTCGCGGACTTCTGCTACACGGAACTCCGCGAAGTGCAAAAAAAACTCTGCTGCACTACTCGGAGCTCCACAAGCGGCGGGGTGCGTTGGATAAATGATGTTCATGGTGATTTTCAGTGCCAGGTGCTTGTCTGCACTGTGCAATCATCGTGAACGGCACCATGCACAGTGCAAGGGGGCGCTGCTTCCTTTCTGCCACTCGAGTAGATTTTTACTCGAGCGGCAGCTTTCTCAACACAAGTGGACAGTTTCTCAACGCAAGCGGTCGCGAGCATACGCGACCACTTGCAATGAGAAATCTGACCGCCTGCTTTGAGAAATCTCGCCGGGAGGTTGATTTTCAACGCTCATGCTCGCCAACTTGATGTTGACGATCGCGAACGAAGAAAAATCTCGCCGGGAGGTGGATTTTCCTCGCTCGCCAACTTGACGTTGACGAACGTGAGCGAGGGAAAAAACTCTGCGAGCTGCGCGTAATGCGGAGTGTGGAAATCTCCGTAAACTCCGCGAGCGGAGCAGAGTTCACCGCCCAGACCTAATTACAAGTATGGAGCTGCAAACTGCCCATTGCTTTCTGACTATGGCTACATTTGTGGTTTTGATGAAGCTCTGATTGCTTGCCATGCTGCTGACCATACACTGTGTAGAAGGCCCTCTAGCTGGTCCATTGATTCCTGAGAGCCTCAGCTGGTGGTACCTCTGACCACTAGATAAAAGTGGATTGTCAACAGTTGGACTCAATGACTGCAAGTGTTTTCAAATTCTCAAGGAGCACATTGTGAACAACTATGAGATAGACACAGGTTGTCCATTAGCTTGATGGCTACAAGTACAAGTGAGACTATAATAATTCATCCTTGCTCACCTCTGTCTGCACCAACTTTTATTATTTTCCAAATTCCTTATTCTTGATATAGGGAAATATGTGATCCATTGCGGGGCTTTGTCATCATGGGCCATCTCCCATGTGTGTCCCACACTGCCTCGAGGTCGGTGTACCACCACCATACCTGGTGCACTTGCACAAACTCTGAGACACTGTCACCAAACCTTGCGGGTACCCTGAGCATTGTCAATACCATTGTCTTTGCTTAGCATGCATCAAACTACAGTGCTGTGTTCATGCAACCTTTGACTGAACTTTATTGTTACACTAATAACTGTTTTGCACTGTACCACGACTCTTCTAACATCCCTATTGTGCCTACTATAGGTGTACTACATAAGTTCATATGTGAAAAATGCTTATACAACTTTACTTTAGGCAGAGTAAGCATGGCAATAGTTAATAAGACATATTTGCAAACAAATGTACAGTTTCCCTATTTAAACTAATAGATGCTCTCACGGAAAATATGATGTTCCGCAGCAGAGACTGCTATGGGACATCATATTATCCCATCTCCTATAGTAGCCCATTACCGTCCAAATCCTAAGAGCTGTTAGACTTAGTCCAACCCATTCGTTCTCCATTAAAGTGTTAACGAGAGCTGTATCACCAAATCTGAGTCTTTCATGAAATCAGAATATTGATGGCTTAAGTTTCAAGTCAATACAACTCTTTCACAAACAGTGTCTAACTCGATCAGAAGCTGTCGATATTTTCCCACCAGTGGGCTCTACAGCTTACGTTTCATTTGCACACATTGACCCTCAGATTCAAAGCTTGCTATTAGTTTTTCTTGGTACCAAATCAAGTCATGATTGTGATCCTCAATAAAATATGTCCCTGAGTCCCTGGGAGTTTGTGTTTCCTGGTTGATTTACATTAAAAACCATTTTCATTTTCCTAGATGATTTAGAATGATCTTAGAATTACCAAATACATACATGCATACGTACATAAAAGTAGCTTTCCTTGTGCAGTACATAAAAACTAGGGACCATAGTTAGTTTGATAGCATTGTGGTTGCGTCACTTTTGTGGTGCAGCCCCGAAACAAAGGCTATTTTGGTATTTACTAAGCCATGCAAAGTCGATTTATGTGCTTTTGTGTTGTTTAATAAATGCAAAGTAATACAAGGTAGCGCTTAGTACTGTCTAGGGTAGGCGTTACATGGGTAGAGCATGGGCATTCCTGTGCCTCCACCCATGTACTTTGATGCAAATCCAGATTTACAAACACTTGTAAACCTGGGTTTGCACCAAATTGGTGCACCTAGACCACAGAGGCGTAATGATGAGACATATCTTCATTTCTCCCCGTTACTTCCTCCTTCCATGTGTGCTACACTTTGCAGCACACATAGAAAGAGAAATATGCCTCTAAGGATTGATTTTGTGCAGGAAGGTGCCTCTTTCTGAACAGAAACAATCCTGCCCATAAAGCAGGCACCCTTGCACCATGGAGAAAGCATGTCTGCATTAGCACTAGGCAGCCACAAGTGCAGCAGCGCATGGATGGAGCGGAACATATCATGGTAACTATGGCACTCTTCAGCTTTTTCCCGTCCACGCAACACAGTGCAGGAATTTGCCTTGCTGCATTGTCTTGCCTTAACTATTAGTAAATATGCCCTAAATATCCAGGTGGGTGGGTGAAGGGCATGACTAATGTTATCCATGATGTGGCCTATCTGAGCCCTTTGGATGTGGTGCAGAATGTACTTCTACATGTCAGTTGCTACTTCCCAGTGGGTACGCAAACTATCAAATGCAAATACAAAACGTTCCTTCATGTAGTGGAGGTAGTAAGCATCAGCTATAGCATGGAGTCTTACTCTCTTAAAAAACTGTAATCCAATTCCCAGTTACACTCATTTTGGTTTTAACAAATAACGGGCTCTTTCTTTGTGGACTCATATGTCTTTAACCTTCAAGACTGAGACAATAATTTTAAAGCGTGACCTACACATATAGGTCCTGTTTCAAAATCACTGCAGTGGTACTACAAAACTTACTATAAAGCGCTATTCACAAACTTCAATTTTGTACTAACTTATACTTTTGTAGTAACTTATATGTGTAATTTACACTTTTTTAGCAATTTACACTTTTTCACTAAGTCCAGAATTACACAGTGTGATTGCAACACCCTCCCATACAAAATAATGGAGGTAGACACGTAAAATAAAATTGAATTGGTTATTAAAATAGTTAAAATATAAATAAATATAATTAATGTTAAAAAATATATAAAAACTGCACAAATGTATGTTTTAATTATAAAATATGGGATAACCTATTTTTATTTTTAAAACATAATGTAACATCACATTTTATTGAAAATAATTGCATTACTTGTAATTATTATATACATACATTTTCATAATTATTAATGAATATTACAAATTATTTTTCCTTCAGGTGTGATTTTGTTTTGTAATTTAAACTTCACAAAAATAATTCTAATTAATTAAAGTTTTCATTAAAAATTAATTTAATGGTGCTGTAGCAATATTCTGTATCTTATTCTACATTTAAAGTAAATATGTAACATGAATTTACATAAAATATTTTACATAAAAATAATTTTAAGATTTATTTTTGAGACAAATATATTATTTTTAATGTTCCTATACTTTACCATGTGGAGAGCTCCATCCCTACGGGGGAGTCTTCCTTTTTAATATATATAGGGGACATTTAAAAAAGTGATGTATAGAATAATTAAATAATCTAATAACATTTAGGCCCTCATTACGATGGAGGGCGGACCGCCAGCAACAGGGCATCATTAGTGGTAAGTAAGTAAAATATTTGTAAAGCGCTCGAATGCCGAGGCGTTATGGCACTAAGGGAATGAGAGTTGAGCTGCTCAGTTCAGTCGAGAATTTGGAGGAAACAGCCAGGTTTTGATCATTTTCCTGAAGCGCAACCTGTTTGGCTGCAGCCTATAGTGGCCGGCAGCTTATTCCACAGTTTAGCAGCACAGTGGGATAGACTCCTGCCTGCCTCCCCATCTTGCTCTGCGAATTTTAGGAATCTGAACCAAACCCGTGTTAGTAGATCTAAGATTCCGTATGGGCGAATACCAGATAAACAGTTTCTGCATATCCAGGGCGCCCACTCCATAAAGTACTTTGTGAACCAGACAGAGTGCCTTGAATTCCACCCGTTGTTGAGTTGGAAGCCAATGAAGAAGCCTAATACTAGCGGAAGTGGGATGACCTTTAGGAATGTTAAGTAGTAGTCGCTCAGCTGCGTTTTGTAGAGATTGTAGTTTGGTCATCTGCACCTTGTCAATGCCCAAGAATAATGCATTGCAATAGTCTATCTTGGAGAGGATGAGAGCAGAGCAACTACGACTGTTTTCCTGAGTTCCTGTGGAATAAAAGGCATGATCTTATGTAGGGTCTTTAGTAAGAAAAACCAGGAGGACGTCAGGCGATTAATCTGACCTGCGAAGTTTGGCTGATTGTCGAAAATTACTCCCAGGTTCCTTGTCTTAGTTGTCGGAGACGGACACTCGCCTGCCTTGGTTGGCCACCATGCTTAGTTCCACAGGGTTAAGCCCTTACCGAGCTCCATAACCTCCGTTTTATCGGTGTTGATTTTAAGAAAGTTTTGGTTCATCCAGCTCATGATGTCAGTCAGGCAATTATGGAAGCTGATAGCTGTGACCTCCGGTTTTTGTGATACAGATATGACTAACTGAGTGTCATCAGCATGTGAGACCAGAGTGAAACCATGCTCTCTGATAAGTCTGGCCAGCGGTGTGACATAGATGTTAAAAAGGGTCGGTGATAAGGCCGATCTCTGTGGCACACCGCAAGGAAGATGGAAAATGTCCGATTTGAGATTATCCCAATGTATCCTCTGCTCTCTAGATGCTAGAAAGGAGGAGAGGAGGGTCAGAGCCGTCTCTTTAATCCCCACAGCCTCCAGCCGCCGTACTAACACCGCACGATTCACGGTGTCAAATGCTGCTGATAGGTCTAGTAGGATAAGGACGGCTCGGCCCCCACCCCATCCATCTGCCTGCGAATCTCCTTTGTGGCCATTATCAGGGCAGACTCAGTAGAATGACGTGGTCTAAAGCCATGTTGGCTGGGATCTAAGAGATTATTGGAATCAAGATGTTGGATTAGCTCGCTATTTAGTGATTTTTCAAGGATTTTAGCTGCTACTGGCAGGCACGATATCTGTCGGTAGTTTTTAACCTCAGTAGGATCCAGAGCAGTTTTTTTCAGAAATGGCCTGATACATGCCTTCTTCCAGGACAGAGGAAAAATCCCTGACTTGATTACTTCATTTAGGAGTGGAGCTAAATGGACGCTAATCTTTTCTGAGACCAGATGTAGAGCGGCGGGGGGGACACGGGTCATTAGGAGATCCCAACTTAGTTAGTAGAAGGAGATTATTCACTTTCTCCGGGGTAAGGGCCGAAAAACTGGTTAGTTTACCCTGAGTGAAATTCTCCTCGACGGTCATAATATTGGCTTTAGCAGCGACGGGAGCTGTTATAAGGAGGGCATCATAAATTGATTGCACCTTCGTTTGAAAGCAGCTGGCCATCTGGTTGCAAAAGGTTTGATCAGGTCTAAACTGATTAGCCTGCTGACGCTTGGATAGGGCAAGAACTGTTTTAAAAAGCTCCTTAGAGGAGTTCTTAGCGGCCGCTATTCTAGTTGTGTAATAATCCGACTTAGCTTTTTTGATAGCCTCCTTATATTCCTCTAGGACTAGATTAAATGCCATTTTATGTTCCTTGCTATAGTCGGCCCTCCATAGTCGTTCGACTCTTCTACATTTGGACTTAATGTTTTTAAGGTCTAGGCCGTACCAGGGTGCCGATGCCTGGCTTCTTCTTGTTTTTATAGTTTTTTCCGGGGCCAACTGATTGACTGCTGATCTAATCCATTCATCAAATTGATGCACTGCCACATTGTTATCTGCGGCCTGTGAGGGAGGGCATTTGTCAAGAGACTCTTCTAACTCGTTCTTCTGTATTTTATGCCAAGGTCGGGTATTTACAAGAAGTGGTCTGTTTAAGTTGTGGCCGGTTGGGCTGCGTCATTTTGATTTTAAAATGTACAGCTTTGTGATCGGTCCAGGGTAGTGGTAACATTTTGTCCAGAGTGATATTGGAATTGTTGGTAAAGATGCCGTCCAGAGTGTGACCGGCCGAATGAGTGGCTTCAGAGACAATTTGGGTTAGACCATGCGCTGCCAGGTTGTCTAGTAGCCTCGCAGTGTCTGGATTATTATTAGATTCAAGGTGAAAGTTGAAATCACCCAAAATAGTAAACATGGGGGATTCTAAACAGGATTCAAGAAGGGTCTGGAGAGCTAGGCCCTGGTGGTCAATATAGGAGTAGGCCAGAGAAGGTTAGGGTGTTATTCATTTTAATAGTAAAATGCATAGCCTCTGCCGTAAGTTGTAGGGTGGGCTCTACTCGGACATTAAGGTGGGAGCGATATAGTATGGCAATGCCTCCTCCTGTTTTCCCTATCCTGTCTAGGCCAGCCACTAAATATCCTGCAGGGAGAGCTGTATTCCAGTCAGAGTTGGATGTCTGGTTTGCCCAGGTCTCGGTCAGGAATACCATGTCCGGGTTAGAGAGCTGCATCATACATTCGAACTCATATTTATGTTTAATCAGTGACCAGGTATTAAGCAGGATGCACTGAAGGGAATATTCAGAGATACCCCTGGAGACCGTCCCTACTTTAAGGGAGTCAGCTGTGGTAGACTCTGGGCAAATAGAGGAAGCCGGCGAGACTCCTAGGTCTCTCCCCGGCCGGCTAAGCCCTATTTTTGTGGCAGTTAGGGCAGAAAGTTTGTTGTTTGGTTCTTTGTTAAAAGTGAAATCACATTGGCTACATTTAAATTCCCCTGAATTCCCCTTCCGGCAGCAAACATCAGGGGAAAGGCACTCACCCCTCCTAAGCTCCAGCAGCTGTTTGCTTGTGAGGCATCGTGAAGTGAATCGGGCAGGGGTTCTGGCGCTGCAGGCACTCCGGGCGCCGATGGGCGCAGACTGGCTTGCCTTTGGTGCGCCGGCGGCGCGGTCACGCCAGTGTGTCTTTAAATAGATGATTGGGCTAACAACTAGAGCGCTGACCCCTGAGCAAGGCGGGCCCGCTCTTACTTACGGGCACCGCGGGGCGAGCGCAATTAGAGCTAAGGTAGAGGTTGCTTTTAAAAACAGGTTATTCTATAAAACAGTTAAAAACAAAGTGCAATTTGCAATCGGAATATGAACAGACGATCACAGAGTGTCAATCTAAGCTGAGCAGAACACATCACACGCTGCGCGGTTGCGCCAGCGTGTCTTTTTATAGATGACTGGGCTAACAACTAGAGCGCTGACCACTGAGCAAGGTGGGCCCGCCATCCAGTGCATCGGTCCGACCACTGCATTACTATGTAGCCAGTCGGACAGCAGAGGTCGGGTGGTAGGACCGCCCCCTCCGGCAGGATCAAAGATCCCATCTGGACAGCGGTCGGATTCCTAACCATACAATGAAGTCGGTGCCTGCGTAGGCACCGCGGTAGGGATTAGGATATCCCTTTCTGACTCCCTGTTCATAGCAGTACTCCTGCCATGAAAAGGCAGATGGAAAGGGACTTTGGGGGCCCCAAGTAGGGCCCCTTTCCCCGTAGGCCACTGTTAAGTGGCCCTGAGGGCACACAAAGTGCCCCCCATACATCCATGCACCACATGGTGCCTGGCACACGGTGCATGGATGTGCACAAAGTGTCTTTTTTACTCAGCTTGTGCTGCGGCCCTTTTCTTGGGCCGCAGCACAAGCTGCAGTAGAAATGAGCACTTTTCTACTGCCTGCACAGCGGTACTATCATTAAAGTGAAAAATAGAATGGTTCTGCAAAATTTGGAAAAAGAGAGAAAGAGAAGCGACAGCCTGCACCTGAATCACTTCATGCCTGGCCAGGCAAGACACCGAACTGCCATGAAAACAAATCATGTTTTCTCCACAGAGTGTCTCTCAGCAAGAACTGCCGTAAAGGAGGACGCAGTCCATTACACCTTCTCCCTCGCGAGGCTGCCAGTCAAGAGCTGCCTCTCTCATGTACAATTCACACAGCTTCTCCGCCAGGTGACGAAAAAATAGAAACTCCCTAGCGTGTGAGTAGTAAAACAGGTACGCTCTTTAAAATGTTTAAAAAAAACAACACATTTATGCACATTCACTCACTCCTGTCTTAGGGTGATTATAAAATTGAAACACTAAAGTAACAATGGCACTGAGGGCATGTGTTATACTCAGGAAAGCACAGCTTTTTCTATCGTTTGTATCAAATCATCTGAATACTTACTGAAGATGACACTATTCAAAGACAGTCCTGGTTATGGGTCTGGAATATATGTATTTTTTGCAAATTTGTGCAAAATAAATTTTGCTTGTTTCTGAAATAACTTTTCACTATAGGGAAATACATCAGAGAAAACAAAAATCACTCAAGATTATCGGCAAGTAATTTTCAACACAATCCAGTTTCCCGTGGGCACAAATAAAACAAAATATTATGGTATACCAAATGACACAAATTTGCCACATTTTGCATAAAGTGAAATTTTGTAGAGAGGAATTGCATTGCCCATGGGTGGCGGGGCAGGCATAGGGGGGTAGAACACGGGGGAGGGGGCAGTGCGCAATATAAAAAAATAAAAATAAACACTTACCTTGCCGCCGGGTCCCACTCTCTGGTCCTGCTCTCCTCGTCAGACTCGAGGAACAGGAAGCAGGGCCAGGCTCCCCTGACCAATCACAACGCTGCAATGCAGATTTGTGATTGGTAAGCACCCAGGCTCCCCTGACCAATCACAACGCTGCAATGCAGTGCTGTGATTGGTCTGAGCGTCCTGGTTCGACGCTTAGCCAGGGAATGGGGGCCCGGGCATGTTCTCTACGCAGGCTGTAATGCAGCTTGCATTGAGAACAGGGAAAGTGCGCATGACTGTTTAGGCGGCCCGAGAGGGCCGGCCAAACAGTCATGTGCACTTAGGAGTGGGAAAATCACTCCTCCCCTGCCCTGCTCCGAGAGCGGAGCTGCCCCGCCCACCCACCTGCAAAGCAGCACGGAAACCAGTACTGATGGAAACATAAAATGATAATAACTCAAAGTTATTTTCATTTTATGTTTCCTTTACTTTGCACTGCTTAAAAGCAGTGGGGCGACGCTCCTCCACCATAGCGGAGGACCCGCCACTGGCCATATTGCTTTAGAAAAGGCCATGTTGTTATCCCATGCCAACCATAGCTGTGCATGATGTACCACTTCTGACGTATTTAACCTCACTCGCATTCTTGGCCACACTAAGCGAGTGCCCACAAGTAGCAGCTAAGATTCTGGAAGCTTACGTCATTTGTGTCTCATCTCAAGGTCTTCTGCGCCTTTCTCGCAGAATAATATACACCTGCTATAGTATCAGAGTTTTGGTTTCTGTCACGTGTATTAATTTCCTTTGGTGCTTGTTTGCAAAATTCTAGAAAAACTCCGGACCTGACTCACAAAGGCTGTCAACACTGGTGGTGGAGGCCCTGGGCGCCCGCAAAGGTGGCGGAGGCCCTGCAGTCATGGGGGAGTCTCCGAACTCAGGACGGAATTTCCGCAATGAAAATTCTCATTGCGGGGATTCTGCCCCGAGTGCGGAGGCTGTTTGTGAAGTAGTCCCTCCATGTATTGGGAGCAGGGGTCAACATCAGATGGTCACTGCTGTGAGGGAAAACCCTTGTTGCTTTCCATTGTGACATTTCACTTTGCTTATTTTTGCTTAATAAACTACTCAAACTTCATGTAGGCTTCAGTGAACCCTTCTTCGGCAACAATTACACAAAATTATGCTGGGGTAACACAAAATCACACAGGCCTGGGAAATTATTGGCTATACCATGTTTTAAAACATACATTTGAAATCTGACAGAATAGCGACAACTCGTTCAACCAGCGACAGATAGTTGAAAAGGCCAGACTCAACTTTCAGCCCCTTATCTCCATATTTTCAAGGAGATTAAGGGGCTCTCTCTTTCCTTCCCAGCTAGCCCAGGAATTATTAAATAGGTTTTCAGTTAAAAAAAGTTCCTCAATCACATTTTTGTAAATATCTGATTTTGTCTAGAAACCATTCTTCCATCTCAGACAAGCTTGGTTCAGAATTATTATTACATATGAACACTGAAGGGGGCACAGAATTTGACTCAAAACTGCTCTGAGAAGGAAAACATTTTGTATAGACTCATTGATATACCATATGATACAAAGAAAATAAGAAAACCCTCAGGAAGTAATCTGAGTCTTTCCTTATTTATTCTGCTGTATATGGCATATCGAATATGTTGGAAAGCAAATTAGCTTGTTGTGGATTATTGAAATATTTACATTGGAATCTACTGATAAACGTTTGTTCAGAATTTGAAGAGGGTGCCCACAAATCTAGCTTAGTGACATTATACATGGGCACAGTGGCCAGTTTAGGAGCAGACATATTCCTCTACTATGTTAACCAGCATTAGATTCACTTGATCATATTAAATTACATATAAACCATGAGATATAGCCATCACCAGAAATAGCAAACAGCACATATTTATACTCACTGAGAGCCACATAGCTGGCTTGAATTCAATTATTATTTCAAAACAATCACTAAAACATTTGCAAAACATTAGCAAATAGATGCATTTTATTAAAATAATAGTCAAACATATTGCCCAATACATTACTTGCCCAATTCAATGAAAGGGACTTCCTGAGCCTATACATTGAATAAGAGTGGCAGCGTGTTGGCATAAACCAATATCTAAAGATTCCTCTACTACAGGACATTTGTTCCGCAGGTGGAGTAAGCTAGGCAGGATGGTTTTACTAGCTGTTACTGTGGTTATGCCTCTAGCACTAAGACACTCCGGTATTTGCGGGCTCTATAAAAGCTTTACCTACTTACTTACTTACTTACATATACTATATAGATGTTGTGATTTTTCTCAATAATCTATATATCATCCTCATTAGCCCAATCTTCTCTCATTCTATAAAACATAAGATTTCAAATTCAGATTTCACATTAGTTGTATTTGGCAGAACATGAATGTGTTATGGAGACCACGGAAACTGTTGATCATATTTTGTATTCTTTTGCACCTTTGCTACTCAGGGTAGGTGGCTAGAGCATGATACCTCCTTTTTAGGTCGAGCATTCTTATATACTTTAGTATATACTTATATGTGTATGTACTTTGTGGGCTCTGGAGATCAGCCCTAGGACTAGTCTGCTTCCGCTTACGGACTTTTTTTCTGTTCAACTGCCTCTATTTAACTGTCTTGATAGAAAACAACCAGCAGAGGTCAGTAAAATACCAGAATTGCTTTCTGCTTGTTCAACTGCCTCTATTTAACTGTCTTGATAGAAAACGACCAGCAGAGGTCAGTAAAATACCAGAATCACTTTAGCATTCTCTAGATTCCAGTCCATAGAAATGGTCTTCCACGAGCACCCGTAGACAATAATATTTTTTTCAAGCCTTGTATTTTCAGTGATATGACCACCGAAGGCCCTGATTTTATATTAAAAACAGAGCTTTGGACTATACCATTTCCCGCTGAAAGGCAATATTTCTCTCCATGTGTTCCCATACCTGGCGTGTCACGCAGTTTGGTCCTTACTTTCCCTCCATGTTAAGGAACAGTAGATGTTTCAGCACCCAGGCTAATGTGCTGCATAGCTAAATACATGTAAGGTCCCAAAGGCGAGACCGATTGCATTGCAAATGCTTGTTGGTCATGTGTCAAATCGCATGTCTGGAATCACTGAAAGGATGATGTCACTGTAAACAGTAGTGATTTGTCTTCAGGAGACTGTAATATTTCAGATCATCAGTAGGTAACTGGCTGGACTTAAAGAGGCATTTCTTCAATATAAAAAGTGCAGCTGGTAAGAGGATTTTCCTTGAGACGTTAGAAGAATCAGGGCTGGGGGGCCCATTTTGCCACTCTTGCATTTTCCCAGTGTACTGCAGGCTAGAAGGCAACTTTCAGGTCAGGGTGGGCTGCCATAACTCACACATTACCCTTTGGCCCAGTCTAGTTGCAGTCCCCTACACCGTGAGGCTGCTGTCTATATTTTTTAAGGTCAGATTTTAGGTTTCCAGTCCAGATCTGGGAAGAAACCTTACTTGCCCCACAAAATTCGCTTTTTAACTTCATTCAGATCAGTAGTGACTGCCCCACAGTGCCATTCCAATGAATGCTTTTCCGTAAATTGTATAGATATACTGATCACATCTAAGCACTAACAAAGCCGCGAGTGGCTTAAATGGGAGCACACAACTGAACACATGATCAGAAGTGGCGGCTCAACATGGAACTGTAGCAGAGTTACTATGCCAACGGATTCAGGGCCATTGGAGGAAAGACATTACACCGTCCACCCTAGCAGTGAGGAACTGAAAAAAAAAAAGATAAATCTCTGAGGGGCTATTAGATTTTATTTCTGAAACAAACTCCTGCTTTGAGAGTTTGTTTTTGAAAAACGAAAAAAATATTAAAAGTTTCGTGAACAGCCGTCATAACCAACAACAGCCGCGCACCAAACATTTGTACATTGAAAGGAACCGCTGTGATGGTGGTACCTTTCAATGGACAGAGGGGGCTACCAGGCCAGAGGTCATCTCTAAAGTAGACGAACGGTACTCCACCCCACCCATCAGGATACCCGATGTAATATCCTCCACCACCCTGACAGACGAAGTATCGTCCGTCAAAGAATGAATCAAGCCTTCGGTCATGTAGCAGTTCCATCTCAACATGTTTGCAGTAAAATATTCATTTGGGTTGTCACTGCACTCAAAACCTCTGCACCAAATTACACATCCATCACTCATTAAATGCAAACCGATTTTCCAACAAGCCATGCAAACCCCTCTCTCCACAGGGGCTATGGACAGCATGCACATCCCTTTAAAACATTAAAATACAACACACGGACTGCAATGTATGCATTAATTTTAAGGAAATGTACGCCATTAATGCACAAATCTCCTGTGAAGCAAATAACCTCGTAAATTTTGTTCTAAAACGACAATAAAATCAGGCACTGTCATATTTCGCAAATTAGGGGAAATTCAAGTCATGAGGCATTCAGCCCGACATTTCCATCGCTGTTGTTCCAGTGAGCTACTGATACTGGGCACATTGGTATCTTGGAATGAGTGACGCTCCTTATTATGGGCAATCAGTTCTTCTATGGTGATTCCTGCATGCTTTCCCTGAGTGTTTCATTAGAAGAACTCTGCTGCTTTCAGAAGCTGATATGTCTGTGTGAAGCACAACTAGTTATCCGATGGGACTGGTTACTTCCATTTCTGGTCCCATAGGGATTGCTTGGAGTCAGGGCTGTCAAGGGGATTGGGTGGAAGGTGGGACATTATGGTCTCTGCTCCAAACTATCCAGGGTCTTGCAACATTTATCAAAAGATTTGTTACTGAAAATACCTAATGCCAGAGCTGCCGACTCTGGGACTTTGGTACTGGGAAACCAGGTTTGAGTCCGGTGTCGGCTCAATGTCCCGTGGTTCTGGGCAAATCACATAATCTACCTGTGCCTGCAAAAAATGCTACCTTGTGTAATGAACTGTGGTGCTCATGTGAACTACTGATGCCTTTCGGAGAGTTTGCACTAAACAAACTTGCAAAAAAAATAAAAAATGGGATAGCTTGTGTTTGGCAAAGCCAGCAGATGCCACATGTTCTCTTTCCCTGAAGTACATTTTTCAATACTTTGAAACAGGTGCTGCTTCGTGAGCCTGGCCAATGCAGAAAAAAACATTCAGAGGGCCCCGTATTATTTTGTGCCCACAGTCCTCGCATTAATTTCTGACAAGCCTTCTTGGAGCAATCATAATGAGACGCTACGTGGTTGGAAAAGAATGGCACCTACGTGAAAAGTGGGGACATAACAGCAGAAATGCAAGGAGGCGTCTTTAGGGCCTAGTGCAATAGAAAAATGTCAATACCAATCAGTGACACATACTATGGACCTCCCTCCAGCATTAAGCATCAGCTAGATGATCACTAACATGAAGTGGGCACATGGACAAGGACATCATATAGGGGTTGCCAGGGGTCGCATTTGGGACCCCTGCATCGCCCCTTGCGACCCCTGGCACTCCCCTTGTGGGTACCGGCCTCCTCAATAACAATGGTAATGCCAGATACAGACGCAAGACGGGGCTCTGATGAACCCTGTTTACTTTCTGTTGATACACTCTCCCTGGGAAATATTAATTCATTACAGTGTGCATCGCACTTCAGAATGCATTTATTGTGGAAAATAAAAACATTCATTAGTGGATGTGATGCACGCGCTAATGAAATAAAATGTAATCCTGCTGGCAGCAGAACAAACAGCCTCATTTCAGGCATCTGCCTGCTTTCACTTGGGTATGCAACGTAAAGCCTCCCTCTCTCCTGATATAATGCAATGAGGGCCCCTCCCTACCCGATCTCTTTTTCCTGAACCCACTGCCCTCTGCTAAATGTACATTTTTCATTTACATGTCCCTGCAATAACAGCATTCCTTGTTTGTAGCTTTGGCTCCAATGGAGGCACGTTGGAAACATCAGCATGCTTTGATAAGGCCAATAGGTCTAGCTTCGGCTGCTGATCTTTCGACTTTACCATTGCATGTGTTCTTTAGAAATAGTTTTTGTAAAACGTTGTCACAAAAGCAATTAAAAAAATGGCCACCTACTCTGCGCATGCAGGCGCACAGGTGGCCTTTTTTAAATGGGTTTTGTGATCACATTTTACAGAAACAATTTCGAGAGGAAAATAAAAAAATATATATTTAGCAGAAGTCACTGAGCTCTAGAGGAAGAGAACAGTCAGGGGGTCTCATTGCATTACCAACACCTGACACAACATAGCTGTTCTAGTATCAACGTTTTTCCATGCCAGCCCTGCCTCTTGTCCTGTGAAGACATCATGGTCCTATGATGTCACTTCCCTTGATGTATGGGGTCCTGTAAAATCACTTCCTGTGATGTCATTCTGGTCAAAGGGTGTGTGATGTCAATTCTGCCACAACTGGCTTTTTGGTGAATCAACATCAGGCAACGTATGTGCAATCAAATAGACTCATTACACACATGCACACAATATTTTTATTCACAAATATACAAATGTTATAGTCGTACCTGAAAAAATGTATACTGAACCGGGTTTTACAAAAGGCTCCTGATGTTGATCCCCAGAACTAGCTGACAGGACTGGACAGTATAATGCATGACATATCAGGGATCACGTTATAATGGAATATTCAGTGGCATTCTGAGGTGTTTGTGCACAGCAGTTCGGTGTAATGCTGACCAGAATTTGAATGCAGCAGAAGAGATGACATGTTTCAGCCCCACAATGCACATCGATGAAGAACGGGAATACTTGTGAAACACGGAGAACTGGCGTGGGGCATATAGAACCACGGGGCATATTAGCAAGGGTGGTATCGCCGCTTTAGAGGCACTTTTTGTCGCTAAAGCGGCGATATTTCTATCGCCCTATTAGCAAGCTGTCGCTAACAGCTGTTAGCAACAGCTTTATGGCGGAAGCGACCGTTTTGGTGCTGCTTTGCATGTCAGCAATATTTATCGCTAATGACATGCAAAGTGGGCGTTCCTCCACACAACTCCTTGGCAAACACTCGCTAACACAGCTTCGGGATATTAGCAAGGCTGCACAAGACCCGCGATGCAAGCTTGAAAGCCGCGCTAAGCCCCCTTTATCGCAGGTTTTTAACACCTGCTAAAAATACAACTTAGCCATCTTTAACATGGGAGGTGGATTGCATGGCTGAGTCCATGCCTGCCTATCAGCAAGGTTTGCAGTATCGCAGGGAAATCATCGCTTGTTTTCCCGCGATACAGCATGTTATCACGGCTATCGCTGGATTTAATATCGCCTTGGCGATACGCGTTGCTAATAACGCGCTATCTCGGCGATAAAAACCAGCGATATCCGGCGATAAAAAAATGAGCGCTAAGCGCGCTTTGCGATATTTATCGCAAAGCGTTGCTAATATGCCCCCACAATCAATGGGTTTTCGGACTCCACTAAATAACACCACAATGTTTTTCCTTAATGCAACCACATACATGCTGGTGTGTGGCTATCATTGGTGAAACCAGTGCAGTAGCACTTGGCCCAAGAGATGGAAAGAGTCCCAGCCACACTGCACAGTTCTGGCTGATGCTAGTAGTGTATATTAATCCCATATTTTTGTTGTGAAAAAGAGAGGTCATACAATGCCCAGATACATTATGTTGGACATGAGGCGGCCCTTCCTATAACCACCACCTATGGGACTGATAGGAGGTTTGTGGGAAGGATAATAATGGATGGGAAACAGCTTAGAGCAAGTAGATTTGTAAAGATGGTGGCAATGAGTTAAGCGTGGGAATGCTATTTGGTGTGAAGAGGCTGATGTGCCAATAAAATATGACACAGCGGTGATGGTGAGAGGCAGGCTTTGGAATGTGTGGCTAGAAAGAATAAAGCAGAAGGATTGCAGATGGACATAGGTGCACCGAAGATGAGACAGACTGCCCTTGCAGCAGCTAAAGAAATGGAGCTTGGATGAAGGACCTGGACCTAAGAGGTGAAGCCCAGAGTAGGTGGGCAAAACTAGAGGAGTTTTACTCCACGGAATTCAACAGAGTTACATAAAAACTCTGCGAGACTCCATGGAGTTCCGCCAACAGGCAAAAAATATGCACGCCGCGCTGCAACTTAGTGCTGGTAGAGCAAGCAGCGCTGAAAAATCAGTGCAAACAGCATCATGCATTGCGCAAGAGCATGCGGCCATCCGAGTTGATTATGCTACTGCTCTAGTAATAAAATCTACTCGAGCTTCAGCAAATGTACTTGAGAAGAAGCCCTCTGACCACAACCGCTTCAGAACACCTGCAACCACCCACATTAGAAAATCCCGCTATGGTACGCCAAATCTCGCTCTCATTTCTGGAGCCTCGTGGGAATAAATTTCCACCACGTGGTGATTGGCAGAATTTGACAGGAACTCTGCATTACAAAAGCAACTTGGAGTCTCAAAATTCCACCAGTTCCGTGGGTGGAATGAAACATTCAGCCCACCCCTAGAGATGCAGCTCAGCCAAAAGTATGAGTATTGGGAAATACTTTCGGGCAGCTTACAAATGTAAATATCAGTCAATGGAGGGTAAGCATATAGTGGTGTAAGGGTTGAAGGCAGATCTGGTGAAGCCATCAGTAGGTGATCACAAAATGGGACCTGAGATTTAGTGGAAAGGTGGCCACAATTGTGAACTTGAGGTCCACAGTTTTGTATTAAATATCAGTGTTTACTATGAACATTATTCAGAGAAGTGCACCACATTGTTTAAATATATGGATGTCTGTGGCAAATGGGTGTTAAGTCTGTTAATTGAGAGAAGCTGATGGTGTGGCTGGCCTCTTATTCAGAACAAAGAGGGAGCTGTGATTCTGGGACAAAGATGCTGGTTTAGCATTATGTTGTGCTACAAAGTAATGAGGGCAGCAGTGGCCGGCACAGGTAAGCGCAGTGGGGCGGGGCAGGGCGCGGCAGGGTCGAAGCCAACAGACGACGGAATATGTTATATATTTATTTCATTATACCTATTCCGTCACCTGTCGACTTCCCCTGCTCCTGCCCCGCCCCCATCCTCCCCACCGCGTTTACCTGTGCCGGCCGTCGCTGGATGAGGGCCCAGAGATGCACATTCAACACGAAAATCAGCTGAGCAAAGGTGACAGATAGTATGAAGGAAATGGGAACAGATTAGCAGAAAGGAGCGTACTAGTATATTTTGAACGTTTGAGGATCTCATTTGGGCACCATTAGGAGTAATGCCAAAGAAGGCTGTGTGAGAGTACAGGATGATACATCACCAAATGTGGGAAGAAGGAGAATTATTGATGAATTTTAATTATTCATCTAGATTTTTCGATCTCTGATTCCAGTTAAGCAGATAATGGAACAAGAAGGAGTGTGGTACAGTAAAGGAAATGGCAAAATGCTTCATTAGGTCTGGCTTCCAGCCCCTGCCGGTTCATCTGGGAGGTTTTAGCTTACTGTATATCTAATTTTTAGAAAGCATTTATGCAGGCTAACGCAATGCAGATTTGGGATCAGTGCTGTGTGCAATATCTGGATGGTTTAGCACCTTTCTACAGTCGATGTCCACATTGCTCTCATATAGCGGACAAGAAAACACAAATTTGATAATTGTTTCAGGTCTGGAGAGTCAGGCAGGTTGTAAGCAGCATTTCAAGAGATGGTACAAAGGTGTGGGGTGCCACCAACACTGGTGTAAAGAATGGCCATATGCAGCTGAGCGAAATCTTTGGTGATTTTGTTGGATTTAGTTACAACGGCAGCAAAGTTTCTCGGTGAAAAGTGGGGAGAGTGCTGTAGTTGATTGAGGAGGTAACAAGCATGGTCAAGCTAAAAATTAGGAAGACTTTGTAGCTGCAGTGCAAGGTTATCATAACAGAGAGAACATTTTATAAAAGCAATAGACTGATAACCTCTGATGGGGCTCTTTCACATCATAACATACATTTTAGAGATAGTGAATGCTGATTGGCTGGTTGTGGAAGATGTTTTGTTGGATTTCAAAAGAGTGATCACCTGATCCTAAGGTGGTGAGACTGTGGCAGAGAAAGGATCTTCAGGTCTTTGCTCGCAATGATACACAGAATGAGCTAAGAGGCTCTTATCCTTTGGAAAAATGGGAAAGTCCTGAGGCTGTTACAGATTTTTGTCATAAGGTGCATAACCTGTGACGTTATTTGTGAGCCACAATACCATTGTGGACAACAGTTAAATGGACTGGTTTCTGAAGGAGGACAAGGATATGCATGCCACGTTTATTTTGAGATGTGTTATGTTATGTGTATTTGTAAAGCGCACTATCACCCATGAGGGTATCCTGGCACAGAGCAGGTTTGTGTGCCTAGCCATGCCTATGGTAGGTTGGTCAATTGAAAAGCCAGATCTTCAGCTTCATGTAGAATTCAAGAAGAGAGGCAAAGGATCTGATGTGGAGTGGGAGTTCTTCCACACTTTAGGAGCGATGTAAAAGAACAGTCTTCCTCCTGATCTCGTTCTGCGTATGCTTGGGATATGTGCAAGTAGGAGTCCTGTGGAGTGAGGGGGTATCTGGGTGGTTGGTGGAAGGAGATGCAACTGTTCAGGTTGGTGGGGCCAGAGTTGTGTAGTGCCTTGAATTTGTGCGAGAGGAGTCAGAATTTAGCGCGTTTGTGTATCTGGAGCCAGTGTGGGGCCCTCAGGTGTGATGTGGTATGAGTTGTGCGTGGGAGGTTGAGGATGAGTTTGACTGCCAACTTCTGGATGGTTTCACTTCTTCTAGGTAGTTGTTTGGGGATCCCAGTGTAGAGGGTGTCCCTATAGCCTAACTTGCAGGTGACTAGGGCATGAGTGACAGTTTGATGATCTTTCTTAGCAGCTTCAAGGTGTGGAAGCAGAATGCAGTTTTAGCATTGACTAGTGCTGTCATGTCCAGTTTCCTGAGTGATTAGCCTTCGGGCAATCCACAGATGAATTTGCGGGCTTTCGAAGGATAAGATGACAAGCATACAGCTTGTGTTCTAAGAAGGAGCAGATCCAGCCAAGAGTTAGTCCTTGGATGACAATCTCTTGCAGGTGCCTGATGAGGATGGGGTGTGAGACTGTCAAATGCTGCAGAGAGGTCCAGGAGAATGAGGGATTCTGTATCTCCTCTGTCAAGGATCATGTGGATGTCCTCTGTGGTAGCTATGAGTGTTGTTTAAACCTGTGTCATGCAAGTTGGCATTTGGTGTTCAGCTGGCCTGCTGTGAAGTTGGAGTGGTTCCTCTGTTGCAACTTACCGGGCAATAAAAATAAATGTCTGAATATTGACTGCCCTTGAGTGGAACAAACAAGCCCAATAGTAGTATATCATCCAATGAATCAAGGCCCAACTCTGTTTGTAAATTCAGTGTCTTATTCCATCAACATCAATCACATATATCACAGTCTAGTGCAGACAGTGAAAGGTGCATAAAGTGCTATGTGTGACATATATTTACATATATATACACAATCACACACACAGACACAGAAACACACCAAACCACGACCCTTTTGAGAAAAAGAGTAGCCAAGAACTTGAATTCAGTAGTCCAGTTTTCAGCTTTTATTATCCATAAGGGAGCAAAATGGGTAGTTGTTGTAGTCGAGTCAGACCTTCTAAATTTCAGGGATAAACTTTGACCAGCTTTGCAAGCTTCCACTACTTTCTCAGTGCATGCTTTATTCTGGCTTCCGGTCCAATTAACAACATCCGCCATGAGTGGTTTTCAAAGTACACTTCCCTCCAAAGTGAGCCCACTTGAATTTATTTTAGACCGATTTAATGCTGCTCTCGGGTGAAATAGAAAGTAAAGGCCGAACATGACGGGTCCTTATGTGCAATGATGCTGTTTTACTGTCATTATTTTTGAGGCCGCAATTCCGCATCCATTTATGTTTTTTTGTAGCCGATGTTCTTTTTGAACTCAGCAATGGCGCGTCCAATTGTGTTTTATATAATGTGTGTCCTCCGTGACCCCATGAGTAAACAGTGAAGACTTACTTCCCAGATTCTCTGCAGGCTTTTTAAAATGTTTTGAAAGCTCTTTGTTTCACTATTGATGAAGCCCCTATTCATGTTCTGCAAAGTCTGCAATGCTAAAAGTTTTGAATTAAAGTCCTGATTGCTTTAAATCCATCTTTGGCAATTACAAGAGGAAAAATTAAGGATAAATTGTTATATACTGTGTAATCTTTAGCTATTTGTCCATCTGCACTGAAAACAATCGATATGCACGAGAATGAATTTGGGTTATTTAACATAATCATGTTCGAAGGTTTTCAGTTTTATCAAATGGATTGAGCAGACGCTCCAGGAAGCAGGTACCACCAGTAAGGTGTGAAGAGACAGAGAAGTGGTAATTCCATCACTCTAAAAAAATAAAATAAAATAAAATAAGACTGTGATTTTCATAGAATCGCAAACATAATTGTTTGGGGGGAGGGTTCTCCTCAATGGTTCTGTTAAATTAATTTCCTGTTTCTAAAATTATACTATCCCAGTATGTAACTGAACAGTTTTTCATGACTTTTCCTAACAAATCGCCTATACCTTTGTAAAATTGCATTGAATATGCATTTTCTGGTCTGATGTGATTACAAATGCTAATTTTAGGGAAGAGATATAAAATCAAATAGCATAAGAGCTCATGTATAGTAAAAGTGGTACAGATAAAATAAAACTGAGGAGGATCTGCAATTATCTGGTAACTTTGGGAGTTTTCTCGAGTTGTATACTGTGGCAGAAGTCCTATTGCATTAGATAAATGTAACTGGCAGAGGGTTGTAAGCGAATCAAGTTGGCCTATGGGTTTGATGCCAGTATATTTAGAATCCTTTGAAATGTTGCAAACATTTAATAATCTGTGGTTCACCAAACGTCATGATGTCCTGTTACCTAGGCCACTGGGCTGGGGTGGTCTGTGTCTGAGCTCTGAACACTGTCCAATAGTCATTAGTTATTGTTCCAGCGGAATGCGGGTTGCTTGTGCTGGAACTAGGATTGTTGAAAATCCTTTTATATGATATTGGTACAATTCGTATTTTCACGATAAATCTGTATACATTTCTTGTTATTTAGTACAAACTGTGGAATTTGATACCAATTTTGATGATCTTTTTCAACACAGACAAGATGGAAATAATGTGATTTGCATATAGCTGGGTCTGAACTGAGGTGGCGAAGTGAGCTAAAGAACGATGATGGATTCAACCCAGATCTGTTACTGGGGGTGAGTGTCTGAAAAGTTTCAGCGCTCCGTCCATCATCTCCTTGTGTTTGCTTTGTTCGCCCTAAGTTGGCAGGGTATGCCCAGACGTGGGTCCCTTGCTCACTTTGCCACTGGATTCAAGCTAGCCTGGCTGATGAAGGGTGTTACCCAGAAACCGGTCCCAGGATGCTTGTTTCCGGTTCAGGGAAGACCTGGCTTGACAGTTCGGGCTGGACTGTTCCCATGAGGCACAGGGTCAAGACTGATTTGCATATAGCTGGGTTGAACTGAAGTGGCAAAGTGAGCTAAAGAATGATGATGGATTCAACCCAGGTCTGTGACTGGGGGTGAGTGTTTGAAAAGTTTCAGCACTCCGTCCATCATCTCTTTGTGTTTGCATTATATAATCCACCTATGCATATGATTTTAACTTTTTTATGTACCTTATTGTGAGTTTTTATTGATAAGATCCAGTTAACATATTGTTAATAAAAGAAAGCTTTTTTACACTATTTAAGGCTCATAAAAACGTTTGGTTATGCATCCAATTTTTCTGTTAAATATTCCTTTTGAAGCATCTTTAATTGCCAAACAAAGAGGTGTATGATTATGTTCATCTGTTTCCCAAAGCAAATAATGATCGGTTATTAGTTTTGGTATCTGTTGCCCTACCCAGTATATACATACACATACATATGATTAGGAGAAAAAAAGGGAATTCTTTTCTTGTTAGAGCTAGAACTAAGACGGCATCCAAGCTTGTCTCTTGGGATAAAACATTTCACTCAGTAGTATGTGGGTCCTGGTCTGTACGTTTGCACTGGAGGACATCTTCTGGTCCTGGAACGCTCACTTGCCCTCTTGTTCTCCTGCTGGAACTGTGTCAGCGGGATTTAGAATTATGGTAAAACTGCAATTTCAGACCATGATATTTCTGGAACTTTAGGGCTGCAGAGATGGTCCATAGGGTTAGTTAGTCATGACTCACCTCAACTATTGGAATACTGCCCTAGGACTTAGGGCAAAGAGAAAAACATGCATTTCCCTCTCAGGTGAGGAAAAGGTTGAACTGGTTGCCCGAGCTCTGACAATGCCTAGAATAGTAGGGAGCGAATAGTGATGGCACAAGCTCATCAGTCTCACAACCTCCAAAAGCTCTTTACAAATCCTTAACCCATTGGGCACAATGATGCCTCCAGTTGTGCTCCAGACTGCTGGGCATCAAGGGTCTTTGGCTTTCTCAAGATACTTCTCATGCTGGCTTCAGTCTATTAGGCTTTGCTCTTTGTCTCTGTAGTCAGGTGTTTGTGCCTCTCTTCTTCTCACAAGCTATGGTGGAATGGGCTCAGGTAATGTTTCTGGGCAGATGTTTCTGGCTTGTGGCAAAGGGATGTGTAAGAATTTGGGATATTAGGTCTGAAGGGTATGAGAAGTAATAAGTCCACAACTTCCCTTTACTGGTAACCACATATCCCATTGTACCACTCAACTCTCTCGGGTTAGCAAAGCAGAGAATTCCAAACCCCATACAGAGGAGTTGGTGTGGACTAGTTTGCTCAGCACACTGGTATGCAACAAAAACACTCAAATCATTGTCCAGACTGAGTTTTTTTCCTTAAAGAACAAAAAGTACTTTATTACGCACACACAACTGCATACTATGCATTAATCTACAGATATATACAATCAGGAGATGCAAATTCATTTGGTGACAGAATGGATCACACTCCCAGCAAGGTCTGAACCTGAACCCATAATCACAATCTCCCATACTAGATACAATATAACAATATAATGGGGTGTCATTATCAATAGGCAGGCCTACTGGCTTTGTCAGGGCATCACCACATTAGTAAAAGCCGAAACATGTTATAACCCACTGATGCAATACAACTGAAATCACAGAGAATAGTACTGACCTTCAATTACCCCTGGGCGGAGCAGGCGTAGTGCCTCTACGTGAAGTTTCACGGAGTTGGAAAGCAACTCCGTGGAACTTCGCTACGCTCCGCGCCCATACCCCTCCCAAAATAATTAAAAGGCACTTACCTGCCCCGTGGCTGCCTCCTCCTGGGCATCGCCGGTCTCCTGCCTCCTCCTCGCCGTCCTGCTTCACTAACAACCCCTATGTTGTATGTCTTGTGCGTGCGCATGCTCACTCGCAAGACGTACAACGTAGGGGTTATCAGTGAAGCAGGACGGTGAGGAGGAGGCAGGAGAGCAGAGGAGGGAGCCACGGGGCAGGTAAGTGCCTTTTAATTAATTTTAATTCATTTGGGAGGGTGGAGGGGCCGGCTAACTATGCTCCGCCACAGAGTCGTAGTTTTGCCTGAACTCCACGTTCGCAACGGAGCGTGGAGTAGGCAAAACTACGTAAACTCCGCTGGCGGAGCATAGTTACCCGCCCGGGGTTACTTTCAATACTATTTACTCTAGTTTAACCATGCATTGTCAATCATAAAAAATTTAATAAAGCTTTATAATGAAAACATGAGTCCCAGAGTCATAAATCTTTCTACCAGTGCAGCCATAGAACCCATCAGCAGGGGTCCCTAAACTCCAAAGTCCAGGTGCAAAAATATAGGCATCCAGGACTGTCTGAAATCATGAAAAACCTCTTCTGGAGTCATAGATTTAATCCCCTGGAGGACTTAGGATAACTATTGGAGAAACATTTCCGGGGTGCTGCTGCACTTCCTGCAGCCCCCCCCTAATGCCTTTAAAACAAGTTGGTGGTGCCCTGCCCACTTTTGGAGCGCCAGACAAGGACCAATATGCAAATTTCTGAGCCCTTGCAAGGGCTTATGGGATGCATATTTTATGAGCGGATTTCTGCTTTTACAACTCTTGAATTTGAAACCTTTTTTTTTAATTTCTAGACAATATGGCCTCAAGCTCTGTGATTCTCTTTAAATATCGGGTATCCGTGCCCACCAGGCACACAGGTGCTGTTGTTTCATTGGGACAGCATGTGGAACCCACTCCTACGATGCCCAGTTGGCTCCCCATCCAGCTGACACTGCTTTTGGTGCCAGTACAGGAGCTGGCATCTCATTCTTACCCACCTGCTCCGTGTGGTTGGGGTGCTGGAGAGAGGTGTGCTCCCAGCTCCCCAAAGATATGGCACTGGGAGCAAAGGCTGCACACCGCCATGGCAAGTAACTTGGTGGCGCTCTCTTTGGTTCCTGTCCTGGGAAGATGGGGTCCCCAGGACAGATATTCAGTGCATCAGGGCCCAGGACACGGGGTCCTCAGCTCACTAGATGATCTCGGGGAGGGGGCTCTACACATGCCTCCTCCCATGGGAAATTATTGAACTAGGTTATTTGACCCCCATGAGTGGATTTTGCAACAGAGCGCTACTGGCTTACTTTCCCTCTTGACCCCCCTGAGCTTTAGATGCGATTTTCCCTGTATGGCCGTTTCACAGTTCTAGCCTCCATGAGCATTTTCTTCAGACCTCTTGGTCCTTTGGATTGGTTTTTCATTGGGAAGCTAGATCTTTGAGGCTCACTTCACCAGGCCTGTCCTCTGTCTGGTCTCCTGCTCTCTCCTGCTTGGGCAGCATCTTTGTAGTGGTTTATCTATTTGTCCTCTATGCCACCCCTTCCTATGGTGTCTGTGTCTGTTTATGATGTCAGTTCCATGGTTACAGAACGTGATGGTTTGAACGTGTTTTCCAGTTGGCTGAGTCTCTGGAAGCTGTGGAGATGAACGGCCATTAAACTTAGTGCTCTTACACTTACCTGCCTCTGTGTAATCACTACAATCTTATACAGCCCCTCTACAGCCAACAAGCAGAACACCATCCCTGCCACACTCTCCAGGTGCCACAGCCTCCTGGCTACTTGTAGGGCCCCTGTGTGTCAGGCATCTTGTGCCATTCCACAGAAATCTCAGGGCAATCCTCCAGAGTTCCTCAGCATGTCTATTCCCCCTACTGTTCTTCACGGGGCATAAGAGGGCCAGTGTGACCAATGACACATCTGCCTAACCTCTTGGAACCAAAACTTCAAAGTGGAGCCCCTCCTGTGTTTGGCTCCAGATGTCTGGCCTTCCTCCTTTGTTTACACGGGCTTGGGCTTGCACAGGCCAGACATGAAGAATTAATTAGCACATGCAGATGTCCTCTTCACCCCTTCTTTCCCCAGGAGCTGGGCCAAACACTGTTAATTGCGCTGTTGTGTGTTTTAGCCTCCTGCTGGCGAACACAGTAATTAAATGGGCTCAGTAGGGGTGGAAAAGACCTGGAATCTAATTATGGCTTATCCACGGAAATATGAAAATTCTCAAAGTGCCATAAGGAGTACAAGTATCACAAAGGTGATAGTGGATCTTCATTCAGTCTTTATGTTTGCCTAAGATTCATACCTGACCAGTCTGACAAGGCTCAGTATGGCGAAACTGAAGTGGTGCAGATTTCACCTATAATATATAACACATTGAGCACAAAGACTTTAAGTAAGAACTACAGACCTACACTATGAATGCCCACTCACATGATAAGGCCTATTCAGGTCAGCACCCATCCCTGAAGGTTTCCTTCTGCTACAGGCTACCTGTACGCAAATACTGGGTTGAACTAGATGGTAGTCTCACATGCGTAGCCCACACACATTTGCACATGCATGTGCTTGCGTGTTCGTGTGTAACCAGCCCAGAGCCTCTTACCCTAGCTGTGCAGCAGCAGACTTACATTAAAAGGCAGACACTGCCACTTAGCACTCTCAGACCATTTCCACAGAATTTACCATGAGTGACACTCAGGTAGTGAGATTTACAGTCAAATCCAAAACCGGGTAGTTAAAAAGCAAAACATTAAATGGATGGAACCCAATTCCTACAAGATTTATTCTACCAGTTTAGCCAGATATCCATTGGGTCTCTTAGTGAGGTTCAGAGGACATTAATATGTAAATTATCATGCCCCCACAAATAACAATGTCAATCATAAGATAAACCAACACACAGACACACACCTCTCGTTATGAGGACCGGCCATTAACCGCAATGAAGTGTGTATTAACTATTCTAACTCAACAGGTGCTTTGATTCTGGGTTAGATTATACATAAACACACTATGGGGACCGGTCCTGCTAGGGCACCACTCCTCACGAAGATGGTGTTTGTCTGCTTCTGTCAGGGTTTACCCATAGTATGAGGACAGATTTGGTCCTCACAGTGTGGTTTATACATGCCCACACACACACATGCACACACATGGCCCTTGTTATGGTGGGCATTTTCACGGAGAGCTAGAATACCTCCTAGGCCTCATGAGACCTTCAGTTGAGTGTTACCTGTGTCCCTGTGAGCGGCTATGTTCTCGCTTGCCAATAGGAATCCCTAGACTCCATATACAGGAAAAGAATTCACTGGCAGGCTGATGCCTAGAGGATACCGCATGATAAGAGAAGGGCCTTGACCATGGAGGAGCTCATGTGGACCAGCTTGACACTGTTGACCAACCATGACTCGAACCATTGCAGGGTGATAACAATAAACTTTTAATTCTAATTGTGGTCAGAACTTTGCTACCCCTGCCTTTAGATATAATTCGATGGTTTTGCAAAAGAGCTTGGTTTAGCACTACCAGATTTCACTTGAATAGGCAATGTTCATACTCCAGCACTTTGTTATGCAGCTGTTTGGGTCCTTTGTAATCCTACCCTGATTGGTTTCCAGTGGGCTTTGGTCACATTGAGCAGACACACTTCAGATATATCTACGAGGACATAAGAGGAAGGCTCAAATGCTAACGTTTGGTAGGACATAATAATGTATAGGGCTTCTAAGCTCCATGTAGCCACAGACTGGCACTCTTGTATATCGTGCTATCCTGGCACCAAGCATTGTAAAATTGAGCTCACTGTCCATGTTAGTGCTTGTATACACCCTCCTAGTGTGCCCAGATGTAGATGGGGACCTTGCATTTGATTGCAGAATGCAATCAATCAATCAGGGGTTTGTTGAAGCGCGACTACTCACCCGTAAGGGTCTCAAGGCGCTAGGGGTGGGGGTGGGGGGGCAGGTTCCATTCCATCAAGGAGGGGGTCTGTCGAAGAGCCAGGTTTTGAGGTTTCTTGCGAAGATGGGGAGCGATGTTGTCTGTCTGAGGTGGAGCGGAAGGGCGTTCCATGCTTTGGCCGCGAGGAAGGAGAAGGAGCGGCCTCCCGATCTGGTCTTTCTGGTGCGGGGGACCACGGCATAGGAGAGCTGGGCTGATTGTAGGGTCCTTTGGGGTGCGTGGAATTTGAGTCGGCTGCTCAGGTATGCTGGTCCGGTGTCGTGGAGGGCCCTGTGTGCGTGGGTGAGCATCTTGAAGGTGACTCTAGCCTCGATGGGGAGCCAATGGACTGTGTGCAGGTGCTGGGAGATGTGGCAGTGTCTTGACACGTTGAGGACCAGTCTTGCGGCGGCGTTCTGGATGTTCTATAGCTTGCGGGTGAAGTTTTTTTAGTTTATTCCGGCGTAGAGTGCGTTGCCGTAGTCGAGTCTGCTGGTGACCAGGGCGTGCGTCACGGTCTTTCGGTGTTCGAGGGGGATCCATTTGAAGGTCTTACGGAGGAGGCGGAGGGTGTGGAAGCAGGAAGACGAGACGGAGTTGATTTGGCGGTCCATTTTGCGCTCGGAGTCCAGGATGATTCCCAGGTTGCGTGCGTGGTCTGTGGGGGTTGGTGGGTTTCCGAGGGTGGGGGGCCACCAGGTGTTGCTCCAGGCGTCGGGGTTTGGGCCCATGATGAGTACTTCTGTTTTGTTGGTGTTTAGTTGTAGGCAGCTGTTTTTCATCCATTTGGCGACGGCTTCCATGCCTTCTCGAAAGTTGTGTCTGGCGGTGTTGGGTTCGTTGGATAGGGAGAGGATGAGTTGGATGTCGTCTGCGTATGACACGATGTTGAGTCCGTAGGTTCTGACGATGGGGGCGAGTGGAGCCATGTAGACGTTGAAAAGCGTCGGGCTGAGGGAGGATTCATGGGGAACTCCGCAGGGGGTAGGTGTAGGGTCCGAGAGGAAAGGGGGGAGTCTGACCCGCTGCGTACTGCCGGAGAGGAAGGAGCGGATCCAGTCGAGGGCCTTGTCATGGATTCCTGCGTCGTAGAGTCTGAGTATTAGGGTGCGGTGGGAGACTGTGTCGAATGCTGCTGAGAGGTCGAGGAGGATGAGGGCTACTGTCTCTCCTTTGTCCAGTAGGGTGCGGATGTCGTCTGTTGCGGAGAGGAGGGCGGTTTCCGTGCTGTGGTTTTTTCTGAAGCCGGACTGGGAGGAGTCGAGGATGTTGTGTTCTTCAATGAATGTGGTGAGTTGGCTGTTGATGGCTTTCTCGATGACTTTCGCTGGGAACGGGAGCAGGGAGATAAGTCTGTAGTTTTTGAGGTCGGTGGGGTCCGCCGAGGGTTTCTTCAGGAGGGGGTTGACCTCGGCGTGTTTCCAGTCGTCGGGGAACGAGGCGGTCGCCAGGGAGTGGTTGATGGTGTGGCGGAGCATGGGTGCGATGGTGGTGGCGGCTCTGTTGAGGATGTGGTGGGGGCAGGGGTCCGTGGGGGCCCCTGAGTGGATTGACTTCATTGTCTTCACTGTGTCTTTGGTGGTGAGGGCTGTCCAGTTGTCAACCGCTGGTTTCCGGGCGTCGGGGGTGGTTGGTGAGGGTTCAGTGTGTTTATTGTCTTTGTCGAAGAATGCACCCTCGTCAGTGCATGCACTAATGTGTCTGGTGAGACTGCAGCAGTGAAACACTATTGGCCCGCTTCACAAAGGTACTTACGTGTAGTAAAGTTACGAGTGCGGAGTCTCCACACTCGTGGCAGAATCTCTTACTCTGGGTGGACTCTCCGCTTGGCGCACTGCAGAACGTGCCCAGCGTCGCGATTCCGCCCCAAGTGCGGAAATTCTGCCACAAGTGTGGAGACTCTGCGCTCGTAACTTTACTACACGTAAGTACCTTTGTGAATCGGGCTTAGTTAGACTTTGGAAATGTTCAAGGACTGTTCCCTAAGTTCTGCAATTGCACCCTACCCACTGTCTGGATCCCCATGTTCCACTTTAAAGTAGAGCAGAGGTAATGCATCCCCCGAGGGCCTCTGTAGTGTTGGGCACCGGGGGCTATGCCGGGCTTTCACTCTATGGGCACTTAGCCCAGGTCGCGGGTGAGCCTACAAATAATGGGGGCACCACACAGGGGATTACTTGTCAGGGTAGACTCAGTGATTCACTCCTCAGCCCCGCCTGTGTTTATTCATACAGTCCCTCTGCGTCAGGCGGGACGCTTCCATTGCTAGCAGGCACACGGGTGCAGTCTCTTTAACCACCCCACTGACTTTGTGAGGTGGTACATTACAGACCTCCTTGCCCATTAGCCTGCATCTGGAATATGGAAAAGGCTCACGGGCAAAGGTGCTTCCTCATTTGCATGCATCAGTGCCCCCACGCATACATGGGAATGCCCTTTTTAGTCTGCTTGGGTGTAAAATGATTGCCTTTGCAATGTGTAGCTCGGAAAGGGACTCCCTAGAATCTACTGCTATGTCTGTAATAGGAAAGTGCCCAGAGGGCGCGAAAAGAGGCGCACATGTCTACTTAACTCCTCGAGAACTTTGGTAACATTCTTACTTACATGCCCCATCTGTGGTTTACGCAGATGGTAAATCAGTCCTTTATGCTGAGAATGTGAGATTCTTGCTTGTGTCTTACATTTGAAGATCCATTTGTCAAACTGCGGTAATGGTACTTGCCTCAAGCAGGGAGAGTGAAAATAAAACTTTGCCATATGTTGCCTAACATTTTATTCTGCTTTGCACAGTCATTTTGTACATTGGCTGCATGGCGTTCATATGAGCGATTGTTTTCATTCTGTGTGTTGCTGTTGATCAAGGTCAAGTGATAATCTTTAGGGTAGAACTTGTATTTTCTGCATTGAGAGACCTTGATGAATCTTAGGTTTGAACCTTTAATCTCTTTATTCTCTTATTGTTATTAAAATAAACAGATTAGGTTGACTCCTCTTTTACGAATTTATGGGGTACTCGTGTGCTTCTATTTCTTGTGCGCACTTGATTTGATAGTCGAACTGTGCAATAAATGAATCAAAAATAAGAATGCACTTTTAAAGCGTGATAATACATTTGAAGGAAAGAACAATTACATACTTCCAAGGAATTACTTTTAATGGTATAGAGGCCAACTATGGAGCAAAAATAGTTTACGAAGGCAGAGGCTCGAACCAAGCGGGAACCCTAATGGCGTCATACCGATGCCCGAATGTGCGCGGTATTGTTTTTGGTGGAGCATTACCACCATGTTCGAGATTTTGCACCTCGGATTATGGGATAACATGGTCATTTCCTGTGTTTAAATGTGGTGGTGTTAGCATTGGTCATAGGGGGATATTCTCAAGAACGCGTGTTAACTATCGCCAAAATCGCTTAACGCAACTCCTCACATCGCAGTCCATCGCGGGAAAATAACACCGTGTTAACGCAGCATTCACAACCCGGCGGCACCATGCAATAGCCTCATGATAACGCGACAAATGCTCGCGTTAAAATCAATGCAACGCCGAAAAAATGCGAAACCCCAACGCGAAAAAAGTTGCGACGTCCCAAATTGCGAATCAAAAAGCAGCGATAACCAGCGACAGGCCTGCGATTCCCTCGCGCCATGCGTGAGAATGCACTATAAAAGCAGAGAAAAAAAAAGACAAACAAATGCAACTGCGTACCACCATGGACGCACCCGGACCTAGTGCACAGGACAACGCGAACCCCACAAGCCCCACAGACGACCAGCCAGGAACCCCGGGGCCGGGGAAGGGCAAGGAGAAGAGGAAGAGGGAGACGGGGATCAGTCCGCAGGAAAACCAGATCATCGTCACGGAGGAGACAGAACACAACCAACAACTGTATGTCACCTCCACTGTGTCATCGGCAACACAAACGGAAACATGGCAGTACATCATGAACAACGTGAATGCAGTCGGAGTGTCGAGGAGGACAATGGAGGAGGTCAAGAGGCGCGGGAATGATGTGAAGGGCAAAACCAAGATGAAACACTATGGCAACTTGAAAGCAGCAACGCAGATTGGAGGTGGGGGATGAGCGGCACACCAGGAGCTGGATGACAGTGAGAAAATGGTGGCCACAGTCATCAGTCGGGATACGGTGACAGGAGTTGGGGATCGGGACACTGCTCAACATGACCTGACACAACATCAACAGGGTGAGTACCGACCAGGGACTGGGGGGACGGGGGGAGATGGGCACAATGGCACACATGCACAATTAAGTACAGCACACTGCACACCCACAATGACTCTGGAACATGTCCCTGATCCCCGTGCCACACAGCAGCACACATACAGAAACTCAGGGAATGGGTGTTGCATTGAATTTATTTGCACATGCTGTGCCTGTGGTCATTTTGCACTGTCTCATGATTGCCAAGCACTGACTCAATGTGACGTTCTCATGTGAAGAAATTGTCAATGATGTTGTTCCTACGGGCTATTCCTGCTGCAGTGGGGTGTAGTCCACCTGCCTCATCTTCCTCATCATCGTCCGGTGCATCTGGCACTCGTAACCATGGGGCATTGGTGCGTACACATATGTTGTGCAACACACAACATGCAACGATCATCTTGCACACGATGACTGGGCTGTACAGGAGCCTCCCACCTGTGATGTCCAGGCACCTGAAACGTGACTTCAACACGCCAAATGTGCGTTCCACGATGCCCCTGGTGCGTTTGTGGGCCGCATTGTACTGCCTCTGGGCCTGTGTGTTCGGGGCTCGGAGGGGTGTCATCATCCAAGGGCAGAGTGCATATCCCTGATCACCTGTGACAGTGCAGAGAGACATGAGTCAATAGTTGGTTCTGCATGATGTGTTGGCAGGCTCACTAGTTCATTGGCATGTGATATGTGTGTCATAGTGATTCCGGTCTGACATGTACTGCTAGTAGCAAATGAGCGCCATCAATGTGTATTACGTAGCCTCACTGCTGCTCCTCCCTCCCCCCGAGCCTATTTCCTCATGTGCGCTGCGCGCTTGCATCACCTGCACTCCTACGGCACACCATTGTCATGCCTGTCTGCGCTTGTTCACAAACCTGACAACGACACTGTGATGTTGTGCATTGAAGGTGGGCGGCCACGTGTGTGTGGGCCTATGGTAAGGATAGGGCGGACACAGATGTGGAGTTCATGGATGGCCACAGTCGCGATGCGGTCGAGGCAAGACCTTTGGCTCATGCTGCGGTAATAGCGAGACACACACAACAGTTGGCATGTATGATCCCGGAACCCCAGCGGGCTTGCGCTCATTCATTAATCCCTTCGTCCGAGTTCGCACTCGGGGGCATGTTACATTGCAACTTTGTCCATTGCGGGATGGGTGGGGCCGACACCACAACAAAGACACACGCATTAGGTACTAAATTGGCAAGCCCACCACTTAACCACGCCCAGAGCCCCGGGGTGATCATCCACACCCCTACGCTGGACTGCCGTACGCCAGCCCACTCCGGCAACGCCTACAGGGGGGTACGACACAGCTACATGTCCCAGGTCTACCCCACTGCCTGTGGTGACATGGTTGCGTCCGCTGTACACAGCACAATGCAATGTGGTAGGGCCCGGGGCCCTCATGCACACACAATGACCACACGGACACACTTAGATAGTTTGTGGAACTGGCGATGGGCACATGCGCCCGGACCCTTTGTTGCCAGGGTCACATGTCCAGTGATGCCTGTGCTGGATGGGTGTGGGGTGAGTGTAAGCCAGCCCTCAGGGAGCTGTTGGCGCTGGCAACAACTACAACAGTGATTAGACAATCAGAATTTCACAGTTCAAACAGCAATGGTCCATGACTTGAGCTGCACAGAGTTAGTGGCCACGGATGCACTGCGGCCGGCAAAGGCACACCGCCACGGGACGGTGACTACCGGTGCACTGAGGTAGGGCCACGAGAGCTGAGCGGGTTCTCGTTGATGTCCAAGGTGAATGTCACAGAGGGTTTCGGGGGACAGTGGAAGGTGTTCTTCCAGGGCATGATACAGAGGGCAGTACCAAGCAGACACATGCAATATGGAGGAGATGAATGCTACGGCCTTCGACACCATCTCCCACTGCACACTAGTCGCCAGACTACACGACGCAGGCATACAAGGAACAGCCCTGGACTGGATCTGATCATTCCTCACCGGAAGAAGCCAAAGGATCAGACTCCCACCCTTCCTCTCCGACCCCACGAAAATCACCTGCGGAGTCCCACAGGGTTCATCACTGAGCCCCACCCTCTTCAACATCTACATGGCCCCCCTCGCAGCCATCGTCCGACAACATGGCCTCAACATCGTATCCTACGTCGACGACACCCAGCTCATCCTCTCCCTCACCAAAGACCCCACCACTGCAAAACTCAACTTCCAGAAAGGAATGCAAGACGTCGCAGTCTGGATGACCAACAGCTGCCTGAAGCTCAATGCTGAGAAGACAGAAGTCCTCGTCACCACCCCTTCTGCATGGGACAGCACCTGGTGGCCGACCGCCCTTTGAAGCCCACCTACCCCCTCAGACCACGCCAAGAACCTCAGCATCGTACTCGACTCATCACTCACCATGAACCGACAGGTCAACGCCGTCACCTCCAGCTGCTTCAACACCCTCCGCATCCTCCGCAAGACCTTCAAGTGGATCACCCCTGAGTCAAGGAAGACAGTCACCCACACACTCATCACCAGCAGACTGGACTATGGAAACGCACTCTACGCCGGCATCAACAAGTCCCTACTCCGCAATCTCTAAACAATACAGAACACCGCCGCCAGACTCGTCCTCGGCATACCCCGACACGAACACATCAGCCAACACCTACGAAGTCTCCACTGGCTCCCCGTGGAGAAAAGAGTCACTTTCAAAATCCTCACTCACGCCTACAAATGCCTACACAACAACGGACCCAAATACCTCAACGACAGAATCAACTTCCACGTACCCAAAAGAAACCTCCGATCTTCCAACCTCGCACTGGCCGAAACCCCGCGCATCCACAGAGCCAGAGCAGGCGGAAGATCCTTCTCTCACAATGCAGCCAAGACCTGGAACGAGCTACGGGCAGACATCAGACGCGCCCCCTCCCTGAACACCTTCAGGAAGACCCTCAAGACCTGGCTCTTCGGCTAAACAGATCTGCGGACCCCCCCCCCAGTGCCTTGAGACCCTCACGGGTGAGTAGCGCGCTTACAATTCCCTGATTGATTGATTGACAGACTCATGTTTAACACCAAGTCATTACCAGCCACATGATGATGAAGACAACACCCAGGCCATTGACTGAGACGCCACCAAAGTTCAACCAGAGGGTGTCCATGAATTTCGGGGCACAGAGTTAGTGGCACCAGAGCTGAAAGGGGATGCAGTCTGTGATGAGGCCTGTACAATGGTATAAACTCGGCCATACATAAATCAAGGCTCAGTTCCAAATGTGTAACCTACTTGACCGTAGTGTGGGCCGGAGGCAGCGGTCAGCAGGGGCCTCCAGCCACGTGTCCTTGGCTTGCGATGCGCAGAGTCAGTGGCACCAGGGCAGTTGTTGGTGGTGTTCGGTCACCTCCGTAACGAGGATCCTGTTTGTCATCCGGACTGAATCGCGTCTTCCTCTTACTCCTCTCCTAGCGTGCAATGATACGGACTCTGCCCTTGTAAAATCAAGACTCAGTTCCAAATGTGTGACCTACTTGACCGCAGTGTAGGCCTGAGGCAGCGGTCAGCGCGGGGCAACAGCTGTTCAGGCAGCTCCTCCTGGTACTCTCACACATGACGTTGGAATGCCATGTTGCGATGATTAGTGGTTGACGGAGGTAGATGCACCAGAGCTGAGCATGTGTGCAGCCTGCGACGATGCCGTGCCCTGCCTGGTCCGGACTGGATTTGATTTGTGAGGCCTGCTGGACCGCAGTGTAGGCAGTACACAGGTGACCCCGCGGTGCAGGGCCGCAGTGTAGGCCGAAGGCAATAGTCAGCATGGGCCCACAGACACGTGTCGTTGGAATGCTATGCACAGAGTCGGTGGCACCACATCGTAGGGAGTACGGTGACATAAACCCTGCAATAAGCGTATGTACTCTGCCATTGAATAATCAAGACTCCAAATGTGTGACCTACTGGACCGCAGTGTATGCCGGAGGCAGCGATGGAGTACGTCAATGAGAAAGGAGTAATGGGGGGGCCTGTGTCGCGGAGGCCGTGATGGTCTGAGGAGGCTGCCATGGTTGCGGGCCTCGGGCTTGGAGCTTGCACCCGCACGCGGTGGGCCCTCTTTGACACACGCCGGTGTCGGCAGGTGAGTAGTGCGGCCTGGCTGCGCTGGGGCGGGCATGACGCGTTTTGGGACCAGCGGCCTGGGGTGCAGCAGGCACACAGGATCGCAGGCACCGCCGCTCACGGCGTCAGCCTCATGGCGGGGTGAGAGGCGCAGCCCTGGCAGACACGTTGGCCATTCCGGAAGAGAACCATGCCCAGAGTAACGGGCTTTTTATTCACACCCCTACGCTGGCCTGGCGTACGCCGGGCCAGCCCAATCCACGCGTGCTTACAGGGGGGGACGTAACAAGCTACATTTCCGCATTGTTCCCCGCTGGCTGCGGTTACATGGTTGCGTCCACTGTCCAGTACACACCAGACACCAGCAGTGTATGTCGACATGGAAGTGTCTGTGGTCTGCATACTGCGGTCTGTCCAGCATATCCACTCCACACTTGGCATTGTGTGCATTCTTATTCATGGGTCACTTGCCTCCTTCGCACATGCCGGGTTCCCACCTCTCCCCACATTCTGCAATTGTGCGGCTGAGGTGCCATGCCGTTGTTGGCTTGTGTAGATGGCTAGCCCAGGTTGCCACAGTAAGTAGTGTTGTCGTGTTTGTAATGTGGGGATGTTGGTTGTCATGTTGTATGTGATTTTGTGACGTGTGCATTCCCAGAGTTGTGAGTTGTCTGAATGTGGTGTTGAGGTGTGTGGTGTGTTCCGTTGGTACTTACCGACGAGCAGTGCATTCCCATAGGTGGCATCCTGGAAGCGCTGGTTGATGATGGTCTGTCGGAAGATGAAGGAATCATGCACACTGCCTGGGTAGTTGGCGACGACATTGGTGAAGAGTCCACGGTGGTCCACTATTGCCTGCACATTGATGGAATGCTTGTGTTTCCTGTTGCGGTAATTGTGTGCAGTGGTGGCAGGGGGCACAAGGAGTACATGTGTGCAGTCGATTGCCCCCAAGACGTGCGGGAAGCCAGCTATGGCGTAGAAGCCTTGCTTGGTCTCCAGCTGTTCCTGCGCAGTGTGTGGGAAGTAAAGTTGCTGGGGTACCAAGCTGATGATGGCATCCAGGACAGGTGTGAGGAACTTTGACAGGGCTGGCTGCGAGACTCCTCCGACTCTGGCAGTTGTTGGTTTGGAAGGTCCCAGAGGCCAACAGGTGCAGCACGGCCAGCAGCTTTGTCTGCGGAGGGATGTTGGTTCTCCGCTGTGTTGGTACCGTCAGCCTGTGGGCAATGATGGTCAGGATGCGTAGGATGGTTGTCCTTTTGAGCCTGTAGTGGGCAATGACTTCCTCTGGCGTTAAGTCTCCCAGGCTGGTGCGAATTCAGAAGTTCCGGTGTCTTTGTCTGCGCTGCCTCTGTGGTAGTCCGGGGGGTTCATGGGGGGGGTTGGGGGTCCTGGGTGTGGTGGCAGTGGGTGTTGTAGCCCTCTTGGGGCTCCGAGCTGCATGATCAGTAGCTCCATGTCATCTGTTGTTCTTCTGGTGTGGCTGTGGGCTGGGCTCCCTTTTATGGTGCAGGTTGTCATCCGACTTAACACCAGGTAGGAGCAGGTGTTAAATCCCTGCTGCTAACGCGCCTTATCGCATGTTTTGTGGTCTTATCACCGATCTGGCTGGTCGTTGTGAATGTTGCGAAGTGGTGTTTCCGCTGCTTTTTGCACAGGAACGCCTACTCTGCATCTCATTAGCGTTAGTTGCCGGTGTCATCCGTGGCGATGTTTTTTGCGGCGGCTATCGCAGGAATACTGGTGATGTCGGCTGTTGGCACCAGTTTGTGAATGGTGCGATGAATTTATTACGACTTTGGCTGCGATAAAGTGCTGCTAACTCGGCGATAAGTCCTTGAGAATATGCCCCATAGTGTAGTCCTCATTAAAAAGAGCTGAACTTATTGTTTTATCACAGCTGCACGCTTTGCTGCCATTTTAACACCATTTATTGATATCGCTGTATGATGAAACTGATTGCTTATATATTGGTATTTCGTCAGGGCAGAACATTCCTGTTTTGTGCCACGCCAGTCCATGTGGCCAGGCCCTCTTAAAACTGGGCAATCTCAAGGCACATCCTAAGTCACTCTTGGGAGGCTGATAGGGGAGGCAGATAAGGTCTGGCCAGGGGAAGCGTTTAGTGCTCCAATCTGAAATTCTCACCCCTGTCAAAAAAAGAAATGGGGTGGGGCAAAGCCTCAAGTGATTTTACTAGAAGGAATTACAGCACAGTAAACTCAGTTCCAGTATTCCAACACTGGAGAAACTCGGGTGCAGGATCACCGCCCACTCATGACCAGGTGGAGCAGACTGCCATACGGTATCCCGCTCCCCCTGATTTATAATGAGCGCCATAGAGTTTTAAACTTGACTTGTTCTTTCACTTCAAGCCAGAACAGCATTCATCAAGTGGGCGTGGTATATTTTCACCAATTAAAATTGAGCAATGTAGGAGCAGCCATGTTTTTACAAAAACTGCAATTTAGGTGATACATTCTTAGTAATGCTCAAATATACACTATTGGACTAGGCAAAACAGGATGTTACTTTAGCCAGAATGGTGTGAGCCCTCTGATGGAAGCTAAGGTACCTAAAATGTTGCTAAAGGATGCACAGAAAGAAAATTTGCCCTCACCATTGATGTTTGATACATCATCATGAGGTCATAGCCTAACACGATACCAAGATCTTAGAGTTCCTAAACAACCATTGGCGAACGCCGACAAGCGTTCTACCCTCCAAATACTGGCATGAATTGAAAGTTCAAGGGTTTCTGTCATTACCTGAGATCTGATACCCCCCAGGAAACCACTAACATGCTTCTCAGAGCTGCCCGATGCTCTAAAGACAGGCAGAAGTAAGAAGATGGGTGAGTTTTGGAGGATTACACATGTCTGTTTTTCTGTTCACTAGCTTTATTCCAAATCTTCTCAATACAGACAAAAGGGCAGACGCAAAAAGTCATTTTGTGATCACAAATCCTGTGATTCACAAAATCACAGTTTTTGTGACAGCAAAATGGCTATTTACGCACCCTTTTTCTGAGGCGGGAAGGCATTTTCACTCACCAAAATGAGTTTTGTGATGCATAGCAAATCGCAATTATTAAGGGGCATAACTGATTTGTATCATAATAATTGTGATTCTGTATGATATGATGTGATATGATATGATAGTTAGTATGTTTGGTATGATATTTATTAGTGGTTTGTGACTGAAATTGCTGTTGAAATAATTTTCCCGTAAACAAAACCTCAACAGGTAGCAAGTGATTGCCAGTAGGAAGGGGTGATGAAGGGGTGACCTTGTGACCCCTTCTACTTTGATAATTGTCAGACACCCTCAGGTAAAGCAGCCAGTGGTCCAGAGGACTAAAGCCTCTTCCGTCCAATGCACTCCCAAGTGGATTTATTTTCCTTGCCACCATCACTATGTTTGTAGCCAAACACAGAGGGTTGCAAATAGCAACTTGCTTAATTAATGTTAATTAGGCAGGTCATTCTTTGCATTCTTGCTACTGGAGACTTTGTGATTCGACCTATTGGTACATAGGTTGTATTGCAAAATCAGAGGCAGGTTGCAAAAAGTTGCCATTTTCTACATCTGTCCCTAGAGCACAAACCATTTTGTCTGGCCTAGTACACGTCTACGGTAGCAAGTAAGGCAATGCTTGCTCCAAATTCCTTTTCCCACTGCATTATGAGAGCAGTTGTTTATTGGTAGTAGCATGTGGCAAGAATAATTGTGGAGATGTATTGTGTTGATTTTTTTGTTCTATTGGGTTTTTCAGTTGCATCCGTGCATTATGTTGTTAGTGTGCTGTAATGTAATTGTTGTACTGCATTCTATTTTACTGTGCCGTGTCCCTTTATGTTTCAATTGTGTTGCTATGTTGCTTTGTGTCTGTTATTTGTGTTATGTTCTGTTCTTTAGGTATTTCAACAATTGCAGCTACATTTAATGCCACAATTAGCACATGGCTTCAAAGTTCTCATGACATGCAACTATTTACTACTATCTTAGGAGTAAAACACCACTGCTCCAGCTCTTCAACTATTTAAGACACCAGTTGGCACAAAGCAAGGGCATAGACCTGTCTTAAATTAACATGCAGTTCTTTTTAAGTGTCTCTATTATCACTGGGGGGACAACCCTTCATTAAGTTCTCCTCTGAACTCAACCTTCATTTCCCAACTTAGTCCGGGGCAGGGTTATCAGTAGTGCAGTAGGGACAGTAGCATCAGGTAGTAGGGCAGTGAGGTGCCGAATGCACCACAACAATGGCTGTTTCACTGCCCAACAGGGAAATGGGAGGTTCTTTTTTCTTGCTAACATTTGCGCTCATGATACCCTTGCTACGCTACTAAAAAAAACATCTTCTATCTAGGCTACATCAATGAAAATAAGATGGCCACCGCCAGCAACTACGGAGAATCTTGATGACCTTTTCAAAACGTATATCATGAGCTATTATAAGATGTTTGAATTTTTATGCATCCAGCCGATAGGCACATTTGTGGCTTGGATTGAGGAGAGTGAGAGGTCAGTTTGGTTGCATGGAATGATCATGAGGTAAGGATGCATGGGATGATCATGAGGTAAGGATGCGTCCTATCTGTTGATTGTGGAAGCAGTAGAACGTTTGGAGAGATGTTTTACTATAATCAAGGTGGGGTGATAATGGGGCACTCATACTCTATCTCATTGTATGTAGATATTATCCTGCTTTCCATTAAGCACCCAGAGAGATGCCAGAGAGGTGTACTAGTGCAGGGACCTCTGTTTGACCCCATGGCCACAGGTTCAAATCTTGGCAGGTCTACTCAGCCTTTTGAGCTTCCAAGAAGAAAGAGATGAGGGCTAGTGAGAGGGCCACAATAAACCAGCATTATCTACACATAGCACCAAGAGACCCCACAGGGCATGATGGTGCACTCTATAAGTACACTTCTTATCTTATGGGGCAAGATACTGTTTCATTTTAGGTAGACGGTATCCTCCTTCTGTTGAGCACCCAGAGAGGTGGTTTTGTGTACTAGTGCAGGACCTGTATTTGAACCCATGGCAACAGATTCAAATCCTTGCAGGTCTACTTAGCCTTTCATCTGTCTCAAGGCAATGACATGAGTACCATTAATTGGGCTATAATAGACCAGCATTATCTCCCTATAGCTCCAACAGAGCCCTCGGTGGGGGGTTGAAGGTACACTCTACAAGTATGCCTGTTATGTTATTATTTTCCCCCAAATGTTACACAGTTTTGGAAAACCGTCCGGTCTTGCAATAACTTTGTTGCCAATAGGGCTTTGAAATAGATGCATTTTGCACTCATCCAACGGGCCAGATACCTTGGAATTACAGAGTACAATGAAAATGCAGGCTTACAGCGACATAATTTGCAGACAATTTAATTGTGCTAAGGCTGAACCAGCAAATTCTCTCAGTATGTAACTGATGCAGCTGAGCATTAGGTGCCCCCATTTTCTCTCTGGTTTGAGAGCTACAGTGGGTCGATTTTTTTCTGAGAAGATAGATACTATCTATGCTTCTTTTCCTGAACCCGTTAGGAATTTAAAATTTACTCCGCCTGCGAAACCACGGCCCTCAGAGGGATTTTCCAACCTCAAGACCCTAACTGTATCAGACACAGGCAGTCTTCTCTTCAAAGTGAAATCTGGATCCCCTCTTGACCCTATCTCACCGACCATGCTGGAGCGATGGAGGAAGTCATTGTTCCCTTACTCTGCAAATTATTGAACCTTTCTTTTTCCTTTGGCCGGGTTCCCCTTGACTGAAAACACGCGATGGTGGTTCCTCTGCTAAAGAAGTCCTCCATAGACCCTTGCCTACCTGAGAATCTGAGACCGATCTCATTGCTTCCATTCTTTGCCAAGGTCAGCTGACGCAATTTATTGAAGAAAACAATCTTCTTCATGAGACCCAATCGGGGTTCAGATCTATGTTCAGCACTGAATCTGCTCTTCTCCTAACCTCCGAATCCCTTAGATTATCTGCTGTTGAGGGCAAGACATCGACCTTGATTATCCTGGACCTGAGCGCAGCCTTCGATACTGTGTCCCATGGCCTCCTACTCAAACGACTCTGGGGTCTTGGTGTGAGGGGCTGCGCACTTGGTTGGTGTTAGAAATGGGGGTCTCTAGTTGGCAGAGGTAGGTACCTTTGTCCAAGTAGGGACCCTTCTTCCTAGTCAGGGTCGGGGGGATACACTTTTAAAATAACCCCTGCTCACCCCCTTGGTAGCTTGGCACGAGCAGACAGGCTTATCTCAGCGGCAGTGAGTAAAGCATTTGTGAACACATACAGTAATACAGTGAAAACACTACAAATGGACACCACACCAGTTTAGAAAAATAACTAATCTTTATCTAAACCAAACAAGACTAAAACAACAAAAATCCACAATACAGTAATAAAAATATGACTTTCAAATGGTAGAAATAGTTCAGTTCAAAGAAAACTGTAGATGCAACACTTCACACAAAGTACCTTGGATGCGTTGTGCACACAAACAAAAACTTTCGCAGGGAAGGTGATGCGTCGGTTCCTTACGCCCAGGGAAGGTGATGCGTTGGTTCCTTACTTCAGGGGAGGTGATGTGTCGGTGCCTTACTGCCACGCAGGGGCGGTGAAGCGTCGGTTCCTTACTGAAGGGCAGGTGATGTGTCGGTTTCTTACTGTGCGGGGAGGTGATGCGTCGGTTTCTTACTGCAACCCTGGTGTACCTGCCGGCGTGGCACCCAGATGCGATGCGTGAGGATCGGGAATGTGTCGGTTCTCGATGCAGCGGCGGCATCGGCACTTGCATTGGTTTCTTCAGCCGGGGTCCCACGATGCGTTGGTTCTTGCAGCTGCACAGCAGGGCCTGTGTCGGAATCAGTGTGGTGATCTCGGCCTTCGTAGATCAGTGCACTCGATGCGGCATGCAGCGATTTCTCGAGCTGCGGGCAGGTTCTGCGACGATTTCTTCGGCGATGCATCGGAAACAGGTGCGGATGCGTTGCGCTTCTCGAAGTTGCGTTACTTTTCCAGCTCTAGTTCCACCGGCAAACCGCCTCCAGAGGTCCAAAACAGCAGCAGGCGCCTCTTAGCGGGACAGAACTCCCAGCAAGGAAGTTCAGGGGAGCTGGTGGTGAAGTCTTTGTGTCCCTGAGACTTCAGAACAGGAGGCAAGCTCTTCTTGAAGCCCTTGGAGATCTTCTTCAAGCAGGGGACACAGCACACAGCAAAGTCCTTTCTCCTATCCTTGGCAGAAACAGCCACTACAGGCCAACCCCAGACAGCACACAGCAAATGGGCAGTACTTCTCCTCAGTTTCTCCAGCTCTTCTCCTTGGCAAAGGTTCCTCTTGATTCCCAGAATGATTTAAAAGTCTGGGGTCTGGGCCCCTCTTTTTATAATACAAAATCCTTTGTTCTCTGTGGCAGAGAAGCTCTTTCCCTAGCCAAAACCAGTTCTGTCCTCTCTGGTGCAGCTTCCTGGCAGACGGTGGAGACAGCATTGTCAAAGGGAGGCCAGGCCCATCGAGGTGTGAAAGAAATCTCCTCCCCCTACTCTGAATGCAGCCCAGGTCTATTCAGCCCAGCCCTGACTCACCCTGGAAAGGCAGGACACACCTCAACCCCCCAAGTGGCTGTCTGAACAGAATGCACATCCCCAGCCCCTGTCACTCCAAAGCCAGACAGTCAATACAAGACCTAGCAGAGGCACACTGGATGGTTAGGCAAGAAAATACCTACTATCTAATAGTGGTGTTTTCAAACCCAGACTGTAAAAATCACCTTCACTTAAAGATGCATCTTAACATTCTGAGTACAGGCATATCAAACTTTATTTTCCTATCTTGTTCTCATGGGCAGTAATGCTCATAAGATGTTATGAGCAAACTCCCCATTCTATCCTGTGGGACAGATAGCCTTAGAAAGTGAAAAACGAAATTGGCAGTATTTCACTATCAGGACATGCCACACACATCAGGGCATGTCCTACCTTTCACATACACTGTACCCTGCCCAGAGGGGTACCTTGGGCCTACCTTAGGGGTGACTAACATGTAAGAAAAGGGAAGATTAGGGCCTGGCAAGTGGGTGCACTTGCCAGGTCGACGTGGCAGTACTAGACTGCACACAGGCACCGCAATGGCAGGCCTGAGACCTTGTTGCAAGGCTGCTTGTGTAGGTGGCAAATCAGTGCTGCAAGCCTACTAGCAGCATTTGGTTTACAGGCCCTGGGAACACACAGTGCACTGTACTAGGGACTTAACAGTAAACCAAAATAGACCAATCATAGAAACACCAATCCATAACAACAATTTATAAAGGGAGCACTTGCACTTTGGCACTGAACAGCAGTGGCAAAGTGCCCCAAGCATCTAGACCAGCAAAACGAAGTCCAACACCCAGCAAAAACACAGGGGGCAAAGGCAAAAATACAGGGGAAACCCACGCCAATGATGACAGGTCTAACAGTTGGATTATGGATTTCCTCCAGGATCGCACCTTTCAAGTCTTCCAGCAATCGTACACCTCGGAGATCTGCCCCCTGCAGCAAGGGGTGCCTCAGGGATCGGCTTTGAGTCAGACCCTGTTTAATGTATACATGCGCTCTCTGGTGAATGTAGTTGAGTGTCACGGGGTGAAGATGGTGTCCTATGCTGATGACACTTAGCTGATTATCAACTTGGCACAGGACGTAGGTAAAGCTGCTTCCAATTTTAAATTATGCCTGGTCGACCTGGCAAAATGGATGGACTCCAGCTGCCTTAGATTCAATGCAGGAAAGACTGAGGTCTTCGTGGTTGGCAAGCAACCGTCTATATGGACCACTACATGGTGGCCATTGGAATTAGGGCCGGTACCTGCTCCAAAACCTAAGATAAAAAATCTTGGGATCTGGGTTGACTCGCTATTGACCTTGATTACCAGATTTCTGCTCTTGCTGGTACCTGCTTCGGCATCTTGAAGATGCTTCAAGAATTTCTAGAGTTTCTGCTGGTTCCAGCAAAGAAAACAGTCATCCAGGCGCTGGTAGTGTCATGCTTAGATTACTATAATGTTCTTTATCTTAGTATTTCCAAAGGCAGGATAAGAATGTTGCAGATGGTTCAGAACGCCGCTCCAGAATGCTTCTGAATATCCCTAGATGTTCTTCTTTGGGTACTGCCCTTGCCAAACTCCACTGGCTTCCTATTCAGGCCGGAGTGGCTTTTAGAGCTCTATGTTTCTGCCACCGAATATTAAATCAAAGGGGTCCTCGATATCTGTTTCCCTTGATCAACCCTCACCTGCCAAATCGTTGCCTCAGATCCTCAGGAACGGCCAGGCTTATGATACCCAAAATGAATAGAGTTTGTTTGGGAGGCAGCTCTTTCAGCTGGCTGTCGGCAAAGATGTGGAATCTCTTTCCTGTGGACCTTAGAATGCAACCCTCTGAAATTCTGTTTCGCAGAAAGCTAAAGACCTGGGGGCAGATTTACAAGCCCCTTGCGCCACTTTTGCATCACTTTTAACATGGGAAAAGTGACGCAAAAGTGGCGCAAGGGGCTTGTAAATCTGCCCCCTGGTTCTTGAGGTGATCAATGGTAATTTAATTGCCATGGCTGGCTCACTGATTGCTATAGGAGAAAACCTAGCGCGGGGGGCATTCCGAATTGGAGTAACCAGGCGCTTTACAAGCTTCTAACATAACATAACATAACATAGAGTAGGCTCAGTTTTTATTCTTATAATGCATGCAAGCCCCTCTTTTATTTCCTTATTACAGTTCAGTAGTGAAGTCTCTAGTCTCCTTAAATAAGAAAATTATTTAGCTACTTAACTGTGCACTTTATTACAGTTGAGTTGTCCAGTCACAATGACTGGTGCCAGAGCCAGCAGCAGAGGTGAAAGGTGGATCACAGAGCACATTACAGCTGCAGATTAATGTGAACTCTTTTTTTCATCTTCTTCTTTTGATCTGTTTCTCTAAAATGAACAGTGATCAGCAGAATGGATACATTTATGGTAAATATATGCATTGTTGGCACGCTGTGGTCATTACAGGAAATAAAGAATTTCTCTGTATGTTTCTTCACATTCTTAGCTACAGCATCATTTTAATATGACTCACATTAAACTCATTCTAATATCTTTTTGCAACAATTATTAAATGCATTTTGATGTGTTTAATTTTGCACTTCAGTTTCTGTTTTTATTCTTTACGACTGTAGCTTTATTATCTCTTTCATTGAAAGGACAAGACACAAAGAATTAGGCAGTTTGTGGGAAAGGTGATGGATGGTGTGACCATATATTTGAAGGAAGAAAAAATACCCCCTGCTGTACGTTAAAGTTATATTGCAAATCACTTCAGAGTTCCATGGCTTTATAAAGGAACTCAATCTTCAGCTTCACCCTCTATTTGGTCACCGACATCCTTGGTGACTTGCAGTATCCCATTAAGGAATTTATGGCAAGGGGTACTTGATCCCATGTATTATTGCTTATTCACTGGTTGATGTGTCCTGATATATATTGCTGCCATCCTGCAGATAATGGGTTCTTTAAATTGATCCCTTAAATAGATCCCTAGTAAAAAGTCTTAAAATTGGACCCTGGATCCCTATGTGTAGTTTTATGATCCTGCATTATACTCTTCCAAACATGAGAGCTAGACGATGCTTTTCACGCCCATAACTATCTTTGTGTATTCTTTGGCTTATCCCAGCGCCAAAGGTAATTAAAATATCCCACAGACCTGTGCTACATCTGACTTGCTGGAAGCGCCTCAATCAACTCATTTCATCTCTACTGATGGCATGAGGTCCTCTCTCTGTGTCTTTAAGGCCTGGTCTTTGAATCACAGCAGCAGCTCATTTAAAGGTAAACCACCAGTGCCAATCAGCAAAATACCAGCCACTCCATTGATGAGCAATTTCCAGAATCACATTAGTGATCCAGAGGAGGCAGAGTAGCACCTCTCTCGTTACTGGAGTCCAACAAGTTAGGGATTACTCTCATTCTGAATGAGCACATTTGTCCACCATTGGTGACTGGGAGCAGGTTGTAGACATTTTTTATTATTGGCTTGGACCTATGAGAGACCTTGGTTCTTCCTCTATCATAAGGGTAACGATCTACTGCGCTGTTGGTCTGTGCTTCTGAAACTGAGCATTCACATTACATTGTAATGCATGGAACCCAAGTACTTAAATACATCAGTGCAATATATGCAATCCTGATATCTTAGCCGGCCTGAAAAATCAACCAGCTGTCATTTGGCCTGGGGGTCAAGTAACTTAGTAAAGTTACTAGACCTGACTAGAATATATACTTTGGGTCCACAGGCTTTTTAGTTTGTCAGCATTGCATCATTGAGCAGGGGCAGTGGGTGAGTGAACTATTGCCTCTACTGCAGGGCTCCTTTTGACCTCTTCATATCCAAGGAGGCACACTCACCCGTTCATCTTTCGCAGGTTAAACGCTAAAGGTGTCACAACGCAAGCTTGCATTTCGCATCTACTGCACCATAGCCGCAACAGAATAACATCCTGTTAACCAGTCTTCCCACTTCCCCTTTTATTAACTCCCAAGAAAGACCTCCTAAGAGATTATCATGCTGCAGCTGGTGGACCACCATAAATTGTAGAGCACATAATACTTTCAGAAGCATCCAGAGCCTTCTAAAAGCACCCAGACCCTTCCAGAGACTTCTGGAAGGACCTAGATTGTCCCAGAACTAGGAGACCATTTGGACTTACACAAAGCTTCTGAAAGGCCCCATATTGTTCCAGAAATAGGAGGCCATTTGGCCCAGTGGCAAGCATAAATACCACACCTTTTGTGCAGCCTTTGCTTGGCTTTGCTCCTGTTCTGTGCAGAAGTCTCTGCGCTTGATCTTCTTACTGACCCAGTCCGCTTCTTCTTCCGAGGATTCTACAAATGCATCAAAACCTTCCTGATGCCTCATCCACCAGGTCCTGCCTTTGTCTGCCACATTTCCACCTGGGGAGCCCCCTTACACCACCTACATGAGTAAGAAAACACAAGGGGCAGTTAGATCCTCATATCCAAGAGAAGAGCCCAAATCAAGACTAGTGCACTAACTCTTGCTCCTTGAGCCCAAAGATCTTGCTGAACTTTCACCTAGCATTACTACCTGTATGGAGTAGCCAGCTTTGTTCATAGACATTAGAACTGAGACCTTAGAATCCCAAGTCAAGGCAAGGACTCGCCGTCATTGAACTTTGTGGCCTTTCGAGTTGGACAAAATGTTTTCTTGAAAAAGTAGCAGGAAGAAGCAATAAGGAATGGATAACCTGTGCCATTAGTGACTCTCGCCATTTCCCTTTGTTCCCTTTCTGAGAAGTTATCAGAAGGCAGAGTTATTGTGCAAAGACTATATAAGATCGGAACAAAGTGGAAAGCCACTCTTTTGCATTTAGGTACAAGCCAATAGAGAACTGTGGGTGCCTAGCTTTTCTGCAAGAGGTGTAGGTGGATCGCCATCCCCGTTCACCTGAAGAAGACTGGAAACATAACGCTATACCAGGGGTGCCTCTTACAAGTTTTCTCTCTCTTATCCCAACCCCCTTTCCCCTCAACTACCAACCCCTTGGTGTCAGGTACTGGGGGTTGGTGTCTGGTTCAGGGAGGTGTGGAGGACAGTCATCACCCCTACAGAAGTCCTGAATTTCAGATGAGTGAGGAGTGCGACAATAAAAGCGTACCATAGAGTCAGGAAATGATAAACATCCGTTAATCTGAAAAGAGAAAAGACACTCCCATGGTAGATTTTGCCTTTACAAATATGCTTCTTATGTGTCTTACGGTTACTTAATTTTCATCATGTGATGCAGTAGTGCTGATGCAGAGAAAGTCAGATGCATTAGGGTGCATGGAACGTGAATGACACTACCCCATTTCTATCGCCTTTTCAGATGCAAGACTGGCAAATTACTGATTCTACCCAAGACCATTCAGAGGGGATCCTGACTTGCTACTGTGTTCTGTTCAAGTAATCTTTCAGTACATGCAACTGAAACAGTACCAATCTTACAAGCCTTCCAGAAGCAAGTGCGTAGTGCAGCTTGCACTAATGCAAAGTTGCGCTGTTTAGAGCAGCTACTTTACATCGGCCTCAAACAGCCGCGGTCCGGGCATGTAACAGCGGTGGGCCGGCGGGGCCGCGTGGGGGGAGATTTCAAAGGACGATGCCGAGGGAAAATTAATGAAATAATTCCTTTTTCCTCTGCATCGTCCCTCGAAATCCCCCCCCCCACGCGGCCCCACCGCTGTTACCTGCACGGACCGCGGCTGGCCCCAAAGGCAGACACTTAGGGCCTGTTTATGCATGGGTCGGAATTATGAGTCTTCTTTTATTTAACGCAGCCAATAATTATCGGATGTGTTGAAAACCTCAAGGCTCATTTGATTTCGGCAGGTCAAACCTGCTGAAAGTTAGCAAGGGGGTAAGGCATACGGTATTTACAGTATAGTGTGGATTTTGATGCGTTAAACACTAAAATCTGCATGTTATTCCCCATAAACTCATATTAGGTGCTATTTATCTCACCCAATAAACAACATACCCGTGGTATTGTTATTTATCAGGTGCACTAAATAGCACCCACACTCGTAATCAGGGCCTTAAAGTGCTATCGATGGGGGACCAGTAAGGTGCACCATTTAGCACTACAACGTATTGTAACAGTGCTGGAGCCAAATTCCCTTAGATTGACACTTGCATTACCACTGGAGCATACTTTGTAACTGTTGGAAAGTGGGTTATTGGTAGGGGCAAATGTCGGTCTGCCACTGGCAATAAGGCCACTAACACATGAAAGGACTCAGCATAGGTCTTAGAAAATTATTCCTATCCTCAACCCTTGGTAACGTGGCTGCGAGCAGACAGGCTTAACTTCAAAGACAGGTATGTAAAGCATTCAAAAACACAATTTCAGTAAATAATTAAGACACAACACAAAATAAAAATCCAACACCAATTTATAGAAATAGGAAATATTTTTATCTTTAAAATGACACCAAAACGACAAAAATCCAATGTAGGGAACCGGAGATATGAATTTTCAAAGATTTAATAAAATATAGCACTTAGAAGATTATAGCACCATATTGGGATACCTGCTCGCGATAGACCGGGGCAAAGTCAAAGTTTCAGGCCGACCGCGATGGAGCCCTGGGCGGCTACAGCTTGCGGCAGGTCCCGGTCTCAGTTTCTACCTTCACACTTAGAAACTTTTCTGGAGCTTTTGCTCGCGAGGTCCCTCGAAGCTCCCAGCCAGTCTGGATCCGGTGAGGGTTCGCCGGCTTGCTCTTCGACGAACTCCCGGTCAACTTGCCTGGCTTAGACTTAGAAACTTTTTCTTTAGCGCTTCAGCGGGGCAACCCAGGAGCCCAGGCCGACACGCGATGGAAGACAGGCGGCTTGATTCTCGTGGTTGCTCCCGGTCACCTTTTCTACGAGCGGACTTAGAAACTTTTCTGGAGCTTTTTCTCGCGGGGTCTCTCGATGCTCCTCATTTTTTTTTTTTTTAAACAGAATTTTATTGATTTTCTGGAAGCAATACAAGCAACATCATGGACATCAGAGTATTACAGTTGGGGAGGCAATATGCATTTCAATCATGACCATCAACATTCCTGTGTCCCTCCCAGTGAGCTACGAAGGAAGAGTCTCGCCAGGGCCCCAAGGAGCACCCTACTAAAACCCCGTCAGCCCCCCATGGGAGCCCAACTCACATCTTCGTTCACTGCCCTGCCTGTTACAGTCCGAAGGGCAGATTCAGAAAAAAACCCTCTAAATTCCCAGCCCGCCCCCTAACCCTTACCCACCCCAACAATACCTCCCTCCCCCTCCAGCCCCCCAAGCATGCCGCTAGTCACTAATATACTCAAGGGGTCCACCAAACCCCTGCACCATCCATCAAAATCCTTGCCTTGCTTTTCTTCACCCAGGGCAGACCGCGAACACCGGGGGATGACCTGTGTAAGACCCTCAGCTACCTCATCATGCCTCTCCCACCGCAAGCGTCAGCCACTTCAGGTAACCTGTGCACCCTCCCTCTCAGCAAGGGGACCCTCCTCGTCCTCAGGGGGGTGCTTAGTCAGCTCCACAAGTGCCACCCACGCCCGAGCCATATCCAATGTTTTCTCGTTCTCGGTACGCCTAGCCATGCCCATCCTGTAATTCCCTTCACTCTCCGCCCACGTCACAAGCTCCCTTTGCCAGCGCTCAAGAGCGGGTCCCTGCCTTGCCTTCCAATGGGTAGTAAGTTCTCTTTTTGCCAGGACTAACCCCAGATCAATGAACTTGCTGGTGATTTTGTTTTTAGCAGTATGCGGAAACTCGTGTAACAAGCAAACCCTTGGTGTCAGAGCTATCTCCCTCTCCGTCACAGTCGCCAAGGTAGTCGTCACCCCTCGCCAGTAGTCCCCCAAATGCGGGCAGTCCCAAAACATGTGAAGAAACCTCGCCCCCTCTAGCGCACAACGAGGACAAGCTGCCGACGCCCCAAAATAGTCATTAATTCTACCAGGCGTTAAGTATGCCCTATGTAAGACATAGAATTGAATTAGCTGAAAGCGAGCGTTCCGAGTGCTCTTCCATGCCCTCTCTACCACCGCCCCCCAAGGTTTTTCCTCAATGGGTTCCCCCAAGTCCGCCTCCCATTTGAGTCGCAACGCCTCCAGGGGCTGGCGCAAGTCCTGGGTGATTCGCCGATAGAGACAAGTTACCGCTTTAAAGGTTCCCGCTGCCAGCACTACATACTGGCAGGGAAGGAACGTGTCGATGCTCCTCATGTAGCCGGATCCGGTGAGGGTTCGCCGGCTTCAGATTTCTTCTACTCCCGGTCAAACTCTGGAAGTCGGACCGAGGGAGCTTTTAGCGGGACGAACCTGGATGGCTTGGCCGACTCGCGGTTGAAGGCAGGCGGCTTGGCTGACCAGGTTGAGTCGGTCCCTCTATGGAGCTTTTTGCAAAGTTCCTCCAAAGTTCTCCAAACTTCTTGAACTTCTTCCTGAAGTTCCTCAAAGGGTCCCAAAGTGTCTCAAACTCACTCCAAGGGTCTGGAAGCTCCAAGATGGTCCTTGAAAGTTGAGGACTTCAGTTCCCACAATCCACTGGGACGTCACCCTTACAAATCCACTGGTAGTGCCCCAAGGTGCAGATTTAGTTGGTGATGTTCCAGATGAGCTCTTTTAACCTGTAGCTTTCAGGAGTCCACTCTTTAGTTCCTTTTCAGCAAAATAATCCACAGGGCTGTAGTTTCAGATGGTGCAGTTTTCAGAGTTCAGGCCTTAGAAATCTTTGCACAGCAAAACTTCTCAGCTTGGCAATGTCTTGCTTCAGTAAGTTTCAAACAGCAGATCTGGAGGGCTCTGCCCCTCTCAGATACTTATTCCATGTTCTCTGGGTCAGACAGGAGGTCACTCCTGACCAATGGGAGCAGGGTAACTCCTCAAACATATGGCCACTTCCTGTAGAGTGTGGCATTATTTTGTCCCAGAGTGCATCAAATCTTCCAAATCCATAATGGCAGAATTTCCAGCAAGGAGGCAAGAGCTGGCTAAACACACCCCTAGGATGGCTAATTTACTTAGACTCTCCCCCTGCATCTGCTCATACCTTCCTTAATCCCCCATCTGCCTGAGGGATAAAGTTCAGAGTTGTAAACTGACACTGGGTTCTGCTTTTCCCTTTGAAGCCCATGGTTTACGACCCCTCCCCTGGCCTGGCATTCCTGTGGACCAGCACACTGCCCTCCCAGCCCAGCTGCATAACCCCAGGGGCTCTTTATCACCTCTCCAGGCAGGCTGGCTAATCCACTTAACTCTGACCAATCAGGGCAGACCACTGGAAGGCTGGATTTGGACTTACAAACAAGAAAGTCTTATAACTTCTTGCATGTACACTTTAGGAGAAATTCAACAATATGATATTGTTGGATTTAGCATTACTATTCTGAGAAGTCTTTGAACAGTAGCTCTATCTCCTTCCTATCAGGAGTTATTATTTAATAACTTCCTGCAATGTTAACCTATGTAACTGGGGATTTGCAATGGGAAAAATGACTTGGGCCATTTTTCCAGCACCAGGACTTACAAAAACACATTTTATAAGTACTTGCCTTATATCTACAGGAACCCCACCCCATGTGTAACTAGGGGAGACTTTAGGGGTTCTGAATCTGCAAAAATATTGCAGATCCTCACTTCACACTGCTCCTGCCATCAAAGTCGAATTTGGGCAGCACTTTACCACAATGTGGGAGTGAAATGTGAAATTTCACTTTACCCAGGCATATAAAAACTCATTTTATAAGGGTGTACTTTATAAATATCTGACCCCCCACCCCTGGGATACCTAGGGAGACCCTGGGGGTCCCTAATATGCCAAAACATTGTAGGTTATCCATTTTTAAGTGCCCCAAACACCAAAGTCGAGTTTGGGCACAATTTACTTTTTAAAAGCAGTCCTGGCACCCAGGGCTGCTTTTAAACTGACCTCAGGCTTCAGCAGTGCACACATGCAAGTGCAAAAAGAGCTGCTGGCCTCTAAACTGCCATGCCCCAGGGTACTGGGGACTTCTAGGTAGTTTCAATCCCCTGCCCTATTATATACTAGGGGCTTATGGGGTAGGGAATGCCAATTACAGGGGTACCCCACCATACCATAGTGTACCCTAGTGTATGTTAGGTGTTTTAACTGTATTCTAATGTGTTCCTTTCAGCTTGGCACTGGCCCTGGGCCTGGTTAGGCAGAGCCCAGGGTCAGTCAGCAAAAAGTAGGGGGGTGCCCAGGGTACCAGTCAGCAAAAAGTTGGGGGGTGCCCAGGGCACAGGATGACTTTGCAACAGTAACCCAGCACCAAAGACCTTTTTGCAGCATGCTAAGCTAGTGCGTTTAGATGCAAACAACTAGTGAAGTCAAGCCATACTTTAAAAATCAGTTTAATCAAACATACGAAGTGAATGGCAGTCTGTGAGGGAAGCGTGGGCACAGAAAGGTAACACAGTGGAGTTCAACACTGACGCTCCAGAAGAAGATGCACCTGCAAGCGAACGCCCACTATAAAACGCAAATTACAGGGTAATCATCATGCAGAGAGTTTTAGAAAGTAAAAAAAACCTCAGAATGTGATCTGCCCTCAAAAGACCACACATGCTGGTAGCACGTGTATCATTTCAGCCAGAAATTATTCAAAAACCTACCCTTAGATTAAATCAGAGGCGTGGGAGCCAGGGGCATAGGTTCAGGGGGATGCTTGGGGTGTTACAACCCCCCCTAATAAATGTATTTTCTGATGAATAGTTGGGTACAGGTGCTTTCAGTTAGGTATGGTGAGGTGTCTGTCTGATTTAACCTTGGATTTTTGCATATACACACTGACAAAAACACACTCACTGTCTCTCATCTCCAGTTTCAAAGTCCGAAAAAGGTTTTTTGTTTACAAAAAGTTGTGTTTCTCTCATTTAGTACTCCTATCAATCTGCATTCCTCTCCCTTTTCATTGATCCTTCAGCCCCTCTCAAGTGCCCTGCTTGCTGAATAATTAATTTTAACATTATATGCCAATGTGATTGTTGGAAAATATGAAGATCACATACTACAATCTTACTGTCCAAGCTACACCCCTGGCGGGAGCAGTCAGCAGCAAAAATAACCACAAATACAACATTCTATAAAAGCAAAAATTGTTGCTTGTAGCATGGCTTCTAATCTTGTAAGGAAAGTAAAAACACATATTTGTTGTTTAGCACTGATCAACTAGTTGTGTAACGCAAAATGATGATGGCCCCATGCAGAATGCGGTAAGGGGTCCCTAAAACTCCCATATCTCAGAGATACTCTAGGCTTTGGGGCCCCTGTAGGGGGCAGGGGGAAAGACCCTTGTGTCATAGGGCTACAAGCCCTTTCCTTGCATGTGTGCAATCAACAAGAAAATATAAATGAATGCAACTAAGCAAACAGCATGGAATAAAAACGTGAATGTAATATGTCGCCATCTCTATATAAGCACATATAAGATGCAAGTGGCAAAGTCAGAAAGGATACACCAGGAATGGTAATACCGTCACTGTCAGAGTGGTGTTTAGGAGGAGGAAACATAGGAAGAGGCGTTGACAAAGAAGACCAGGATTGCAATTATGATATATTGACAACCTGCCTTGTTGCAAATTACGCATGTGCGGAAAGTGGTGGATCAAAGCCTTCGAACCTGACGTAGTGGGCTCTACCGGCTATTAAAGGCCTGCTCCAGCGTTAAAGGCTTGACCGAAGGTGAGGGCCTTTAACAAGGGAGCGGGCCTTTAAAGGCTGGGACAGCCCACTAAGGCGGGCTCTAAGTCTATCAGAACATTCCGACCCTAGAGGGCAGAATGTTCTTATTTGTAAAACAAAGGCCTCACGGGCTCCATGAGGCCTTTGTTCACAGCTCTTGCTGTGAACAAAAATTGGACTGTTGATGCTCTGGGCTTCTACAGGCCATTTGAAGCCCGGAGCACTCCATTGTTTTCGATGGAGCGCTCAACATTTCAATGTTCTAATATATGGTGTGGTTGTGAGACCTCACCATTCAATACATTCTCAAAACCATCTTAGGTCCTGTCAGGATCATTTGTACAACCTTTAGCCAAGGTTGGATTAACCACTAAGCAAAATAAAAACGTGTTTAGGGTATCAAGGGAAGGGGGGCACCACAGAACTTTTCCATTGCCGGATTTACCATGGACCATACGGTGCAAAACTGCAAATGGTGCAGCTGAACCTAGAAATAAAGTGGAAGTATACAAAATTAAACATTATTTTCCATCTTACTGTAAGTTTTGTTTCATTTAAAAAAATAACATTTAATTTTACGGTTTATTATTGTTTGTATTTTGAATTATATATATATGGGGGCACCAAAATCTTTTAAGTGCCTAGGGCCTCTAAAGGTCTTAATCTGGCCCTACCTTTAGCTCAACCATGGGCTGCTGTGGGTTCGAGCAGCAAAGCTTAGACAAAGGAATAAATGCAAAGCATTTAGAAGTACCAAAACAACAAAATAAGAAAGTCGTCACACAACACAAAAGAAATACAACACCAAATTATAAAAATAGATCTTGTTTGTATGAATGTTTAGACATCAAAATGAACAAAATCCACCAAAGGGTTCCAAAGATATAGATTTTTAAGTAAAACATAATCACTGCAAAATTAAAAAGAAGCATTGGTAACCGCAGAGTTTGGAAAGTTGTAAAGTTGTATTTGGCTAGTCCGGCCCACTTTGAGAGACCAACTCGGACAGCAGGAAGGTCAAGGGGACCAGTAAGGAGTTGTAGGACAGTTACCTTGTCACTAAAGCAGTCTCAAGTCCAGTTCCAGGCTTTATAGATGAACTGACATAGACCTCAGTGAAGTGGTCCTGATGCAAGGGATACAGGATAGTTGACTATAAAGTGAAGTTTATCATGCTGTGCCAGCAGTAGTCTATAAAGTGAAGTTTATCAAGGTGTACCAGCAGTAGACTATGAAGTGAATTTTGCCAAGGTGGACCAACAATAGACTATGAAGTGAAGTTTATCAAGGTTTACCAGTGGTAGGCTATGAAGTGAAGCTTATCAAGGTGGACCAGTAGTAGACTATGAAGTGAAGTTTATCAGGGTTACCAACAGTAAACTATCGACTGAAATTTATCATGATGTACAATTAGTAATGAGGTTCATCAAGGTGTACCAGTAGTCTGGACTATGAAGCAAAGTTTATCAAGGTGTACCAGCAGTAGACTATCAAGGGAAGTTTATCATGGTGTACCCGTAGGAGAGTACGAAGTGAAATTTATCAAGGTGAACCTGCAGTAGACTATGAAGTGAAGTTTATGAAGGTGTACAAGCAATAGACTACGATGTGAAGTTCATCAAGCTGTACCAACAGTAGACTATGAAGTGAAGTTTATCAAGGTATACCAGCAGTAGACTATGAAGTGAAGTTTATCAAGGTGTACTAGCAGTATACTATGAAGTGAAGTTTATGAAGGTGTACTAGCAGTATACTATGAAGTGAAGTTTTTCAAAGTGTACCAGCTGTAGACTATCAAGTGAAGTTTATCAAGGTGTAGCAGTTGCCTAGACTATGAAGTCATGTTTATCAAGGTGTACCAGCAGTATACTATGAAGTGAAGTTTTTCAAAGTGTACCAGCAGTATACTATGAAGTGAAGTTTATTAAGGTGTACCAGCAGTAGACCATGAAGTGAAGTTTATCAAGGTGTACCAACGACAGACTATAAAGTGAAGTTTATCAAGATGTATCAGTAGAAGTCCAAGAAGTGGATTAAAGTGTTGCTAGATGTCAATGAACAGTCCTTTTTCCCATGTGTAATGCATGTAATGGGTTGTTCAGATTATAGAATTGAAAATTTGGAGGGTCGTTCTAAAGGAGAGAGATGGCCAGGTGGAGTTGGGAATGTATTGTTGCATAATATCAACGAAAGCATTTTCTTGCATCACACACTCTGAAAAACGAACTGAGGAATATGCACATGAAGTGACTTGCCCAGTGTCACACAATTTTTCCAGATTGGGATGCTGGGAGTCAGGTCAGGACTTTGAGTTCCAAAGTTGCAACTTAACCTTGAGAGCACATATTTATCCAAAGAGATCATCCAAGCTAAAACCCTTCTTTTCACATTCAGTACACAGGTCAAAAACCTTCAGTGCAAATGCTACAAATTCCCACTCTGTTATTTTCCCTGTAAGTGTCACAATTGCATATTATCAATATCTCCTTAAAGAAGTCTACATAATTATAATGATAACATGTTTTTCACATAGCTCATGCTACCAAGGTGTTACTGCTTCTCAGCACTGTAATATAGTTCTGCAGCATGGGTTTATGCAACACATAGCCTCCCATTCATCCATTAGTTTATTTTTTTTTTTATTAATATTTTATTTATAGTTTTCACAAAGCTGGTATAGCAAGGTATACAGTAACACATGGTAATAGTAAATAAGCAAGTGTTAGAATGGTGCCGGCTTCCGCCCGCCCCTGTGAGGTTCGTGAAGTGACGACAACTATCATATCCTGCCACGCGCGTGGTGGCGCGGTCCTATGACACTCGCGCTGTCTATTGGTCAAGCGCCTGCATTGGTGATCCTTAAGTGTAAGTTCTGTCTTTCTGCTCAAAGATGTTAGCATGGGGATCTGGTCATCCTGCAGGAGCAGAGTCTGCTGGGCAAGTTGGGAGGTCATTATGCAGCAGTTGCCAGACATCATGGGCCTAGATGTGGGTGGCAATAGTTCAGCAAGTAAGGTTATTTGTTTGTTTAAAAATATTAAATCCTTGAACTACATTTTGAATTTCGGTGCCTGGCCTCTTCCCTATCTGCAAGCCACTCACCTCTTAGTTAATAATATTGCCAGCAGGGGCGGCTCCTCCATTATGGCGGTGGAGCGTCGCGGCACTACCAGCAGCTGCAAACATGAGAAATAAAATGATAATAAAGTATTTTACTATCATTTTATTTTTCTTCTGCAGGCGAGTCTTAGGGGTGGGTGCATCATGATGAGATCACTGAAGGAAGAGTGATGGGCACTGCTGTAAGTGCGCAAGTCGGTTTGGCCGGCTGTCTTAGGACAGCCAAACCGACATGCGCACTGAGATCTCTCCAACTCATGCTGCATTGCCGGGTGGAGAGAACAGCAGGCACAGGCTCCCAGTTTCTCTAGCATCACAAATTCAGCCCACTCAGGCCAATCCTGGTGCTTCTCTCATGCTGGTATTACCAGCACGAGAGCAGCATCTGGATTGTCCGTATGGGAGTGTGGAAGTCTGTGCATAGCAGCAGAAGAGCACCGAGGCGGCGAGGCGGTGAGCAGCAGGTAAGTGCTTTTATATTTTATTTTATTGTTAGTGTGTGACCCCCCACGCTGCTCCACCACTTCCATCAGATAGTAGCCGCTACTGAGTGCCAGAGCCATGTGCCTCCTGCACGAGGCCAGAACACAGAGGCGGCTCCTCTGTAATGGTGGAAGAGCGCCGCCCCCCTGCTAAAATGGAATAAATAAGATGATAATAAAAGCATTTTATTATCATTTTATTTTTCCCTGTCTGGCAGCTGACGAGGTGAGTCTTCAGCAGGTGGGGCCACGCAATCCTGTGTAACAGGCATTGCAGGGGGAGGAGTAGTGGGCACTTTTAAGTGCGCATGTCTGTTTGGCCAGCCGTTTTAGGCCGGCCAAACACACAGGCGTACTTAGGTTTCTCCAACCCCGCTGTGTTGCGCAGTTTGGTTGGAGAAACACCAAAGGCTTCCAGGCACTGTCTGAGTGGCAAATAAAGCCACTTAGAACAATCCCAGCACTTCTCTCATGCTGGGAATACTACGTGAGAAGAGCTGGGATTGGCATCTGGGCGTCTGCACAGTGTGCAGCCGAAATACAGGATCGGAGGAGAGAAGCAAGGCGGTGGCCATCGAAGTGGCAGGTAAGTGTAATTTAAATAATTTTAATTATGTGTGTAGTTTTCCTCCCCTCACCCACCACTAAGCAATGATAGCAGCCGCCAATGCAGGAACATCCTTTCAATAGCTCAGCAGTGCCATCATGGGAGACATCTGAATTGTTTCCTCTATCATACTGATTAGAGTAGTCTGAATATCAAGCCAGTTGCAGTGTATCGTTTCACATGACCATGCCAAGTGAAAAAAATCCAGACCCACCGCCCACATCTATCACACCAATTATCAGAGCGCAAACATAGCATAAGTATTTGTAAAATGCACGTTCACCCAAGGGTATCTTGGCGCTGAATAACAGATGTTTATTCTTACCCAACTCAATGGTACTAATTTTTTCGACCTCAGAGGGATGAATGGCTGAGTGGACCCGTCGGGATTTGAATCTGTGAACATGAGGTCGAACAGAGGCTCCTACCACGGACGCATTAGTCCTCTCAGCCACCATACCCCCTCTCCCCACGAAACCAAATCTACACATACTGGCAGGGGTGTAGAAGGCTTTCTGTAAACACTTATCATTTACAATTTGGAGACATCTGCTGTAGGGCAGTTGACCCATATGTATGCAGCAAAATCAACTATACTTATAGATAACTCTGTCCCCAGCTCTGCCTCCCAACGCTGGTGGGCTGTCTCTTTGGAAGCAGGGTATTCAGTCTGCGCCGATCAGTAAAGGGATAAAACTAGGTGCTACAAGTCTTGGACTGTACCATTTGATGTACTGTGAGGAAGATGGGGGCTCTGTCGAAAGGTTAGGAAAGGAGGCCCTGAAATTACTTTTACTACAGTCGGAGGTATGTAAATACCTCAAGGGGTGTACCAGAGTTGCCACCCATATACTCAGCTAGTGTGAGGAACCTGCAATCTCTATAGAGACCTCCCCAGTATGTTAGACCCAGTGTTTTAGGTTGAGCTCTTACCAATGTTTTGTGTGTGATTGGCTGTAAGGGGTGATAGTAGAGTGGAAGACGCGGGAATACATCATATCTTTACCTACTTTGCAGCTGATCTGCTCCCAATCATATTAGTGCAGTCAACTGTGGACAGCCTTGTTTTAGTTTTAGACAAAGGTATGCCTAAGAATGAGGAGGGGGGAAAGGAGTCATGTGGTTCTCTTCTATGGCCAGAAAAGGAAGGAAAGAGTTTGGTTGATACCAGTATATAGCACAGTTGGCCTGAGCACATAGATAATATAGTTTCATTTCCAGCGCTTCTAATCCACCCTGGTGAAATGGTAACATGAGAGTTTCTTATTTAATTTCGGGGTTGTTTGCCTGCCCATGCCAGCCTGATTAATTTTGTTTCCAGTGAAGTGAATGAAGAAGGTCTTTGTGAGTTGGATGAGAATGTTCATAAACAGGCACAGCAGTTTCGGGAGAAGAATCATTTTCACCAATGCAATGGGAGTGAGATCCAGCATGTGACCTGGTCTGCGTTATTATTTATTGTGACACCATAATTTGCACAAATTACCTCGTCTCTGTCTCAACATATCTGTATGCCTAAGTATTTGAGTTCCTCAGGGCACCATTTCATAGGAAAATCGGAGGTAACCTGAGGGGTGCTGGGCATGGTGCACAGACAGAATATTGAGTAGCAAATATCGACCTACACTAATATCGAGTTGGAAATATCGTGATACAGAAATATCGACAGCAAGAATATATCGTTGTCAAGAATATCGACTTTAAGGTAAGAAATAATGTTTTTGAAAATATCGAAGTTAGTAATATCGTTTGCAAAAATATAGTTGTTTAAAATATCGATTTTTAAAATAGTGTTATGTATTTTAGTATGTATTTTAAAAGTATGTGATATATTTTTTGTATAAGTATTGCTTTTGTTTTTTAATGTATGTGTTAAATTTTTAGTAGTTATTAATTTTATGCTAATTAAATTTTGCGTTTTGTAGTTCTGTAGCGGGTTGTGGGTTTATAAGGAAATAGGGTGGGAAGTAATATAATTATAATAAATTAATTAATATTTTTTATTTATTAGTATTTATTTAATTTTGATTTTATAGTGTAAATTGTGGGAATTAATTTATTATTAATTAATTATTAATTGGTTGTTAATTTGTATTAATTAATTAATTGGTAATTATGTTAACTGTGGGTGTTTTTAGGAGCGGGTTGTGGGTTTATAGGGGAATAGGGTGGGAAGTAGTTTAAATATAATAAAATTATTAATATTTTTTAGATATTAATATTTATTTATTTATAGTGTTAATTGTGGTAATTATTTTTATTTTTATTTTGTGTGTGGATTTTAGTTTTATAGGGATAATGTTTGGTGAGTAAATTAATTTTTATCTGTTTTAATTTGTTTTATAATGAATAATATTTGTTTATTTCATAATTATTTATGTTAATTATGGAGGTACACTTTTTTTAAATTTAGATGTGTTGTGAATTATGTGGTGTTATAGGGTAGGAAATAAAAAATATTAAATTTAGGTAACAATTAATGTTTTTGATTATAAATAATTTCTATTAAATATAGTTATTTGTTTGTAAAAATTTTTACAATTTGTATAAAATACTTTTTGTAGGTAAGTTTTACATTTTTTTAACATTATGATATGCTTCTATCTTTTGTCATTTATTATATTTTTAGATATGTTTTCTTTATTTGTTTTTTAACATCTTTTGTATTGATATTTTGTTTTATTTTAATTTTGAATTGATTTCAGTGGGAATAGTAATTTGTACCCCTCCGCTATCCAACATTTTCCCTACTGTTGCACTCACTGGAGTGGGAATAGTAATTTGTACCCCTCCGCTACCAACATTTTCCCTACTGTTGCACTCACTGGAGTGGGAATAGTAATTTTTACCTCTTCGCTATCCAACACTTTCCTTACTGTTGCACTCACTGGAGTGGGAATAGTAATTTTTACCTCTCCGCTATCCAACACTTTCCCTACTGTTGCACTCACTGGAGTGGGAATAGTAATTTTTACCCCTCCGCTATCCAACACTTTCCCTACTGTTGCACTCACTGGAGTGGTAATAATAATTTTTACCCCTCCGCTATCCAACACTTTCCCTACTGCTGCACTCACTGGAGTGAGAATAGTAAATTCTACCCCTCCGCTATCCAACACTTTCCCTACTGTTGCACTCACTGGAGTGAAAATAGTAATTTTTACCTCTTCGCTATCCAACACTTTCCCTACTGTTGCACTCACTGGAGTGTGAATAGTAATTTTTACCCCTCCGCTATCTAACACTTTCCCTACTGTTGCAGTAATTGGAGTGGTAATAGTAATTTTTACCCCTCTGCTATCCAATATTTTTCCTACTGTTGCACTCACTGGAGTGGGAATAGTAATTTTTTCCCCTCCGCTATCCAACTCTTTCCCTACTGTTGCACTCACTGGAGTGGGAATAGTAATTTTTTCCCTTTCGCTATCCAACACTTTCCCTACTGTTGCACTCACTGGAGTGGGAATAATAATTTTTACCCCTACGCTATCCAACAGTTTTCCTACTGTTGCACTCAATAGAGTGCAAAATGTAATTTTAAAAATTATTAGATATTTTAGGGGTCCATTACGATTGCGGACTTTGTCTGCCCACCACCGCAATGGAGCCAGGGACCGCCCGCCGAAGTCGTGGCGGTCCCGACAGGCACATTAGGATGCGCCCGCCACACTGGCGGGCGCATCCCGCATATCTTACATTGCGGCGGGCGGTGCTTTCAGCAGCACCCGCCGCAATGTAAAACATGCATGTTGTGCTTTTGCATGCACAACGTGACAGGCACCGCGCGGTGCCTGCCACCTTGTGCATGCAAATGCAGGGGGGTACCATAGGTACCCCCCCATGTGCACCCCCCACCCCCCCAACATCCTGGGGGCCCGCAACGGGCCCCCAAATGTGAATACCGCATGCCTTTTCATGGCGGAAATGCCGCCATGAAAAGGCTCCTCACCGCCTACATCCTAATATGGATGGCGGTGTCTCACAGACACCGCCACCATATTAAACCCGTTTTCCGCACGGTCGACAAGTCGACCGGCGGAAAAGCAGCGGGCGGTCTCTCCGTCCGCCGCTGACCCCCCAGCCATACTAATATGGCGGGGGGTAAATGGGTGGTGGGCGGAGGGAAATGTAGGGCGGATCGCCACCGCCATGCGGGCGGTGGCGATCCGCCCTACATCGTAATGACCCCCTAAATGTTTTAATTTATAAGATAATGTTTTTTTAATTATATTTTATGTTATAGGTGTATGTATATATATATATTTATTTGTACATTTATATATATTTATAACATTTTAAAATAAATTATAATTCTTAGTTTATTTTTTTTAAAGTAAATATATGTATATATATTGCATTTTATATGCGTATGTTTAAATTTTTTAAATTAAATTTATTTATTATATTTGTTAAAATGTACATTACATCGAAATAATTTTTTTTAAGTTAATTTTATTATTTAACATAATTTTTTATATATATAAAAACGATATTTTGTACATCAATATTTTTTGCATCGATATTATTTTTTCGATATTTTTAAACTTTACATTTTAAAGATACGATGTCGATATTTTTGACATCGATATTTATGTGTCGATACTTGTGAATGGGGATATTTTTGTACTCGATATTATGTCAGTGATCCGCTGGGCATGAGTGGGAAGAGCTGTGACTTTTCCCAGTTAATGTTGACTCCTGAGAGGTTGCCAAACCGAAGGAATTCTCTCAGGATCTCGTTTAAGCTGAGATGCTGGTCACATAGGTAAAGGGCGATGTCATCAGCATAGAGAGAGATTAGGAGATGCCTACTCGACTACCGGAGAGCATAGTCTCTGTAATGTTGTCTACGCTTGGAGGCCAGGGTCTCCATAACCAAGGCAAACAACAGGGGTGACAATTGGCATCCTTGCCTAGTGCCTCTCGAGATTTAAATTGGGCTCAACATTGTCCCGTTGATGCGTACCATTGTCATAGGTTGGGTACATAGCATTGGTAGTCGCAAAGATTTTCCCAGGGGCCAAAAAGTATGGTCTGTGATGTAACCGAGGGGCGCATTGTTGCCAGCGGTGTGGTGGTCGGACGGGGCAAAGATTGGCAGTAAGATGGATGTAGGGGAAGTGAAGCATATATGTCTAGTAAATGAATTGCATAATATGAAACTAGAAAACCTGGTATTAATTCCAGCTTCCCCACTTTACCAAATTGTGTGATCCTAGGAAATCATTTTATTTCACTTCCTCCTTTTTCTTTATTATCACATATATGAATACCTCGAAACTCATAACTTCAGGATGTGCGCTGTACAAAACTTTCTTCTGTGTTTCATTTAATAAATATAAGGTTGTTCATGCATAAAAGGAACCAAGGCTACCCAAAGAGTGCACAGAACAACTGGCTTGCCTTTTTTAGTTCACTATTGGCAGTGTTGTCTGGTTGGGGGAAGAATTCATGTTTCTAAATTCATGTTTGAAAACTATCACTTTTAAAATAATACTACTCAATGCACTGATATAATCAGATGTACTAAGGAGAAAAGGTTCTTCATGTTAAGAGACGTTATCATATTTTTACACTTTTGCTGCAAGATGTCTCTAAAAATGAAGGGGTTCTTAAAGTTAACTGGTGCAGGACTCCCCAATTACTTCCTTTCACACCAAACTTTTAAATAAATGCTTGCCTGTTTATATAACTCTTTTTGTTAGTGATGAGGTGAAAAAACAACAGCCTAGAGCTACTGTTAACCTGTGGCCGCATGTAGAGGTCAAGAGGGCCGCATTCGCTCCCCAGGCCGTAATTTGAGAATCTATGGTATATAGTAATCAGATGCAGGCCATAAACATCATCTGAAACCCCATTTGGTGGAGAATGGCATGTAGGTAGTCCCATTCAAATGAGTCTAATGCTTTTGTGGAGTTTAAAAGACTGACACATCATTTAGGTCAGGATCAATATCCTTCAGTGCAGCAAAAGTTGTCCCCAAATTATGTGAGACTGGTCTGGTCTGGGCTCACCAAGTGCATCATCAAGAGGGACAGCCTATTTGCCAGAAGCTTTGCCAGTATTTTAACATCACACTTTTTTAGGGAAAGGGGATTGTATGAGTCGCACTGTTTGGATGGTTTCCCAAGTTTTTAGTAGTGTTATAATCAAGGCTTCACGCATACATGGTGGAGTTGCTCTATCTGGCATGCTTCTTCAAACACAGCAATAGATGTTGAGGCCACCGTTCCCGCATACTCCTTATTGAATTCCACTGGCAATCCATCTGATCCTGGAACTTCCCAGGAGGCAATTGATTGAATGCATCAAGTATCTCATCTTTGATTAATTCCTAGTCTAGAAAAGCATGATGAGCTCCTAAGGTAACATTCTCAAGGTATAAGCCCACTTGCACTGGCGCCGTTCACCTGGATGTATATAAAGAACAATAGTATGTGGTGAATATCTGGAATATGTATGTGGTATTGGTGTGCATGCACCCTTGGGAATCCAGAAAGCTATGTACCTCATTTGCAGCCCAGAATCGCTTAACCATAGGAGCTAGTGTTTTCCCTGACCTCTTTCCCTCTCCATAGTCCCTCACATGGTGCCGTTTGCACTGATTTTACAGTTTGGAACAAGCTCCTGCCTCTAAAAATCAGCACGACATATCGAATACCCCCCTCTTGTAGAACTCCGTGAAATCTCTCAAAGTTTTTATGTAACTTCGTGGAATTCCGTGGAGTGAAACTCCGTGAGTTTCCCCTGCCCCTAACTGTTGGTGCAATTGATGTTTCCTCTCTATTTATTTTTCCCCATGGCCTATCGCATTAATTGGGATTGTCCGTATTAGCCCCATAGCAGTGAACAATAGTAATCGGATGCGAAGCAAGCTTACCCCATGCGATAATATATCTGTGCTAACCATGTGTCCTGTAATACTGCTATATGGACTCTGTGTCTATTTAATTATGCTGTAATTTGCCTACACTTGCGTGGATTGTTTAGCCCACGTACGTTCCATGTCATGCAGGTATAGGACGCCAGGGTTCGCCGTCAGTGGTCATTTGTAACTCAGCCAGGCTCGCTAATAAGCAAAAATATGGTAACTCTTAGAAATTGGGTTACTGGTTGACTGGAGATTGAGCTCTGGTCAAGCAGCAACCATAATCCTAGTCAGAGTATGGCACACACAAACTCCAAATTAACCTGTGCTCACCCCCTGGTAGCATGGGACAGATCAACCAGGCTTAACTTAGAGGCAATGTGTAAAGTATTTGTGGAACACTTCAAACAGTAAATCAGTGAAAACACCACACAAAATTATCCAACACCAGGTTAGAAAAATAGAGCTTAATTTAATAAATAAAATAAGCCCAAAATGACAAAAATCCAATCAGTAGAATCAGTGATATTGAATTTTAATGCTTTTAGATAAAATAGTGCCAAAAAGCAGAAAGAGACAGCTGTGGATATCAGGTTGCGCTAGACTGGGACAAAGTCGCAAGTTTAGGATGACCACAGTGGAGCGTGGGCCGACCACAGGGACCAAGGGGCTCATTATGATGGCGGGCGGACATCAGTCTGCCCGCCATCATAACGGCGATGGGACCGACCGCCAGACGTGCGGCGGTCCCACCAGCCCAATTAGGATGCGCCCGCCATACTGGCGGGCGCATCCTGTCCTTTTACCATTGCGGACGGTGCTGCTGGCTGCAGCACCGTCCGCAATGGTAAAAGGGCATGCACAGCATTTCCGTACACCACATGGCAGGCACCACGCGGTGCCTGCCACTTGGTGCAGGGAACTGCAGGGGGGTACCATGGGTACCCCCCAAGTGCACCCCCCCTCCCTCCCCCAAAACCAATCCCGCCAGCCTTTCCATGGCGGCATCGCCGCCTTGGAAAGGCCTTGCAACCACCCTTATCCTAATATGGCTGGCGGTGCCTGCTAGGCACCGCCACCATATTAGTGGACCAGATCCGCCCGGCCGGCAATCGTAACGATTGCCGACCGGCGGAAAAGCGGCAGACGGACTTTGCGTCCGCCGCGATACCCACCGCCATCATAATACGGCGGGGTGTATTTCACGTTACGATGGCGTAACGGTCGTCACCGCCGGCCCAGCGGTGGCGATCGTTACGCCATCGTAATGAGCCCCCAAGTTAGGTCTGCTGAACAAAGTACCTTAAGTCCTGGTTTGTGGAGTGTTGCGTGGATCGACATCAAAGATGCATCGTGCAGCCGAAGCGATGCATCGGTTCTGAGATGCGGAGAGGCTGCGATGCGAGGATCTGCGTCGTCGTCAAGGATCCCATCAACAGGACTTACAATGTGAAGTCTGTCATCGAGGATGCGGCGCACAGTCAGGTGATTATGAAGAGTTGTAAGGCTGCAATGCAGAGTCTGGCATCATCGCCAAGGCTGCTTTTAATGAGTGATGCATGGGCCTGCACCAAGGATGTGTCGCACAGTGGCTGTTCCAAGGTGTTGCTGGTTGTCGCGGCGATGCAGGTCTTTGCGATAAGTCCAATCCGCACAGCAGCGGAAATGCATCAGTTCAGCTCAGGGTTGTGCCGTGCAGCAGAGGAGATGCGTCGGTTCTGCTGGATCCACAGAGTCTGGTAAGGCACCTTAAGCCAACTTCCAAGGGTCCAGGACTGGCGTGGCACCACTTGGCAGGGTAGACTCACAGGTAGTAGAGTCCAGGTGCAGATGTAAGGTTGTTGCAAGACTGTTATGTCGCTGAGACTTCAGATGAGGAGGCCAACTAACTAGCCAATAGAGTCACTCTGGGTTCTGGGTTCAAGAGATACAGGTCCAGTCCTTCTCACCCTGGCAAGAGGGCAGCAGGCAGCAGGTCAGCACAGCAAAGCAGCAGGCCAGCAGAGTGCAGTTCGGCAGAGTGGCAGTCCTTCAGCAGCACAGCAGTCCTTCTCCTGGCAGAGTATTCACAGGTCCAGACGTATACTGAAGTAGTGGTGTCTGTGGTCCTTCATCTATCCACGGTTGTGCTTTTAAAGTGGAGAGAAGCTTTTAGAGGCATGCATTTGAAATGCACAGATGCCCTGCCTTCCCTCCCTTGGCTCCAAACTAACTACAGGGGGCATACAGTCCTTTGTGTGGAGACAGGACACATCCTATTCAGGTGTAAGTAAGGCTGGGCCCAGATCCTCCCTCCCATCCTGCCAGTAATGGCCCATCTAGTCGCACCTAAGCTTCCATTGCGTGTAGCTGTCTAGGAGAAAAACACAATGCCCAACTGCCAACTACATCCAGTCATGTGACCAGAGACAGGCTGCAGGCACAAAATGGCTAAGGCAAGAAAATGTCAACATTCTAAAAGTGGCATTTTCAGATTTTTAATTGTAAATCCAACTTCACCATAAGTTAGAATATAAATTAGGATTTCAGAAACACCAAACATGAACCAGTCAGTCAGTCAATTGCTTTATTTCGATAACAAATATCATAAAAGCATCAAGCAACATTTTTAAAAAAGTAGAATTAAATGAATAAGAATTATCACATAATACATAGCTAGTCCGAGAAGTCTGCTCGGCCGAAACATATGAGCACATTATTGCACCACAGAGATTAAAACAATTATTACCAAGACTGTATAATAAAAATCCTAAAAATTAGTTGATAAAATCATGGCTTATTGAATAAAAGTGATTAAAAAACTATAATTAAAACAGTGCAACTCAATGTAGCTTGTGAAAAGTGACATTGCTTAGAGAATGGTTTTTACGATGGATAGTCATTCATCTTGTGCTGGGGTGTTTTCTCCATGAGGCCTAAAATATAAAATTAGATCACCCCTCGCAAGGCTTTTTGCCTAACTATCTAAGCGCAACTTAGAAACTTAGCCACCCCACAAGCATAGAGGGTTCTTGCGTCAGACTTCAGAATGCGCAGAGCAACCCGGTGGTCGAGGGTGCCCAATTGTCTGCAGATTGGTTTTAGCCATTTAGACCTTGCTGCTTTGTACGCTGAGCATGCAAACATAAAATGGGCAACACACTCCAGTGGGGCTCCGCAGCAAGGACAATCTTCTGTTGTCTGTTTGGGAGGACACCATTTTGTGGTTAGTGCACGAACCGGGAGCGATCCAAGCCTAAACTGGATGTAGAGCGCCCTATCTCGTGGTACCTGGATTATATCCAGATATGGTTCAAGGCTTCTACTCTGCTTATGATGGTAAAATTCTTCCGTTAGCCTTCCCACATTTGGCTTGCTAAGTTCATGGGTATCAATCCAGACCCAATATATGCGTTTGAGCTCTACTTTACTAGGGGTTTTTTGGCTGTCCCAGGATTCCTTAAGGCCCATAGCTATCATTCTTTTCCTGACACTAGTTATCCAATTGACTCTGTGGTCGACATCTAAGCTCATCCCCTCGGTGAGTGCTGTGGCATATTTAGTGAGTTCAGGAGTCCGCCTTAAGCGGGCCCAAAAAAGCAATGGGCGCAGCTTAGCGATATCTCTGAACGAACGCCTGCCCATATCATACATTAAGGGTGTTAGTGGGTGTAGGAAGGTGGAATCTGACTATATGGTTGCCCCCACTTTTTTTTATGGTGTTTTGATGGTTTATGACTTAGTTGGACTGGGATCCTGCTATTCAGGGCCCCAGTCTATCTGCTTTCTCTGTAAAATGGTTTCCATGTGCCTTAGGCACATCTCTGATTGGAATCTGGAGTGCCCTTATAAGTCCCTAGTATATGGTATACTATGTACCAAGGGCATAGGTACCTCAGAGGCCTACCAGGGGCTGCAGCACGTATTGTGCCACCCCTGGAAGGCCATCCAAACTGACACCACAGGTCTGCTACTGCAGCCTGGGTAAGGTGGTGCATGCACCCCTTACTGTGATATAGGTTACCTATATCACTAAATACATACACACATATAAACCTATAAGTCACTCCTAAGGCAGGCCTTATCAATCCTAAAGGCAGAGTGCATGGTTCCTATGTGAGAGGGTGCCCCTGCATGAGCAGGGCCCCTCTGCAGCGTTCGGAGACCATCTCTGATGCTGTTTGTAGTGCAGCCTGACCATATACTCTTAAGCGCATTATATCCTCGCGGTAAAATGCTAACTTTGGAATGGCTGCACCTAAACATGTCGTGTTTGGTGTCAAACATCTTGGAATACTACCCCCCGCCAATCCTGGCGGCGGGGGTAGCATTCCACCCTTCTAGAGGGAAAGACATGTTAACTCTGGCTTACCCGGTAACTTCTTTCTGAAGCCCTCGCATCACAAAATGGATGCTGCTGCCACAGACACAAGTCTGGCCTCCTGCTGCTGGACGAAACTCCGGCAGGGGAGGCCTGGACAATAGGTTTCCTGTTGCAGGGAGGTGTGACCACCTCCCAGACAGGATAATGTGTATTGGGGCTGGGTGGGTGCACTCTTAGAGTGCTTTGAAGTCCTGCACTGGGGGAGCAAAAGGCTCCTCTGTGCATATGCCAGTTCAAACCAGCTCAGGGGCTACCTGCCCCTGCTCTGGCGCGAAACTGGACAAAGGGAAGTGGGTGTAGCCACCCCTCCCTTGACCCTCCCATAGGTGGGGTCATAGAGTTAGTCCCTCTCTGTTTTACTAGTTAAAATGGGGAACCCTTGCCACAGCAAGATTAGATTATACCTGGACGAAACTCTGAAACTGAATCCTGGACCTTCGACGCTCTACGACAAGATTAGAGGACTGAAGAATCTCCCTTGGGGTCAAGGAGTGACTCCCCTGCTTGGCAGGCACCAAAGAAGCATCTGTCCGGTTCGCATTACTGAAGCTCCCGTTGGACGCCGAAGTCATCGCATCACCAGAGGTGGATTCTCAGACTTCCCCGAGGCTACCCTGAGTCCCCAGAAAAGCTGAGGCCCGTGGCTATCGTAGGTGACTTGAGACCGTGACCCCTGGACACCGCGCACATTTGCAAGTGCACCATCTTCTGGGTCTCCCAAGAAGTCGTGCTTAGGGCTCCGAGTAGCCCTAGCCTCCAGCACCACCTGCACCGAAGATCACTGGCCCCCACTCCACGAGTGTCCTGTAAGCCAGCTCCACGTGCGGCGTCACGAGGCTCCTTCGCGGTCGCTAGCCCGTTGGCTAGTAGCCCTTAACGAAGGCCAATCTTTTCCTTACTTGGCATCCTGGTTGCTCCAGGCCTGCCCTCACTTACCCTCGCTGGGTGAGTTCCACAGACCTTGCTGGTCTGCACCATCGACGATCTACATCTTACTTGAGACTTACCGTTGCCAAGGCTTGTTGGGTCCAATCTGGTCGCCGACACCTCAGCACTCGACAGACATCGAGCACCAGCCCGAATCCTGCTCCTGGTCGCCGACAACACCTCCCGGACCTCGTGGCTGAAGAGTCAAGAACACCGTCAACGCACCTGAAGCACTCGACATCGGTGGGCATCTGTCCATCGCCTCCCTGGTCACTGGCTAGTGACCCAGACTCTGTCCCCTCTGCTTTCAGGTTCACCAGAACTCCGATCCACTCTTGGATCCACCCGGACACTTTTCTCTTGGCCGCCAGCAGCACTTTGCAGCAGATCGCCATTCGAATCGACGACGAAACCCGACCCCGAAAGGCACCTATGCACCCGGCTTCCCTGGGTGAGGTAACACGAGTACTCCGGTGCTCCCGTGGGTAGAGACTCTTCAAAGTCCTAGATCTCAAAGGGTTTCGTCCTAGTCCTCTTTTAAGTGTCCCTTTCCTCTATTTTCCCGATCCCGACTTTCTCCATAGAAGTTAACGGCGTATCGCGGTTGTGTATTTACACTGCACGCTGTCTCCCGTGGGTCCCCTGTGTCACTACCTTGGGTGGTTCCTTGTGGTCCAAGCACTTCTAGAGGCTCTAGGCCTAGTGTCTAGTTCAGTCGTGGTTCGCATACCACTTTATTGGTATATGGTTTGGTACGCCCCTAGGGCCCAAACGTGTATTTGTGCTATTACTGTGATTTAAGATCTTATAACCTATGTATTTCGAACTCTAGCCTCATAAAGAGACTAGAGGGGTGTGTTTAGTAATAAATACATATATTTTGAATATATACCTGGTGTGGTGCTCTTTCATTTGGTCACTCAAGAGATTATAGACTGGTAAAACAAGCTGCTTTACATTCCTTCAAGACTTAGCCTGAAGGCTGCTCTCCATAGCTACCACTAGGATAGCTTTCAATAAGGTTGTCTTTAACCTATCTACCATAATAGTCGATTTGGACTGGTGCAAGGTGCCCACTATAATTAGTGGACAGCATATGCCAGGCCAACTTCTCACATTGGTGTGCAGCGTGTGGGATTCCAGCTTGCTATTGTTTTACCAGATAATCTCAATTGAATTGATCAACTGAAAACCACTAAAGGTACCTAAGGTACATATAATTTAAGCTTAGAATAACAGTAAGTTCTACTGAACTTAGAGTTGTGTGTTAAGGGATAGCACAACCCTTTCTACAACTCAAGAGAGTTTAGTAGGCCACACTAGAGTAGGTAGTGCATACACCACACCACACTAGTAATGTCTTTAAGGGCAGGATCCAAAGAATCCTTGCAGGAAGCCATTGAGCTTCCACCCTCCAAGTATGATACACTCCCATTCTTGGAATTGAGAGCTTTATGTAACTTGAGAAAAATAAGGACAGGCCAAAGCTCCCACCACCCAACACCTCAAGGAGTTGTTGGTGGCTTATGACCTTAGTAAGACCTGTAGGGACTGAAGGGGTAGGAGCTGAGGGTGGGGCAGGAGAAGAGGAGGAGGCCAGGGGTACCAATACCCCCAGCCCCCCCCCTGAAACTGGCCAGGAGGGTGACAAAGACCCTGACCTGGAAAACCCAATCCCTCCTGTGGATGATGATGAGGATGATCAAGATGATGCCCTCTTTGTCCCCCCAGGAAGGATTAAGAGTGTGCCCAGGAAGTCTAGATCTCCTTCTCAGGGGTCTAACCACTCTGGCACCTCTATAGGGAGCTCTGTCTCCTCTCACAGGAGGGAATCCTCTCATGAGAGGAGAGCCAGACTGGTCCAGTATGAGGAAACTCAGCTGGAAATCAGAAAAAGCAATTGGCTTTAGATAGGGAATCCCTAGATCTCCTTAGAGAGAGAAGAAAGTTGGGACTAGAGTCCCATGGTGGCAGCAATATCCCTAGAGATAGGGAAAGGTCTTATGACCATAGAAACCTAAACAAGATTGTCCCTCCCTACCAGAGTGGGGATGACATCCACAAATGGATAACTGCACTGGAGAGGGCCTGTAAAGTTCAGAAGGTCCCCCAGAGGCAGTGGGCAGCAATCTTGTGGCTCTCCTTTGCAGACAAAGGTAGAGACAAGCTCCTCACTGTAAGAGAAGAGGATGCTGACAATTACACAGTCTTGAAGAGTGCTCTGATAGATGGGTTTGGCCTAACCACTGAACAGTATAGGTTGAAGTTCAGAGACACCCAAAAGCTCAGACTCAAGACTGGGTTGATTTTGTAGATTGTGCTACAAAGGCTCTGGAAGGTTGGATACATGGCAACAAAGTGCATGACTTTTTAGGATTGTACAATTTGATTATGAGGGAGCAGATCCTTAATAATTGTCAAAACCAGCTTTTGCACCAGTATCTGGTGGACTCTGATCTGACCTCTCCCCAAGAATTGGGAAAGAAGGCAGACAAATGGGTCAGAACCAGAGTAAAAACTAGAAATCAGGGTGGTGACCAGAAGAAAGATTCTACTAAGTCCCAAGAGAAAGGTGGGGATAAATCTAAGGATAAGTCCCCTACAGGGCCCCAAAATTCCTCTTCTGGGGGTGGGTCCCAAACTCCTTCCTCTCCTGAAAAGAAACCCTATTGCCATGTCTGTAAAAAGCCTGGGCACTTGAAAACTGATCCCAGTTGCCCCAGGATTGGCAATAAAGAAAATGTTCCTCCCACAACTACTACCACCCCTCCTGGTACTACCAGTAGTAATCCTCCAGTTGGGAGTAGTGCACCCAAAAAGTTAGGTGCTTTTGCAAGAGGAACAGAGGTGGGCCCTAGTTTAGACAGGGACCCCTCAACAGACTCCTCTGACTCTGATGGTGGTATAGGATTTGCCACCTTTACCATGGGTCCCATAGCATTGGGCAGGTACAGATTGGAGCCAATAATTAATGGTCAGAAAGCTGTGGCATTTAGGGACACAGGGGCTAGTGTCACCATGGTGGCAGGGAAACTAGTCCCCCTCACCAGCTTTTACCTGAGTTTAAATACCAGGTGACCAACATTGATGGTGTCAGAACAGATCACCCCATGGCCATAGTCAATCTCAGCTGGGAGGGGGTCACAGGCCCAAAGAGAGTGGCAGTGTCCCCAACCCTACCTGTAGATTGCCTGATGGGCAATGATCTGGAAATTTCAGCCTGGGCTGAAGTTGAACACCAAACCCATCTTAGGATGCTGGGCGTCCCTGTAAAGGTTAGTGGGGCTGTAATGGCCACAGCCCCAGCCCAAGAATTTGGAGAGATGGAGCCTGAAAGAATGGCCCACTCTCCCCCAAAAGAGAGCACAAGGGTTGAAGAAAAGTCTTCTTCCCCCAGACAGTAGGTAAGGGTCAGCCTCCTCAGGGAACTGACCCTACCCCTAGTGAAGGAACTGCCACAGAGGTAGTCAGGCCTGGCCTGGCCACACCCCTGATGGCAGAGGACCCTTCCAAGGTGGTACCCAGTCTGGAGCAGGTAACCTGCCCCTCTCTACCCTGCCTCAGTCAGCCCAGGGCTGCAGAGGTCAGGGAGGTCAGTGGACCCCCAGGGCCCCCTGTCCAGAGGAAGCCCCCATCAGCAGATTAGGGGCACCCAGTCTAGTAGCCCTAGCCAGGTGAAAATTCCTCTACACACTGAGGGATCCCCCATACCTTTATGTAGGGACCTCCCCAGAAGGACTCTGGTAGGCAAGGGCAAACCTGGGACCAGAAGGTTCCAAACCTGCCATGTCCCTCCAGTAGTCCATCCAAAGGGACCCAACCCCCAGCTGTAGGCAGCCAAAGGTTGACCCTTAGAGCAAAGTGCAACTCAGTCATGGAAAGACAGGCATACAAGGTGACCAGTGATCTGAGGAAGCTGAGGCCAACATTCCTAGGGCCTCACTTCTCTACTCAGACACCTCACCAGCCTTGTACTTTACCTAAGCACACCACAGGTAGTGATTCCCCATGGTGGAGACCCTCTCATACCCTTAGGGTGAGGGATTGCTTAGTGGACCATAAGACAGGGGGCAACCATGCTAGTGCAGGTGCTTCCTTATATGACCACTTAGTCAATGAAGGCTCAACTGGCCAAGGTTAGCCTTATCTCCTTTCGTTTGGGGGGGTTATGTAGGAAGGTGGAATCTGACTATATGGTTGCCCCCACTTTTTTTATGGTGTTTTGCTGGTTTATGACTTAGTTGGACTGGGATCCTGCTATTCAGGGCCCCAGTCTATCTGCTTTCTCTGTAAAATGGTTTCCATGTGCCTTAGGCACATCTCTGATTGGAATCTGGAGTGCCCTTATAAGTCCCTAGTATATGGTATACTATGTACCAAGGGCATAGGTACCTCAGAGGCCTACCAGAGGCTGCAGCACGTATTGTGCCACCCCTGGAAGGCCATCCAAACTGACACCACAGGTCTGCTACTGCAGCCTGGGTAAGGTGGTGCATGCACTCCTTACTGTGATATAGGTTACCTATATCACTAAATACATACACACATATAAACCTATAAGTCACTCCTAAGGCAGGCCTTATCAATCCTAAAGGCAGAGTGCATGGTTCCTATGTGAGAGGGTGCCCCTGCATGAGCAGGGCCCCTCTGCAGCGTTCGGAGACCATCTCTGATGCTGTTTGTAGTGCCGCCTGACCATATACTCTTAAGCGCATTATATCCTCGCGGTAAAATGCTAACTTTGGAATGGCTGCACCTAAACATGTCGTGTTTGGTGTCAAACATCTTGGAATACTACCCCCCCTCCAATCCTGGCGGCAGGGGTAGCATTCCACCCTTCTAGAGGGAAAGACATGTTAACTCTGGCTTACCCGGTAACTTCTTTCTGAAGCCCTGGCATCACAAAATGGATGCTGCTGCCACAGACACAAGTCTGGCCTCCTGCTGCTGGACGAAACTCCGGCAGGGGAGGCCTGGACAATAGGTTTCCTGTTGCAGGGAGGTGTGACCACCTCCCCAGACAGGATAATGTGTATTGGGGCTGGGTGGGTGCACTCTTAGAGTGCTTTGAAGTCCTGCACTGGGGAGCAAAAGGCTCCTCTGTGCATATGCCAGTTCAAACCAGCTCAGGGGCTACCTGCCCCTGCTCTGGCGCGAAACTGGACAAAGGGAAGTGGGTGTAGCCACCCCTCCCTTGACCCTCCCATAGGTGGGGTCATAGAGTTAGTCCCTCCCTGTTTTACTAGTTAAAATGGGGAACCCTTGCCACAGCAAGATTAGATTATACCTGGACGAAACTCTGAAACTGAATCCTGGACCTTCGACGCTCTACGACAAGATTAGAGGACTGAAGAATCTCCCTTGGGGTCAAGGAGTGACTCCCCTGCTTGGCAGGCACCAAAGAAGCATCTGTCCGGTTCGCATTACTGAAGCTCCCGTCGGACGCCGAAGTCATCGCATCACCAGAGGTGGATTCTCAGACTTCCCCGAGGCTACCCTGAGTCCCCAGCAAAGCTGAGGCCCATGGCTATCGTGGGTGACTTGAGACCATGACCCCTGGACACCGCGCACATTTGCAAGTGCACCATCTTCTGGGTCTCCCAAGAAGTCATGCTTAGGGCTCCGAGTAGCCCTAGCCTCCAGCACCACCTGCACCGAAGATCACTGGCCCCCACTCCACGAGTGTCCTGTAAGCCAGCTCCACGTGCGGCGTCACGAGGCTCCTTTGCGGTCGCTAGCCCGTTGGCTAGTAGCCCTTAACGAAGGCCAATCTTTTCCTTACTTGGCATCCTGATTGCTCCAGGCCTGCCCTCACTTACCCTCGCTGGGTGAGTTCCACAGACCTTGCTGGTCTGCACCATCGACGATCTATATCTTACTCGAGACTTGCCGTTGCCAAGGCTTGTTGGGTCCAATCCGGTCGCCAACACCTCAGCACTCGACAGACATCGAGCACCAGCCCGAATCCTGCTCCTGGTTGCCGACAACGCCTCCCGGACCTCGTGGCTGAAGAGTCAAGAACACCGTCAACGCACCTGAAGCACTCGACATCGGTGGGCATCTGTCCATCGCCTCCCTGGTCACTGGCTAGTGACCCAGACTCTGTCCCTTCTGCTTTCAGGTTCACCAGAATTCCGATCCACTCTTGGATCCACCCGGACACTTTTCTCTTGGCCGCCAGCAGCACTTTGCAGCAGATCGCCATTCGAATCGACGACGAAACCCGACCCCGAAAGGCACCTATGCACCCGGCTTCCCTGGGTGAGGTAACACGAGTACTCCGGTGCTCCCGTGGGTAGAGACTCTTCAAAGTCCTAGATCTCAAAGGGTTTTGTCCTAGTCCTCTTTTAAGTGTCCCTTTCCTCTATTTTCCCGATCCCGACTTTCTCCATAGAAGTTAACGGCGTATCGCGGTTGTGTATTTACACTGCACGCGTCTCCCGTGGGTCCCCTGTGTCACTACCTTGGGTGGTTCCTTGTGGTCCAAGCACTTCTAGAGGCTCTAGGCCTAGTGTCTAGTTCAGTCGTGGTTCGCATACCACTTTATTGGTATATGGTTTGGTACGCCCCTAGGGCCCAAACGTGTATTTGTGCTATTACTGTGATTTAAGATCTTATAACCTATGTACTTCGAACTCTAGCCTCATAAAGAGACTAGAGGGGTGTGTTTAGTAATAAATACATCATTTGGTCACTCAAGAGATTATAGACTGGTAAAACAAGCTGCTTTACATTCCTTCAAGACTTAGCCTGAAGGCTGCTCTCCATAGCTACCACTAGGATAGCTTTCAATATGGTTGTCTTTAACCTATCTACCATAAGAGTCGATTTGGACTGGTGCAAGGTGCCCACTATAATTAGTGGACAGCATATGCCAGGCCAACTTCTCACAGTGGGACATTGCGGGGAAGCATCACCAAGTCCCTCAAAAACTTATGCTCAGATCTGCAGATTTCGTCTACATTATCAAACCCCCATAGCTCAGCTCCATAAAGGGCTGAGCTGACTGCCTTGGCATCATAAACAGTGAGGGCCGGGGCAACTGGCCTGCTTTGTGAGGAACGATGTTCTTTGCCTAGTGCCCCAGCCACACGTTTATGACTCAGGAGCATTTTGGCTAAGTGGGGCCTCCACTGCATTTTGTCTGAGAGTCGAATACCAAGGTAGTCAAAGGTACTGACTCTCTCCAAATGGGTCCCATCTAGGAAACATGAACCATTTATCTCTTCCTATTTGGAAATAACATGTATAAAATGTAATAAGGCAATGCCAATGTTATCCCATGGGAGAGATCGGCCTTGCAGTAGTGAAAAACGAATTTAAGAGTTTCTCACTACCAGGACATGTAAAGCTTGAAAGTGCATGCCCAGCTTTTTAAATACACTGCAACCTGCCCTTTGGGTTGTCTAGGGCCTACCTTAGATGTGACATGTGTATTAAAAAGAAAGGTTTGGGACTGGCAAAAGGTTTATTTTACCAGGTCAACATGGCAGTAAGAACTGCACGCACAGGCTCTGCAATGGCAGGCCTGAGACATGTTTAAAGGGCTACTTAAGTGGGTGGCACAATCAGTGCTGTAGGCCCACTAATAGCATTTAATTTACAGTCTCTGGGCACATGCAGTGCAATTTACTAGGGACGTATAAGTAAATTAAAAATGCCACTTGGGCATACACCATGTCTTAGAGAAGGAGAACAAGCACTTTAGTACTAGTTAGTAGTGATAAAGTCCTCAGAGTCCTAAGGCCAGCAAAAACGAAGTCAGCAAAAACAGGAGGTCTGAAGGCAAAAAGTTAGGGGGGAACCACACCAAGGATGCCAGGTCTAACAGTGACAATGTGTGGCAGACAGGGGGTTACTAGCCTGCCCAACTCTAGCATATACACTGTGTCATGCTTTGATGCCTACATACAACATAGTGTTTCCCAGTTCCCTTGAGTCCCACCCACACCCCCGCTGGCGGCCGAATCCCCCCACGAATACAGGCCCCCCCTCCTATAGAGAAATAAGGCAAACAACAAACATACAATACAACATCTCGATAACTATTAAGCATTAAGTTGCAAACCAAAGGGGTAACCTTCGGGTATGTCCAGAAAGTAGATCCTCCTCGACTGGTCTAGAGCACCGGAGGCATGCATGACACGTAGCCCCTCATACCTTATCAGACTTGACTGCCGCCCACTCAAATATGAAGCAGGCCCCATCAGGAGATCAAATGGGACCTGGTGGAGTAGTCTGGCACAGGGCTGTGAAGCTGAAAGGCAGTTCCACCCGATCCGATAATGAGGCTCAAGACGGGTGGTCAATCTGGGCCTGCTAGTGGGGAGGAGGATCTGTAGGATGCATTAGAGCACCTGCTTCTGCGCTCCTGGGCCTGTTGTTTACGCAGAAAATCTGAAGCCAGCTGTGGTAAATTGAAAATGTGGTGTTTTCCATTGATGGAGTTCCACAGGTAGATCATGGCGTATGGACTGTTGCCACGCTTAGGTATCTGGTTGATTAGGAGAAACTTACACCTGGCTTCTTGTACTGCAGCAGTGAAATCCAGAAACAGTGAAATGGTGTTGCCTTCAAAATTCAGAACACAGTGTTTTCGGCCAGACTAAGGGCACCCTTCCTCGCAGAAGTAAACAGGAATCGGCTGGCTGTAATTCCGGCATGTAGCGACCTCGCAGTGCACTGTCAGCGAAATGCTCTTCTCACTAAACAAAGGAGTGCTGTTGTTTATATAGTAAACATCACCCATGTTGCCATGCTGAAATCTCATTCAGGCCGCTATTGTTGATTCTATTGTGATAGCTCTGTCACTGAACGGACATTTTGCGTGGTTAACCTAGCCCTCATGCAGAATGTTCAAGATATTGTGATAATGTGCCTATAAAGTGGAAATGTAAGCAATGCTGTTACAGAGAATATTATCCTGCACAGGCACGCAATAAAATGTGTGTCAAATGTCATTGTGTTTAAGAAAGAAGGCAGCTGTAAGATGTGAGCATGTAAAATGGTGGTGTTCCTGCTCGACCTAAGGATTATGAAGGAATACTGCCTCTGGCTGTGAGAGCCTCACAAAGGTGCGGTGATCTTGCGTGCTGGCTCTCTCGCACCCCCGTCTATTTGTTTCTTGATAGGTGAATATTACATATTTCAACTTTGCCTTATGGCATAAGTAAGCAAAATATTTTCACTTAAACACTAAAACACTAATTCTTACAGTGATTCTCTCAGAAGATGTGTTTGCACAGCATGTCTGCTCCTCCTCACTACTCCAATCCTTTCTTCAGAAAGAGAGATACTTAAACAAGACAGCGTCTTGGCAGCCATCGTACGTTGGGCATCCATATGTTTTCATTGTCTCCTCCAGGGCCGGCTCTAGGGCGGTGCGATCGATGCGACCGCACCGGGCGTTGACTTGGGTTGGGGGTGTCATTTTTGAAAATGTGTATCATCATTTTGAAAGCACCTGCTGCCTTGTTCCTGGCCTCCAGCAACTTTCAGACATCAATTAAAATGTCAAGCGAAGTCCCGTGATTAATCGTCTTCCTGGAAAGACCGGAGGTTTGTCTAGTGGAAATTTTGACTCATCCTAAAGTAGCGCAGAGGGTTAATGTGCCTGCTGCTAAGAAAGTGTACCATGAAGATAACGAAGTGCATATAATGTAAATAGGTCAGTGGGTTACTGCTTCTGTAAGAGAGCTCCTTTTGTTACTTGTCGTTTCTAACTCAAAATCCTAATATAGAACATTGATCTATTAACTGTCACCCTAGAGCTGCTGCAAACTGCAAGGTATATGTTAGAGCTATATGTTTTTTTGCCCAGTCTTTCATTATCCTAATCTTGTGAAAAGGGTTCATTTGGGTAGAAAACAATTCTTATTATGAAAGAGAACCCTTAACAATGATGTTGCGTTTTAAATTCTGAATTTGTGCTTTTCCTGAATAAGAACTTTACCTATATTGCCTACCAGTATCGATGACATGCCACTCCTACACTACACCTTGTAGTACTGTCTGATGTAACATTTCCTATACACTGATTTACACACATATGATTGTCTCTGTGCAATGTGTGTGTGGTATAAAGTGCTCTGACACCTTACACTGGTATGAGTGGTGCTATAAAACTAAATGAATCTGAGAGACAGTGGTTATGGAGACTTGAGAGGCACTCTTAAAGGGTGCTAATGAGGGAATCCGTGGCAGAGGTGGTCATTGGGGGGCGCCAACAGACATTGTCGCACAGGGCGCCACCAGCACTAAAGCCGGCCCTGGTCTCCTCGAGGTTAGGTAGTCCTGAAAGACTGTCAATGGGATTTTTGCACATAGTAGTAGTTTTCCTTTTGCACCTTCTAATGCTTTATACATGAGCATGTTTTATTGTTTTGGAAACGCTTTCTTGCTGGGTGGAAGAAAACGGAAAGCCCAGGTAGTGGGAACAAAGCAGGAACATTGTGGGAACAAGAAACCTAGAGGTCGCAGTCCTGAATACTTCCCCCAGCATTGCTTACATAGGGCCAGATGTATCAAAGGGTTTTACCCGTTCTGTGTCTATGGGAAAATGTTTTTGTACATATGGCCATAGTGCTAACATATGCACAAATCGCTAATAGAGTCGCAAACTTCAACTCTTGTTGCTTCTATGAGCTCTCTTCAGAAGGCATCCCATTCAGACCATTCAAAATCAAATCTTAAATAATGTTGTCTAGTGCTTCTTGCAAGAACTAGTCTTTCCCGACAGAGAGCCCGTCAGGCGAAGTGCCTACCTCCCTCCAGTTCCACGCCTCTGAATCTCTCTATTTTGTTCCACGTCAGCACAGGTGGAACAGCAGGTTTTAGACTGTAAACACAGCTATTCCCTGCTGGAGCGCTGCGTGAGCTCGGAGGTGCGTGAAGGTATCGCGAGTCTCATGGGAACGCAGCAGACACGTGGAAGAAGATGGACGAGTCTGAACAGTTTCTTCATGTTCTGACAGGGTTAAAAGTACATATTTCATTTCAGGTGCCAACATCCACGGGAGTCTGTGGGCAATTCTGCGATTACATTAAAGGAATTCTGTGAATCTGACAGACTCAAATGAGGAGGCACCCAAATCACAGGTTATCTCGGCATCTTTTCTTTTCACTGATAGCTGTTTTTGGAAATAAAAACTTGTGTTCCAAAGACGGCACATCATAGAGTTTACTGACAGAAGCTAGATCATAAGGGGTGTGTTGGTCAACTTATTGAAAGTTCCTCTAAAGAATAGGAACTTTAGTATTTTAATATTTATTGATTATATTTTTTCGTTTTTCTAAAGCTCTGCTGAGCCACATAGGCAGTACTGTGCTTAACATAGAACACAATCCACTGAACAGAAGATTAATTTACAAAAAAGCATATCAACATGGATCAAAAACAATTCATCACAAAACAACGAGTTGGTTAACCTGGCTTCGGGTGCCCTTGGTGAGTTCGTCCTGAAGACAAAAAAAGCTGAAACCATAAAGGCGTTTAGAAAAAACATGGGCGTATAGGCGAATTATTAAGAGGGCAATGTTTTTGCGGGTGCAAAATATGTTGGTCGGTGGCGGCAGACATAGTTTGGAGTTAAAAAAATATTGCAGGGATTGCTACATGAGCTGTCGCAGTGCCTTTGGCTATGTCCAGAATGAAGAATGGCGTTCTGGCGATGGCAGTGCAGGCTGTGTGAGCAAGGAAACCACTTTGAAGCTGTGTAAAACCCATAGAGGGATAGCAAAGCAGAGTTGTTGCTTGGCACTCGCCCTTCCGTTTCCTGGTGGAAAGAATCTATGAAATTCAGTCCAAAACAGAAAAGTCAAGCAATGGCAAAGCCAATAGATTGTGGTTTAATGTGATAATACTTGAAGCGTTGGCGCATTAGAGCCAGAGAAACAGGAAGGAGCCAACAGGAATGGAGAGAAAGGGCTATAGATGTAAAGTAGTCCATCATGCGTGTCAATGGAAACACTTGAGTGGATGCAGAAGAATGCATCCAAACAGTCAATAGCATTAGGTGAGAGATGAATGCTCCAATGGACTGAGACAAGAGTTGAATGACAACGTCTTAAGCCAATGTCTGCAGGAGGTTGATTGAAGAAAACAAAAAGGGTGAAACGAATGCCAATCAACCAATCTATGTATATTGTAATCAAGGTCTGTTTGACAGCTGCGCTATCAAAACCCAGACCTAAAAAATGGAGGTGGAGAGTGAATCAAGTGGCCAATCCTCACTTGTCTCCTGATCACCTTTCTGGTTGATAAACCCTCTCCATAAAAGATGAGAGGGATGTGATAGAAACTACAGTGGAGGACTTCCTCTTGACGATGTTAATTAGTGGCCATTTCGTATCATTCCACATCGATACTGCATGACGATGAAAATTTATGGATTTAAAACTTGATAAACTGAAAACTGTACCAGTTTCACAAAGTTGGTGAAGTTAAAAAAAATACTGGATGAAAAATTGAAAAATATGGGGGCGTGGCTAAGACACCAAACAGGATGGTAGCTGCGGAGCTCCGCGCCACCGATCCCGACAAAGCTGAATTCCGGGAGAGAAACACCTGTGTTCCAGCCAAATGCCCTAGGATTCCTGTTCCCTAATATTGCGGTGAGCCTTTGGACTCTTGGAATGCCGTTTTTCGTTGCTGCATGGCTATTTTAATGACGCGACTTCTATTCCATTATAAACGGCCGCCATTTTGAATATTTTTCACCGCGTCCACCGCTCATCTTACTTCACCGCAATGCTCACTTGTTCTGCTTTTAAACCGCACTTAGCATTTGACTTGCTGTGATGGACACTTTATTCCTTCCTTTTGCTTGAAGATGCTCCTATACTCTGTTTTTCTTGTCAAGTAAGCAGAACTTTGCTTCTCTTCAGACTCAGCCGCCATTTCGTGTTTTACCTGACAGGACCGTTGAAATGAATTTCTTCTCAGCAACTGCGGTCTTTTGTTGGAGATGTTTAGCCTAGCCTTTTGTCCAAGTATATCAAGTTCTTTTTTAAGAGGAGGTCTCTTTTCATTCTGACTACCCTGGTCCTGTGCTGCAGAACTTTGCACGAGTGTATGCTTCCTACGTCTCTGAGCATCTCTCTTCATTATTTACTCATGCTAAAACCTTCTTTTTCAAGAGTCTGCTATTAAGAGTTTAGCTCAATTTTATTTCCTTACTAAACTCCACCGTCCCTATATGGGGAGACTGAGGAACCTTAAACGTACTACTGCTTCTTCTAGAACCGCTGCGGGCTCGGATTCAGACTCTAATTTCAATTAAATGGGAGACTCTTCTCCTCAGAAGTCTGACAATTTGTCAGGTACCATTCCAAAAACGCAGCTTGCAAGCAAACAACCTGCGATTTCTACTAAACAACCGAAAAAAGACCCTCTTTCTCCAGTGAATTCCTCCATGGACTTAATCCTGGAAGAAATTCGTGCTTTGAAGCCCTTCATGGAGGAGACCAATAAGACTCTACAATTTTTGCACGACAAATGGTCATCACTGGATTCGCGAGTACTCATCGTGGAACAAAGAACAGAATCTCTTCAGGTTTCTTGCTCTCGTATTTCTTCTCTAGAGTCTGAGGTGTCAACACTTAAAAAGCAAGCTGAAGACCTTGAAAATCGAAATCGCAGGAACAACCTCAGAATTTATGGTCTTCCTGAAAATATTGAAGGTTCCAATCCAACAACCTTTTTCCAATCATTTTTGCTTAAGCTCTTGGACTTACCTGCCTCTCCTCCTCTTAACATTCAAAGAGCTCATAGGCTAGGTCCTAAAATTTCTACGAAACCTCGTGGGGTCATCATGCTATTTCTACAATACATGAACCTTCTACAAATTCTGGCTGCTGTCAAATCCAAAAAGCAAACTTTTTGGGAAGGTCACCGCCTATTTTTCTCTCAGGATTTAGCTAAAACTACGGCTGACCGTCGGAAAAAATTCCTTGATCTGCGTCCACAACTACGCGCTATCAACGCTAGATTCGGACTTCTTCACCCTTGCATCTTTAAGGTCACCTACAAAGAAAAGGCAACAACTTTTGAGGATCCTGCGGCTCTACAAGATTTCCTGCGTCACCATGGAGCGGTTGTCATGGACACTTCACATCCTAAATGATTACTATTTGTCTCTTGCCTTATATAGTTGTTTTTTATGTCTCGGTTTTGCATTGAGTGTTGTCCTGCTCGTATTTTATGTATAATGTTCTTTCATTCAGTCGTTATGTAGCTTATTTTATCTCTTCCCTAGCATAATTGTTTATTCGTATAACTGTTTTTCTCCCTTTTCTCCTCCATGTATAGGTGTTTTGTTCCTACAAATCCGTTATATATTTCATCTCCCATACTTGTTGCAGTATTTACTATGGTCCCTCGGGAGTCCGGTGATGCTCCGGTGCTGTCGTCGTCATCTTCTGGTGTAGTCACTCCCATTTTCGTCTTGTATCTGTAGGTATGTTTTTCAGTCGTCATTTGTTTGACTTGTACTGTCTCTTTGTTCTTTATCTTCTCCCTTTTCTACTGGTTTTCTCTCGTATGATTCCTTCTTTTCTCTTCCTTTCTCTCCTTTATTTTTTCCGTTTCCTTCCCTTTCCTCTTCAGTCTTTATTTTTACCACTATCGCTTTATTTTTCTCGACTTATCTTCTTATACTTCTCTAATTCAAATGTATTCCTTACTTGTGTAAGCATACTGGTTGTTCATACTTTCCTTACTCAACCACATTCCGGGTTACCTCCTGGAACATTAAAGGGTTGAATAACCCTATTAAAAGGCAACGGGTTCTATCCCATCTTGCAAAATTAAAAACTGACGTTGCTCTACTCCAAGAATCTCATATTTCTATTGATGAAGCTTCCAAGTTGAAAAGATGTTGGGTGGGACATGTGTTTAATTCTTCTGCTTTAGGTAAGAAAAACGGAGTTTTGATTTTATGTCATAAAAAATTTCATGTTTCAGTTGTCCACCAGGAAGCTGATACTGAGGGTCGTTGGGTTATTGTTAAACTGCTTATTGACAAGATTCCTTTAGGTATTTTTAATGTGTATGGCCCAACTTCGGTCGATAAGGTTTTTTGGACTACTGTTTCTGATAAATTACTTACATTTGATGATGATTACATTATATTTGGTGGTGATTGCAATCAAATCCTTGATCCCATTCTAGATAGGCATTCTAGAGTTAAGTTTGTCCCCTCCAAAATGCATTCACAATTTACTTCCACTGTGCGGCGCAAAGCGCTAGTTGATATTTGGCGACTTTGTCACCCTGACCTTAGAGAATATAGGGGCCCATTACGATAACCGGCGGTAAAAAAACCGCCATCTACCACAGCCTGAAAAAACCGCCCGCCTGCACCATGGGAACACCGACCTAGCAATTATGATGACGCGAAGCAACAACCGCCCGCTGCGGAAAGAACAGACAGAATACCGCCCGTCCATGTCAGAGTAGAAGAAAATCCGTCCGCCACGGACGCAATACCGCCCGAAAACCCCAAATACGACCGCGCTGACGAACCAGACACCGGCCGTCAAATTAGGATCCCCCCGACATGACCGCGGTAAAACAACATATTTCCCGCCCGCCACGGTGAACAACAGAGATGAATAACTGACATCGCGGAAGGCCTGGCACCCACGTCCGTGCACGGAATCATATGCGGCCCAAAGAAATACACACACCCCCGCCAACAAGTCCACACAGCAAACTAATCCTAAATACCCAGACACAGAACCCATCCCAAAGACACATCCCCCTGGCCAAACCAAAAAACCACATATCCCAGGACACCATGCACAACACACCTGAAAACGACAGCCCATCATGACACACCCACATTGCTGAGTACAAAAGCAGCCCCTTCACAGACCACAATCCCTTGCACCACTACAAAGCCAAGACCACAGCAGAGAACACAGAGAGCCACAAAGGAAAGCAGCATACCACACGCACGCACACATCACACGCATCACCAACAACACCACCACCATCACCACCGAAACACTGGCACCACTAACCCCTTGCATATCACACACCACACACCACCACACCAGCACCACAAATACCAAACCACGCACCATGGCAACACAACGAATGCCTAAGTTCACTGCCACAGAGTTGACGGTCATGGTCGACGAGGTCATCAAGGTGCACCCACAAATCTATGGGAACCAGGTCCAACAGACACCAGTAGCCACCAGAAACAGGATGTGGAGCAGGATCGTAGACCAGGTGAATGCAGTCGGGAACGTGCCACGCAACCGGGGGGAAATCACCAAGAGGTGGCAGGACCTGAAAAGCGTGGTCAGGAAGAAGGAGGCCAAGAAGCGTGAGCTGGCTGACAGGACTGGCTCCGGAAATCCCGCGCCATTCAAGACCTTCAAGGCGTGGGAGGAGAAGGTGCGAGGCATTCTACATCCGGAGAGTCTCACCGGAATACCAGGGGGAGTGGAGGCTGGTAAGTACAAACAAATGTATACCAGCACACTGCTATGTACTGTCATGCACCACCAGAATGCCATAGCTCCGAGGGACAAACACCCCCATGTCCAGTACACAATCCACAAGACATCTCTCACACATGCAACAGACACACACACACACTCAGCCCAAAGGTACCAACAAACAAAACCATGGGGGCATGTGTACAGTCAGCCAGCACCACAACTCCCACCAGCTCCCCCTGTAGCCCAGATGTGCCGGAAGGAGCACTGCCCACACCCACACCCATGTGTCAGCCATAGCTGCACAAACCAACAAGTAACAGGTAAGTAGCCGAACCACAAGGTCCGTGTATCGGAGGTGGGACTGCAGAAGTACAACCCCCACCAGGCCCCCAGTCCCACAGTGCAGCAAGATGGAGCACCCCTCCCACACATAACCATGTGCTAGCCATTGCATAGCTCCCTCCAAACTAACAACTAGGCAGACTACTCTACAGGGAGGGGTGTCTGTAGGCATGAGGACTGTACTACGACTAACATCTGGGACATGTCACGTAGCAGAGGAACAGGTAGCAAAGCTCCCTGACAGAAACATGTGACTAATGTGCACACGGACATGAATTACAGAGTCATAGCCCACATGAGCCATCTCAAATACAGTAAGACATAAGGAGTCACGTCTGCATGCACAAGTCTCACTGGAGTACTGACCCACATGGCGTGCACTGTGCCAGTCATCACACACAGCAGCAACACCATCCAAGTCTTGTCCATGTAGTCGTTTCAGCTTGTTCCGTTGACATCGTACAACATCACCCATGTATGTCTATCCTGTCTCTATGTAACAGAGTGGAACCCCACTAATGTCACATACACCACTGAACCCATGAACCACACAGCTACACAATGCACATTCAAATTCTCATTCATCACATCTTTCAGCCCCAGTGTCATGAGAGGTATATCATCTAAACAGTTGTCCCAAATACAGTAGTGCAGCAAAGATTCCTGCCCATGACCAATAATGTGTCTGCTGTGTCTGAAGCGCATGTCACACTGTGAGTTACAACATACCAAATATAGTCAACACCCCAAGAGCACAGCATTGCTGCACATGGCTGAGGGCAGCACGCACACCAAGGAATTGTCCCATCTGCAACACGTTGTGTGGCACACAACCATTACTCACTCACTACAATGCCTGCAGTGTAATGTCCCTAAATGACAACAGTGATCTGATATGCTGGGTAAGTCAGACATACACACACCTTTGTCTCTGCAGTGTCGTGTGGCCAAATCACATGTCCCCTTCTGCACCCATATGTCACAGTATTTACCACAGTACCATATGTCAGCTCCAAAGCGTCCATGGGGCTGTACCCCTTTTGCCATCCGCGTTTCTAAGCGTTGCATTTGAACCCCAAGAACATATATCATCTCAAAAGCGTTCATGGGGCTGTACCCCATTCCCCCCCATGCCGCAAAATGTAGGGGTACTGCAACACACACCTTTTGGTATTTCAAATCCGTCCCATGCCATATGCACCCATCACACTATTCCATTGCCTTGATCACGCACACACATCGTAGAGCCATACACACGCATCTGGGAAGTCAGTGCACAACTGTGCACATACTGTGCATGTCAGACATCTAACACAAACCCTGCAAGGTGCAACACAATAACCTTTCGTCTCCGCCCCACAGGTGACGAACAGCATGATGCTGGAGAGGGAGACAGCAGCCATCACAGCCAGTCCACAAGCCCTCCACCTGGACTCACGGATGTGGAAGACCTGGACACCTCTTCGGACGAGGACTCCCTACCAGGCACATCTGGTGTGGCAGGGCGCAACAGCTCCCCAGGACCCCTCCTACCCACCAACCCATCTCCCAGGGCTGGTGACCAGTCCCAGGCCCCTGCTGCCACGGTCAGTGCGGCCACCACCACTGCCGCAACCACCACCACCATCACCACCACCACGGCCTCCCTGACCACTCAGCCATCCCAAGAGGTGGCACAAACCTCAACATCTACCCTGGGAGCCAGGAGGAGGCCCCGGGTGACCAATGTGGCGAGTGGGCAGGTCGGTGGAAGCAGTCCAGGTGGGAGGAGCAGGGTCAGGCCAAGGCCAACAGAGCCTGGGAGCCAAGCCCTGCCGCAAATAGCAAGAGTCCTTGGGGCCTATGAAGAGGCCCATGGACAATGGGCCAGGTCAGCATCCGACATGAGGGAAGTCCTTGGGGTGTTGAGGTCCATGGACGCCCACATGGGCCAACTTGTGGACCTCATGGGCCAGCTAGTGGTGGAGGTGAGGGCCCGCTCAAGGCCAAGCACACCACCTCCGCCACCACCAGCTGGGGCGCAGGGACGTGCAACATCCAGTTCCCCTGCGTCCACAGCGAGTGGGCAATCCTCACCCACCACCAGCAGCCTACACACACAACCCCCCCCTCCCAAACGTGGAAGGGGCCGTCCGAAGAGGAAACAGATGTCGAGGGAGGACTTTGCACGCTCCAAACGCCAGTGAGTCAGCCAGCCACGGTGGCCATCCCCTGCATTCACTTGGACTACCATCCTACCCCACACCGCCAGTTTAGTGGCATATGTCTGTTGGACTGCGGACCCAGGACAACATGGGTACACCTTGACCATCACGCGGACATGACCGTCAACTCATTGTACAGCATGCACCACTTCCTTGATCACCTTACCCACGAACACGTCACCTTTAAAATAAATACACCTGTGTCACATTCTATGTTATCTGCTCTGTTTATTTTCAAGGATGCACAACCGTCAGCATGATCAGAAATGCATCTGTAGTGTGGTATGTCGATAGGCCAGGAGAGGCTGTAGGGACCTAGGGGTGAAAAACAGAACAAGAGTCCATTGAATGTGTGTGTCACACACCCATCACACAGTACTTGTCATCATGTTCAAGCAATGTACACACATCTCACAGAGCAACAGGGCACAATGCTACAGCCACTGTCAGTGGCATACTATCCTGGACATGGACCATTCCCACACAGCACTCAGTGAACAATAGGCCGCCGTGACAATGCACACATACACCTACACAACTACAGCGACATCAGCCGTCGTACATGGTCACTCACCGTCAAGTGAAGTAGCGGGCGATGAGCTGCTGACGCACATTCACTGCTTCCTCCTCTCCACTGTCCTCGTCACTGGACATGGCTTGGCCTGCAGGCGGGGGCCTTGGCTGATCACCGTCATCCACTATCAGGGGGATCTGCCTGCGAATCGCAAGATTGTGCAGCATGCAGCATGCCACAACTATCTGGCACACCTTCTGTGGGGAGTATGCCAGTGCACCCCCGGTGCGGTCCAGGCATCTGAATCTGGACTTCAGGAGCCCAAAAGCCCGCTCCACCACACGTCTGGTCCTCCCATGTGCCTCATTGTATCTGACATCAGCTGGCGTCCGAGGATTGCGTAGTGGGCTCAGCAGCCAAGCCCCATTAGGATATGCAGAGTCACCTGGGTGTGAGAAACATGGAGAAACGTTGCTTTTCCTACAGGACACAAGACAGCATGTCACACCCAGCACGCTACACGAGTATGCATACTCACCAACAATCCATGCACGGTCCCGTTGCAGATTGGTCATCATACGTGGGAGGGTGCTGTGGCGCATGATGTGCGAGTCATGGGTGGATCCGGGAAACCTGGCACACACGTGTGTGATGATCATGTCCGCCAGGCACACCACTTGCACATTCAGGGAGTGGAAATGTTTCCGGTTCCTGTAGATGTGCTCCATGGCCTGTGGTGCAACAAGGCCAACATGGGTGCAATCAATTGCACCAACAACCTGGGGGATGCGTCCAAGGGCATAGAAAGCACCCTTCACTGCCGCCAAATCACGAGCCCTGGGGAATCTGATGTACCGGTTCCTGTAGAGCATCATAGCTGACAGGACATCCCGTAGCACCATGCTGAACATGGGCTGGGACATCCCACCTCCACTGCCCACCGCGTGTTGAAAGGATCCGGTAGCGAAAAAATGCAGTGCAGCCATCACCTTAGCCGTGGGGGTGAATGCTGTAGGATACACCCTGCGAGGACGAAGGTGGGGTTCCAACATGGCACATAGGCGATGCAGGGTGGGTCGGTCCAGACGGAACTTCCGGATTACCTCCACATCCTCCATGTCTGCCAGCAATTGGTAGGGGCGATGTATATTTGGTCTCCTCCTAGGACAGATGGAAGTGGACACATGTCAATGCAACACACCACATGGCATTTTCACATACACTAAACAAACATCACTGACGAAGCAATAGAATCACAGAACAGCTGACAAGTAGGGACAGCACAGCTACATAACTCTTACACAGGTCCCCTTACCAATAGCAATGACCACTGACACCAACCATAGCTATGAGCATGCACATGGGGATTTCGGCCATAATAGCTTGTACGGCCATGATGAACATTTCAAACTGCATATGTGGGAAGCGGCAACACAACGGCAACATACCTAGCTGCTGTGCCTGACACCGCTTCCGAGGCTGGGTGAGTATGGCACACACCAACAACACAACATACACAGGCTGAGCGGTACACCAATCGCAGCAGCTTGGACACGCTGACACAGCCCCAGGGGGCTATATGAGTGTGGGAGGGTGACAGGCATCACCACAGCTTCCAGGGACTGCTGACTGGCATCCCTCAACAACACCTGCTGCTGCTGCCACCTGTCCACCCTCATGTCGACGGCTCTGATGATATGTCCAGGTCCACTCACCAGCGAGGAGCTGGAGTTCCTGGATTCCGAGCTCCACGCACGCTGCCCAAGGCTATTACCTGCAACAGTCGTGTGTGCAAGACAACTACTGTGTGTGTGGGAGTGCATGTGGGGGACACACATGTCGTTGATCCGAAGCACTATGAGCCAGAGCCTTTGGTGTTCCAACATGCACTGCTTACCATGCTTACTACAGGTGGAAGGGGTATGTAGGCTCTCAGGCGCTTTCCCATGCATGTCCCTCCCTAGTGGTGGTACATGGCATTGTCATGTCAGACATCCAGTGACGCAGCCACTTGGCAATGCATGATTCAGGGCAGTTATTGCTTGTGTGAATGGCTGGCTGGGTCCCTGCTGGCCTTCTCAGTCTCGGCAGACCTGGGCTGCACATTGTCCGCCCAATCCTAGATGGAATCTACACTGACTGTACAGTGGGTTACATGTGTCATTAGTTCACAACTGTCAGGGAAAGCGCAAACCCAGCCCTGTCGAATGGACACCCCAGGCCTTGTGAGAGTGATGTGTGTGAGAGATAGTGGCGCTGAATGTGCCCTCCATTGTGGGGTGTGCCATTCACAGGGCGAGTACGTTGAGGGCTGCGCAGTGTTGGACACAGTGAGTCCACCCACAAAGATGTATTGCCTTGTGAACTATGTGTTGGTCTACCTGACACTGGACAGTAGATGTGGGCAGACTACACATTGCTCAAAGTGCTGGCATCCTGCATGTGAATGGGATGGACAGGTACTGTGTACACATTCCCACCAGCATGCATTCACGTGTGGTGTACACATGCTATAATGCCATGTCCGATAACTTCTTGGCTCTGTTACACATATCTGTGCATTCTGGATGGGTCTGCATCATGCCACTGTGATTGGTGGATGTGGGTGATGATGAGAAGTGTATGAGTGATATTTCTACACTCCTGTGTACCATCCCTGCAGTTGGCAGTCCTCCAGCACAAGGCCTTGTGATGTGCCATTGCATCCAAGTTGATGCCACTGTGTATGCGTGACCGACAGTGCAGCCAATTCCACAAAGGGTGTGACGTCATCTGCCGGATGTGCGACTACCTGGCGGAGACGAATCGGGGGATGCCCCCTCGTAATGTCAGGTTAGCAGGGTGCTGCATTTCACCACTATTGGTCTGCTTCTTGACAGTCACAGAGCCTGTGCTGGACGTACGTTTGTAGGGGCATCAGGGGTACAGTATTGTGTGATGGTGTATTTTGCTGTGAGAGGCAGCATGTGTCCGCAGCCTACCCATCATCTGGGTGATGTGATGTTTGTAGCGTGATGCAGTGGGTTGTAAGTGTACTCTGTGCTGGGTGCATCTGACATGCATATGCGAATCCTGAGGCTCAAGGTATAATTTGAGCACTCAGCATTGTCATTGCATTCCGAGTCGTAGACCTCAGGAACAGCCTGTAGTATGCAGCAGTGGCAATTCCCATGTATGTGTGAGGCACTGTGCCTACTCTGATTTTGTTCGGACATATGTGTGCGATGCCTCACCTCATATTCCTGATACCTACACATCCGGCACACTGTGCAACAGTAGTTGTGCTCGTGCGAAAGACAGGTGTATGGCATGGGCTCATGACCATTGTGGACTGTCATGTTGCAGACTGTGTGAGTGGTGTCCCATTCTGCTCGATGCAAATATGTCCCTGGCCTAATGACGTAGTGGTCATCCTTGCCACCATCAGGACAGTGGGTGTGCACACAGCGATTTGTGGCTATGACCGCAGGGTGACAGGCCGGATGTTGTGCTATGTGCACAACACATGTGCCACTTATTAGCGGCTTCATATCCTGTGGGCCCGCCATTACGTGTTTATTGTGGTGGCTGTATACAGTTGCACAGGTATCGTGCAACATGTGGATTTGGGGATGTTCTGTGCCGCCTCCCTTGCACATGTCTGTTTAATTGATGCCAAATGAGTGTGGCCACCTCGCTCACCCTCATGTAGCATCTCCCATGGGTGCTGAGGGACAGGGGACGGTCAACAGTAGTGAGGCATCTGATGAAGCAGCTGCACAGGAGCTGGGTGGGACATATGTGACATGCGCCTAGGAGGGGCCAGACGTGTGCTGGATGAATCACAGGCAGAGACGGCAATTGCTGCGTCATCTGAGGGCAGAGGTCATGCATCCGTGTGTGCTGGCACAGGTGGCATGGACACTGGCTCCTTTGCAGCCACGCGGTGGCCAGTGCCCGCCCTCCCATCTACTTCCACTGGTGCTACACATGTCGGCACAAGGATGGTGGATAGAGTGTCCTTCACACCAGGCACAGCTGCACCTGCACATGTGACCCCTGCTGCCCTCAGTGCTGGGTCCGTTGAGCTTGTGCGGCGACTCTGCGTAGGGCAGACAGCTCCCATCATTTACTCCATTGCCCATGACATCACCTTGCCGCAGGTGACATAGTTCATGGAGGTCCAACATGTACGCGTGGGTGGGCTACACCAGACTGTCCAATGGTTGTCCCCCCCAGTCAAGGTGGGCCTTCAACTGGGCCACTCTCAGGCTGACATTCCTGACCCTCTCTCCACTCCCCTGGAATGTGGCACATCCGACAACAGCAGGGCACGAGTCCTAACAGAAGGGGTGGTGGGACGCTGACGTCAGGACAGGAAGTGACGTCACGAAAGGTGGATTGCACCATCAGACTCATTGCCTCCCCCCTCTCACCCCTTAGATGCGATTGCATCAGAGAAGCCAGCGCGTGAGCAGCAGCTCCAATCTCGCCCCAGAGAGGCCAAAGAGTGAATGTGTGGCTCCATTCGCTCCAAGATTTGGGCTCACGTTGATGTGAGTGGGGGGACGCCGTCCACCCGCGTGGTACCCCGACCCAAGCCTTGGACAACAGTGACAATGCATGGCAGTCTCCGGAGTCGGGATACACCACATGCAACACACAGTAGCTGTAGCCGCCCGAGCGGGCAAGGCCGCAGACACCATCCCAGACGAAAGGTAGACACACCCCGGAGCGCTTAGTCATTACATCCGCTGCCATTGACAAGGGACCCATCGAGTGTGATATGGGCCTCAGGGTGACGGGCCTCCGAGCCATCCCCCGCCAACGAGTGTCATGCAACTCACACATCTCGCAAAGCCAATAGGACACTTTGCCTGCACACCAGGGCTCGAGTCGGGGCACCACGCGGGTGGACGGCGTTCCCCACTCATATCAACGTGAGCCCCATTGCTGGAGCGAATGGAGCCACAGATTCACTCTTTGGCCTCTCTGGGGCGATATTGGAGCTGCTGCTCACGCGCTTGCTTCTCTGATGCAATCGCATCTAAGGGGTGAGAGAGGGGAGGCAATGAGTCTGATGGTGCAAGCCACCTTTCGTGACGTCACTTCCTGTCGCAACGTCAGCGTCCCCCCACTTCTTATTTGGGACTTGTGCCCTGCTGCACACTGAGAATGTGTTGCCTGCGAGATGTGACCAGGAGCAGGGCGCCATGACCTCCCACCCACCAAGCCCCACTGCCATCCCGTGCCCTTGGTAGCCTGTGCAGGTGGACAATGTAGGGGGTACACCTGGAGGACAGGGGATGTAGGTGCCTTGGCAAGGGCCTGGCAGACGCTCAGCAGTATCCAGCATGTCCCCAGAGGGAGGGCCAACGTCTACACCTGATGCAGCATTGGTCGTGTGCCCGCCTGTTGTGCCCACACGGGTTCACATTCATCCCCAGCCAGGTAGGCTTCCCAAATAGCCAACACAGTGGAAATCTACCCCTCCCGGATCTTCCCCACACAGTCTGTTTCAACACTGCATGGGTGCACCTACCCCTGCCACCCACCCACGCCAAGCAGCCCTCCAGCTTCACATGCCACATGTGTGTCTTCCACAGTTGTGCGTCTCTCTCAGGGGCGGACCTCCAACTGTCCCGTAGCACACAGACAGCACCGAGTCGTACTGGCATCCTGTTTGAATGGTGGGCACCCTCACACAACTACCTGTGACACAGTGGTGGCTGTGCTGGCTATTGTGACTGCCATGGCAGTGTTGCTGGCCATGGCAGGGTATACTAACACACTATGCATACGCAGCTTTTAGTATCACCACTCTGCACATCGGACTGGCCACTGTCCCTGGTGTTGTACAATGTTGCCGCCTGTCTATGCAATCTGTGACTGGATGCTGTTGTTCCTGTAGTGGGTTGTGTCTGTGTAGTTGATGATTGCAGTTGTTACTGTGTGTGCATAGTTAAGTGGGGCACATGCCGTGTATGGTACCTCAACAATTGCAGTGTCTGGTCTCACATCCCTATGTGTATCATTTGTGGCTGGGACTTCACTTCTTTCAGGCTCTACTACCTGTGTGTGTGATGTAGACGTATGTCTGTGACGTGGATTGTCTGCATGTATTTGGTGTTATTTCGGTGCAAATGTATACGTGTCATGTGTGCGTGCAAGCACAGCACAGGGTGTGAGTTTAGCCACAGGATGACAGGATGGCATGTGCAGGGTGGGAGGGTATGTGGGGGCTTACTTCATGGTTGGCCAGCGGTGTAGGTGTATGTGAATCTTGTGATGAACATTGAGCCTGGGCACATGGCTTACTTTCAATGTGTGCATTTGGGAGGTGTAGGTGTGTGTGGTGTGAAGGGTGTGACTTTGGGGTAGTGTTGGTGTGTCTGTGTGCGCACTGGCAATGTCGACTACACACATGTGTTAACCAAGGCCATGGTGGTTGTTTGTATCCGTGTTCAGGTCTGTGAATGTGAGCACATGTGTGTATTGTATGTTGCGCAGTGTGTGGGTGTGTCCTTGCAGTTCAGGATGACTCCTACTTGATATGTATTGGCCATTGTGGGTCTGCAGGGTGTGTGCATGTCACGATTGTGCCTTGTTTAATTGGGCATGTATGTGAATTACTGCTGTTCGTACTCACTGTGCAGCCCTGCCCACCAACACTGATATCGTGTGTGTGTTCTGTCATGCATTGTTGTGGCATGCTTCTTGCGTGGCTCCTATATTTGCTTGATGTGTGTGATGTCAGACTGTGTAGGTAATTGTACACATATGTAGGACTGTGCTTTATAGTGACTATGCCGTCAGTGTTGATGTGAAGATCTGTTGGGCCATGCCAGACTCTGAAAGGGCCAAGGCCCACGACCAGCGGTATTTCAATGGGTCCACTGTGGCAGCGACTCATATGCATTGACATCCAATGACACTTGACTACATGGTCATCTCACGGCTCTCGTGTACTTCACGCACTCTCATCCTCTCTCATTCGTACTTGTCAACGATCAATGATTCTACAGAGTCACATATTTGCTTAAAGGCATGTATTTGAACCTACTTCCTCTGTGATGCAGTATAGTGGACACTACTGGCAGCGAAATGCATGTGGAGGATATACTTAGCATGATTACACATTCAAAAGGGGGTACAGGTAGATGTGATTAGTTGTTGATTGTGGATTACAGGCTTCAGAGTTACAAATGCCCTGCCCTTGCTATGCTACAGTACATTTGCTCATTACTGAAGGGCACGAGGCTTTGACACAGACAGTATTTATTTCGCCTACCAGACTGTTTGACATCATAGGCACAACACATCTCAGTCCCATGGTACAGGATTACTACAATAGTGACTCCGACACACCTGCGTCAGAGGTGACATCAGAGCATGAGCCTACATGCATGCAGCAGCGTCTCACATGTTGTTGCGATATGGTGGCTACTGAACGTGACACAATGACTGGGGCCATGTTGTAGGGGGTTGCATTTGTTGTCCATGCAATAGTCCTGGCACGGAAGTACAGACGACGGTGAACTGACAGTTCTCACGTATTACAGCAGACAGATAAGTGTGCACTGACAGGAGCATGTGTTCAGGTGCGCAGAAGACATATTATAGCATAGTTGTTCGTGCAGCATTGGCCATGTGGTTACTGTACCCAAGTCCCATACCTCTGCCTCCCCATGTTCATGCGGGGACACAGGATGTGGAGAGGAACAGAGTGCATGTCCCGAACATGTCACGTGTCATGGCAGTGGAGCTGATGGTAAGGTGTTTGTCGCCGATTGCATGGTATAGTTGTTGCACAGCTAACTGCCCACTGCGTGTGGAAGCCAAGCATAGGTACGGTGTTGCAGATGAATGTTCAATTGTGGGCATTGATTTGGGGACCGATGAATTGACAAATTGTCAGGTATGCGATACCTTCCAGCAGAGCATCCCTCTCATTGGTGGTATGCATGGATGACATCCAATGAAGCGGATGGTAGGTTGCAACGTGTTCCTCGTAAGTTGTCCCTTGTAGAAGCCTGATGGGACATGTCGGATGACATTCGATGAAACTGTAATCCAGCATACGTTGTGCGGAGGCACACTGGTCCCATTGCAGTGTGTGTCCGATTGCAGCCACAAACGCCATGCCCCCATACACTGAACAGATCCTGTCGTGGGCGTCCAGGGGTGCAAACAGGTGTACCAAGTCCGCATTTGGACATGCCGGGTTGGAGAGACATAAATCCACAGGCCTGTGGTAGGGGCACCTCCGACAGTAGAACACGGGGATGACGCAGCTGAACATTTCGATGCGGTAAGTTACTCGGTAACTTACATTCAGCATGGCCAGATTTGCACAGCCCACTATCTGTAGCAAGCTATCACTGTACAGCTGCATCTGTCTGGCGTAGCTGTGAAGCGATGGTGCACCAGCCATTTTGCTGCAGGGTGATGTGATGGCATGCTCCGGCTGCCTGAGCTGTCTGCTGAGTGCTACCTCCGACGATGCTGGGAGTTCTTGAATGGATGGTATGCGGCAGGACTTTGGGTATGGCTTGGGAGGAGGACACAGGCCCTCATCCCACATGCTCCAATGAATGGTCAAGGCCAGTGGTGTCTGACTCATTCCTGTTTACTTGCATTTGGGCCACAAGGAGCGGTGGTATAATTGTATTCTGTGGTATTATCTTTCTTTCATGTTAGGCGTTATCTGCCAGTGGAAGGTTTGCTCGGCATGGCTATGTGTGGCTTCTTGTTGGTACAATGGCTCCATTCTTCTGCAGAATTTGTTGCAATGTGATTTACGTGTAGGAATGGAAGGCCATTCATTGCTATCTGCTCTCCCGTGTGTGGGGGGGACATTTCGTTTCCTCTGTACATTGAGACTTGTGTGTGGGCGTAGTAATTGGGAACACCTGTTCTCAGGCTGCAGGGTTTCTCTCTTTTGTACATTGCATGGCTTGTTGTTGCGTGCAGGATGGTATGGGTATTTTTAGATGGGACTGGCGTGCCTTTTGCGGACAATGTCCATTTTCTGCGCTGTTATGTGGCAGGCGCCGTGTGCTTCTCCATGTTTTGCACACAGGGGTGTGTCCTATTTTGACGTCACATTACTCCCCTGTTCGGGTCACTTGTGTGACATCCAGTTGCCAACTGTGAGTTGTCTGTTGGGGTCATGGTTGATGCAGGTGGGCCACGTGCCATGTGCCTTCAGGGTGGGGCTGGTGTGTGGGGTGTGTAGTTGTGGCCCTGTGGTGTTTGTGTGCAGCCCATGCATGGCGCTGTCGTTGGCCTCTGCATTGTGCGCATGTGTACGTGCGTCATTGCCGCTGCGCTGCGGTGCCGTGACGGGGACGTCACCTCCTGGTCCAGGGTAGTGGGTGCCCAGGATGTTGCGAGTTGTTTGTATTCTACTGGTGGAACATTAGTGGGTACAGTGGTGGATGTGTCCTGTCCCCACAGCGGTGTCTGGGGGGGCCGTGTCCAGTTTTCCGCACTTGCATTGTGTGCGGTGTTTGCGTGCCCTTGTTGTGTGTCTGCCTACCTGCGTCGTCGTTGGGCGTTCAGTCCTAGGTGCTGCATCAGGTACAGTATTGGGATGGCCTGGAGAGCAGGATTCATGTCACTGTAGGCCGGGTTTGTGTATCTGTGGTCGGCAATCTGGTTTCCGCCTCCTTTTCTCGTGCGGTGTCTCTTGGTAGGTGAGGCTGTTTGGTTGTGTCATCGTAATTTGTGCGCCGGGCGGTACGTCATTTCGTCGGACGGTGTGTCTCCTTTGGCTCGCACCGCTACGTAGACGGGCGCACTTTGATGGCGGGCGGCGTCGCTGGCTCACGGGCGGTATTTGGCTGTCTTTTCACATACTAATGTGGCGGGCGTGTGGTACGTTGCTGGCGGACGGTAACTGGCGGTTTTTGCCTCCGACAGCACGGCGTTAGTGTTTCGCCCGACATCGTAATGGACCCCATAGTTTTTATTCCGCCACACATCACTCACAATCCCGTATTGATTACCTTTTCCTCAGCAAATCTCTGGCCCAACTTGCCATTCAATCTGAAATTGGCTCAATACTAATCTCTGACCATGCTCCTGTCATTGTCGATATTGATCTCATCCCTTTTTCTCCTCACCCAGGTAGATGGCGTTTTAACAATGCCCTACTCCTCGACCCTAATTTCTGTCAAAAATTCAACTCTTTTGCCTCTGAGTTTTTCACTATAAACACTTCCCCGGACTCCCCCTTTGTTTTGGTGTGGGACTCCTTTAAAGCAGCGGCCCAAGGTTTTATTTTAAATTATGTCTCTCAAAAGAAAAAATCCTTAGAAGCCCAATCCTCTCAGTTACTTAATAAAATTAAACAATTAGAATATGCGTATTACAATTCTAATAATTAGTCCTCTTTGAAAAACCTTATTGAAGCTAAACTTACTTTTAATAAATTATCTACGGATGCTGCTTCCAATTATTTCCTGAAAAGTAGCTCCCGCTACTATGGGGGTCAGAATAAAATGGGGAAATTACTGGCCAATTATTTAAAAATAAGAAAGGAACGAACGAGAATAGATTCTTTACAAGGCTCTGCTGGCGTTTCTATCTTCAAGGATAATGCTATTCTGAATGAATTTGTTTCTTTCTATGAGTCTCTTTATACTCCTGAATCTATACCAAACCAACCTGATCTCCTTTCTATTTTAGTTCCATTCCCTCTACTCCATCTAGCCACATTGATTTTGAGTCTCTGGATACTGATTAACCCTGGGCGTAGTTCACGTAGTAGCGCTACGCGTAGTTTCGCGAAGTGCACTTCGCACTACGCGAGCTACGCGTAGCTACGCGAACTGCGTAGTGCACTGTGCAAAATGCTGTTCGTACTGATTGCACAGTGCCGGATGCTTGTCCGCACTGTGCAATCAGTGCAAACCGCATCTTGCACAGTGCACGCGGATCAAGTGTGCCGCCGAGTAGATTTCTACTCGAGCGGCAGCTTTCAACGCGGACTGGTAGTTTCTCATCGCGAGCGGTCGCGAGCATACGCGACGACTCGCAATGAGAAACCTGACCTCCCCGCGTTGAGAATCTCGGCCGGGAGGTTTATTTTCCATGCTCGCGATCGGCAACTTGATGTTGCTGATCGCGAACGAGGAAAAGTCTCGCCGGGATGTCATTTTGCTTGCTCGCGGTCGCCAACTTGACGTTGAGGACCGCGAGCAAGCAAAAATGACCGCTACGCGTGTTTGCACTGTGCTACGTGCAATTCGCGTAGTGCGAAGTAGCGCAAACTTCGCAAACTACGCGAGCGTAGCGTAGTACTTCGCCCAGGGTTAATACTGATATTTCTTTGGCTGATATATCCCATGCTATCTCAGTGTTGCGTCGTGGAAAAGCACCTGGTCCAGATGGATTTACCATTGAATTTTATAATCACTTTGAGTTGCCTAATCTCTTACTTTTATTCCAATCTTTTTCTGATAATGGCTCTTCTCAAGGCATGTTTCAGGAAGCATCGATCTGCTTAATTCCTAAGGTTCTTAAGGATCATTCCCTCTGCAAGAACTACCGACCTATTTCCTTAGTCAACACGGACTATAAGATTTTTGCAAAAAGTTTAGCACTTCGTATCGATCCTATCCTGCCCGATCTTATTGGCCCTGAACAGTCAGGTTTCATTAAAGGGAGGCTTGCTTCTGATAATTCTCGAGTATTTTTTAATGTTCTAAGCAAAGCTTCTTCCTTGGATCATCCTATTGCCGCCATCGCCTTAGATGCGGAAAAAGCATTTGACAGGATTGGCTGGGATTTTATGTTTCATGCTTTGAAATGGCCTGGTTTTCCTCCTAATTTAATTGCTTTAATCTCTTTATTGTATTCTGGTCCTCGTGCTTCAATATTTGTTAACGGTAAAACTTCTGATTATTTCCCCTTGCGTAGGGGTGTAAGACAAGGTTGCCCCTTATCTTCATTATAATTTGTAATAGCTTTGGAACCTTTTTTAACTAAAGTTAGGCGGGATGATCGTATTACTGGGTTTCATTTTGGTCTTCACCAGGTTAAAATGTCAGTTTATGCTGATGATATTCTTCTATACTGTTCCAATCCATAAACTTCCCTTTCTCCTTTTCTCCAGCAGGTGGCCTCTTTCTCTCAACTCTCAGGTTATCGCTTAAATGCAGATAAATGCGAAATTTTACCTTTGAACATCTTATGTCAGAAACATTTATTTGAACATTCTGGGTTCTCTTGGCAACCAACTAAAATTAAATATCTGAGCTTGTGGTTTGCGCCTTTACTTCCTGAAACATTAAAGTTAAATTTTGATTATATTATTAAAAAACTAAATGATTCTATTAATCGTTGCCATCCCCTTTTTCTGTCCTGGTGGGGTCGCTTAGACTCAATTAAGATGATGCCTCTCCTCTCATTCTTTATACTATTTCTATGATTCCTATTCATATCACTGATTATTATTTTAAGAAGATTGACTCCACTCTGATAAAATTCCTATGGAAAGGTAAATTGTCCCGTATAGCCTTGTCCACTTTAAAGAAAGATAGACCTAGCGGGGGACTTCGATTTCCCGATTTTAAGACTTACCATTCTGCTTTTTCACTAAAAACAGACTGCTCGGTGGATATCTACAGACCTTCCTATATATCCTCCTCTCTGGTTAAAGATGGAAAACTTTCTTATTGCCCCTTTCACTTTTCAAGAATTTTTATCATTCACTACCAACATTACTTCAGTACGTTCTCCTATTATTTCCCATTCTCGTAAACTTTTGACTCCTTTATTATCTTCATCGTGCCCCCCTAATAGCTCTCTTCACCAACAACCCATTTGGCATAATAAATCATTACGGGTCCGCAATCGTCCCATATACTAGAAAACTTGGCACTCTAGAGGTTTAAAATGGATCTCTCAGCTTATATCAGATATGCAACCCCTTACTTTCTCTGATCTCCAATCTAGATTCTCGCTACCTTCATCCTCTAGACCGCAATACAATCTTCTCTACCCTTCTCTCTCCCAATTTCTTCATAATGTACCAAACAATACTGATTTTCCTACAGCCTACAGAGACTTATCCTCATCATTGGAAAATTCCCCACCAGCATCCAATATTTACAAAACTTTACAACTTCCTCCAGATAGACAAAAATCAAAAATTGAACTGGAATGGGAAAAGGACTTATCACAGGAATGGCCAATTACTACGTGGGATAAACTTTGGTCCAAAATTCACAAAACTTCTCGGGCTGCTAATACCACACTAATAAACACTTTTTTCATTTTTCCCCGTGTTCTTTTTTCCCCAGTATCAATGACTTCCTTTTCATCAGCAGCGTCTCCTACCTGCTGGTCCTGTCCCTATGCTGCAGCTGACTTAAAACACATGTTGTTTAATTGTCCTCCCATTTTTCAATTTTGGCAATCAGTTTGGTCCCAAATTCAGATAATTTTTAAAGTTCAGGTTCCTTTCTCACTCACAAATATTTTTCTAGGTACACTTTCTCCCCAATGGCCTCAAACACCACTAAGTTTTAAACTCTTAGATTTACTATTGGCTATTGCCTTCCATTTAATAACTTCAAACTGGAAGCAAGCCAACTCAGTCACTTTTAGAGCTTGGTGGAATGCTATTTGTTTTCATCATCGGTTAGACACGAATTATGTCTCTCCAATATCTCTAGCAATCAAAAAAGATCTTCTATGGCTTCCCTTAACCACTTATTTATCCTCCACTACCTCTTCAATTGTTGCCTCTAAAAATGTATCAGATGATGTACGTAAACCACCTTAATTTTCTCCCCTTGCCTTCTCTCTTTAAATGATTAGTTGGTCCTTTACTACTGAATGTTTATTACCATTTTGTTAGCTTTACTCTTGTTATGCTTACATTGTAAATAGTTGCTAGTACCTGCCTGTAAATTTTAGCTGATGTGCATTACTTATTAATTATTTCCTGATTTGTCCCCCTTGTCCCTTTTTCCTTATTGTGTTATATATGATATATTTTCTCTTCTATACAGCTTTATTGTTCATATCCTGTATTTTTGCTCTATTCATTCATTTTCATGCCCTATAGGAATTGTTATATTCATTTTATTGCTGTAATTTTTCTTGTTATTCCTCAATAAAATCAAACTTAAAAAAAAAAAAATTTGAAAAATATAGGATTTGTGCAACGAAACATCTGCAGTATCTACTTTTTCTTGAAGAATCTGCTGCAATATTACATTTGAGGGAAACATGTAACACAAAAATATTTTTGATATCAAATTGTGCCCAGAGGCAAAAATTTACAAAGGTGACAAACGTCACAGTGAACATGAATTTTGCACACCATAATGGAATTCATGACTAAAGAATAACAGTGAAATCTTGGCAATGCACCTCCCCACTCTCTCTCCTATACTATTTTTTTATTACAGTGTTTTGTAAATCACTACTGATTTCCTTTTTGCTACTTCTGTGTGGGCTCAGCTTACTTGTGCCTCTTTGATGTACAGGGGGTTAACGAACTGATCTATGAACATTTTTAGATTGGAGAAACTTTCTCCGATCTGCTTGGAGACCTTGAACAGCACAAGGACTGACCAACTGCTGCACATATCTCTGTCCTTGAAGAAGTCGTAAAGTCCGCGGCCGACACACTACCTGAATATCATGTAGGAAATATTGATGTGTCAAAATATTGTTCCTTAAATATTGAGGATCAAAATATCATGAAGGTAAGTATATATTGGTATGAATATATTTATTCTGCTTTAGCACCACTTTTATGTACTTGGCGATGTATAAATCTACAAGTTTCGCAGAACAGTAAATCCTTACTATCCAACATATACTAACCGTCACAATATTTGGTCCTCAATAAGTAGGCTGTGATATTTTGGCACATCGATATTTACTACTCGACAGTGCTGAACAAGATCTACAAGTCACAGCACTGCAGTGAGATAAATTTCAGAATGCATGACATACTAACTTAAGACATCACCACACTTCTATCAGGACACATGCCCCCAAAATGCCATTTATTTCGCAAATCCATTTCGATATCACAATCAAATAATGCAACATGGCCATTCAAAGGGAACATCGCATTGCAGCTTGCTTGAGTTACATACTTCATCTCAGTATTGCCAGTATTTTCTCAAATCTGGACCTCACTAACAAGTATCATCAGCTCAGACTAGATGACTCCTTCCATTAAAACACAAATTGCCCCCTCCATAAGGTGGCAAACCCAGTGATCCACAAAATCACAGGATTTTGGGCATCAAAATTACTTTTTGCTCTGTACAAACTTAGGGGCCGATTACGATTGCGGAAGGCCCGTCACCGCCAGCCATGCGGTGGCGGTCCTTCCGCAATCGTACCGCGATTTTCCCCCGCCACATTACGATGGCGGAGGGAATCACGCTCGGAGTGTGGCGGACGCAAAGACCGTCCGCCACAGGTCCGCCAAAAGCAATCTAACAGATTGCCTGGCAGACGGATCAGATAGCCCTAAAAGGTGGCGGTGCCTAGCAGACACCGTCCACCAAATCAGGATGCTTGGTATTGCAGGCCTTTCCATGGCGGGAAAGGCTGTTGGGGATTACTGACGGGGGCCTGTTGCGGGCCCACCTTGTGTTGGGGGGAGGTGAGGGTGCACTTGGGGGGTACCCATGGTACCCCCCTTAATTTCACAGCACTACGTGGCAGGCACCGTGTGGTGCCTGCCACGTAGTGCTGTGAAATGCACAACATGGCCTTTTAACATCGCGGCGGGTGCTGCTGTCAGCCATGGTGTCGGTCTCAACCTGATCGGGTGTGCGGGACCGCCGCATGCATGGCGGACGGTCCCGGTTTACACCAGGATGGGGGACGGACTCCAGTCCGTCCGCCATCCTAATGAGCCCCTAAGGGCCTCATTTACGAGTTTTTGGCACAGGGCAGGGCAGTGCAGCAAGCTTTGCGGTGCTGCCCTGTGTCAAAAAGAAAGGGTAGGAATGTGCTGTATTTGTGATATATGGCACATTCCTGTCCTTTCCCACTTCACTGGTGCCGTTTTAGCTGCTTTGCACCAACACAGGCACCTTTGCACCATGGTGCAAGGGTGTCTGCTTTGTTGGCAGGATTGTTTTTGTACAGGAACGGAAAACTTCCTGCACAAAAATAATCAATGGAGGCGTTTTCCTCTTTCTTTGTGTGCTGCAGAGTGCTGCAGAATGCAGCACACATAGAAAGAGGAAAAAAGGAGGATAAATAAAGTTATTTCTCCTCAATACGCTTCCCCTGGAGAGGTATACAGCCTTGGTGCATTCCCAGTTTTACATGTCCTTGTAAATCTGAGAATGCTTCCAAACCCATGGGTGTAGCGTGGGAAAACCCTCCGCAACGCCAATGGAATGCCCCCCTGATGCAGTGTAAGGCAGCACAGCGACTTGCACTTTGTTGCCTTACACCATATCTACGAGGCCATGAAAAGCCAAGCAAAGCGGCTTTGCGTGGCCTTGTAGATATGGGTCTGCACTCTGCGCTGCTGGAGCATCAAAAAAAGTGATGCACCAGTGGCACAAGAGCCTTGCAAATAAGCCCCTAATTTTGCAAGTGGAAAAAGCATCTCTGACTTGCAAAACAGGATTATCAACCATTTCCGGATCACAGTTAGGAATGGGTGTGAAAGGTGGATCTACTCCTAATTTTGGAAATGGTATATATCAATTGTTTGTGACCATAAATGCGGTTGCAAAATCATTGAAAATTTGTCTGCAGTTGTGGTCACAAAGAATTTAAAAGTTATTAAATCCTGAAAGGAGGTGGTAACAGAGTCGCAAAATCGAAGCTGATATCTTCTTAAATTGTTTTAAGTTCTTAAAAACAACATCAGTACTTTTTCAGGAACACAAGCTGTTTGGGAATTTAAACACAGGTACGCGGTCACCAATGATTTGCAGATCACTATCCATGTGTTAGTAGCCAATCACAGGGGGTCATTAGGCGGATCGTTGTGTACAACTGGAGATTTGTTTTCTGCCCAATGTGTACATAGATCACATTGTTAAATAGGGCCTGATTTAGAGTTTGGCTGATGTGTTGCTCTGGGTTCACTGATAGAATATCGATGTCACAAACATCGATGTTCTAAATATCGAGAAAAATATTGACTGCAAAAATATCGACTCCAAAACCTTAACAGGTAAGTACAAAAACATCAACTCAAAAATATCGAGGTAAAAAATATAGATGTAAAAATATCGATTTAAAAATATATATAAAATAAAATAATATATATTAAATATATTAAATAATAATATTATTTTTAACAAAATAAATTAAATGTAATATATATTTAAATAAATATAACAAATAAACATAATTTTAAAAAAATATAAACACACAAACGTAATAATTTATACATAAACATATATTTACTTACAAATAATTTATTAACTATTATCTTTAATTAATTTTTAAACTTTAAAATCATATAAGAATAAAATATATATATATCAATAATTTAAAATAAAACAAAACAATTTATAATAAATTAAAACATTAAACTATTAGAAAAAAATTAAACTAACATTTCCCAATACAATAAGTGCAACAGTAGGGAAAGTGTTGGATAGTGGAATAATTAAATTTACTGTTCCAACTCCACTGAGTGCAACAGTAGGGAAAGTGTTGGATAGCGGAAGGGTAAAAATTACTATTCCCACTTCAAAGAGTGCAACAGTAGGGAAAGTGTTGGATAGCGATGGGGTAAAAATTACTATTCCCACTCCAGTGAGTACAAAAGTATGGTAAGTGTTAGATAGCGGAGGAATTACATTTAATATTTCAATTCCAGTGAGTGCAACAGTAGGGAAAATGTTGGATAGCGGAGGGGTAAAAACTATTATTCCCACTCCAGTAAGTGCAACAGTAGGGAAAGTCTTGGATAGCAAAGGGGCAAAAATTACTATTCCCAATCCAAAGAGTGCAATAGTAGGGAAGGTGTTGGATAGCGGAGGGATAAAAATTACTATTCCCACTCCAGTGAGTGCAAAAGTAGGGTAAGTATTGGATAGCGGCGGGAATAAATTTACTATTCCAACTCCAGTGAGTGCAACAGTAGGGAAAATGTTGGATAGTGAAGGGGTAAAAATTACTATTCCCACTCCAAATAGTGCAACAGTAGGGAAAGTGTTGGATAGCGGAGGGGGGAAAATTACTATTCCCACTCCACTGAGTGCAATAGTAGGGAAAGTATTGGTTAGTGGAGGGGTAAAAATTACCATTTCCACTCCAAAGAATGCAACAGTAGAAAAAGTGTTGGATAGCAGAGGGGTAAAAATTACTATTCCCACTCCACTGAATACAACAGTAGGATAAGTATTGGATAGTGGAGGGGTAAATTTTTTATTCCCACTCCAGTGAGTGCAACAGTAGGGAAAGTGTTGGATAGCGGAGGGGTAAAAATTTCTATTCCTACTCCAGTGAGTGCAACATTAGGGAAAGTGCTGGATAGCAGAGGGGTAAAAATTACTATTTCCACTCCAGTGAATGCAAAAGTAGGGAAACTGCTGGATAGTGAAGAGTTAAAAATTACTATTCCCACTCCAGTGAGTGCAACATTAGGGAAAGTGTTGGATAGCAGAGAAACAAAAATTACTAATAACACTTAAACAGTTGAAAAAAATATATATATTACAACATTTAAAAAATCATAAAAATAAAAAACAATATTTAAAAAATATAAATTTAAATATATTAAACATATAAAAAGAACACATATTATAATATTAATTACATATAACAAAAACCTACAAATAATATTTAAAATATATTAATAAACATTTATAAACAAAAATTATTTAAAAGTAGCAAATATTAACAAACAAAAGATTTATTTAAAAACATAAATGTATTTATTTTATTTCATACCCTATAACACCACACCAATAACAAAACACTTTTGATGCCATCAAACACCAGGTTAGAAGCACTGAACATGCATGGTTTTTGACTCCTCACAACATACCTTACCTGCGAAATATGCAAAACCATGACATGTGCAAAACTGCCCACTCCTATTGTGGAAGATTATATTAATAACATAGGGCCCCTTTTTGAGGTTTTGGTGCGGGGCAGCGCCACAAGGAATCTTGCTGTGCTTCCCTGCGTCAAAAGAAAAGGGCAGGAATGTGCCATATTTATGAGATGCAGCGCATTCCTGTTCTTTTCCCCTGCTCTGGCGCACAATGGGCTGCCATGCACCAATGTAGGCACCCTTTCGCCATGGTAGAAGGGTGTCTGCATTGTAGGGGAGATTGTTTTTGTGCAGGAAGGGACACGGGAGACGTTTTCCTCTTTATATGTGTGCTGCAGAATACAGCACACATAGAAAAAGGAAAAACGAGGAGAAATGAAGGTATTTCTTCTCATTGCACCTCCCTTTAGCCTCCACTGGGGAGGCGTAGGAATCTGATGCATTCCCAGGTTTGTGAAACCTTGTAAATCTGGGAATGCGTCAGATTCCATGGATGTTGCATGGGAACACCCATAGCAACACCCATGGAACACCCCTTTCACGCAGAGTAATGCGTGAAAGGGGTCCATATTTACAAGGCCATGAAAAGCCGCGCAGGGTGGCTTTACGTGGCCTTGTAAATATGGGCAGGCACACTGCGCAGCCGGAGCGTGAAAAAAAGTGATGCACTGGAGGCGCAATGGGCTTGTGAATAAGCCCTTTAGTTGAATATACCATGCCGGCATCTATGGAGTTTGATGACATCATTGCTACCACCATCAAAGGTTACGCTTTAGTGGCTATTTGCCATCTGATACATTTGCAGCAAGGGCAGAATCTGGAACATGCAAGCTCAATGACAAAGAGTATTAACAGAGTTTAACTAAGGGCTTTCAAGCAGGGCCATCATGAAGTACTGTTGAGAACTGAAACAGTCCTACTGCAAGGGATTACATAGAAATTTCCTGGAATCTTAGGTAACCTTTGATTAATCTTGTACACAAGAGTGGATGGTAGAACTAAGAAGATTTGGCAGAAGATAAGTTGGTGGAGATCACTCTTTAAAATTGCCACATCTGTAAATCAATCAGAAAATCTGAAAGCGCTGAACCATTACAGATGTTCTCTCTTCCCAAAAAGTATGGGCGGAGATAGCTATTGATTGCATCAGACATTGCACTATGGACAATATGTGCTACTGGTTATTGATGAATACTCCCTAAATACAAATGGTACCTAATATGTCTAAAAATCTATAATAAACTAAAACATTAAACTATTAAAAAATATTTAAACCTAAATTTCACAATACAGTCAGTGCAACAGTAGGGAAGTGTTGGATAGCGGAGGGGTAAAAATAACTATTCCCACTCCAGTGAGTGCAACAGTAGGGAAAGTGCTGGATAGCGGAGGGGTAAAAATTACTATTCCCACTCCAGTGAGTGCAACAGTAGGGAAAGTGTTGGATAGCGGAGGGGTAAAAATTACTATTCCAATTCCAGTGAGTGCAACAGTAGGGAAAGTGTTGGATAGCGGAGGGGTAATATTTACTAGTCCCACTTCAGCAAGTGCAACAGTATGGAAAGTGTTGGATAGCTGAGGGGTAAAATTTACTAGTCCCACTCCAGTGAGTGCAACAGTAGGGAAAGTGTTGGATAGCGGAGGGGTAGAAATTACTATTCCCACTCCAATGAGTGCAACACTAGGAAAAGAGTTGGATAGCGGAGAGGCAAAAATTACTATCCATTACTGTCCATTTGATTTTTATAGGTACATTTAGATTATGTGGTCTCCCTTTTTTTGTGTCCCATATAAATTGGTTTTAGTAATAGTTCTGATCTTAGCATTTAAGCAGGAATTTTAGAGGTTTCGCATCATACTGATGTGTTAGTGACTATTGTGGTGATATTTATTCATTAAGGTCATGTGTTTGGGGATTTTAAATAGATTTTTATATTTATATGAAGGTGTATATTGTATTATGTATATTTTTCTATTTCCCCATCTTTTAGATGATACTTTTTGATATATTTTTACGCACAGTATTTATTGAAACCATTGCAGAACATTTCTATATTATTCTACAACAGGAACACAATTTGGAGAAATCTTGAAAGGTGATGAAAATAGAAAAAAAGAAAAGAAAAGGATTCATCCACAAGAGATATATAAAAAAGAGCAAAAAAGAAAGACTATGTACCTGGGGCACAGAGTGTATTTTTTCTATGTTTAGTGGTAGTGGATTATCACGTGGTTATGTATTTAAAACTAGGCATTTGTATCTCCATGTTTGTGTGATCAAGGGCAAGTGGTGCCCGAAACGCGTCACTTGGGGAAAACAATAAACTGAAGATTTTTGCCTCATTCCGGTGGTTCGTGATTCTTTGGCAGCGAGGGTTAGTGCCGAACGTACTACTTGCCAGCGGAGGATCGATTCGTTCTTTATATATATATATATATATATATATATATATATATATATATATATATATATATATATATATATATATATATTAAAATTTAAGAAAAATAAATAAATAATATTTTAAAAATTGAAAAAAATATATTAAATATATAAATAGAAAACGTATTATAATATTAATTACATATAACAAATACCTACAAATATGATATAAATTTAAATAATAAATACATTTAAAAAATAATTATTTTAAACTAGAAAATATTTACAAACAAAAACATTAATTAAAACATAAATGTATTTATTTTATTTCCTACCTATAACACCACACCAATAACAACACACTTCAATATTTTAAATTAAATGTACTTCCATAATTAACATAATTAATAATCAATTCAAAAAATATTATTAAAAAAACTAATAAACATTAATTAACTACACACACTTTAACACTATAATGTCCACACCACACACCTAAATTAAACTATAAAATAATAAAACACAATTAAAAGTTATTCTTACATTAAAAACTATTACTATTAACAACTAATTATAAAGTATTTAAAATCTATTTAATACCCACCCTTTACCCTTTAAAAGTAAAAACAACACACAAAAATAGACAATTACCCAATATAAATATCAAATCATTAACATTAATTAACAAGTATATATTAATTAATTAAACACAATTACTTCCCATCCATTACATCTATAAACACCACAACACACACCTAAAATTAATTACACAATTGCCATAATACATTTTTAATTAATTTAATTAATATCAATTAACAAATAATTATGAATAAAAAATAAATAAACTACTTAACACCCTTTACACCTATAAACCCCAAAACACACACCTAAAATTAATTACACAATTACCATAATTAATTACCAATTAATTAATTATAATTAATTAACAACCAACTATTAAATCATCAATTAAAAATAAATTACTTCCCACCCTTTACACCAATAAACACCAAAAGACACACCTAAAATTAATTACACAATTACTATAATTAATTACCAATTTATTAATTAAAATTAGTTCGCAACCGATTATTAATTCATCAATTGAAAATAAATTACTTCCCACCCTTTACACCTATAAACACCAAAACACACACCTAAAATTAATTACACAATTACCATAATTAATTACCAATTAATTAATTATAATTAATTAACAACCAACTATTAAATCATCAATTAAAAATAAATTACTTCCCACCCTTTACACCAATAAACACCAAAAGACACACCTAAAATTAATTACACAATTACTCATAATTAATTACCAATTTATTAATTAAAATTAGTTCGCAACCGATTATTAATTCATCAATTGAAAATAAATTACTTCCCACCCTTTACACCTATAAACACCAAAACACACACCTACAATTAATTACACAATTACAATAATTAATTAGAAATAAATAATTATTATTAATTAACAAATTATTAATTAATTAATAATAAATTACTTTACACATTTAACACTATAACATCTCAATTAAACAAATATTAATAAATAGAAAATAATCAATACATTTAATATAATTAAATTACTTCCCACCCTATTCCCCTATAAACCCACAACCCGCTACGGAACTAAAAACACAAAATTAAAATTAAAAAATTAATAACTACAAAATCTTTTACACATATATTAAAAATACAAAAATTCTTATACAAAAACATACATCACATACATTTAAAACATATACTAAAATACATAACACTAATTCAAAAAATCGATATTTTTAACAACTATGGGGGTGATTATGATGGCGGACGGACTTAAGTCCGCCGCCATTGGTGCGGGGATTGGGACCGGCCGCCTGAAAAGCGGGGGTTCCGCACATGATATTATGATGCGACCGCCACCGTGGCAGTAGCATCGTCTATCTTTAACATTGTGGCGGGTGCTGCTGGCTGCAGAACCCACTGCAATGTTCAAAATACACTGTTTGCATTTCCCTGCACTATGTGGCAGGCACCACGCGGTGCCTGCCACCTGGTGCAGGGAAATGTAGGGCGGTACCATAGGTGCCCCCCAGTGCAAAGCCAAACTCCCCAGCACAAGGGGGGCCCGCAACGGGCCCCCAAAGTACATCCCCGCCAGCCTTTCCATGGCGGTTTCACCGCCATGGAAACGCTTGCGGTGATGCAGCATCATAATATGGCGGATGGTGCCTGCTAGGCACCTCCACCATTCTATTGATGCAAGGCAGTCCGACAGGCAATCATTACAATTGCTGCTGTTGGACGCGTGGCTAGTCTGTCCGCCACGCACACCGCCCGCCATCGCAATCTGGCGGGCGGCATTTGGCCGCACGATTGCAGTGAATCCACCACCGGCAGGCTGCCGGTGGCGGATTCACCGCAATCGTAATCACCCCCTATATTTTTGCAAACGATATTAAACACTTCGATATTTTTAAGATCAGTATTACTTACCTTAATTTGATATTCTTGACCACGATATTCTTGCTGTTGATATTTCTGAACCACGATATTTCTGACTCGATATTTGTGCAACTCGATATTTTAAACCCAATATTCTGTCTGCACACCGTGGTTGTATATCACTCACCTATCCCAAATTACCTGAGGCTCCAGACTGATTCTCACACTAGACCCTCCAACCCAAATTCATTAAATGTAAAACAAATAGTTTATTTTTGGCTTAAGGAGCAAGTGAGTATTGGGTAAGGTAAGGTCTAATATAACGTCAGGGCTTGGGCTAGTTTAGGTTTGGCTATATACAGGTTGGGTCATATCATATGTAGGAGGCTTGATAGGAGGACACTTCAGCAGAAACTGTACGAGAAATATGGCACATGCCGAGATGGGATTATGGGGTGGCTGGGACAGAAAATAGGGAGGTGGGTGGTACAAATGAGTTGGCATTGGGCAGCACATCTTTTCTTCTCCTGATTACTTTGGAAGAGACTCTGAGACAGAAACATAAGAAGGTGCATACTTAAAAAATATTAGTATCCAGGCTTGTAAGCATTGGCTGCAACAAGTAACCTTAATATTTAGGGATTTTCATAAGTTTTAAGGTCCTGAAGAAAGCAAACTAACCCATAGGGCACTTAAAAGGCTGAAACATGTTGACCACAGATGTATAGGGCCACTACACCCCTTTAACATCACACTGTTTTTTACCTTGCCAAAGAAAAATTATGACTAAAGGAGAGAAAGAGAATGGAAAGGAGATGTGTAAAAGAGGAGTGAGGGGAAGGTTTCTGCTACAATAACACAAAAGGAAAACAAAGCTACAAACAGAAGGAAGTCAGCTTTGGAAACAGGGAATATAAAAGAGAACACAAAGATGCATGCGGGCTTAACAGTCATTAAAGTAGATAAGGGGATGTTGAGAAAAATGAAAGATACAAAAGGTCCTAATGCATACTATGTGAGAATTGTTAAAAGTAAGAAATAATAAACATGACTTACCAGCACCAGCAGACATGGCTGGTGTGGAAGTTGTGACTGTGGGCTTCTTGGCCCCCTTCGTTCTCTTTGACTGCCCTGAAAGGAGGAAAGATAAGAAGTGATTAGTAGAAGAGGGCATTTTACAGGTAAACAAATCTACTGACTGACTAACCAATCCTATTCCACCCTTCAAACTACACCCTAAAAATATTTCCTGTCCTACATGTTGTTTCTTACAAAAGATATTGCTCCTCCACTGACTTCATACATTTTTTCAATTTTGTCACTCAGCAAGTTATGGACAAAGACAGTCTCCCTTCTTGTACTGCACCTCACGGAAATGTACTAGTGACAGAAGAGTTGTGTAGAAACATTAACCCCCTTGATATCAAACTATTCTCCTCCTAGTCCTGACATCACCCCTTACATCAGCCTAAGCATACCCGGCTCACCATGGACCAGAATCCACGCAGTATGATTGGCTTTGTGTCCACTGCACCCACCCCCATTCCAATACTTCAGTCCGACACCCTCCCTGTACCACAAGCTCTCCCTACTTACAAGGTGAATACAGAAACCCTTACATAACATAGCATAACATAACATAACATAACATGATACACACGCACATCTATGTAGATATGTATATTATAATTACACTTGTTTATTTATGTATAAAAGATATATCTATATAATGCACATTCATTTATTTATAAAATATATATTGTGTAAGTTTACCAGAGATGTAAGCAATGCCTCCTGAAAAGTAAGGCATATAAAAATAAATAATTATAAACATCACCTACGAAACATCCTTTACAACTCATGCGTTACAACGCATGTCATTACCCCGCATTTTTTACTCCGCAAAATCTTTTACAACGCAGGGCTTTACACCGCAAACCATTAAACGCATTCCCCATTACAACGCCCCGGTGGAGTTAGAATAGTATATTGCGTTGCAATGGACAAATCGTTGTAATGGATTGCGTTGTAAAGCCCTGCGTTGTAAAAGTTTTGCGGAGTAAAAAACGCAGGGTAATGGCACGCGTTGTAAATGCGTGCAGAGTAAAGTGTCCTATTCAGCCGCGCCACCTCGACCTCGATGCCAAGCAGGTTGAGCATGTTCTCCTCCCTGTAAATTAGGTCAGTCCAGCAATGCATCACCTGCCGCTGTTTGCGGGAAACCCTGATGGTGAGGCGCATAATGTGCCACACTCTCCCCACCGCAGCTTGCGCTCTGCTGGGCTGTACCCTTTCTGGGAGTTTGACAACCTGCTGCAAACATGACAGGGAGGTGATACTGCAGAAAAACAATAAGGGCTGCCACCTCCTTCTCCTTAAAAATGTGGCCCGGTGTTAGTCCCTCACAATGCTGTTGGCAGGTCTGGGAGGGCCCAGTGGTGCTGCTGCCGCTGCTGTCGCTGAGGATAGAGATAACTAAATGAAAAAGGAAGATAAAACAAAAGTGAAAATAAGGCTGAAAAAAGGGGAGAGGTTGGCAAGAATGGGGTGGATGGAGATGGATAAGGAAACAGGGAAACATGAGGTATAGCAAGGCAGGAGCAGGATTGAGTAAACAAAATGGCCTGTTGCTTGCGGCATAGATTCAACCCTTCTACACCTCTAGGTCATGCTCTTTACTGGGTTCCAAGTAACTTCCCAGATTATTTTAAAAGTTATGTACCTGACTCCTTAATACATGCTGCGGCTCCACAGTTCATCAAGGACAAACTTAACCCTTATATTCCTACGTAGTCCCATGCACTATACATCAAGACTGGTTGACCATTCCTAGTGTTTGTCGGCAACTAAAGAGTGACCGAGCCCGAATGCCCTGGAGTAAGCCTGCACATTCACCTTCATTGAACTAAGGAACGCCTAGATCCAATACGAATTCCACAAAAGCATTCCTAAATGTTTTGCATAACTTCTGTCCTCATCTTAATTTGGGAACCCACCTCACACCAAAAAGTATTTACATCTGTGATCGTTCTATACAAGATACACATTAATAACATACAATAACGTGACATGGCACAATGTAACAAAACATAACACAACATACCATAACATAATATGGCATCATATAACATATCTAGACTTTTCATTGATGGTCATTACTGATAGGTAAATTAGTAATTTACATGTTAAACCTCATTACTTGTGTTTAAGGTATGCAAATGTTTATGCAAGTTGTGAGTTATCTACAGATTATTTCCGAATCCCTTCCTTTCATGGAACTCATCCAAAGACATGAGGGCTTATTTACAAGCCCCTTGCACCACAAGTGCATCACTTTTAATATGGGAAAAAGTGACGCACCAGCACAAGCCCCATGGTAACCAGGGGTCGATATTCACCTTCTGATGTAACCACCCTCTGTTCATTTATTCTTCCATATGAGATAACTCCCAGGGCTGGTTTTATGATAACATGGGCCAGCTGGAGACTTCTGCCTTGATCTTCTGCCCTGCTGCTTTTTCCTGAAGGCTCGTGCCCCTCCTGTGCTTAACATCTCAACCTTCTCTTATCAGTGGATTCATGCAGTTCTTTGTGACAACCTCATGTGCTATTGCTCCAGGCAGAGGACTCATCAGTGGTGTCCCAGGTTAAACTTTATTGGTTTTGTTGTCCCTGCCAGGATTTCACTAACTTTAACTACATCATCTCAACCCCCTGAATTGGCCAAGGCACCTGCTGCCGTTTAAGAAGTACTTGTCAAGCTTGTGCTCAAAGACAAAATACAGTCTACACATCTTAGTCTGTTTTTCACATCCCAATTCTCCCATACAAGGAGTTGTCTTCAAAATAACAAAGCACAAAAGAGTGCGTGATATACTGAAAGGAGTCGGAGAAAAAGAAGGGAGAGGGTAAGCAAGGGAATTTAGAGTTGGAGTACATATAATCTCTAAAAAAAAAAAAGTGCTCATTTACTCGGCAAAGGTTTTATCATAAAACTGGAAAACAGAAGCAATCTTTGATTCAGTACAATTTTAATATATAAATACATTATGAACTAATAGGTACATCTGTGAGCCAAGCCATGCTTGATACCTGGGAAGTAAAATATTTTGCATGAAGAGAGTTAAAAGGATCCTCCAACCAATGTTCTCCTTTAAAAACAAGTGTTCTGCATAGCTTCACAATCTCAGTTGTGTACTCTAACTTACATAGCTTTCTTTATGCTAATGAGCTATTTCTTCTGGCATAGGATGGGCTGGGGCACTTCTACACAGCATTGTTCTTTTTTGTTATGCATACACTCAGCTCTGAGCGAAGAAACAAGCATTGGCAATGCCAATAGGTTTCACCTATGCGAAATCGATTGGCAATATTTTCTTACATGTTGCACAGCAGGGCGAACTGCTATGCAACATGGCTTAAAGTTTTTTTTAAAAAGCACTAAGAAGCAGTTAGCATTGATCGCCTCATAGCACTTTTTTTCCTTTAAGCCATGTTGCACGGCAGACCGCGCTGCGCCGCGGGTGGGAATGGGAAGCAGGAGGGCGGGAGGAATGAGGAACAATGTTGAGCTGGAGAAGGGGGTGGGTAGAAATAGAACAGCGACTGGGAAGAGCGCAATGAGGTGGGTAGAAAAGCAACAATGAGCAGGAGGAGGGAGGCCGGGTGGATGAGGTTGAAAATGGACGGCAGGGGTGTGGGTGGAAAATAGACAGCGGACGTGACCTGCGGGCGGTGATAAATGGACGGCGGAGGGTGGGGAGACCATACAGTGCAATGTACTCTTATAGAGTGCTTGGCCAAAACTAAAAAAAAGTACCTTCAGGAGAGGCCAGCCAGTGGACGAACACTGGCTGTAAACAGGTAGCTGTGCTGGGTCCATGCTCCAAGGCATGGACAGAAGCCCAAAGATGACTGCAGCAGGAGGTGAGCAGTGGAGAGGTAGCAGGAGGCGTGACCAGTAAGTAGTGAGTGAAGTGGGCACCAACCAATGGTAAATATCGGTAAGTGACTGGCGGGCTCTAAGCCCACTTTTAAAGCTTTTTTTTGTAACAATAGCTTTCCCTGACTGCACATGCACGCTGTAGGCAAAACCTAAAAATGACATTAAGCTGTTTGGCACTCCCGCTTCTCTGGGCCTTTTTGTTGCAGTCTGTGGTGCCCTAAATCAGTTGTCTACAATGATGTTTTTTCTGTATACCCATGTCGTAAGTGCCACCCCGAGAACCCTAATCCTTTCTATCTGACTACAGGGCTATTTCTGCACAGCATACAAAAAAAATTCTAATCGCTAGTGTTTTTTTTTCCAAATCTCAGATGTCTGGATCTTCAGTGTTCTTGCTGCTTTACTTGGTCACAGTAGTTCTTCTGTATTGCTGGTCAGGAATTTTAAGGAATTGAGATCTTTGCACAGCATTTCATCTTTTTATCACAAAACCTGTAAAGAAAATCAAAGAAAATGACCCTATACCAGGTTGGGCCGCCCACCCCTTTAAACAAATTGGCCAAAAATTCCCTGGTGTGTAATAGACTTTCTACCCCCTCCCATCCCCCGTGGAGAGATTGGAGTAAATCCCCCATTCTGCCTCTGGGGGCGGGAAAGATCTTATTGCCCCCTTGGTGAGGGCATGGCCCTAAGCCAGGATGGGTCACTCTCACCCATTCAATATAAGTTGGATGAACAATCCTCAGGGGCAGATTTACAAGAAAGTGACGCATCTGTAAAGATGCGTCACTTTCCCTGCGCCACCCTGAGAAACCCTTGCGCCACTATTGATGCACCGTATTTACAATACGGCGCACCATGGCCCAAGGATTGACAGATGCGTCAGAAATTCTGACGCATCTGTTGACGCAAAAGTCACGCATTGCTGGAGTCGTGTCGCAAGCACGACGCAACTCCAGCAATGCATGGGGAGGCCTATCCTCATTGGGGCATATTTACGTTCCCTGGCGCATCCCTGCATATCAGCAGGGATGCGCCAGGGAAAATGCGTCACGCAAGTTTACTCTATGCGCCAAGTCCGATGCGCCGCATTTACAATGCGGCGCATCGTGGCGCAAGAGATAAGCACATGCGTGACGCATCTGCCGGCGGAAGGTTGGCGCAGTGCTGAAGTCGCAGCGCATGCGCGACGCAACTCCAGCACTGTTCCAACCTTCCCTATCCCTAACATGGTGCGTCACTCCTTACGCCTGCTTGAAGCAGGCGTAAGGATTTGGCGCACCAGCGCCGAGAAAGTGACTGCGTGAAATCTTGTAGATTTCACTACGTCACTTTTCCGAGGCGTACCTGCACTGGAACGCCCCCTGCTGTGGTAGCGCCCACATGAAACCTGACGCAGGTTTCATGTGGCGCAGGGGTTTACTACGTGACGCATCTCCCTAGATGCGTCACGTTGTAAATATAGCGCAACGCGGCGCATGGTTTGCGTCGCCGCTGCGTCACTTGCGTGATGCTACGGCGGCGCAAAAGTGGCGCAAGGGGCTTGTAAATATGCCCCATTGTGCTGCATCACTCCTTACGCCTGCTTCAAGCAGGCGTAAGAATTTGACGCAGTGGCGTCCTAGAAGTGGCGCTGTGAAATGTAGATTTCACTGTGTCACTTCTACGAGGCTTTTTTGCGTTGGAACGCCCACCCTGCATACATTATACCTGACGCAGGTATAATGTGGCACTGGGCTTTACAACGTGACCATCTCCCTAGATGCGTCACGTTGTAAATGGGCCGCATTTTTACGCTGCCGCTGCGTCACAAAAAGTGACGCAACAGCGGCGCAAAAATGACGCAAGGGGCTTGTAAATCTGCTCCTCAGTGTCTAGTAGGCTTTCTTTCCCCCCTTCCCTGGGGGGGGTGAGATTTGTGGTATGTTCCCCCATCTGCCTTCAAGGGGTCAGAAGGACTGTTAGCGCCTAAGGATCCTAATCTCAGGGCTATCATCAAGCAGGGATCGACTAGGGACATCCTCACTTTTCCAACACTGCCTCTCCCACACTGCTCAGTGCAGGGAAGGCACAGTTATTCTCCCTGGCACCGATCAAGAAGTGAAACCAGTGACCACTAATGGTGCCCACTGATTTCACTTTCTATTTATGACATCAGCACACAGTATAGCGCGCGGGCGACACAAATGGGCGGTGGGAGCTTAAGCGGAGATGATTCTGCTTCAGTTGTCACCTTTTAAAAAAACAGGTTTCTTTTAAACCATCTACGGTGTCGGACATTGGCCGACAGCCGCACTGGGGAAATATCACTGACCCCCCAGCCCACTAAAGGCGTTAAAGTGATAACCACTGTCGTCTGATCTGGTCCTGCCAATTGGAGTGCTTGATTTTTTCCACTGGTCTTTTGTGCCGGAGAGGTTTCTTGGAGGTGAAGGAAGGTATTGCTGGAATGCTGAATACACCTTTATTAAGCCTGGCTTGACAGCACCACCAGCTGCATGAGTTATTTCTACCAATTCTTTAAACATATATATAGAGTAAGTTTTGGATCGACCCAGAGGAATATATTTCTCTCACCTCATGATCTTCGCTCTTTGGTGTCTCACTCTGCCTTCTTGGGAGGTCTTGCATTGCAATGTACAAGGGACAACTTTACTTCCCAAAAGTACTCTGAATCATCACACATTAAATTCATTATCTCACAGATGCATTGTATGCATAAAGTAACTGCGTATGCAGGTGTTTGTATCTTTTCTTCAGAAGCAAAATGCAAGCCATACCTATTGGTTTTGAAAATACTATTTTAGTTTAGGGCCAGCTTAGAGTCCTAATTGACTGATGACTGTCAGTCATTTGAATTCTGAACTGATAAGGCATTTAAAATAATCCATTTTACCATAATAAAATCTTATTAATTCATTATGCTGAGTCAACTGAGCTCAGTCTGGTGGTTCTAACTTGTGCAACTCATGTTCTCTTGCGTATAGGTGGTCCCATTTACCAGGCTTTGGTTATGAGGTGCTAAACCCCACCTTCCTGCAGACTACAACCTAAAACTTATTCCATATGAAAACAATTCTCTGAGAGGTTAAAGGGTAACACAATAGGGTCTGTCGTGTAACAAGGGCCCTTATGTACCATATCTTTTCCCCTAAGACACAGAACAACCAATCAAACAATCAATCAACCAATCAATCAATCAGTATTTATATAGCGCAGATTATTACCCGTGAGGGTATCCAGGCGCTGGGCTGCGGGTTTCAATCGAAGAGTCAGGTATGGAGTCTCTTGCTGAAGTCTGTCAGTGAGAGTGATGTTCCGAGGTGGAGGGGGAGGGCGTTCCATGGCTTGGCAGCGTGGTTGGAGGAAGAGCGTCTTCCGGTGCGAAATCGGCGGATGCGCAGTGTCTGTGTGAGGGTGAGGTGGGCGGATCAGAGGTTTCTGGATGGTTGGTGGAAGTTCAGGCGGTGGTTCAAGTATGCAGGTCCTTGGTCATGGAGGGCTTTTTAGGTGTGGACCAGTAGTTTGAACTGCCATCTTTTCTCAATGGGGAGCCAGTGGAGGTCTCTCAAGTCTGGTGTGATGTGGATACTTTTGGGTAGGTTGAGAATCAGCCTGGCTGCTGCATTCTGTATCATCTGGAGTCTTTTCATGAGTTTGCTGGTGGTGCCTAAATATAGTGCGCTGCCATAGTCCAGATGGCTGGGAATGACGGCCTGCTTTAATGTTTTTCTGGTGCTGATGGAGAGACATTTGAAGATTCTGTGGAGAGTGTGGAAGCAGGCTGAGGAGACGGTGTTGACTTGTCATTTCATGGAGAGTTGTCTGTTCAGGATGAGGCCAAGGTTGCGGGTGTGGTCTTTCGGTGTGGGGGTGGGCCCGAGGTTTGTTGACCACCAGGTGTTGTTTGAGAGGGAGGTGTGGCTGCCAGTGTTGAGCTTTATGCAAAAACAACAATTGATGGACAGAATGCAGAACAATGTCATACATTCACCCCAGTACAAAGATCTGGGCCTAAATCCATCGTTTTTGCTCACCATGCCATTCCAGTTTGGACCCAGCCATATGCAAATCAGTCTTGACCCTGCGCCCAATGGGAACAGTCCAGCCCCAACTGCCAGGCCAGGTCCTCCCTGGACTGGAAACAAGCATCCTAGGACCGGTTTCGGGCTTTCAGCCCTCATCAGCCAGGGTAGCTTGACTCCAGTGGCATGGAGAGCACGGGACCCACGTCTGGGCATACCCATCCTACTCGGGGTGACAAATGCAAAAACAACAATTGATGGACAGAATGCAGAACACGAATGATGGATTTAACCCAGATCTCTTGACTGGGGGTGAATGTTTTGATTTGTTCTGCATTCCGTCCATCATTTGTGTGTCTGTTGCTTTCTCGCCCTAAGTGCGCCAGGTATGCCCAGACGTGGTCCTGGGCTCACTGTGCCACTGGAATCAAGCTATCCTGGCTGAAGAGGGTGAAACCCCAAAACCGGTCCTAGGATGCTTGCTTCCGGTCCAGGGAGGACCTTGGCTTGGCAGTTCGGGCTGGACTGTTCCCATGAGGCACAGGGTCAAGACTGATTTGCATATGGCCAGGTCTAAACTAGGGTGGCATGGTGAGCAAAAGAATGATGGATTTAACCCAGATCTCTTGACTGGGGGTGAATGTTTTGATTTGTTCTGCATTCCGTCCATCAATTGTGTGTCTTCTGCAGTGTTGAGCTTTAGGCAGTTCTCCTTCATTCAGGCTGAGACGTTCTTCAAGCAGTTGTGGAACTGGCCTTTGTAATGGTGGGGTCGGCTGAGAGTGATAGGGCGAACTGGGTGTCGTCGGCCTATGAGATGACGTTGATGATGTGGGTTGTGCAATGTCTGCTTGAGGCGACATGTAGATGTTGAAGAGGGTTGGACTGAGGGATGAGCCTTGAGGGACGCTGCAGATGGTGTGCTTGGGTTGTGAGGAGAGGTGCAGAGAGGGAGGTGGATTCTCTGGGTGGGTCTGTGAGGAATGATGCCATCCATCTGAGAGCAAAGGAACAATTACAGGAGTAGACCCGTTAACCCAGGCGAGACCGGGTGAAGTTTGTAACAAAACAACAATGTCTCAGCTGGAAGTCATTCGAACAGGGCAATTAGAATAATAGTATACATCACAAAAGGCGGGAGCAAAAGAAGGGAGACCACCAAGGAAATGGTAATGCGAAAAAATATTATTTGTCGGTAGTTGTAACAGCACTACAGTACAATTCAATATACAGTGACCATAACACACAAGTGTGCACTGGACGTGCTAGTGACAGTGAACGGCGCAGTGACACAGGGGTGAAACAATACAGCGTGAACGGCGAAAGGGTAAGAACAAATAATAATGTGGTCAATAATACAATGCAAGTATATACAACATCGGTATTTTTGATTCTGGATAAATAGATTGACCACAACAGCGCCAGATTTCTGTGCTGGGTAGTCAACGGCGTTTCAACCTGATCAATTTCAGGTCATCATCAGGACAATGGTCACTAATTCCAAAGTAGTGCTGTATAGGGGAAACAGGGAGAGGAGAGTAGGGTAAGTGGATGAGTACCCAGTAGCAAGTAGATAAAGGAACTGAAAGGCGCAGGCAGTCGCGGTCCGTGTAGGAGTGCCGGCCGGGCGGTGACGTGGGGCGGGGGAGGGGCAGGGTGGGGGGTAGCAAAGTACGGATTTCTGACCTATACAGGTAAGTAAACATTTAAATCAATGAAGTGAATTTCGTTGCGCGCACTGCATCGCATTCGGCGATGCAGTGCGCGCAACTGAAATTCGTTTTGTTGATTTAAATGTTTACCTACCTGATAGTCCGTAATCCGTACTTTGCTACCCCACCCTGCCCCTCCCCGCCCCACGTCACCGCCCGGCCGGCACTCCTACACGGACCGCGACTGGGCGCAGGTAATGGACAATTACTTGAGAATAGCATAAAAAAGGTCGTGCGGGCGGCCTTAAAGGTCCAGCAGAAAGGTATCACTCAATGTGGTTGTCCAGCAGAAGGGTGAATAAATCAAGTTTAGGCGAGGCCGTGAGTCAAGGGTAATCCCCTAATGGGAGACAAAAGAAGCGGTGCAGTGTAAACTAGGTTTCCAGCACCACCCGTAGGGGTCGATGAGGTGAGTACTTGACAGGGGCAAGGAGTATAATACCTGTAGTAATGGAGGATCCGGCGTGGGGAGCAGGAAGACTGGAGACTAATCGGGGCGGGGTCCATCAATCCCCGTTACGTTCTTGAGATCCGGGTAAATCTGTTTGGGCAAGGTAAAAAGGGGCATCAGGATGAGGAACGCTGTGGAAGCCGGAAATGGTGGCGTGTAGACAGGGTCATACCTGAATCGGGAGATCCAAACTAAATCAGGGAGATCCAAACTCCGGGAAGTCCGGTACGGATCCAGCTTCGGGAACGCGTGGTCTGAAAACCGTACCACAGAGCGGGGAGCCTGACGATTTGAGGAAGAGGAGGCAATCCTCTGATTTCCAGGCGGGCGAGGGACGAGTAAAGCGTCCAGGGGTTGGGGAAAGTAGTGAATCGGCAATAGAGGCCAGAAGAGATAGCGGGAGACATAGATCACGTGGGGCACAGACGACTAGACCGGGCTCAGTAGGAACCTCGTCTAGGGCCCCCGGGGGGACCACTGATCATGCAATTCGGAGAGAGAAACACCGAAAGTAAAGTGTTCGAGGCTGAAGTTCATATAAATTTTCGCCAGATTATACAATTTTAAAATTAAGAAAAATCGAGGATTTATACATGGTTATAGCAGCCACTGAGGAGTATATATGGTTAGACAATCATATGAATAATCGATTGCTCACAAAGAGGTTTATACATTGAATCCGCATCGGAGCGACTCCACCGTGTTGAGTTTAAAGGGAAACACCGAAAATTAGGTGTTTAGAACCTACAATTCGTTTAAATGAAAAGACAAGAGTATATACATGATTTAAACAATTAGGGACAAGAAAACGTGGTGATTTAATTAAAGTCAAACAATATTGGTATCTCGGGTAGCGCATAACAAGGTGTTTAGAACCTACAATTCGTTTAAATGAAAAGAGAAGAGTATATACATATTTGAACAATTAGGGACAAGAAAACGTAGTGATTTAATTAAAGTCAAACAATATTGGTATCTTGGGTAGCGCATAACAAGGGGGTTATACATTAATTCTGCATCGAATGACGGAAGAGTCAAGTAACAATTGCGATTGATACTTTCATCCATGAGTATTTACAAAAGGTGAACCCAAGAGTACTCAGTGCGTACTGTATTCATATTAGGCTGTCATTTAAGATAGCAACAAAAATTGCCAAAAAGGTTTACAGAATAATGCAATGGCATTCTCAGAGGTCACTATAATAACGCAGCAGGTGTGGAGTGCTGTGATGAGGCTGGGTCAGTTAGTGTGGTGAAGAACAAGTCGCAACCCCAGGGTGCCCGTAGTAGAGGGCAAAAGGGCTAACTAACATGAGCCTGAGGCGGAACGGTCAAGGAGTTAAGGCTAGTGATGACCATGTTCCATTCGTCCAACGTGTTTAGCCTGCTATTTACAGAGTCGCAACGAGCAATCCATCTGCACTCGCATTTGTTCAGCAGAAGTTGTAAGTGCCCACCCCGGATGGGAAGTTCCGGACCGTCAATCACTTGCCAAACTAAGTCTGTTTCAGAATGATTTTTTTCTTTGAAGTGTCCGACAAGTGGTGCTGTCTCGACATTACATCTTATGCGGCTTTGATGCTGGGAAATGCGCTGCTTAACCATCTGTATGGTTTGACCGATGTACAGTAAATTGCAGGGGCAACGTATAGCGTATATTACGTTGGATGTGCGGCAGTTGGAGGAATGTTTGAGTTGGTATGTATGACCTGCAGCGACAAATTCCTTAGTATTGTAGGTGAGGTTACATGCTGAGCAGGTTTGGCATTTGTAATGGCCGAGGATCGGTGGTAGACCCCACATGGAAATCACAAATTGGGCTTTCTTTTCATTTTTGGGCCAGGTGATGGCATCTACCAGTTTGTCAGATAGGTTACTGCCCCTCTTATATGAGAAGAGGGGAGGTTCCTTGAAAGGGGCATGAGTGCGCAATACGGGCCAGTTTCTTTTGATCACCTTACTGACCATGTTGCTAGAGGGACTGTAGGTAGATACAAACGGGATGCGTAAGTTGGTTCATTTGGGGGAAGGGGAGAGAAGTACTTCCCTGTGGCAGTACCATGCCCGTTTGGACTCACAGGAGACAATGCGTTTAGGGTAGCCCCTATTGATCAATTTTTCAGAGAGAATGGCTGCTTCCCTGAAGTAGTCCTTGCGCCACTTGCAATTTCTCCGGATGTGAAGAAATTGACCGTAGGGTAGGCCATCCTTAAGGCCTCTGGGATGATAGCTCGAGTACAATAAAAGAGTGGTGCGTTCTGTGGGTTTACGGTATAGGGTGATGCCTATGGCCCCTTCCTCTGCGTGAAGGGTGAGGTCGAGGAAGGGGAGCCTTGCGGTCCATGGGATCCAGCAACAAACGGTCTTCCAGAGGGGACGAGTCAGGGAGGGAGCCCTCGCTCGGCAGGGCGGCAGCCACAGCGTGCTTAATCTGTAAGTACCTGAACGTCTCGGAAAGAGCCAACTGGTATTTAGTTTGGAGTTCCTGAAACGATGCTAGCTTCCCCTTGACCCATATGTCTCTAACCGCGGAAATGCCGATTAAATCCCATTTGTCGAACCCCGGACAGGCACTGAGGTGACCCAGAATATCGGGTTCCCACAAGGAGTTGCCTTCATCAGGCGCTTGTGCCAGCCTAGCCTTTTAGTGACGTTGTGCCAGACCTCGACTGTACAGCGCGGTGGGGCCTGTTAGAATTGGGTTTGCGGGGGTTGGTATAGAGTGCTCTGTTATAGCCGCCCCTTCCCAGAAGCCAATGGTCCGTGCGGAAGGTAGGCTCATCATGGGGTTCAAATACCCAGCGATTAATTACGCTCAGCTGGGACGCCTGATAGTATAATCTGACATCAGGTAGACCGATGCCCCCGTCATACCAGCCCATGGTAAGTTTATTCATGGCAACGCGCAGCGTGCGATCCTCCCACAGCAGTCCCCTCAATACCCCGTCGATTTGGGCAAAGTAAGAGTCTGGAATCGGGATGGGGGTATTCTGCAGGGCGTTCAGAAACCGCGGAGTGCTAACATTTTGAACAGGGACGCGCGTCCTAGTAGGGTGAGAGGAGAGAGCGCCAGTGCGTCGCGTCGGATTTGAAGCGTTGGAGGGCCCGAGTAGGTTGTGCTTGAAGAAGAGATCGGGGTCGGGAGTAACAAAAGGCCCAGGTATCGAAAACCCTGGGGGCCACCGGAATGTCATAGCCCTGCGGGCTCGCCGGAGTGGGACCCCACAGCGCAAACATCTGGGACTTTGACCAATTTATTTGATATCCAGAGTGGGCGCCGAAGATATGAAAAATGTGGAGCACCCGTCGCAGTGACCGCGCCGGGGAAGCCAGGTATAAAAGGATATCGTCGGCATACAGCGAGATCCGATCCTCGTGATGAGGCGTCCACTTAAGGCCTCTTATCCCCGGGTCACCTCGGACCCACACCACAAGAGGCTCCAAGACGAGGGCGAAAAGTAGCGGTGACAAGGGGCAACCTTGTCTCGTGCCCCGATGAAGCGAAAAAGTGGTGGAGCGATGGTTGTTGATGACAACATGAGCCGTAGGGTAAGTGTACAGTAGTCGGATCCAGCGGATTAGTTTGGGCCCGAACCCCAGATGAGCCAGAACGGCGAAAAGAAAGTCCCACTCGATGGTGTCGAAAGCCATAGAGGCATCTAATGACAAGAGAATCGCGTCTTCCTCGATGGTATGGAGTCTGCCGAGTACCCCATGCACACAGCGCAGATTGCGGGCAGTGTTCCGTCCCGGCATGAACCCAGGATTGGTCGCGGTGGACCAGGTCCGAGATATAATGGAGGAGACGATTCGCAAGGAGTTTGGCCAGGATTTTGGCCTCGACCGTCAAAAGGGAAATGGGGCGATATGATTTGCAATTCTCGACAGGCTTATTTGGTTTGTGAATGACTACAATTGCTGCAGTACGGACCTCAGTGGGGAGAACTCCCGACTCGAAACATTCTGTGTATAAATTTAACAGGTGAGGAGCCAATAGCACTGACATGGGCTTGAAGAGCTCAATGGGAAGTCCGTTGGGGCCCATGGCCTTCCCAGATCGAACGTCCTGGATGGCCTTCTGGACCTCCAATACTGTGACGTCCGCCTCCAAAGCCTCTCTGTCCTGTAGGGAAATGCGTGGGGACATCCATCGAGACCAAGAGGTCAGCAGACAGTGAGGCCTGAGACGTGGGGGAGCTAGCATACACCCTTCTCATAGTATCTGGCGAATATGTCAGCAATTTGTTGAGGGTCAGTAATGAGAGTACCCTCGCGGATTTTCGATCGCGCGGACCCATCTAGCAGCTTGTTCCCGTCGCTCAAGCCATGCCAGGAGTTTACAGGTCCGTTCACCCTGCTCATAAATCCTGTGTTGGGAGTTTAACGAGGCGCGCCGCAGCGTCCTCTGCGAGGAGCTGCCGATAGTCCAGTCTCGTAAGTGCCAAGCTATGGCAGGTGGCGGGGTCAGGATCCCGGGCCACCAACTCCTCCAATCGCGAGACCTCGGCTTCCAGTTCCAGTACTCTCTTGGCTCTCTCCGCCCTGTGACCCACCATGAGCGATAAAGCCCTGCCCTTTATAACCACCCCAAAGGCCCCCCACAGCGTCACTGCAGAGTCTACTGAACCCACATTCTCCGCAAAATAATATTCAGCGTCTTTGCGGAGAGCGTCTCTGATGTGTGGAATTTTCAATGCCCACGGGTGGACGGAAATAGTGTGTGGGCACCCCCCACAGCGAGAACCCAGCGTCGCTAGGACAGGAGAGTGGTCAGATATCCCACGAGCCAGACAGCTCGACCTCGTGAAGAGTTGAATGTCTTGGGCATGAGTAAATACGTAGTCTATTTGCGACTGACTACCGTGTACCCCGACTGGAACGTGAAGCGAGTAGACGATGGGCTGAACCATCTCCACACATCCACAACCCCAGAGCATTCGCAAACTCCGACAGGTGCGACCCTCTAGGTGGGTCCCCCGAGAGGTAGCGGTCAAGAGAACCCTCCATCGTAAGATTGAAATCTCCCCGACATTAATACCCCACGCGGCAGCTCCAGGAGTAGGATCCCCAAATCATGTAACGTGGGGCGCTGTAAACCGGGAGGTGCATACACAGAGACGACATTAACGACCCTTCCCTCCCAAGAGCCAGAGACCGCCGCGTATCTGCCCTGAGGTCGGTCCAGGTATTGTGGACGATGTAGGGACAGCCCCTCCGCAGCAAGACCCCCACCCTCTGGAGCCTGAAGTAAAGCCGGAGTGGACCACCATTTTGTACCCTTTCCTGTTCAAGGCACCGCAGGTATTCCCGATCAGGTGCGTCTCCTGCAAGAGGGCCAAGTCCAGTTCGTTGCGCTTGATGTACTGCAACACAATACCCCGCTTAATTTTGTCACCCAGTCCGTTAACGTTCCAAGTGGACAGATTAAGTGTCAGTCCCCGTGCCATCGCAGCTGTCTAATGAGAGACCAGAGGTGACGGATAGTCAGGCATGGCTGGGGATAATCCAGGTGGATGCCCTTTGCCACCGTGACGGTCGAACGGTGCATAGGGGTGAAAAGGTGAACAATAGCATGTACCAGTACCAGACATAACAAAAACAAAACCCATTGGATATAGCATATTTGAATTAAAAACGATACCAAGATTGACATTCCAATGCAAACCCTACCCTCCCTCCCCACAAACCCAACGTGACTTCCCCCTCCCCCCCTCCCCACCTCCCTGCTGGGTGGCAACAAACCCCCGCCCCCAAACTAGCAGAGTGCCTATCGCCCACCCGTCCAATACCTTAAGGGGTCGTGAACCAGACCGAGCACGTATGCTTGCAATATGGTCATTCTACCAACTGTAACCGCATAACGTCTATCATATTTGTACTAAAACAGTAGCCGGGGCCCAAAGTATATCACGCAGCGCCCGCATACTGAATCGAAGAACAGGCAAACACTGGGAGAACAGTTCAACTACTCATATATGACAGTACAGTTCGGAGAAACAGAGTTCGATGCTTGTGATAGGGAAAAGCCTATGGTTGCTCCCCTCCAGGCCGTCCGACCCAGTCCATCAACCCCAAGGGATAAACATACAGACCAGTCATTCTGCGCCTCCTGTCGCGCCTTGCGCGTCTAGCAGCGGTGAGCCACCTCCGGGGGCTCGGGCGTCACCAGTCCTCCGCTCACCACGGCCATGATTGTTGTGGCGGCTCGCTCGTTCGCCAGCCCTCGAGCCAGTCCCAGGCCTCCTCCGGGAGGAGAAGAACCAGGATTTTCCGTCCGATTCCACGCGCAGCTTGGCTGGGAACATCATTGCATATTTCAGATCTTTGTCACGGAGCGCCTTTTTAACTTCCAGGAAGCTTCTTCGTTGTCTCTGCACCTTGAGGTGAAGTCCGGGAAGAAGGAAATGCGGCTGTTTTGGAAGTCGACCGGTGGGGCAGAGCGGGCACATTGCAGAATGACGTCCCTGTCTCGGAAGTTGAATATCCTGGCGAGGAGCGGTCTCGGGGGGCCCCAGGTCTCGGCCGACCCCCGGGACATGGTGCGCCCGCTCCACCGAGAAGAAGTTGGAGAGACCCTCGGCTTGAGGTAGGTAGTGATTAGCTCTTCCACGAATAAGTCCGTCGAAGGCCCTCCATCCGCGCTCCGGGACACCAATAATGCGGACGTTGTTGCGCCTAGAGCGTCCCCTCGTAGTCATCCAGCTGAGCTTCGAGCTTCGCGGTGTGCTGCTGCAGGTCATCCACCTTTCTCTGTAGCCCTGACGTGTCCTCGACCAGTGAGGTCGCCCTGAGTTCGACCTCCTTGAGGCGTGAGTTCGTTGAGCGCATATCTTCCCTAATGAGGGAGACCTCGGTGGACACCGAGTCGATGCGTGTCTCCAGAGACGTGCGGACCGTGAGTGATAGCTTCCAAGATGTCCTGGAGCATTGGCTCCCTTCTTCCCACCGGCCTCCGATTTATCCGAAGCAGGAGACCTTCTTTGGGGCTGGCACCCGGGGCCCCTCCCAGGCGTACTTGGACAACTTGGTATGGGCGCGGCCTTCGAGCCGCGGCCCCCCGTCATGGTCGTGGCGGATCTCACACCTGCAGCCAGCGCGCCGCTGCAATAGCGTTCAGGGCGCTCTCGGTCGCCTCACGATAGCAGGGGCGCCAACCTTCAAAGTCCTTCGGTGCACGGGAACGCCACCTGCGGGCCGAAGCCGCGCGGAGACCGCACCCCACCCACGCACCCGAATCCTCAATCAGAGCAAGAAGGCCCGACTCAGGGACAGCTCAGCAATGGGCCAAATATCTCCCCCAGGGCGTACCCCACGGTCGGGCGGGGCCGCGATTTGGTAGCACGGGGCAGTCACAAGGGCCTCCGCTGCGTTGGGTGTTGGACGGTCCAGGAGCTAAATGCCGCCAGATTCAATATGCGCTATCAGGCCCAGTCAGCCCTCGTTATGGCACTTGTGGCGGGTGCTGACCTGTGTGGGTGGATTGGCAGCGCAACGCGCCTCGACAACTCCCCGAACTCCCCAGGCACGGCGCCACGGGATGTCACTGCAGGGCCGGAGACCCCGGTGAACACGGTGAGCGTCTCCGGCCAGGCAGTTCCCGCGTCGCGATCTCTACGCCAGCGTCGTTTCACTTGGTTGGGGCCAATGCGGGTGTCAGCGTCAGCCACTGCGGCCGCGGGCCGCTTCGGAACTCCCTCTACTCCCCGTCCATCTCTGCACCGGGGCGGCCGCCGCACGCCCCCGATAGAGCGCAGCTTACAGGCGCCGACAGCGGCTGATCAAGGTCACCTCACTCGGCTCAGTTGGGCGCCGTCTGCAATCGCACGATACTCACGATGCGAAGATAGGCGCCCAACGATAGGACGCTGTCCAGGGCCCACACAGTCACCAGGCAGCGACGTCGAAGGTCCCGCAGCAGACGCTGTACACCTCCGATCCGGTCGCGGGAGGTGGCAATCTGTTCCGGCGCTCCCGGTAGCAGTTACGAAGGAAGGAGCTCCGGTTTGGGTAGAGTTGGACGGATTATGTGCGGATTTTAGTGCTCGGTGCGGCGGAGCCGACGGACTACGCGGCCATCTTGATGCCTGGCTTGGCCACCGACATCATTGTATGTTTTAACCAGGGCAACCTTTTAGTCAGTTTATTTATTTTGTATTCTTTGTAACTGTTTCAATTAACTGTACAATAAACTTTTTACCTAAGAAATAAGATCTTTCCCATCTGCTAACCAGTCTAAATTGCTTCTAGACTTTCTTCCAAAAGTCTTCATAGTATACAAGACACAAAACTAGAAGTTATTTGCAGAAATTGGAGTTAGACAACCAAAACTGAGTGGTTTTGTCAATTGATGTACACATTGCGGGATATTCTCAAGGACTCATCGCCGATTTAGCGGCACTTTACCGCCACGAAAGTGGCGATAGATTTATCGCCCTATTCACAAGCCTGCGCTAACATCCGGCATCGTCAGTTTTCCTGCGATAGCTGGCGCTAAAAACATCGCCAAGGCTGACAGCGACAACTAATGCTAATGATATGCAGAGTTGGCGTTCCCGTGCAAAAACCCACGAAAACACCACATCCCGATATTCTCAACGACCAGCCAGATCGGCGATGCGGCCCAAAAACAGGCGATAAGGCACGTTAGCAGCAGGGACTTAAGACCTGCTTTTTTCTGGTCTAAAGTAGGATGAAAACCTGCAGCAGAAAGGGAGCCCAGCCCAGAGCCACATCTGAAGACCAACAACTGTCATGGACCTACAAATCATGCAGCTTGGAGACCCAAGAGGGCCACAACACCCACCGCCACCACCCCCAGGACCACCTCCACCCTCAGGGCCACCCCCCCCCCCGGACTACCACCGAGGCAGCGCAGAACAAGACAGCGGACCTTCCGAAAACGCACCAGCCTTAGAGACTTAACGCCAGAGGATGTCATTGCCCACTACAGGCTCAAAAGGACAACCATCCTGACCCACATTGCCCACAGGCTGATGGTACCAACACAGCGGACAACCAACATCCCTCCGCAGACAAAGCTGCTGGCTGTGCTGCACTTGTTGGCCTCTGGTACCTTCCAACCAACAACTACCTGAGTCGGAGGAGTCTCACAGCCAGCCCTATCAAAGTTCATCACACCTGTCTTGGATGCCATCATCAGCTTGATACCCCAGCACCTTCACTTCCCCCACATTGCGCAGGAACAGCTGGAGACCAAGCCAGGCTTTTACGCCATAGCTGGCTTCCCGCACGTGCTGGGGGCAATTGACTGCACACATGTCCTACTTGTGCCCCCTGCCGACACTGCACACAATTACCGCAACAGAAAGCACACACATTCCATCAATGTGCAGGCAATAGTGGACCACCGGGGACTGCTCACCAATGTCGTCGCAAACTTCCCAGGCAGTGTGCATGATTCCTACATCTTTCGACAGTTCTTCATCAACCAGCGCTTTCAGGATGGCACCTATGGAAATGCACTGCTCGTCGGTAAGTACCAACGGAACACACCACACACCTCAACTCCACAATCATACAACTCACAACTGTGGGAATGCACACGTAACAAAATCACATACAACATGCCAACCAACATGCCCACCTACCAGACATGACAACACAAGTAACTGTGGTAACAGGGGCCAGACATGTAGACAAACCATCCACAAAGGTATAGCCCCTCTGCCACACAATTGCAGAATGTGGGGAGAGGTGGGAACCAAGAATGTGCGAAGGAGGCAATGGACCCATGAATAAGAATGTACACAATGCAAGTGTGGCGGTGATGTGCTGGACAGTCTTGAGTATGCAGAGCACAGACATGTCCATGTGGACATATACTGCTGGTGTTCGTGGTGTTGTGGACAGTGGATGCAACCATGTTACCTCAGGCAGTAGGGAAGACCTTGGACATGTAGCTATGTCGCCCCCCCCCTGTAAGCGTAAGCGTAGTGGGCTGGCCCGGCGTACGCCAGTCCAGCGTAGGAGTGTGAATAAATAGCCCGGGGCTCTGGGTGTGGTTCACTCCCGGGATGGCCACCAAAGAAACTACTGCGTGTGTCTCTGTGTCCACCATATCCTGACCATAGGCCTACACACACGTGGCCGACCACCTTCAACGGCCAACATTACAGTGTTGTTGTCAGGCTTGCGGACAATACGCAGACAGGCATGACAATGGTGTGCCGTAGGAGTGCAAGTGATGCAACCACGCAGCGCACACAAGTAGATAGGCTCGGGGGAGGGAGGAGCAGCTGTGAGGCTACGTAATACACAGTGATCCCAAACATTTGCCAGAAGCAAGACATGGCAAACATGAATCCCAAAGTCACACATATCACACACCACAAAACTTGTAAGTCTGCCAACACAGCATGCAGAACCACCCATTTACACTAATCTCACTTACCCCTCACAGGTGATCAAGGATATGCACTCTGCCCGTGGATGATGACACCCCTCCGAGCCCCGAACACACAGGCCCAGAGGCAGTACAATGTGGCCCACAAACGCACCAGGGGCATTGTTGAGCACACATTTGGCGTGTTAAAGTCACGTTTCAGGTGCCTGGACATCACTGGTGGAAGACTCCTGTACATCCTAGAAATAGTGTGCAAGATGATCATTGCATGTTGTGTATTGCACAACATATGTGTACGCACCAATGCCCCATGGATCCAAGTGCCAGATGCACCGGACTATGATGAGGAAGATGAGGCAGGTGGACCACACCCCACTGCAGCTGCAGCAGGAATAGCCCGAAGGAACACAATCATTAACAATTTCTTCGCATGAGCACGTCACATTGTGACTGTCCTTAGCAATCATGGAATAGTACAAAATGACCACATGAACAGCATGTGCAAATGAATTCATTGCAACACACATTCCCTGTGTGCATGTCAGTCCTCTGCATTAGCACATCACTCTGACCAGTGCAAGTGCAACATTAAGTGCAAACAATCTCACAAATAGCAAATAGATGGTGGGTATGTCACCTCTGTACAGAGAGGCTGTTCAGGGTGTCACGTATTCGGAATGCCATTTCAGGGTGTCAAATGTAGTACGTAATCCCACTCATCAGCGTATCTCATGTGTACAAAAACATGATATGAAGGCTGTCATTGGTGTTCCAAAAAAGACAACAGGGTGTCATTTGGGGTCAAATATGAAATTGCGGGAGTCATTTGGGGTCAAATACGAAATTGCAGGTGTCATTTGGGGTCAAATATGAACCACCCTGATGCAGAGATGCACCCTGTGACTCAAGTCCCACAACATGAGCAACATGGACATAAGGGGGATGGGGGCACAGTGAACACCTCAGCAACATGGGAGATGCACACCAGCCAAAAAGCCAGCAGGAATACCTTGCGTGGAACACACCAAGGTGTCACCTGGACATATGTGCCATGTACAGATCACATGTGTACATGGACGTCATCCTTCAATAGTAGTGAACAGTGTCAGCTAATAGGTGCAAGGTGAGAAGTCACGCGCCTCCTCACAGCTACCTGTACCCATCACTGTCATCTCACTGCCTATTTGGGTCACGTTCAAACATGCGCATTGATATCAGTTCCCAGGAGTACCTTTTTGGAATCACTGGCCCTACATCCATCCATACTTTCATACTTGCTTGATCATAGACATGGCACATCTGTGTGAATTAGAATGTTTTAATCACATTTGGTGGAGTGTTGAAGCTGGACCAGTAGATGGCCATGCAAACCCCACTTTACATTGTTGCCCCGTGGAGGGCCAGCCAGAGTCCTCTAAGGATTGACAAGTTCATCGGAAGAGAAAGAGTTCAGTCCGCAGTCTGATTGCTGTGTCATTGGTAACCAGACCAAATATGGCAGTCCATGTCGAGGGCCATGGTGAGTGTCGCTGATTGTATCGGGGGACAGTGGAAGGTGTTATTCCAGGGTATGATGCAGAGGGCAGAACCAAGCTGAAACAGGCCATATGGCGGAGATGAATGCTACCGCTTCCTTCTTACCACAAAGGCAGAATCATCCACATCATCGTCCTCTGATGTGTATTGTGCCTCACATGTGGGTGGTGGTGTTTTGTCTGCAGCACTGTGTGGCACTGACACATCAGGGGCCGGAGGTGGAATGTCTGCCGCACTGTGAGGCACTGACACAACAGGGGGTGGAGATGTGTATGGAGTAGTAGCAGCAGCATTCCTTTGCGCCAGGCCTTGTGGCAGCAATGCCATGATGAGGATCTTCAGGGCATGGTAGATCCCAGCTACATCTCACTGGTGTGCAGCCGTGGCAGCCATTCTTTCCGCCTGCATCCGCTCCATGTTCTCCATGATCCTCCGCATGTGTGCCAACTCCCGGCTGACAACGCTGGGGCCACTCTGACTAGACAGTTGTTCTTGTCTCAGAGTCATGACTCCAGCGATGTCAGCCATGGCTTGTTGGAGAGCATGGAGCGGACTGTGGGTGTCCGTTAGGGACTGTAAGTGGTCCCTGATGGGACTTAGACACCCACGTATGGCATCTAGTTTGGCTGCCATGAGGTCGAACCCCACCCGCACCTGATCAGCCATCTCCTTCTGGCCCTCTAACACACGGCGTTGGAATGCCATGTGATGGTCATGGGGGTCTTGGGAGACAGCCATGGTGGTGGGTGCTTCCTGCTGTGTGGTCTGTGCAGGGGGTGGGGTCCCCTTGATGCATCTGGGCTGCCCTGCTCCTGGGGGTGGGGTGCTGAGGGTGTCCATGAGCTGTTGGAGGGCGTCGGTGTCGATGGTGTGGAGGTCCTCTTCATCATCAGTGAAGAGATGTACGGTCTGCTCTGCAGGAGGTGTTGATTCTCCCTCTGCAATGTAAAGGGGATATGCAGTTTAACAGTGTGTTCCATGTATGTTCACGCATTGGACAAGTTGACAAACAGACTGCATGACAATGTACATTGTGACTGTTTGGGAGAAGATGCCTATTTGATGCAGGACAGTGGACATTTCTACACCATCAGGGATGTGGGGTTGTACTTGTACATTATCATCTCACAGTTTCCTGCTATGCCAAATGTGATTGGTCAGTTTCTACACACAAGCGGCAGCAGTTGTGTCCTCAGTTCTGTTGTGAAAGTGTTGCAGTTTGTACCACATTGTTGTCAATGTTGATGTGCTCTGATTCTTATGTGTGTGTGCTGCATTGTGGGAGAGTCGCCCCTGCAGCTCTGATTTTGCTGGCCCTTATCCCTTTCAGGCGGTGTGCCTTTCACTTCTGTGCTTATACAGTGCTGAGATGTTGCAGACTTGGGTAAATTGGGCTCTTGGTGGGAGTTGGGACTCTTGGGCATGGTTTGTCCGCAGATGTCTTGTTGACGTCAGGGGTTGTTTGTGCAAGTGGATGTGTCAGAGTGTGACCTGCTCCTTTATGGATGAGGTCCACACTCAGCCACCTCAGTGTCGTGGCGTGCACCATGTCATGATAATTGGACTGCAGCCATGCTAATCGTCATGCAGTGTCACTTGCATTGTCAGTGTGGCTCACGGACCCGCAGCTTTGCTGGGTTCAGCACATGTGCATGGGTTTGTTGTGAGATTAGTGATGTGTGGGGAGGGCCCCCTCTGGGCACATTGTCGACGGGGGCCTACTTGCTGTTTCTATGTGTGCTGCAGTATGCCAAGGAGATCAGGGACATGATCCAGAGTCGTTGTGGGTGTGCACTGTGCTATACTTAATTGTGCATGTGTGCCATTGTGCCCATCTCCTCCCGTCCCCCCAGTCCCTGGTCATTACTCACCCTGTTGCTGTTGGGTCAGGTCATGTTGAGCAGTGTCCGGTCCCCCAACTCCTGCCACCGTCTCCCCACTGATGACTGTGGACACCATTTCCTCCATCTCATCCAGCTCCTGCTGTGGTGCTGGACTTCCACCTCCAGTCTGCATTGCGGCTTTCTGGTTGTTGGCAAGTTTCAGCTTGGTTTTGCGCTTCACATCATTCCAGCTCTTCTTGCAGTCATCCACTTCCCTTCTCTTCACTCCGACTGCATTCACCTTGGCCAAGATGGACTGCCATATTGCATTTTTAGTTGCCAATGACACAGTGGAGGTGATGAACAGTTGTTGGTGCTGTTCTATCACCTCTGTGATCAGGATCTTGTTTTCCTGCGGACTGAATCGCGGGTTCCTCTTCTTCTTCTCCTTGCCCCTCTCCTTCCCCGAGGTCCCTGGCTGGTCATCCGGGGGGTTTGTGGGGTTCTGGTTGGCCTCTGTAGTTGCTCCAGCTTCGTCCATGGTGCTTCTCAGTTGTTTGGGTTTTTAGTTTTGCAGCTTTTATTGTGATTTTTCCCGCCTGACGTGGGAATAGCAAGCCTGGCGCTGCTTATCGCTGATATTTTTATCGCTGTTGGGCTCATCGCCACTTTTTTCACGTTCAGGTTTCCTTTTTTATCGGCGTCCCGGTAATTTTAACGCGGACATTTGACGTGTTATCGGGGAACTATCGCCTGTTGCCGGCGTGTTGAGAATACACTGTTAACACGGCGTTAGTTTTCCGCGATAGACGGCGTTATGTAAAATTGCGTTAACCTAGTTTGGCGATAATTATCGCCCGACCTTGAGAATATGGCCTATTGACTTTTCCAGGGTCACATAGAACTAAGCACAATATAGAATACGGTTTCTGTTAGGATAGATGTTTATGAGTTGTGCACTGTACGCGAGAACATTTGTCCATATTTGAATGAGTTTCCAGCTCTCTTTTTCGTCTCCTTTATATCCCAGCTGTAGAGAAGGACATGCTTCCGTCTTGTAGGGGCAGAAAAAAACAGCAAAAAGCCATTTTGTCAGGAAATTGAAAAACAATTTTTTTTATTGAGCCAGGAAATTAGCACATTAAAACTTGACCCCGGCAGACATAAATGAAATCTGACCCAAGATGCAAAACGCCAGCCAGCTGATGAATTACTACTTATTTATTTAATAGCAACATAAAAAAGGTGCTATTGTGTATTGCATCTTGGATCAAATTTAATTTATGTCAGCCGAGTTCACATTTTGAGTCTACTGGGAAATGAGAAATACAGGGAACCTGTGAATTTTGATTTGAAAAGTGTAAACCTTGTGTGATTAGTTGACTTGTTTGCTACCTGGGTCCAATAATAATTTGATTAATTTTAGAAATAAGTATCTTGAATAATAATAATGAGATACGGACTACTGCATATTTTACATATATTAACTATGTTGAGCAGCAGATAAGTTAAATATAAGCTTGACAAGTGAAAGGCTTATTAGATTCGTATGTTGTGAGTTTTGTTAACGGCTGTGTTCATTAGTGCAGCTTTCTAAAAGATCTCATGTGATCGGCAAAAAAGGGCTCTAAGAAGATCTACCTTGGGAGGGCTTTGACTCCACCCACATGTTGGTTGATGGACTACAATGTTTAATTGGATAGAGTTTGCATACGTGGGCCGCAGACATAATGCTTGCTGCACCTTTAGTGGGTCCTGAGGGTGCCCCTTCACCTAACAAAGCTACCACGTTCAAAAGTAATGATGAACAGCTTGTATTACAGTCCTATTGGCTGAAGGGAGGTTTCGTCCTCACCTAAGATGGCCTCCTTAGTCAGATGTGATGACGTGACCATTTGAGATCCATAGTACATAGAGGAGTCCGGGGTGGATTCCACTCTCCTGATTGGATTTTCAAAGGTTTTTTGGTTTCACCATCACCCAGAAGTACAGAGTGTGGTCATATTTACTGGCTGTATACCGCAACATTTGTGTGTGTGCTGCACATGTACAGTTGGTGCGGTTGCCCTGTATTCCCTACTGAGGATAGCCCGGTGTTCAATTGTCCAACAAAATCAGCAGAGTGTGGGGTTCCTGCAGCATGGCCTCGCACGCACTTCTCGCTGCCCCTCCCCCCTGAATGTGCGTCTGAGGGCACAGCGCAGTTCATTGCCCGAGCAGGATGAGGAGGGTCATTTTAAGACCATTGCAGAAGCTCACTTGGTGACAGGATGAAGTGGGATGATCCAGAGTCCTTGGTGAAACCCAAATGGTTACAGGATAAGGCTCCGTCTTATTGGCCGACTCTGACCATTCCTTCACTTCCTCAACACCTGGTTGGTTCCAACACCTCTAGATTATCCATACAGGCCACGGTTTTGAAGCACAGCTGAAGGGCCTTCATTTAGCTCAACTTCTTCTCTTGGGACCACTATTTCTTGTTCATCTATCCCACTCCTCGTACTGCGGGCGAGGATGGTGCAGTGCCACAAGCCTGAGGGAAGGTGTTATAGGCGGCTTGCGTGGGAGGCGGCGGCACTGTCTGGCAGGCTCTGGCTCCTCTGGCTGGTGGCCCCCGTGTGAAGCAGTGTGGAGGACAGAAGCTCGGAGCTGTGTGAAACTATGTGTAACTATGGTTCCTCTAAAGTGCTGCAGGCTTCTGCCTTGCTCGACTGCTGCAGTCAGAAATGTAAGGTGAGTGCCAGTGAGACTGCATGAGGGTGATGTATCAGCTTCACAGATATGCATGTAACATACACGGTCTAGAGCAGTGAAATAGGGTTGTATGAACAGAACCCCGCGTGCATTTACCCCGCATGCCTTAACAGCGCAGTCACTACCCCTTCTGCGACGTTACCACGCATTACTTAACCACGCAAGTCATTTCAAAGACTTGGTTTGGGGGCGCTCAACTTTGGAATAGTATAAATTACCATTCCAACTCCAGTCTATGCAACAGTAGGGAAGGTGTTGGACTTAAAAATCCAACACCAGTCCAACAGAAGGCCCCCTAAAGCAAGTCATTGTAATGACTTGTGGGCTAAAGAAATGCGTGGTAACATTGCAACATTGTAAAGGCAGGTCGTTGTTAAGACTGCGAGGTAAATGTGAAATAGCTGAGAGAGTTAACATGTGTGCAGCTGAAATCAGGGCATAACCTGGAGGACAAGGCTTCTATTTCCACTGAGATATCAGTGGCGAGTGAGGGGAGCCGTCCATTTATGATACAACTGCTCCAGTCATCTGTCTGTAACTCACAGGTTCTAACTCAAGTAAGTCAGGTCAGGATTTGATGTCCCGCAGAAGAGATGAATGAATTTGCCTGCATGCACTATGATAACTAATGGAGTTGTTGTGTTTGCTATACCTGTGTTCGTGCAGTGTGAGATATGGGCATGCACGGTGAGTGGAGTTCCTGCATGCATGCAGTCGAAGATGTGTGCATGGTGAGTGGGGCCTGTGTGAGCACAGGGCAATTGGTGTCTGTGTGAGGGCAAGGTGAATGATGTTTGTATGAGTGGTGCCTCTATTTGAGTCTAGGGTGAGTGGTGTGTCTTTGTGAGTTCAGGGTGAGCTGTATGCCTGCGTGTGCAAGGGAAGAGGAGTCAGTATGTGTGTAGAGCCTGTATGAGTAGAGAGTGAGTGTGTGCTTGTATGCTTTCAGTCAGAGAGGTGTGCAGAGTTTAGCGTGTGGGATGTGTATTGCCGCTTGATCATTGTAAAGTCCAAGTTTCAATTTGCGCAGTTTGCAAAAACTCTACTCCTTTTAGCAAACTAGAAACACGAGCATTTAACAATTTCTGTGTGGTGTTGTGGTTTGGCATCTGTGTCATAATATGTTAAGCTGTGATGGGAGGCCTCAAGCTGCTGTCCTTGGAACCATGGAACACAGGCTCAGATCCTGACCTCAGCGCTATACTCAACATTGAGTGATTCTGGGCAAACCACTTTATATCCCGTGCCAAAATGTGTGTAAAATGTATTTGTGTAATTCCTACTTGAGGCCATATTCCAACCCCTTATGTAATTTATAGATCTACGTTGCTACACAGTAAGGTTTGTTCTGTATAAATACCAATACATACATACATAGGTACATGCATACATGCTGTGGAATAGTGTGCGGGTATTGGTCTGTGTGGTCGTAGCAACAGCACCTGAAAATAGAGGTAGAAAGAAGGGCTAGTCAGCTCCTGGTAGGGTGCAGCATGACTATTAAAATTGCTTCCTGGAAATGAAGTAAAGAGGAGATTCATACAACTACCCAGAGGTTGCTTTAGTAAAATGAAAATAAGGACTTAACTCATAGATAACCCCTCTCACTACCTTGGCGAGTCGGTGCCAGTCACCAGGGAATCAGTGCCAGCCACCATAAAGACCGTTCCCATTCATCTGCTCTTTCTTATGGCTTCTGTGCCCAGTTGAAAGCTTGACTCACACTTCTGTCCCAATACAGTGAACTCACACTTCTGCAGTGGCGGCTGGTGGAATTTGAAAGTAGTGGAGCATAAGAGCAATAAATGAATTAGTGGAAGTGAGGGAAGCGAGCGAGCTGGACATATAAGAGGTGGGTTCCAGAGGGGTTTCCACGCGAGAATTTTTGGAAAAAGTATGAGCATATTATCTATGAAGCATTTCTCCTCGTATCGCCGCCTTAAGACCAGGATTTTCCTGGTCTTAAGTTCGGTGCTGCCACCTATTATCGCCTCTCTTGATAATAGGTGGCAGCGTCGAAGTGAATGGGTGTTGCGGTGGAACGCCCACCGCAACACCCACTGCACGCCCCTTTCACGCTAAATTTAGCGTGAAAGGAGCACTATTATCAAGGCAGCGTTAAGCCACTTAACGTGGCTTTAAGCCACGTTAAGTGGCTTAACGCTGCCTTGATAATAGGGAGCTGACCCTATCGCCACCACAACGTCACAAAAAGTGACGCTGTGGTGGCGATAGGGGCTTGATAATATGCCCCTTTGTGTATTTTTGGGAGTATTTTTCAGTACTTTTTCTGTGACAAATGGAACAAAAAAAATACAGTTTTGATAGGTATTTACAAAGGAAAACTCATAAAATAGCCTATAGAATTTCTGGTTTGCCATTGCACAACACTGGTGCACAAGTTTAAGTGCATGTGACTGCCCATCAAGTAATGCGTACATTTCAGCAAGTGGGTCACAACAAACATTTATGCAGGAGTGTGTTTGCTTGAAAGTGTGTGTGCATGTGTGTATTCAATGAATATTCACAAATCTGCCTTCCCTTCCTGCTGAAGATACTTTGTATACCTCACCCCGGCCTCCCAATTTATTGCTTGCCTGGTGCTGTCCAAACAAACCATATGTTCCACTTCTAAAGCACTAACACTGATGTCAATGAATACTTGTGTGCAGGTTAGGCCGACTTGTACATTGATAAAAATGTTTATAGTAAGTGCCATTTATTCTGGGGATCAAGGGCAATGACTTTCCCTTTGTTCATTATTTTCTAGGAAACCCTGAATTTGAAGCCCCTGTTGCTCTGCCATGTTGTTTCCCTGTGCATGGCATGGAGGAGAGCAGCTTTTATCAAAGGAGTCCCTGTGCCTGGTTCGTAGGCGAATTATAGACGGTGTGATTGTGTGATTGTCATGCCACTTGAAGGAGACCTCTATCTTTATTTCTAGTGTACATGTTCCAGTCTGGAAGTGGATCTCTGCCTAGTCTGAAGGGGATCTGTCACTTATTTTCCATGGTGTCCCTGTGCCTAATTAGAAGGGAGACTGCATCCATCTCCGTTGTGTCCTTGACCCTAACTGGAAGGGGATCTGCATGTCATAATGGCTGATAATGTCTGGGATGCAGAATGTGTTGTTTTGAGTTCTGCGAGTGTGGGTTGGACAGAAATGTGTGTGTGGGGGAGGGATACTTTGCTGATGGTTCTATCTTCGCTTGTAGAGTTGTGCAGATGGGTTGTTACACATATTCTTGTGTGATGCACGTTTCCCTCGGGTACGGTCGTGATATCTTGTCTCAGAACGGATGGGATGTGTGTTGTGACTTATCTGTTATTTATTATCGTAGCAAACTGTTATGGCTCAGCAGCTAAAATATACTGCCAGAGAGGCCACAACCATATGCTTCCGGTGTGAGAAGTTGGCCTGGTAAAAGCTCCACTAATTAAAGTGGGCACCTTGTACCATTCCAAACAACCCTGATGGTGTTTTAAGAGGTCAAAGATAACCTTAGAAAGCTATCCAAGTGGTAGCTGTGGAGAGCAGCCTTCAGGCTTAGTCTTGAAGGAATGTTAAGCAGCTTGTTTTACCAGAATGAATAGTATTGGTTAAATGAAAGGAGAACCACATAGTAGTTATAAAAATATGTATTTATTAATATAACACTCTCTAGTAAGACACAGTATCTGCTACACGCAGATACTCACAAAGCAAACAATACTGTAGCACAGAAACGATAGTAAATAGCACTAATACACAGTGGGCTCCAGTGGGAGACCAGACCATATACTAAAATAGTGGTATGAGAACCATGACTCGAGTCAAGACAGTGTCTAGAGGACGTAGAATCTCTGGGACCCCAAGGAACCACCCAAGGTGAGTAAGTAGGGACCCCACAGAGGACGGGTGCAGTGCGGGAACACGACCACGTGCGCCATACAATTCTAAGTCGCGGTTGAAGTTTTAAAGTTTAAGGACCCTTCCCAGTGGACTTTGAAGAAACCCTGTGGAACTTAGGAGGTTGGAAAGCCACCCCACCCGTGGATACTGTAGTACCAGAGTTACCTATCCCAGGGAAGCCGGGTGCATAGGTCTGAAGTGGCATCGGAAACCGCCGTCAAACCCAATGGAGGACTCCGAAGAAGAGACGCTGCTGGAAGGAAGAAAAGTGTCCGTTGGAATCCAAAGGTGGATTTTTGTTGAAGGGTACCTGAAAGCAGAGGGAACAGAGTCTGGGTCACTCAGGAGTGACCAGGGGCTCGGTAGATGAATGCCCACCGATGTCGAGTGCTTCAGGTGCATTGAGGGGGTTCTTGACTCTGCGGCCACAGAGACCAGGAGATGTTGAGGATGACCTGGAGCCAGATGCGAGCTGTCCCACAAAGGATGTCGAGTGTTGAGGGGTCGGTGTCCGGCGGGAGCACCAACAAGCCTTGGCAACGGCAACCAATGCAGAAGGTCAAAGAAGGTTACGGTTCGGACCAGCAAGGTCCAGGAGACTCACCAAACACAGGAGAGTCAGGGAAAGCCTGGAGCAACTAGGAAAGTCTAAGAAAAGAAAAGTTGACCCTTAAATGGACTCACAGGCCGGAGGCACAGGAGTCACAAGAGGACCTCAAGTGATTTCCCCAAACAGCAGCCCACGGAACACTCGGTGTGAGGAGGCTGGAGTTCTTGGTTGGAAATAGTGCTAGAGGCTGGGGCTACTTGGAGCCCAATGCACTTGCTCGGGAAATGCCAACAAGCATATGCACTTGCAAATGAACGCAGTGCACAGGCGTATGGGTATTGCAGCCCCCATGAGGGATTATGGCCTCAAACTTAGTAAGAGGGCAGCTCAGACTTTGAGAGACATAGAAACCTGCTTCCTGTGTTGCTGGAGCCTTCAGAGTCCCTAGGAGCTCAGGAGAAGCAGACCAGTCAGTCGTAATGTGGTGCCTGCAGTTGCAGGGGAGTGACTCCTTCACTCCAAGGGAGATACCTTTGGTTGTCCTTGATGCTCCACAGGTCCTGCACAGAGCCTGTATGGTGCATGGGCACAGACAATGCTTCAGACTGAGAGGGAGGTGAAGTCGGGCCCAAACGAAGTCCAGCAAAGTCCAGAGTGTCCAGACAGTCGAAATTCAGTGGTTTCTTGTTCAGAATCTTGTCCACGTCGAATCTAGGGTCCTACAGTCAGGTAAGCCCTTTTGTACCCACGGGAGAGGGTTGTACAGATTCAGGCGACCCTCCCAGGGGAGGGTCTGGACAGTGGGGAGGTTATTCCCATGTCCTTTGTCCAGTTTCGTGCCAGAGCAGGAGCCAACGGCTCCCAGGACTGGTTTGAACTGGACTATGCACAGGGAGAAGAAATGTACCCCTCATGCAGACTTTCGGTCGCTGGCAAGCGCACCCATCCAGCCCTAATACACTAAATCCTGTCTGGGAGGTGGTCACACCTCCCTGTGACAGGATGCCTATTGTTCAACCTTCCTCTGCTCGAGCTCGGCTCAGCAGCAGGAGGGCAGAAACATCTCTCTGGTTGGCAGCAACCATTTTGTGCTGCCCGGGACTGGAAGGCTGATACCGGGAACACCAGGGACCCAAGGAAGCTCGCTTCTGAGGGGTGGAATCATACCTCCCACTCCGGTTGCCGGTGTGGGGGTATGATTCCACAATGTTTGACACCAAACACGATAGGGTTACTTTCAGCTGTTTTAGAGTTGGTCATCACGCGGTTGCATAGTGCCACTGTTAGACCTAGCATCCTTGGCGTGGGTCTCCCTTCAATTTTTTGAGGATGCCTCCAATGTTATTGATCTGTTTTTGCTGGTTTAGATGCTTTGGGCACTGTGCCACTGCTATTCAGTGCCACAGTGCAAGTGCTCCCTATGATAAATTGTGTTATGTATTAGTGACTCCATGATTGGATGATTGGTTTACTTGTCAGTCCCTAGTACAGTGCACTGAGTGTGCCCAGGGCTGTGTAAATCCAATGCTGCTGGTGGGCTTGCAGCACTGGTTGTGCCACCCACAGAAGCAGCTTGTAAAGTGTGTCTCAGGCCTGCCATTGCAGAGCCTGTGTGCAGCCTAGGGCTGCCATGTCGACTTGGTGAGTGCACCCACTTACCAGTCCCTAAACCTTCCCTTTACTGCATGTTGGTCACCCCTAAAGTAGGCCCTAGGGCAGGGTGCATTGTAAGTATAAGGTAGGACATGCCCTGGTGTGTGTGGCATGTCCTAATAGTGAATTACAGCCATTTTCGTTTTTCACTATTGCAAGGCTACCTGTTCCCCATAGGCCAGAATGGGCAGTTTGATTATTACACCTTATAATCCTAACTGACCCAGGGAACATGGTAGAGAAACGAATTTAGTATGCCTTAACTCAGAATGATAAAATACATCTTTTAGTGAAGTTGATTTTAACATTCTGTGTTTGAAAATACCACTTTTAGAAAGTAGGTATTTTCTTGCCTAACCTTCCAAGCCTGCCTCTGCTGGGTTGTGTATTCCTTGTCTGGAGTTTGAGTGACAGGGGCTGGGGGTGGCTCCAGGAGACAGGGTGAGTCAGCACAGGGCTGAATAGAGAGATCTGCATCCAGAGTGGAGGGAGGAGTTGCACCTGGGTCTGAATAGGGCTGTGCCTGCCTTCCACAATGCTGGCTCCCCCTCCTGCTGGGCGGCTGAGCACTCTGCCCCACATTCTGAAAGGAAAGAAGGAGTCCTGTAAACAAAGTGCTCCAGGACTGACCAGAACTGGTTTTGGACTAGGCAAAGGCCTCTCTGCCTTCAGAGAACAAAGAGAAAAGGTGTATAAAAAGGGGACCTAGACCCCTAGGAAATTAGATCACTTTTGGGAAACAAGAAGAAACCTTTGCTGAGGAGCGGAACCAAGAAGAAACTGAGGAGAAGACCATCCCTAAGCTAGAGGGATCTGCCTGCAGTGGTTGCCTGACTGCCAAAGAAAGGAGAAGGGAACTTTGTGTGTACTTTCATCAACTTGTGAAGGTTCTCCAAGGGCTTGATTTCAGAGCTTGCCTCCTGCTGAAGTCTCAGGAACAACAGACTTCACCCACCATCTCCCCTGTATTCCCTTGCTGGGAATTTGGACCTTCTGACACACTTGCGTGTCGCTGGGAGCTGGAAGCGTGACTCAAGACGAAGAAGCGTGTCGCCTCTGCAGCCGCTGCTTCTCGCATCACCGGAGAAGAGTGTCGACGTCGCATCAGACGCCGGCGCATCCCCGAAGAAGCGCCGCTGACACCTTCGCATCCTTCGAAGCGCCTCAAAGCACCGGAGAAAAGTGTCGCTGTCGCATCAGACGCCGTCGCATCCCCGGGGCAGAGCATCGACCTCGCATCAGACGCCGACGCATCGCAACACGAGGCGCCCCGCATCCCAGGAGAAGATCGTCGACCTCGCATCAGACGCCGTCGCATCGCCAGGGAAGCGTGTCGCAGGGCCTGTCGCGGCTCCAAAGATTAATTGAAATCGCCGCACGGCCGTCGGGCGTGCACGCATCACCCCTTCGTTGTCGCAACATCAAGAAGACGCCATTTTGTTTCTTTGCACCAGATCTTCATCGCATCACGGCGCTGCTTGTCGCATCGCCACAGAAGCGCAGTAAGAAACCGACGCATCACCTCCCCACGCCGAGAAGAACCGACGCATCACTGTCCCCTGCGCATCAGTAGGGAACCGACGCATCACCGTTCTTGCGTGTAAGGAACCGACGCATCACCTTCCCTGCACCACTTTTTGTTGTATCGCGTTACGCATCTCAGGTACATTGAACGCAAAGTGTCGCATTTCCATTTTAAGAGACTTAAGCTAATTCTACCATCTTTAAAGTACAGTATTGTGGATTATTTTTGTCGTTTATGGTCTTGTGGTAAATCTATATAAAAGATACTTATTTTTACAATACAACCTGTGTGGTGTCCATTTGTAGTGTTGTCACTGGATTACTGTATGTGTTCACAAATGCTTTACACACTGCCTCTGAACTAAGCCTGTCTGCTCGTGCCAAGCTACCAAGGGGGTGAGCAGGGGTTATTTCAGGAGTGTACCCCCTTACCCTGACTAGAAGCAAGGGTCCCTATTTGGACAAAGGTACTTTCCTCTGCCAACTAGAGACCCCCAGTTCTAACTTTGGTGGTCAGCGGTGAGGATTCTGGACTTGCATTTGTGACTCATGTACAGTGATTGGTGAACACTACCTAGTGAGTGCAGACCAAAACGCAACCACATACTTTTGGTAGATATTCTTTTCTGGGACTTTCTATTTTTTCTAAAAACTGCCAAGTTTAATCACCATGGATACAGCAGCATCCATAGCATCTGTTTATTGTGATTGGGAAGAGGAGAGACTAGAATGCTACAATGTGAAACAGCTGAAGCACTTCTGCAGGAAATTTAAAGTTGCTATGACCGGAATCACCAAGAAGGATGAGTTCCAAAAGGCGCTGAGGGCCTGGGTTCAAGCAAGGAATACCACTGAGAATGAGGAAGGGGCTGAGAATGCAAATGAGCAGCTGGATGGGCCAGTGGGTCCAGGGGAGAGGAGAGCACCTTCCCCCGTAGGTAGCAGTGTTTCTGCCAGTGGTCTGTCCCCAGAAGAGCTGGAGGACAGAGAAAAGAGTAGGATGCATGAGATGGAGCTGACCAAGCTCAAGTTAAAGGGGCAGATGGAATTTGAATTGCAATCTAAATCCGTATTTTGTAAAGCGCGAACTACTCACCCTTACGGGTCTCAAGGCGTTGGGGGCCGTCGTGGAAATTAAGTGAGCTATTGCCCAGAGTCACATGGTGCTGAGCTGAGCTGCCGCCGGAGCCGGGGACCGAACCGTGAGCCCTGTGCTCCGAACTCAGCTGCCCTGGCTGCTGCACCACACCTCTCCGCAATCTAGAAAGTTGGCCTTAGAAGAGAAAAGAATGGATCAGAAGCATGAAAAAAGTTTGAGGGAGATGGAGTTCAGAGCCAAGAAGTTAGAGATTACTCCCTCTGGTGGCAGCACACTGTCCGTGCCTGTTGAGGCTAGGGTGTATATTCCTAAGGATGTGGTTAAGGAGTTTTTTAAGAATGATGATATTGGGCAATGGTTCAAGGCCTATGAGGTAGCCATGACTTCCCACCGGGTCCCTGAGAAGGATTGGGGAGCGGGGTTGTGGGGTCGGTTCCTTAGTGAGGGGCGGGATACCTTGTTGGACTTGCCTCTGAAGTCTATAATTCCTACAGCCACATGAAGAATGCATTGATGGCCAGGTATGGGTTGACTCCTGAACTCTATAGGCAGAGGTTCAGGAACTGTAAGAAGATTGAAGGCAGGACCTGGGTTGAGTATGTGACCTTTTTTGCAGAGCCTTGGATGGTTGGGTAAAGGGTAGCAAAGCTAATGATTTTCAGGCACTCTTTGATTTGATTGCATGGGAGCACTTGTCCAGTAATTGTTTTCCTGAGCTACGCCAGCACCTGATTGATAGTAGGCTGACTAACCCTAGGCAGCTTGCTGAGGAGGCGGACCGCTGGGTGAGCACCCGGGTCCACAAGGGTCACGTGGGAGACTCCGCCAAGGGTGGGCAGGGTCCCCAGCAGAGGAATGGGGGGACAAGGGTAAACAGAGGGAGTTCCAGAAAGGGCCCCAAAGTAAACCCCAAGGGAACCAGGGAAAGGTTCCCAGCCTCCCCTGAGAATAAGCACGGGGCCCGACAGGTCCACCTGTTCATAGGGGACCCCTGGTGTGCTACAAGTGTGGCGCCCTAGGCCACAAGGCCAATGATCCCCATTGCCCTTTGTTTGGAAAGCCAGCACCCCTGGTGCAGTCCCCCGGCAGTTGGCTAGTGTAGCCCTGGGGAGGAGATGGGTGCCCAAGGTGGGCGGGATCCTGTAGTATTGTCCCTTGTCTCATTAGGAGACTCTGAGATGGTCCCTAGGACCCAACTTCCTGAGAACACTAAGAAGTACAGGCAGTGGGTGACCATCAATGGCCATAGGGTGGAGGCTCTGAGAGACACAGGAGCCAGTGTGACAGCTGTCAAGTGTCACCTGGTGTCTAAAGAGCAGGTGGTCCCTGATGCATTCTATCCAGTTGTTGCCGCTGACAACACAGAGAGCCACTGCAAGGTGGCTCAGGTTCCCTTTGAGTGGGGGAGGTCTCTGGTACTCTTCAAGTAGCTGTGAGGCCAGCCATGCCTGTTGACTGTTTGTTAGGGAACGATTTGGAGAGCTCCCCTTGGGCTAAGGTGGAGCGGAGTGCTCATTTGGAGATGTTGGGCTTGCCTGATTGGGCGTGTGTGACCACCCGGTCCATGGCAGCCAGAGGTGTTCAAGAGGACCTGGAGCCTGAGAGGAAGGCCCAGGTGCCTGCCGGAGAGAGAAGAGGCAGGGGGTGCGGGAAACCGGCCCCCGAAGTTCCCATGGTCCAGGAGGAGGCAGACCCTGGGGGGGATGCCCTGGAGCCTACAGGGGAACAGGTAGCTGAACTGGGGGACCTGACTGAGCTGACCCATTGGCAGCAAGATGGAGGACCCTCCAGGGAGGAGTTCTGCGAGAAGCAGAACAAGTGCCCTTTTCTCATAGGTCTGAGGCAACAGGCCACAGACCAGGCAGCAGGTGATCAGTCTGGATCACATTGGATCTACTGGGAGAATGGTCTCCTGTATAGCGAGCCTAAGGTTGCTGAGCCTGGGTCAGCCTGTGTGCTGGTGGTACCCCAGCGCTTCAGAGCCTTCCTACTGGGTTTGGCTCATGATGTGCCTTTAGCAGGACATCTGGGGCAGGACAAGACCTTTGAAAGGCTTGTCACCCATTTCTTTTGGCCCCAGATGCGCAGGAGTGCCGCCACTCACTGCAGGACCTGTCAGACTTGCCAGGCAAGTGGAAAGAGTGGGAGGAAGCAGAAGGCTCCTCTCCAGCCATTCCCTGTAGTCAGCACCCCCTTTGAACGGGTGGGTATTGACATTGTGGGGCCACTGGACCCCAAGACAGCCATGGGCAACAGGTTCATCCTGGTCTTGGTGGACCACGCCACCCGGTACCCTGAAGCCATACCTCTGAGGACAGTGACGGCCCCCGTGGTGGGACGGGCACTGATGGGAATTTTCTCCCATGTGGGGTTCCCTCAAGAGGTGGTGTCTGACAGAGGTACTAACTTTATATCCAAGTATATGAAGTCCCTGTGGCAGGAATGCGGTGTAACTTACAAGTTCACCACTCCTTACCACCCCCAAGGAAATGGGTTGGTTGAGAGATTCAACCGGATCCTGAAGGGCATGATTATGGGTCTGGAAGAACCCATGAGGCGTAAGTGGGACGTCCTCTTGCCATGCCTTCTTTTTGCATACCGTGAGGTGCCACAGAAGTCTCTTGGGTTCAGCCCCTTTGAGCTTCTGTATGGTCACCCAGTGAGAGGACAACTGAGTTTGGTCAAGGAAGGCTGGGAGCAATCTCCCAGGAAACCTCCCCAGGATGTATATAGCTACATGCTGGCCTTCAGGAACCAAACTAGGCGTTTCAGGCAACTTGCTGAGGCAAATCTGGAAGCCAGCCAGGAGGAAATGAAGCGGTGGTACGACCAGAATGCCACTCTGGTTGAGCTTCAACCTGGTCAGAAAGTGTGGGTCATGGCCCCAGTGGAGCCCTGTGCGCTCCAGGATAAGTGGACCGGACCCTTTGAGGTGGTGGAGCGCAAAAGTCCTGTTACCTACTTGGTGGACATGCGGTCTCCCAGGAACCCCTTGCGGGTCCTGCACGTCAACCGCCTGAAGCCCCACTTGGAGAGGTCCCAAGTGGGCATGCTCTTAGCTACAGATGCTGGGATGGAGGAGGAGACCAAGCCTCTCCCTGACCTCCTGTCAGCCCAAGAGCAAGATGGATCAGTGGAGGGTGTGAACCTCTCTACCTCCCTGACACCTGAGCAGCAAGGTGACTGTCGCCAACTGTTGGGGCAGTTTCCTGACCTGTTCTCCCTGGTTCCTAGTGTCACTGACTGGTGCGTCCATGATGTGGACACTGGGGACAGTCTTCCTGTCAAGCACAAGGCTTACAGGGTGACTGACAGGGTGAGAGCTTGCATCAAGGAGGAGGTCTCCAAGATGTTTGCATTGGGGGTAATTGAGTCCTCTCACAGCCCTTGGGCCAGCCCAGTGGTCTTGGTCCCAAAGGCTGCCGCGCCTGGTGCCACACCCGAACTCCGGTTCTGTGTGGACTACAGAGGACTCAATTCCGTCACCAGGACTGACGCACACCCCATCCCCAGAGCTGATGAGCTCATAGATCGGTTAGGGGCTGCCCGGTACCTCAGTACGTTTGACTTAACGTCTGGGTACTGGCAGATCGCCTTGACTGATGGGGCAAAGGAGAGGTCAGCATTCTCCACACCAGATGGGCACTACCAATTCCGGGTGATGCCCTTTGGGATGAAGAATGCCCCTGCCACCTTTCAGAGGTTGGTCAACCAGGTGTTGGTTGGACTGGAGGAATTCAGTGCCGCCTACCTGGATGACATCGCAGTGTTCAGCACCAGTTGGGAAGAACATCTGCGCCACCTCTGGGAAGTGTTGATGGTTCTGCGGAGGGCAGGCCTCACGATCAAGGCGAGTAAGTGCCAGATCGGGCAGGGTTCCGTGGTGTACTTGGGACACCAGGTTGGGAGCGGCAAGGTGGCGCCCCTACAGCCCAAGATAGATACCATTCTGGCTTGGGAGCCCCCAAGACCCAGACAGCGGTGAGAGCCTTCCTAGGACTCACCGGGTATTACAGGAGATTTGTCAAGGGGTATGGCAGCATTGTTGCACCCTTGACAGAGCTGACTTCCAGGAAGCAGCCCAAGAGAGTGATTTGGACTGACACCTGTCAATAAGCTTTTGACACCTTGAAGACAGCCATGTGCATGGCGCCCGTGCTCCTGGCCCCCAACCTCTCCAAATAGTTTATCGTTCAGACAGACGCTTCAGAGCATGGTGTGGGGGCTGTTTTGTCACAGATGAATGAGGAGGGCATAGACCAACCTGTAGCCTTCCTTGGTAGGAGGTTACTTCCACGGGAACAGAGGTGGAGTGCTATTGAGCGTGAGGCATTTGCTGTGGTCTGGGCGCTGAAGAAGCTGAGACCATACCTGTTTGGGACTCACTTCCGGGTTCAGACAGACCACAGGCCCCTCAGATGGTTGATGCAGATGAGGGGTGAGAATCCAAAGCTGTTGAGGCGGTCCATTTCCCTACAGGGGATGGACTTCACGGTGGAACACCGCCCTGGTACAGAACACGCCAATGCTGATGGTCTGTCCAGATTTTTCCGCCTTAGTGAAGAGAACTCCCTAGAGGTAGGATAGTTATCCCCACATTTCAGCTGGAGGGGACACGTGTTAGACCTAGCATCCTTGGCGTGGGTCTCCCTTCCATTTTTTGAGGATGCCTCCAATGTTATTGATCTGTTTTTGCTGGTTTAGATGCTTTGGGCACTGTGCCACTGCTATTCAGTGCCACAGTGCAAGTGCTCCCTATGATAAATTGTGTTATGTATTAGTGACTCCATGATTGGATGATTGGTTTACTTGTCAGTCCCTAGTACAGTGCACTGAGTGTGCCCAGGGCTGGTAAATCCAATGCTGCTGGTGGGCTTGCAGCACTGGTTGTGCCACCCACAGAAGCAGCTTGTAAAGTGTGTCTCAGGCCTGCCATTGCAGAGCCTGTGTGCAGCCTAGGGCTGCCATGTCGACTTGGTGAGTGCACCCACTTACCAGTCCCTAAACCTTCCCTTTACTGCATGTTGGTCACCCCTAAAGTAGGCCCTAGGGCAGGGTGCATTGTAAGTATAAGGTAGGACATGCCCTGGTGTGTGTGGCATGTCCTAATAGTGAATTACAGCCATTTTCGTTTTTCACTATTGCAAGGCTACCTGTTCCCCATAGGCCAGAATGGGCAGTTTGATTATTACACCTTATAATCCTAACTGACCCAGGGAACATGGTAGAGAAACGAATTTAGTATGCCTTAACTCAGAATGATAAAATACATCTTTTAGTGAAGTTGATTTTAACATTCTGTGTTTGAAAATACCACTTTTAGAAAGTAGGTATTTTCTTGCCTAACCTTCCAAGCCTGCCTCTGCTGGGTTGTGTATTCCTTGTCTGGAGTTTGAGTGACAGGGGCTGGGGGTGGCTCCAGGAGACAGGGTGAGTCAGCACAGGGCTGAATAGAGAGATCTGCATCCAGAGTGGAGGGAGGAGTTGCACCTGGGTCTGAATAGGGCTGTGCCTGCCTTCCACAATGCTGGCTCCCCCTCCTCCTGGGCGGCTGAGCACTCTGCCCCACATTCTGAAAGGAAAGAAGGAGTCCTGTAAACAAAGTGCTCCAGGACTGACCAGAACTGGTTTTGGACTAGGCAAAGGCCTCTCTGCCTTCAGAGAACAAAGAGAAAAGGTGTATAAAAAGGGGACCTAGACCCCTAGGAAATTAGATCACTTTTGGGAAACAAGAAGAAACCTTTGCTGAGGAGCGGAACCAAGAAAAAACTGAGGAGAAGACTATCCCTAAGCTAGAGGGATCTGCCTGCAGTGGTTGCCTGACTGCCAAAGAAAGGAGAAGGTAACTTTGTGTGTACTTTCATCAACTTGTGAAGGATCTCCAAGGGCTTGATTTCAGAGCTTGCCTCCTGCTGAAGTCTCAGGAACAACAGACTTCACCCACCAGCTCCCCTGTATTCCCTTGCTGGGAATTTGGACCTTCTGACACACTTGCGTGTCGCTGGGAGCTGAAAGTGCGAGTCAAGACGAAGAAGCATGTCGCCGCCGCAGCCGCTGCTTCTCGCATCGCCGGAGAAGAGTGTCGGCGTCGCATCAGACGCCGGCGCATCCCCGAAGAAGCGCGCCGCTGACACCTTCGCATCCTTCAAAGTGCCTCGCAGCACCAGAGAAAAGTGTTGCTGTCGCATCAGACGCCGTCGCATCCCCAGGGCAGAGCATCGACCTCGCATCAGACGCCGACGCATCGTAACACGAGGCGCCCCGCATCCCAGGAGAAGATCGTCGACCTCGCATCAGACGCTGTCGCATCGCCAGGGAAGCGTGTCGCAGGGCCTGTCGCGGCTCCAAAGATTCATCGAAATCGCCGCACGGCCGTCGGGCGTGCACGCATCACCCCTTCGTTGTCGCAACATCAAGAAGACGCCATTTTGTTTCATTGGACCAGATCTTCATCGCATCACGGCGCTGCTTGTCGCATCGCCACAGAAGCGCAGTAAGAAACCGACGCATCACCTCCCCACGCCGAGAAGAACCGACACATCACTGTCCCCTGCGCATCAGTAGGGAACCGACGCATCACCGTTCTTGCATGTAAGGAACCGAAGCATCACCTTCCCTGCACCACTTTTTGTTGTATCGCGTTACGCATCTCAGGTACATTGAACGCAAAGTGTCGCATTTCCATTTTAAGAGACTTAAGCTAATTCTGCCATCTTTAAAGTACAGTATTGTGGATTATTTTTGTCGTTTATGGTCTTGTGGTAAATCTATATAAAAGATACTTATTTTTACAATACAACCTGTGTGGTGTCCATTTGTAGTGTTGTCACTGGATTACTGTATGTGTTCACAAATGCTTTACACACTGCCTCTGAACTAAGCCTGTCTGCTCGTGCCAAGCTACCAAGGGGTGAGCAGGGGTTATTTCAGGAGTGTACCCCCTTACCCTGACTAGAAGCAAGGGTCCCTATTTGGACAAAGGTACTTTCCTCTGCCAACTAGAGACCCCCAGTTCTAACAGCCACTCTATATGTCGTAAATGGCTGCTGCACTAACATCCCGGGAGAATGGACTCCGTAGGCTGCAGGGGTGTCCTGCTCATGCAGTGGCACCCTCCCACTTAGAACCAAGCACCCTGCCTTCAGGATTGCTAAGGCCTGCTATAAGGGTGACTTATAGGTTTTAAGTGTAGTGACTAACCCTGGGCGTAGTTCGCGAAGTAGCGCTTCGCGAAGCTACGCAAAGTGAAGTTCGCACTACGCGAGCTTCACGTAGCACTACGCGAACTGCGTAGTGCGTGTTCGCAATGATTACACAGTGCCGGATGCTTGTCCGCACTGTGCAATCATTGAAGACGGCATCTTGCACAGTGCGAGCTGTGCTTCTACTGCCGCTCGAGTAGATTTTTACTCGAGCGGCAGCTTTCTCAACGCGGACTGGTAGTTTCTCATCGCGAGCGGTCGCGAGCATACGCGACCACTCGCAATGAGAAACCTGACCTCCCCGCGTTGAGAATCTCGCCGGGAGGTTTATTTTCCACGCTCGCGATCGGCAACTTGTGTTGCTGATCGCGAACGAGGAAAAGTCTCGCCGGATGTCATTTTGCTTGCTCGCGGTCGCCAACTTGACGTTGAGGACCGCGAGCAAGCAAAAATGACCGCTGCACTACGCTACGCGTGTTTGCACTGTGCTACGTGCAATTTGCGTTGTGCGAAGTAGCGCAAACTTCGCAAACTACGCGAGCGTAGCGTAGTTTTCCGCCCAGGCCTAGTAGTGACCCTTAGATATAGTAAACTTATATGTGAAGCAAGTGGTGCATGCACCAACTTACACAGGCTGCAATGGCAGGCCTGTAGGTTCCATTTAGCATGGCCTCTCATGGGTGGCATAATACATGCTTCAGCCCATGGGAGGCCTCTGGGGTACCTATGCCCAGGGTACATGGGTACCATATACTAGGGACCGACAAGGGTACCCCACTATCCGATCTGGAGTGTACCAAAGTACATAGCATAACAGTTGAGGGAGAAAGCAGATAGACTGGGGTCCTGATTAGCAGGATCCCAGTCAGACTAGTCAAAAACAGTATCACATGAAGCAAAAAGTGGGGGTAACCATAAGAAGCAGATCCTATTTTCCTACATCCGGTGTCCAAAAGAAAGAGAGGGGCACTGCTTGCCCCCTGAAATGTTTTTACGGTGAAAAAAATTACGTTTATTGAGAAAAACAAAAGACAATGCAATGACAATGAAAGAATAATACAAAAGATAATCATGATGCATAGTAAGTCAAAATATTGAGAAAATATAAAAGAAAGGAAAGGAGAGAGGAAGAGAAAAGAGAAAAAGGAAAATATTCATATACCATCATACAAAAATTAATGATCACAAAACGTTAATGTAAAAAAACGTGAATAAACAGAGACCATAATAATTACTGGCAATAACAATTAGATAAAGAAAATTCATGGAGGTTTAAGGACTTCTTCAACCTGGGAATTAGGGAAATATGATCGTCGAGCAGAACAGTTAAAAAAAGTTGTTATAGAAGCCATAGGAGATCTCTTTTAATAGCAAGAGAAATTGCGTGGACATATGCTCTGTCTAACCTGTGATTATAACAAATTCCATACCACCATGCTTGAAATGATACTTTCAAAGCATCTTTCCTTGTTTTTGTAATCTGTTGAAAAGCAACTGCTAGGAGTAAATCAATGATACCAATAGCTTTAGACTGAGTATCTCAATCTTTAGAAACACTTCCTAAAAAGAGGTTAATAAAATTAAATGGGATATGTGTCTGAAAAATAGTATTTATCTGCTGCCAAACTTGTAACCAAAATTGATAAATATGAGGGCATTCAAATAGCATATGTTTCAGGTCTGCTGCGGCAGCATAGCATGACCAACATGTCGGTAGAATATTAGAGTCTATCCTATGTAGTGTGGCAGGAGTGATTAGGAGTCTATTGTAGATAAAAAATAAAGTTTGGGTAGTATTAGCTGCTCTAGAAGACTTCCTTATTCTATTCCAAATTGTATTCCACATTGAGATTGGAAATGTGGTTTGGAAATCAACTTCCCAAGAGTGTTCCACCTCCGTTTTATCCCTAATATCCGGGAGAGCAGTCAAATATTTGTTTATATAGTTGAGATGCGGAAGGGGATGTGTACAACAATTTATTGATATTGGATAAAGGGATAGAAGAATTAGAGACATGAGGAAGCTCATTGTATGAAGATTGAATGATAGAGATTAAGGATATGTATTTAGTTTGATAGGAAAGTGGAAAAGAAAAGCGAGATTGAGCTACAGAAAAGAGGATACAGATAACACCTCGGAAAAGCTGATAAATCCATTTGAAGCCCTTAGCGTATCGATCTTTCCAAAAAATGGTTTTGTTGTTCAACTTAAGAAGCACATTATGCCAAATTGATGATTGTAAAAAAAAATCTTTAGGAGTTCTATACGAGATACGAAGTGGTTGAAGTATTTTACAAGTATTCTTAAAAATCGGAAGAGATAATGATGAAGGTCCGGATATAAAAGATAAAGTTTCATAAGTGAGAAAGGTTCAAAGAAAGTTCTTTCAAGATCAATCAATAAAGGGTAAAGAATCATCTTTTTGTAACAGGGAGGAAGTTTGTTTAAGGAAAAAGGCTAAATGATATGTATGAAAATCCAGAAAGTTAACCCCCTCCTAATGTTTAGGTCTCTTAAGTGTTTGGAGAGACTTCCGAGTTTTTTTGTTATACCATAAAAAGTTTGACAGGATAGAGTATATTTTTTTATAGTGAAAAAGGGAATATTTACCGGCATATTAGAGAGATAAAATAAAATGATAGGTACTAACATCATTGTTATAGTGTCTAAACGACCCCACCAAGATAAGAATAAGGGATTCCATAGAGAGGAGAGTGAAGTTAATATTGTAAGTAGAGATTTAAAGTTTATAGAGACTGTATCTTTGATGGAGTCAGTAAACCACAATCCAAGGTACTTCATTTTATCTGGATTCCAACAAAAAGAAGAGAAAGCAAAATCTGTATGGAAACATAATCTATTTAAGGGAGGATTTCACATTTATCAGTATTTAACTTATAACCTGAGACAGGTGCAAAATTGTCCACTTCTAAAAGAAAAACTGGTAAAGATGTTCGTGGATGAGAAATAAAAAGTAAAATATCATCTGCATAGACAGAAAGTTTGAGTTGTTTATCACCATAAACAAACCCCATTATGCCTATATTGGAACTAATTTTTATTAAAAATGGTTCTAAATCAAGGATAAATAGTACAGGTGAAAGAGGGCAACCTTGTCAAACACCTCTATGAAGAGGAAAAAATGGAGACATAAGACCATTTGCTATAACAGAGGATTTGGGGGAAGAATACAACAACTATACATAACTAATAAATTTAGAACTAAAACCAAACCAGGAAAGTGTGGAAGAAATTAAGGGCCAACTGATTCGATCAAAAGCTTTTTCTGCATCTAAAGATATCGCTGCTAAAGAAGATTTATATGATTTAGACTTACTAAGAACATTAAAAAATAATCTTGTGTTGTCTGAAAGATGTCAACCAAGCCACACTGCTCCTTCCCAATTAGATGAGGTAAGATAGGATCTGAGCGTAGAGCAAGGATTTTTGCAAATATTTTATAGTCTAAATTTATTAAGGATATCGGGCGATAATTTTTACATAATATATGATCTTTATTGTCCTTAGGGAGGAGACATATTGAGGCTTCTTGAAATGAACCACCCGATGTCGGTTTAGATATAAAATAAAGGAAAGGATGATGCAATTTTGGTATTAGAAGTTTGGAAAAATAGGAATAAAATTATATAGTGATACCATCAGGTCCTGGGGCTTTACCACGTTTAATCAAATGGATAGCATTAAAAATATCTTGAATTTGAATATCGGCGTCCAAGGAGGAAAAATATGTGTTCAGAGTAGTAGGGGGAGAGATCGATGATAGGTACCGAAAGGCTTCCTGGTAAGTAGAATGAGATTCCGGAGTAAAGAGGGTCTGAAAGAATTGAGTAAATTCCGAAAGTATATCTTCATTTTTATGAATAGTTTTATTAGCGGAAGTAAGAAGAGAATCAATTTTAGTACGTTCTTTTCTACTAATTTTGAGATAATTAGCAAGATGTTTCCCTGCTTTATTCTGACCGACATAATATTTGGCACTAGACTTTAATAAATATGAATAAGCAAGTTCTGTGAAAAGCTTATTGAATGCAAATTTAGCTTTAACTAGTTCATCAAGATCATTTTTAGATTTGGAGCTATAAAAGGAATATTCTAATTGTTTAATATGAGAAAGAAGTGTCTTGGATTCAAGGGAAGATAACCCGTGTTTCCGGGCAACATAGGAAATAATGAAATCTCTAAAGGCAGCTTTAAAAGTATCCCAAACAGTTTGGGGGGAAATATCAGGAGTTTCATTTTCAAGAAAAAATGTATTGATATATTGTTCAAAGGCTTGTGTAAATGTTGAATCTGAAAGAAGTGCATTATTAAATCTCCATCCCTTAGTGCCGGGAGTAAGTGGAAGGAGATCTAAATCAATGGTGACTGGGGCATGATCTGAAATTAATGTAGAGCCTATATCTGAGTGTATAAGGTGTTGAGCAAGTGCTTGAGATATAAACAAATAATCTATTCGAGATTGAGAAAAGTGAAAAGGAGAGTAAAATGTTTATTCCTGAAGAGTCGGGTTACATAACCTCCAAGCATCAATAAGAGCTCTCTGACATATAGTAGATGTAAACTGAGTAGGCCTGGGCGGAAAACTACGCTACGCTCGCGTAGTTTGCGAAGTTTGCGCTACTTCGCACAACGCGAATTGCACGTAGCACAGTGCAAACACGCGTAGCGTAGCGTAGTGCAGCGGTCATTTTTGCTTGCTCGCGGTCCTCAACGTCAAGTTGGCGACCGCGAGCAAGCAAAATGACATCCCGGCGAGACTTTTTCCTCGTTCGCGATCAGCAACACAAGTTGCCGATCGCGAGCGTGGAAAATAAACCTCCCGGCGAGATTCTCAACGCGGGGAGGTCAGGTTTCTCATTGCGAGTGGTCGCGTATGCTCGCGACCGCTCGCGATGAGAAACTACCAGTCCGCGTTGAGAAGCTGCCGCTCGAGTAAAAATCTACTCGAGCGGCAGTAAAGACAGCTCGCACTGTGCAAGATGCCGTTTTCAATGATTGCACAGTGCGGACAAGCATCCGGCACTGTGTAATCATTGCGAACACGCACTACGCAGTTCGCGTAGTGCTACGCGAAGCTCGCGTAGTGCGAACTTCACTTTGCGTAGCTTCGCGAAGCGCTACTTCGCGAACTACGCCCAGGGTTAAAACTGAGCATGAATGTGCGAAGGAATAAAGCGAGTTTTGGATCACCTATCTAGAATAGGGTCATGAACTATATTAAAATCACCCCCTACTAATAAATAATCATCCTTATAAGTCATCACTTGAGATAGCATTTGGGGCCAAAAAGATTTATCAAGATTGGTAGGTGCATTTAACAATGGTTAAAGGAATTTTATCAACAAGTAAGGAAACTGAAACCCATCTGCCTTCATCATCTAAATTATGAGCAATGACTTGTTTATCAAAGAGTTTATGACACAATATAGCAACTCCATTACGTTTCCCCGAGCCAGGCGATGCAAAAATATGACCTACCCATTGTCTTTTAAGTTTATTGATTTCTTTATCTGAAATATGAATTTCCTGTAATAAAACAATGTCACCTTTTAAGCTAGATATATGAGCTAAAACCCTTTGACGCTTTATAGGTGAACCTAAACCTTTAACATTCCATGAAATAAACCTTAAAGCCATCTATAACATATTAACATGACTAAGATATTAAAACAAATAAGAAAAACTATCAAAATGTAAAGACAGCATAAGAATATTAAGTTATAGTCATGAAACTGGAATAGTATAGACAAAGAGATAGTATATGAAGTAGAAATTGAAAGAGTCAAGAAAGAAGAAAAAGAAGTGAAAGTAATAAGAAAAGGAAATAGATGAAAAAGACTGAGAAAAAGGTGTACAGTGGAACAGAAAATAGAGAGATAGAAAATTGGGTAAGAAATATTTTGGCAAAAAATAAGACAAGAAAACTGAAATAAGAAAAACTAAAAAAGCTGAGAAAAGAAAAGGACAAACACCATAAAGAAACTGATAATTGAAAAATTAACATACCAAGAAACATGTACAACAACATACACAAAAACATACACAAAAATCAAGGGCAGTGAGGCCACATAAGGGAACGGCACAACCAACCGGAGATGTTAAAAGCAAAATGACAATCGTGAACATTACCTGCGCCATCTTGTCTGGTGGAATTCTATGTGCACATAAGTTGCAGTCATTTTAATCTATCACAGCCATTTTGTACTCAGTTGGTCACCTTTGTTTCACCCTGCCCTTACTAGCATCCCTCTGACCCTCTGACCGACCTGGTACGTGTGCTGGGGGCTATAAACTCTATTTGCCGCAACAAACCTCAGCGCCACTTGCTGCCACAAACTCGTTTTTCCTCTCATCTCTGTTTTCAGGCAAACCTTTGGACACTCTACCCCTCACTGCACCTAGTTACACAAACAGGTTCCAAACACCAAAAAGACTCTTGCAACATGATTTATTGCACTGCAAACACCAAGACTTGTTGTTACCAACAATGGGACCTGTTTTTATCAACAGAACGGACTCTTAGATCTGGCCGGTCTCACATGTCTTAGACCCTGAAGCAAGGTCCAGCTGCAAGATAAGATTGCCTGTTTGACCTGGGTGGGAAGAGAATTACTGCTGGGCTTGTGTGACAACCTGCCCGGGGCGGGGACCCCAAGCTTGTGTAACCATGTTGATGAAACCAATGCATTGTGTCAAACCTGTATAAAAGGAAGAGCCAAAGGAGTTATCAGCAGAACACCTCCCTCAGACATCCCGGTGTCTGCAGTTGACGTGATCTCCTCATGAGAAATAAACCTTTTTCTTGTCTTCCAGTTTCCAGCGCTTGCCTCATTATTTTGATAGCGAACCCAAAGTGAATTAGAGGTGGAACCCTGCACCGGGCAGCATTGAGGGTCTTAGAAGACTCGCTGCCTTTCACAAATTGGCGCCCAAACGTGGGGGCCCATCAGCGGCAGCGTGGGTCCTGTAGAGAGGTCCTAACGACGGAGTGAACGACTAAACGATTGGGGTATACCTGCCTGAGAAGACCCTTGTCTGGCTGCCGATCGACTGAACTTCACCGGTTCCGAACGGACCTCTCTCGAGTGACCTGCGGTCCTGACTGGGACCTAAGAGGAACGCCGCATTGATTGTTGGAGTGAGAGGACAACCAGGCGCTGGAAGGGGAAGACGAAGAACCGTCCATACGGTCCGGGTAAGGTCGTGAAAAAACGACTTAAATTGATTGAGTGAATAGTTTGATTGAAATACTAGTATTCCTTTTTGATATTGAGTTATTTGCGACATTTCCCTGCTTGCAAACAACGAAGAATAGGAATATTCTCTCTCTTTGCAGGCAGCAAAGGACAGGTAGTGCAGACTTTTTGTCTAAATTGATTGATTGAGATATTCATTTTTGACCGATAAATACGTCATGCCTGTTTTCTCTAGATTGTTTGATTGTAATTGTTTTGGACCAGACCGTTCGTTAGAGGTCAGTCAGCCGGCACCACCGGAAGGCACCCCTAACAAGGACATGTACGTAAAGTATGGATTAGCCACCGTAGCTTATAGCAAACTATGGCATAAATACACTAGGAAGGACCGGGTAAATCAGTGGCCACTGACGGGATCTTTCGATTCCGCTAAAATAGAAACGTTAGAATTAGCTCTCCACAAAAAGAAAACTAGACCAGCCATGTTTGACAGTTTTGGTTTATGGCGAAAAGAGGCAGCTCAAAGAAAGAAAAGGGACGAAGCTAGACAAGATAAAGAAACGCGAAAATCAGCTTACCAAGCCTGTAAAAGATTAGAAGAAAAACTAAAAGAAAAGGAAATCGATAAAAGGAACAGGAATCAAAAATATCAGGTCAATGCCCTGTTAGAACGCCCTCGACTCTTTACCCCAAGTTACCAGCAAAACAAAGGGTAGATGATGATTTATTGTTAGGTCCCCCAATCATATACATGCCACCCCCTTACGCCCCTACTCATCCCATAGTACAACGCCAGGACCACCAAATATAGACGGAGATGGCACGATCGCCTCAGTCTCCACCGCCTCTGCTCCCACCGAGTCACCCACACCAAATGCCTCATCAAAGGATACAGTAGTAGAGGTAGGATCAAAAGAAAAAGGAGCGCCCAGGGTCCCGCGATTAAGTAAAAGTGAGCGAGCAGGCATTGATAAAATAGTTAAATCCCTCATAGATAGGAAGGAGACAGAAGAGTATGTAACTGACATATGCAACTCCTATGTTGAAAACCGCAAACGATACTTTATTGTACGTCTCTGTTACCACACTCTTACTGCATATGAAGAGAAGTACCAAGATGTAGGGCCCGAGCGGCTAGTGGCTCTCTATAGGAAGGTAGACACCAGAGATGAAGGCGACAACGATGTTACAGAACTCTTTTCATCCACACTGGAGGTATTCCGTCACCTCGTGGAACAAGGACGGATAGATAAGGACAGGACATCTAAGATAGCAGGACCCCCGGTGGAAAAACAAGATAGCATGATGCCGATAAAAGAAGCTGCCCCTTATTGGGTACCTCCTAGAGGACAAGGGACTCATGACGATATGAACCATCAAGACGCTAAAGGAAGGGTGGTCTACAATTGGGTGTATCAACCATGGGACAGACAGGACATTTTGACGTTCCGTAAATCTTTATCGGATTTACGAAAGAACCCCACCGCCTTTTACACCGAGCTAGGTACCGCTGTGGGATCAACAATAATGACACTTGCCGACATAGACTTGTTCTTCGGGTTATGTTTGCCAGCAGATGTGTGGAAACAGATTAGGAAAATAGACCATACCGAACTGCTTGGTCATACCTGGGAACAACTCAACACACTAGATAAACAGCGGAACCCTGGTCAAAAACCAGTTAAAGCAATATTGGACCTCCCTGACAAAATAGTGCAGAAAGTGAAAACGCTGATCCCAGAGAAAAAGATAGACTGGTCCATAGTAACCGCGTGCCGCCAGAAACCACAAGAGGATGTCTCAGAGTATTTCTCCAGATTTGAAACGGTGTTCTCCGATTACAGTGGACAAGACATGTCCACTGCAACCGGACACCACTTATTTGTGCAGATCTATGTCAAAGGACTACTGCCAGATGTATCCCAGAAATTACAAGCCAGCGAAAGTAGTTGGGCAGCATCTAAACCGGCGGCCATTCTCCAAATGGCCCAGTACTATGAGCATCAGAGAAACGAAAATGACAGGGCTACAGAAAGGAAAAAGAAGGACTTGAAGGAAAGGGTAATGGTAGCACAACTCCAGGGGGCGAATACAGGAAGGGAGCAATATAGGGGAGGATACCAGCAGAATACCCCTAGAGTACAGCCACCTAGAAACAATTCATCGACATCATATGTAGGACGCCAAGACCTAGGACAGGATCAATGTGCATTTTGCAAAGAATATGGACACTGGAAAACCCAATGCCCGGCTTTGTTAGGAGCTGGTAGGGGCAGAGGGCGAGGGAAATAGCAAGTGGACAGAGAGGAAGAGGACGTGGGAGAGGGTACGCGAGTGCAGCAAGCGAGGAAAGGCCAGGAAGAGTGAACACATTCGACCATCCCAAACAGAATCAGTACCAACAGACAGATTATGACAATACGTACGACTTTGCATAGGACAGCCAGGGGCAAGGGAGGGATCCAGTCGAGCTCTATGTTGATCAGCAAGGCCCTTATGTTACCGCTGAGGTCCTGGGCACAAAGTCGCCATTTCTGGTAGACACGGGAGCAACGCGTAGTGCACTATCCAAACGACTGATTCCAAGGGCACCCTTGTCAGGCTCACATGTGACCTCAATAGGATTTGACGGTACGCCCTCCACCAACCCTTTGTCCCGACCGATCCCTTTTAACCTTGACAACAATAGCGTCAAAACGACATTCCTCCTCTCTTCCAACACCCCAGACGCCATTATGGGTCTCGACCTTTTGAAACACTTCCATGCGACTATCAGATGCTCACCAGACGGAGTGCGTGTCGTCCTGTATGACAACCCCCAGCGCCATAGAGAGAACCCTTCTCAGCACATGTTTCCCATCTCCGAGACTGACGCATCCCTACTGGACACTTTGCCATCACACTTATGGGCTAGGGCTGATTCAGACGTAGGACGAATGATGATTGACCCAGTACACGTAACAATACGACAGGACGCAACCCTACCGAAAGTACTGCAGTACAAAATATCGCCAGAGGGTGAGAAGGCACTGACAGAGATCATACACTCTTTGGTAGAGGCAGGGGTGGTAGAGGAAGTAGTGAGCAACGTTTGTAACAGTCCCATACTACCGATTGTAAAGAGACAGGGAGAGGGAGACGGAAAAGCCTACCGCTTCATCATTGACCTGCGGTAGATAAACAAAATCGTAGTGCCACAATACCCAGTAGTTTCCGACATCACGACAATTTTGACTTTAATCCCTCCACTGCCACCACCTTCACTGTAATTGACCTCAAAAACGCATTCTTTTCCATACCTATACACAAGGACAGCCGCTATCTATTTGGATTCACCCTAAACTCCTGTTCGTACAGATTTTGCAGAGCACCTCAGGGGTACACTGAGAGCCCAAGCATCTACAGCCAGGCGCTTAAAAGACAGTTGGACGCCATACAATTGCCAGATGGAGTGGCACTAATACAATATGTAGACGACATCCTTCTAGCAGTGGACACCATACCAATAGCCGTCACAGCCACCATCAAACTACTCCATTTTCTTGCTGAGAATGGTCACAAGGTCTCCCGAAAGAAATTGCAGTTCTGTAAATCACAAGTGACCTATTTGGGTCACCTTTTATCCAAAGAAGGGAGGAAACTCACGCCTGACAGGATCCAGACAATTCTAGACACCCCTGTCCCCAAAGATCAGAAACAAGTCCGCTCTTTGATAGGTCTCACTTCATTTTGCCGACAGTGGTTACCGAACTTTAGCCTCATTGTCAAACCCCTTCTCTCCCTCCTAGCTAAAGACATCCCCTCACCTCTCCCCTGGACCCCCGAATGCCAGTCAGCCTTTAAAGAACTACGCAATGCCCTTTGTTCAGCGCCTGTCCTAGGAACCCCGGATTACTCCAAACCATTCTTCCTCTACACGCACGAGAGGGAAGGATGTGCATTGTCTGTCCTAACACAATCAATTGGTCACAAACAACGCCCTTCTGCATATTTCTCTGCCACCCTCGATCCAGTAGCCAGAGCGCTGCCAGCGTGCCTGCGCGCTGTGGCAGCTGCAGCAGTATCGATACGCCAGAGCGAAGGAATAGTACTCTCCAATCTAGTCACAGTTTTAGTACCCCATGCAGTCGACACACTACTAAACCAGACCAAAACCCAACACTTGACTAGCGCCCGACTGACAGGATATGAGTTGACCCTGCTAGCACCGCACATTACCCTAAAGCGATGCACCACCCTCAATCCAGCCACACTGTTACCCCTACCCAAAAATGATCCTAGCGTGACTCCACTACACGACTGTGTGACACTAACCGATGAACAAACAAAGAGTAGAATAGATCTCAGAGACACCGCCTTTCTAGAACCAGATGGAGAACTATGGGTGGATGGTTCGTGCATCAAACTCCCCGACGGCACCACCTCAGCTGCATACGCTGTCACCACAGCCCGAACCGTTCTGGAAACAGCCTGTATTCCCCAACGTTCAGCCCAGGCTGCAGAACTCATTGCCCTCACATGAGCATGTATCTTAGCGACTGACACGACAGTTAACATATACACCGACAGCCAATATGCCTTCGGGGTGGTTCACCATTTTGGGATCTTATGGAAAGAAAGAGGGTTCCTGACTTCACACGGTACACCCATCCTGCATGGAGATTTAGTCTCCGCCTTGACGCAAGCAGTCCTCCTCCCCAAGAAGTTAGCAGTGATAAAATGCCAAGCACATAGGAAAGTGACTGATCTCATTGGACAGGGAAATGCACTAGCAGACGTTACTGCCCGAGCCACGGCAGGAGACAGAACTACGACACGAATGTATGTGACCAGGTCACAAGCTGAACGATGGACTGATGCTAGGACCACTGTAAGGGACATACAGACTACAGGCACACAAGACGAATTGACCGAGTGGGAAAAGGTGGGACTAAAAGACGAGGAAGATTGCTGGAGAACTAAAGACGGAAATAAATGGCTGTTACCCAATGCCTACCTCATCCCCATATTGACCATGGCACATTTACCAGCACACATAGGCTCCACCCCCATGATTGAACTAATCACCAGAGTATGGCATAACGTCAAGATAGCAGAATCTGCAAAACGCCTAGTACAACAATGTATAGTCTGCCTACAACACAACCCAGGGAAGGGGACAGTAGTACCACGGGGAGGGTTTGGAGTCCCTGACCACCCCTTTGAAATCCTTCAAATGGATTACATTCAACTAGAGAGATGCCTTGGTCTAAAATATGTCCTGGTGGTTGTGTGCGCTTTTAGCAAATGGGTGGAGGCATATCCCACCCGCGACAATACCGCCTTAGCCACTGCAAAAGTATTGCTGAAAGAATTCTTCCCCGATACGGCCTTTGCAGAATTTTATGGAGCGACAACGGCCCCCACTTCGTAGCCGAGGTGATACAGAACATACTGAGAGGGTTGGGGGTAAAACAAAGTTCCATGCCTTCTTCCACCCCCACTCAGCGGGCCTGGTAGAGAGACACAATGCAACGTTGAAACTAAAACTAGCCAAAATAGTTGCCACGACCGGGTTGAAATGGCCCGACGCCCTCCCATTGGCATTGTTATCGATGCGCTCCACTCCAACCAAACACCGACTGACCCCGTATGAGGTGGTCTTCGGCAGGCCTATGAGCATTTGGGCGGCACCAAGACCCACCTCCATCAACGATGTCCCGAACATATTAATGTCGGATTACTTGCATAAATTGACAAACGAGCTAACAATTATCCACCAACAGGTGCAGCAAGCCTTGCCTGACGTATCCAGGGGCCCGGGACATGAAATAAAGCCAGGCGACCATGTATTGATTCGCAACTTCCAAAGAACGAAGAATCTGGAGGCTAGGTGGACGGGCCCCTGGCAAGTCCTGATCACCACCCAAACTGCCCTCTGAGTGGAAGGAAAACGAAACTGGCTGCACGCTCATCATTGCAAACGAGTCCCTCCAACCCTGGCAACCTGTGAAGGGGTGGAGGTGCAAGAGGAAGTACTCGCGAGAGACCGACCAGCTCTGAGTTGCTACCCACAAGAAGACACCCTCGAACTATCAGAATTTCCCGACCCCACGGTGCCATCCAGGAAAGGGTACAACCTAAGATCGACGAAAGGAGGGAGCTCCAACGACCAGGCCACTAACTAAGTCAAGGTCTCAGATCAGTAGCACAGTCAAACAACGCTACCAGGAAAGCGCCAGACAAAAGTCTGTGGTCCTAACAGTTGTTGAGCTCCTCGAAGATGATGGAAGAAACTGAACACCTGCAAAACCACCGCAAAGACACCAAGACTGCTAACCTGCACAGCACAAAGACAATTGCACTTGTAGCCGCATTTCTCACCTGTCTCCTGCTAATGGTCGCACTCTGGATCCTTGAAGAGAATGCACCTGCATACAGAACATTGTCACCCACCATGCAACCAACCACCAAGAAAGAACACTACCTGGTATCACTACCGCCACATCTCCGAGAACGACGCGAATAATTCTGGAATAATTCTTTCGTGCAGATGTTGCACCAGCACAATCTTGCCACCAATGCTACCAACTGTTGGGTCTGTGGGCTGTTACCACATGCCACTGAACATTCCATCCCTTTCATCCCTTCGCCCTTTTCTATTCACGGATCTTGCCTTGCCTGGATGATGCTCCTACAAGAAAGTTACAAAGACAATGCCACTTCCGACGGAACAATCGCCCAGTTCTACAACGAGTTCTGGCGAAACAAAACAGGAAGGACAGCCGCCCCCTTCTGCCCTCACGCCTTCAATGTGACATTCCAGATTAATGTCCCCTCCAAAGAACGAGTGGAAATGCAAGTGTTCAATAATCCTAACAGAGCCACATTTTCCTACCTGAAGAAAAGAACTGCTGCAACACTGACTGTGGCCCTATCTGTGGTGAACGTCTCTGGCCTTGTATGCATTGAAGGCCGTGGGACTAAGAATGTGGGTCACAGCACCTGTAGCATTGTAAGGACTTTGAACACTGCCAACCCCCAGCGCTTGTTGCATCACCCAATATGTACTTTGTTTGTGGAACCAAAGCCTACACCTGGCTCCCAAAAAACTGGGGGGGGGCACGTGCTACATTGCCTTTGTTTTGCCACCAACCTACACAGCCCCTGCAGAGCATCATCGAGAAAAGCGTTCTAAAGACATTGATCAAGCAGACTCTGCCTCATCACAGTTCCTCGACGCAGCAAAAGGGCTTGTCCCGCTATGGGGTCTGATGGCAAACAGCCGAGCCATCAGACATCTGTCCCAAGCAGTAGAGACCGCCCTGAACGTCACTGCTGGCATCCTCACCAACAACACTGCTGAGCTCCAAGCGATCCGTCTGGTTACCCTGCAAAATCGCATGGTCCTGGACGTGGTACTAGCGGACCGTGGAGGAGCATGCCGCATCATCGGTGCCAGCTGCTGTGTATACATTCCTGATAATTCACCTTCTGTCTATGAAGCAATCGAACATCTCCATAGACTATCTTCAGAAATTCATCAAGGATCAGAGACTTGGACAATTGGAAGTTGGCTTTGGGGCATCTTGAAGGAGTGGGGTTGGAAAATATCAATGATTCTCTTGGTCCCAGTATTGACAATATGTGGTTGTTGTTTGGGTATACACTGTATACCACCTTTGTGTTCTCTTTGCATAACTACCTTGCACCCTAAGACTATGGACACTCAGCTAACAAAAATGAGAGTAATGTATGATCAAGAGATACAGGACATTATGGAGATCGAAATAGACTGACAAGCTGGCTAGTTATGTTCAAAGGGGCCACTGGTAAAAGCAAAACGACAATCGTGAACATTACCTGCGCCATCTTGTCTGGTGGAATTCTATGTGCACATAAGTTGCAGTCATTTTAATCTATCACAGCCATTTTGTACTCTGTTGGTCACCTTTGTTTCACCCTGCCCTTACTAGCATCCCTCTGACCCTCTGACCGACCTGGTACATGTGCTGGGGGCTATAAACTCTATTTGCCGCAACAAACCTCAGCGCCACTTGCTGCCACAAACTCGTTTTTCCTCTCATCTCTGTTTTCAGGCAAACCTTTGGACACTCTACCCCTCACTGCACCTAGTTACACAAACAGGTTCCAAACACCAAAAAGACTCTTGCAACATTGCACTGCAAACAGCAAGACTTGTTGTTACCATTAATGGGACCTGTTTTTATCAACAGAACGGACTCTTAGATCTGGCCGGTCTCACATGTTTTAGACCCTGAAGCAAGGTCCAGCTGCAAGATAAGATTGTCTGTTTGACCTGGGTGGGAAGAGAATTACTGTTGGGCTTGTGTGACAACCTGCCCGGGGCGGGGACCCCAAGCTTGTGTAATCATGTTGATGAAACCAATGCATTGTGTCAAACCTGTATAAAAGGAAGAGCCAAAGGAGTTATCAGCAGAACACCTCCCTCAGACATCCCGGTGTCTGCAGTTGACGTGATCTCCTCATGAGAAATAAACCTTTTTCTTGTCTTCCAGTTTCCAGCGCTTGCCTCATTATGTTGCTAGCGAACCCAAAGTGAATTTGAGGTGGAACCCTGCACCGGGCAGCATTGAGGGTCTTAGAAGACTTGCTGCCTTTCACAGAGGTTCCAGGGCGAAAACAGGAGGGAGGAAGCACACCATCCAATCCGACTTGAAATCACATTGAAGAAAATGAAATAAACAGCACCTAACATAAGAAAACACATGTTATATAAAGTACAACACAATAGAGTTCATTACACACTACAAGCAACTAGGAATAAGCTTAAAACAAACATAATATAGAATCAAACAATATACTGGGAAGAAACGACATCTGACAAAAGACATAATTCTGTAAAATGCATCCAATATGGCACAATACACATTTAAGGCAAGAGGGAATTAAACTTAATTTGAAATAATATAAATTCAAACAGTGGTTCTAGTAACTTCCATGTCTTCCTGTCTGCAAGTGTCCAAAAAGCGTTGTAGTATAGTGGGGTCTTCGTAGGTCGTAGTTTTATTCTTATATGTAACTTTGAAGATACATGGCTGTATAAGACCAAATCTGGCATTAATACTACGAAGTGCTGGTCTCATGTCCAAAAACGCTTTCCTTCTGTCTGCCGTTGCTTTAGCGTAATCCTGATAAAAGAAGAGATTGGAACCTTGCCAGGAAATTCTTCCTTTGCCTTTGACTGCCTGCACTACTTTCAACAAATTTGTGTATTCCAAAACGTACAGGATAACACCTGGTGGTTTAGGATTTGACGAAGCAGATTGTGGACTAGGACCTAAACGATGACCCCTTTGAATATTTAAAGCTGGTGTCTTAGGAAGGCCAAGAATCGTTGGGAGAAAAGATTGAAAAAAGGTGATTGGATTAGCGCCCTCAAGGCCTTCTGCAAGACCATAAATTTGCAGGTTATTGCGCCTGTTATGATTCTCAAGATTTCCAACCTGCTTCTGAAGTTGTAAGACTTGCAATTGTATAGAAAGGACTTGGTTCACAACAGACTAGAAAGAGTCCACTCTAGTCTCTATTTGAACAACTTTACTTTCCATAGTAGACCACTTCTCATCCAGATTCTGAAGACGAGTATTGGTTTCTTTTATGTATGGCTTAAGGGCTCTTATTTCTTTAAGGATTAGCTCCACAGATATTGGAGGGGGAGATACAGCTGGCGAAGGAGGGTCTTTTTTAACCCGTTTTCCTGATGAAGAAGTCGACGTGGCGGTTAACTTTGCTGTTATATTAGAAGAAAGAAGAGGAGTATTTGAATAACAGGCGTTTAAAGGAGACACTGTATCTTGCTCAGATTCAACCATATTTTCTTGAAGGACGCTGAGCTGGTTATTGTCCGCCATAGATGATGAAGCAACAGAGGTGTTACCAACACGACGAGCAGACTTCATTCTCCCCATACACAAATGAGCTAAAGAGACAATAAGCTCTATATATTTAAGAGATGTGCCTTAAAAATTAGTATTTTAAATAATATATAAGTTCATCTCTGGTTCGAACAAAATGTTGTTCAGAGAAACGAATGGTATCTCTGACAGGAATAAAGAATGTCATCAAAAAAATACCTTTAAAGACCATTAAATGTAGATTCTGTAGTCATTTTTGAAGATAAACATCCATTTTGAAAAAGAACATTGCTACAAGCAGAGAAAAATTACCTCCATTGTTCAATGGAGGGAACGTATTCATGCGTTAAAAAAACAAAATTGTAGGCGCAAATCCTGAGAGGAAACACGCGGCCGAAAAAAGAAGAAAACTGCTCACCGCAGCGTTAAAAAACAATTCTGCAGCCGCAGTGGGGCACTTCATGCGTCCATGACGGCAGGTAAGGCGGCGCCGAGTGAAGACGTCCGGTCCAGAGGCGTTCAACTCTCCCGGTCCTCTGCGGAGCTTTACCGAGAGGCAGCCATCCCCGTCGGCGCCAAGCAACACCCCCCCCCCTGAAATGTTTGACTAAGCAAATAATGGAGCAAGTAGCATAGCTGGTATTGGTCTTTGTGTACATGATTAAAGCAAGGATTTGCGTTTATTTTTTTGTTTTTTTATCATCAAGGCCACGTGGTTGGGCAAATTTACACGATGGCTATTAAACAGACTTTTTCTGATTTTAAACAAATACACACGTTATAGTAAACAATCTACCGGCCCACCTATCTCTGACCAGTTCCTGAGCCAGGATGTCCCTGAGTGGGGCAACCTGGAGAGGAAGTGGGAATTGAAAGTATGCCCCCTCCTGCCATCACCGGTGGGTGATGAGAGGGAAGCAGTGGGGAACAGTGCAAGGGGTGTGGCCATGCAGGGTGTGAGCGGCAGGGATATTCATAGTGCGTGCAGGGTACAGGATCTCCAGAGGGCTGTCAATCTTCACAGGAGAGAGAAGCGGCCTTGGAGTACAGAAAGTGGGGGGAGATAGCTGACAAGAGGTGCCATTCCACCTATTGCAAATGACTGCTGATTCTACCATTGATTGTTATTTATTATTTTTTATTTTCAACGTCAGGAACCTATACACCTTGCATAGCTTTCTGTAGTTTTAGATAGATATGCAGGGCTGGACTTTCCAAACTACCTGACTTTACGCACCTCCAGCTTAAATCACTGCCTTGAATTGTTTTGCTGTTCCTGCTGAGTCCCTCATGTGTGCTGATGCTAATGGGTGATGTTTTCACCTGCTCCTGGCGTCTCTCTAGCATGGACGTCAATTCACCAAAAGGCCAGGAGTAGCGGAAGTCCCTTCACATGCCCACTGACCTTTACTTTCACTCTTGCATACATATGCTTATACATGCAAACGCATTCACACATACACACACACTCTGCCTACACATGCACACACTCATTCACACATACACACACTCTCTCTTACATAAACACTCAAAACTGCAAGCACACACACAACATACATACATTTAAAAGCCTTTTCTTTTACTTACCTCAGCTGCCGGGGAAAGTCATATTCCAGCTATTTGTACTCAATTTTCATTAAACTAATAGTGATGAATGTAATGTTATTCACTATTAGTATAATAAAAAAATGGACAAAAAACAAGGTGAGCGAAGCCCCCACCGACGTCCATAAGGACGAGCTGCTTCTGTTCCTGCCACTGATTTTGCCACTGCTGACGCTATGGGTTGCAAAGGCAGAGCCAGGGGTCACAAGGGGCATGCCAGGGGTCAATGAACCCTAAATGACGTCCATGCGTTTATCATTTTATTTTTCCGTGCTTAGGCAGTTGTGCCCGAAGGGGCGGGGCTAGACTTGGCAATGCAGGCGGGAGGAGTGGTGGCACTCTCTAAGTGCCCATGACTGTTTGGATGCCGTCTTGGGCCGGCCAAACAGTCATGCGCACTTTGCATGTTCTCCACCCAGGCTTCCATTCCCTGTCTGAGCACCGAGCCACGGCACTTAGACCAATCACAACGCTGCATTGCAGCATTGTGATTGGCTTAGGGAGCCTGGTTGCTTCCTGCTTCCTGTTCTCAGAGAAGCCAGGAAGAGGACGGAGGCGTCCGGCCAGCTGGCCGGCCGGCAGGTGAGTGATCTTATTTTTTACACCTTCCTCTCCCTTCCCCCTCCCCACTCCCTACCCCACTACTGATTCGTGGGAGAAGCCACCACTGGGTATTATCTAAGCTTCTCAAGTGGAGCAGGTGCGCTTTTACCTATCCTTTTAAAATGTATGTTTCCTTCTTGGCTGGTTACGACATCGTTGTCTATATGATGATGGAATCTCTGCTTTTGTAAGCGTACTTTATGCATATCAAATGTCACCAATACAAATTCAGCAAATCGGGATTGGGAATTAACATTCGTTAATTGCTTATTTTGATAAGAAAAACGTTCCAAGATGGCCGCTGTGTATTCGTGCATACACATTCTGAAGATTCTTGATATATATATTTTTTTAAGACAAACTATTCCAAGATGGTCGTTGTCCATGCACACCTGTTCCTGGTGGTCATCGGGAAAAATTGCAGTGGCACGGTAAAAGAAAATTTGTTATGGGTGAAATCTAATGGCTTTGCCAATTCTTATTTTTCAGGTAGGAAAATTTAGTCTTATGTTCAACATTCTTTGTTGTACTAAAATTACCCCCGTGAGGATACATATTTTAGAAGTTAAAGGGGTGTATGACTTTTACTTTGACGTTTAACAATGAGTGTATAAGTTTATTGTGATGCTGTCTTGCTGCCTTTCATAAGGCGTTCATTCTGATGCTTCTGTCTGTGCAGCAACAGTACCTATGAAGGAAACGGCCCCAGTATCCTATGTGCCAGTCTGAGTGAGGGCGACAGGTATGTCAGTAAGATGGGTACCACTTGCTGCCATAATAATTATCTGTGCCACCCTGTGCAACCCTCGTGGACTCTTTCGAAAGCCCTGTGTTTTAATCAGTGTAACTGCTTAACTGTTAAACACAGGCATTGGCAATTGTTTATTTAGGCTTTTGTACATTGAAAAAACTTTCTCCAGCTCCACATATACAGAGATCAGACCATCATGAGCCTTAGCTGTGCAAGCTTCCATTACACACAGGTAGTGTACAATACAGCACAGGCAGCACCCGTTTAAACGTCCCTAGTACCCACACCTGTACAGCACAGAGTAGCCTTGCAAATGTACCTCACACTCAGAGTAGGCACACCACAAGCAAGAGCCAGGCCAGCTTCACCACATATAGGAACGGCACGCCATAAGCAGGAACAGTGCAAGCTCCCCTCGCAGGAGAATAAATGCATTAGTTGTAGCAGAATATCAAGCAAATCCCTCAATCAGAACTCTTAGAAGACCGACATGCAACACCTTCCCTCGCAAATAAACACTAGGTATATCATGTGTTGGGGTTACAGCTTCTCTCGCACACAGAGCATACAACATGGATCGCACATGTACATGCTTCCTCTCACAAATGAAAGTGCAGTCAGAGGAACAACTTTGCAATTGTAACTCCCACAGACACGGAACCTGTGTGTGTGTGTGCACCCACACACATGCACGCACGCACACACACACGTGGCCCATCAGTAGGAACAATGCAAGTATCTGTGTCTCTCTGAACATTGACAGCACCAGTGCAGTGCCTCGACCCCTGGACATTGGTGGGGTCATGTGGGATCTAGAGGTTCAGGGAAGAAGAAGAGATTCCAGGGTAGGGAGAGCATCTCTCATATCCTGCCACCGTTGAAGCTAGCTCATGAAGTAAGTGAGGCTAGGTGACTCAGGGACGAGGTTATGCCCTTACCCAATTGGATGAAATATCTTTTTCTAGAAGGGAGTTGCAGTGTCACCAGGGATCCCTACTCCTGCAGATGCAGATTTAAAGGGAGGAAGAGAGTCACCAACTAGTTGCCCTTTGGGGGGATGGAGGAGACAGGATATTTGCTACAGTGAGGGACTGAAAGAAGTCTCAACAACAAAATGTAGCTAGCCCACCATTAGAGGCTAGCGTTGCTAGATGTTCTGTAAAGTCATTGTGGTCAAAGGTTAGGTGATGTCACCAACCATGTACAAAGCCTTACACAATATTAGTTCCTCTTACCTCAATCCATTTCTACATTCTGACCACAAACCTCCTGTCGGCCAGCCTCCTGCTCGTACACATCCCCCACATCCTCAGAGAAAGAGCCGGTGGTCGCGCTTTCACATGCCTTGAGCCCAAAGCCTAGAACAACCCCCCTCTGCACATCAGAGCTGCCTTCTCAGTCCTTGAGCTCTGAGAGAGACTAAAGACTTGGCTCTTCATCTAGACCGGGGTTTTCCAAAGTCGATCCTGGAGGGATGGATCCATGCCAGATTTTTAGCATATCCCCATTTAGATAAATGTAGTTATCTTAAAAATCTGGTATGGATCCGTCCCTCCAGAAGCGACTTTGGAGAACCTTAACTTAGAGCAGAGTCACCTCCTTATCTAGGGGCCGATTCCGATCTCGGCCGGTAGGGCACCAAATCGGATTCGGCTTTACCGGATCCGATTCGGAGGCCTCTTTTCCGACCGATTTGTGCATGCGTCCGGGCGAGCGAGTACGATGCGAGCATACGCGAAATCGCCGACCGACTCGTTCGCGGGTCCGAACCGCTCCGACCGACTCGCACGGACACGACTCGCACCGCGCAATGGAGACGTTCCCCGACCGAGCCAGTACGATGCGCGCCTCGAGCAGTCCGACCGACTCGCGCCGTCCGGCTCCAAAGAGCAGTCGGAGCCGGACTTCGGGGGTCCGTGTCGGACCCCCCTGCACGCGTAGCCGCGCGAGTCGCACACAGGGGGGACCCATGGGTCCCCCCTACACGTGCATGTACGGCGCGACCCGCATCGACGCGAACCCGCTGTAGGGGGCGCCCTTGTTTGCGTCACACCCATTGAGTCAATGGGAGCCCGTGTACGCGTTGCACGACCGGCTCCCATTGACTTCAATGGGAGTCCGGCTGAATCGAGTCCGATAGCATACGTACGCATCGTACTCGTTCGGTCGGGCTGCTAGAGTCCGATTCGGTCGGAATTCTCTCCGGGTCCGGCTCGGTCGGAGAGATTTCCTGCCCGAATCGGAATCGGCCCCCTAGTGTCTAGATACTCTCCCGGGTGAAATGCGCACTCTACTAATAATCTACTACATACAGACAAGGTGGCAGGGTATATCTCGCTGCATCTACTACCAATGTTTTTACAGTCCTAACAAGGTTGATTATAGTTTGCAGATAGTCAATGCCCACCTCCCGAAACCAGCCACCCACAATTGGTTTCAAATACAATATATAAGCACAAAAGGTGGGAGAGGCATTGAATCCTAGGCAAAATATCATAGGGTTTAAATCCCATGCAAGAAGAAGACTGCGATGACAGAAATAGTAGTCCTTTCACAATGATGCTGTTATAGGTTCTTTTTATTCAATATTTAAAACACAGCAGCCAACGCGTTTCACCCACACGGGCTTCTTCAGGGCAAAAATATTGGACCACACAGTTCATAGAAGGAGTGGGGAGTTTCCTCCCGGAGTTGTCCCAGGTCAAGCCACACTGAACTAAAATTGTCATCAATGACACCAAAAAGCCTGAAAAGTATTCAATCAATGAGATATTCAATCTATGAACTTCCGCGGTAACCGACCTCTTCAAGGTCGAGTGTTTTTTGTGGCAAACACTCGACGTGCGAGGTTTCTCTTGGAGGGCTGTTTGAAAAGGCTTGCGATTGATCGCGTTACACTGCACTTACACTGCTCCGTGAAGAGGACAGCCACTACGGTGGCCCGTAGATCGAATCATTTCAGGCTTACGAGTGACCGTGTTATATTACATTTACATTGGTCCTTGAGGAGGTCGGTTACCGCGGAATTCATAGATTGAATATCTCATTGATTGAATACTTTTCAGGCTTTTTGGTGTCATTGATGATGTTGGACTTGGCCCTTTTTGCAGGGTCATCCCTAAACGTTTTGCCTTCCTCCTATATTTTTTCTGACCTGTTGTTGGCTGTTTTATGACTCTGGGCACTTTACCACTGCTGATCAGTGCTAAAGTGCATATGCTCTCCCCATTATAAATTGTGTGATGGATTAGTGACTCCATGATTGGATGATTGGTTTACTTGTCAGTCCCTAGTACAGTGCACTCAGTGTGCCCAGGGCTTGTAAATCCAATGCCGCTGGTGGGCTTGCAGCACTGGTTGTGCCACCCACAGAAGCGGCTTGTAAAATGTGCCTCAGGCCTGCCATTGCAGAGCCTGTGTGCAGCCTAGGGCTGCCATGTCGACTTGGTGAGTACACCCACTTACCAGTCCCTAAACCTTCCCTTTACTGCATGTTGGTCACCCCTAAAGTAGGCCCTAGGGCAGGGTGCATTGTAAGTACAAGGTAGGACATGCCCTGGTGTGTGTGGCATGTCCTAATAGCTGAATTACAGCCATTTTCGTTTTCACTATTGCAAGGCTACCTGCTCCCCATAGGCCAGAATGGGCAGACTGACTATTACACCTTATATTCAGAACTGACCCAGGGAACATGGTAGAAAAACGAATTTAGTATGCCTGCACTCAGAATTATAAAATACATCTTTTAGTGAAGTTGGTTTTAACATTCTGTGTTTGAAAATACCACTTTTAGAAAGTGGGTATTTTCTTGCCTAAACTTCCAAGCCTGCCTCTGCTAGGTTGTGTATTCCTTGTCTGGAGATTGAGTGACAGGGGCTGGGGGTGGCTACAGGAGACAGGGTGAGTCAGCACAGGGCTGAATAGAAAGATCTGCATCCAGAGTGGAGGGAGGAGTTGCACCTGGGTCTGAATAGGGCTGTGCCTGTCTTCCACAATGCTGGCTCCACCTCCTGCCGGGCGGCTGAGCACCCTGCCCCACATTCTGAAAGGAAAGAAGGAGTCAGAAAAACAAAGTGCTCCAGGACTGACCAGAACTGGTTTTGGACTAGGCAGAGGCCTCTCTGCCTTCAGAGAACAAAGAAAAACTGTGTATAAAAAGGGGACCCAGACCCCTAGGAAATTAGATCACTTTGGGAAACAAGAAGAAACCTTTGCTGAGGAGCGGAACCAAGAAGAAACTGAGGAGAAGACTATCCCTAAGCTAGAGGGATCTGCCTGCAGTGGTTGCCTGACTGCCAAAGGAAGGAGAAAGGACTTTGTGTGCACTTTTATTCAACTTGTGAAGGATCTCCAAGGGCTTGAGAAAAGAGCTTGCCTCCTGCTGAAGTCTCAGGGACAACAGACTTCAACCACCAGCTCCCCAAGAATCCTTTGGAAGTGCCTGCTGCTGTTTTGGGCCTTCTGAAGGGACTGCGTGTCACAAGGAGCTGGAAGCGCGACTCAAGAGGGAGAAGCGTGTCGCCGTCGCAGCCGCTGCCGTCGCATCACGGAGATGACGCCGCAGTAGCTGTCGCATTGCACCGCATCTCGAGAAACGTCCCGCAACCCCGAAGAAGCGTGTCGCCGTCGCAGCCGCTGCCGTCGCATCGTAGATGTCGCCGCTGTAGCTGTCGCATTGCTCCACATCAAGAGAAGAGTCTCGCAACGAGGAAGAAGCGTGTCGCCGTCGCAGCCGCTGCCGTCGCATCGTAGATATCGCCGCTGTAGCTGTCGCATTGCACCGCATCGAGAGAAGCGCCTCGCATCCACGGAGAAGCGTGCCGCCGTCGGAGCTGCTGCCGTCGCATCACGGAACAAGGGTGTCACCGCTGCAGTTGTCGCATCGAGGGGAAGCGTCTCGCAACGTCGGAGAAGAGTGTCGCCGCCAAAGCTGCTGTCGTCGCATCACGGAACAAGGGTGTCGCCGCTGCAGCTGACGCATCGAGCCGAGACTTCTCGCAACATCGGAGAAGCGTGCCGCATCAGGAAGAACTTGACGTCTTTATTTCTTTGCACCAGAACTTTGTCGCATCTCCATCTCTGCAACACTTCCGTTGTAGAAACGTGACGTATCGTAAGGTACATTGACTCAAAGTGTCGCATTTTAAGAACTAAAGAGAACTAAGCTAAACCTACCATTTTAAGTACAGAATTGTGGATTTTTGTCGTTTATGGTCTTGTGTTAAATCTATATAAAGAATACTTATTTTTGATATAAAACTTGTGTGGTGTCCATCTGTAGTGTTGTCACTGGATTACTGTATGTGTTCACAAATGCTTAACACACTGCCTCTGAGATAAGCCTGTCTGCTCGTGCCAAGCTACCAAGGGGGTGAGCAGGGGTTATTTTAGGGGTATACCCCCCTACCCTGACTAGAGGCGAGGGCCCCTATTTGTCACAAGTATCTACCTGTGCCAACTAGAGACCCCCAATTCTAACATTGGTGGTCAGCGGTGAGGATTCTGGACTTGCATTTGTGATTCATGTACAGTGATTGGTGAACACTACTAGTGAGTGCAGACCAAACGCAACCACATACTGTTTTTCTATTTTATGGTGTCCTCCTGGAGGTATTTTTGATACTATGACTCTGGTTAGTTGTTGCAAAATGGAACTCGACTTCTGGCACATGTTTGTCTACACAATGAAGGAACTACGTGTGTTTTGCAAGGAAAGGGGGCTGCCTGTGAAGAGAAGGTCCAGGGAGGATCTAGAGGCATCCCTATTTCAGTATGAGTTACCCAGCTGGAAGGCAACACTACCAGTTGAGTCTGAGAAGGAGGAATTCCCTAGAAGTGAGGGAGAAACAGAAAAAGATAGCTGGCTTCTGGCTTATGAGCAGAAGCTGAGAGAAATTGACGAAGAGCTGAGAGAGCTTGATGAGGCTCAGAGGGCCTTAGCCCAAGAAGAAGAAATTTGGGCAGCTCAGGAAATGAGCTTTGCTGAGTTGGAGGTGGAGTCCAGCTCAGATGGTGCCAGCAAAAGTGAGTTATCTAGTGCTGAGGGAGCCGTACATACACCCAGAGATGTGGCGCCTGACTTGAAGGAGGGGGTTAACATACACCAGGAGGTTCAAGGACATGAGGTAGCTCCAGTAGTGCGCAGTGTCCCTGAGAGGAATAGGGAAACTGACGCAGGGATTCATGGTCCTAGTGGTGGGAGGGACACTCTACTGACTCTAGATGAGAGGTGCAGGGAGAGGGGTTCCCCCATGGTTGAAGTCCTGGTATGTGAGTGTGAAGACCGCCCAGAAGAGTGTGGGTTGAGTGACAGCGACAGTCAGATACTGTCTTGCCAATCTCAGGAGAGTGGTGTGGGGTACGTGTGCAAGGCACTGGATGGTGAGGGGAAGGATAGTTTGGTTAACCCCTGTGGGGGGCTGTGTGATCCAATTGTGGGAGAGCATATTGTAAGTCCCTGTTTTCCAGAGCTATGCCAACACCTGGTGGAGAGTGAGTTCTCTGACCCCAGGGAGCTCACAAGGGAGGCATACCTTTTGGTGGATTCCAGAGGGTCTGGAGAGGCATTGGGGAGTGACCCTAAGAGGAGTGGCTCAGGTGTCTTCCAACCCAGAGTGGTGGGAGAGGTTCAGTGTAGCCCAGCTAGGTCCCGTGGTAGTGGGAGGGGTGTAGGGACTCACGTCCTGTCTCAGTGGAGAAGGAGTGAGTGTGGGGCTGCGTGTCCCAATGTGCCCGAAACCCAGTCTCAGAGCCTGGATGGTTCTTTAAGGGAACACCAGGTAAGGAGCCTAGGCTGTCCTGATGGGCCGCCTGTTGAGGAGGATCTCCTAGGGTCTAAAGAACCTGGAGCGTCTGTAAATGGGGCTCCAGTGTTTCTGGTGTCTGGCGGTGCCGCTCCACTTGGGAGGGTGCAGAAGTCCAGAGTGAGGGGTGAGAGGGGGAGAGAGTCCCCAGTGGAAGAACCAGTGGGTCAGGGACCAGCCAGAAGGGCTGAGTCACCAGTGAATGACCATGGTGACACCACTTCTGTCCTGGGGGATCTTCACGCGCTGTCAGATGGACAGGGGTCGGGAGATCTGCGCCAGGCAGACTGTCACACAACACCTGAGAGATGTGTTACCCTCTGGGGGGCATGCGTGCTCCCCAGGAAGTCCTGGTTCGCCAGGCAGATTCTTACACAACTCTAGAGGAGTGTGTTTTCCTTGGGGGGGGTTGGTGTACCATCCCGGAAGTCCTGGGTTGCCAGGCACAGGTTCAGCCTCAGGGTACAGACTCTGGGTTGGAGGGCCAGGTTCAGGGTGTCCCCCCTGACCTGGAGGAAGTGGCAGCTACTAACAGCGCCCCTACCAGTTTGTCTTCTGGGGGCACCGCTCGAGGTGGGAGTGTGCAGGACCCCAGTAAGGGAGACGGGGAGAGGACAGCCTCACCCCTGGTCTCTGCCCAGTCTAAGGGTACAGACCCTATGCTGGGATCCCAGTTGCAGGATAGAACCCCTGAACTGGTGGGCGAATTGTGCAGGACACCTGCCACAGGTGCCCTGACAATTCTGGAAGGGGGTACCGCTCCTGATGGGAGGGGGCAGTACTCTGGAAGGGGGTGCAGAGGGAGGGAGTCCTCGCCTCTGACCCCGGTTCAACTGGAGGGTTTAGACCCTAGATTGGAGGACCAGGTTCAGGGTGTCCCCCCTGACCTGGACACCCAGTTGCAGGATAGAACCCCTGAACTGGTGGGCGAATTGTGCAGGACACCTGCCACAGGTGCCGTGGCAATTCTGGAAGGGGGTACCACTCCAGGTGGGAGGGTACAGAGCCCCAACAAGGAGGAGGAGGACCGGGTGTGGGAAAGCCCACCCCAGTCTCCAGTCCAGCCACTGGGTATAGGCCCGGGACTGGTGGGTCAGCGCCAGGATGTCATACCTGACCTGACAGGAGGGAGAGTGGACAAAGGATGCCAAGCACCTGGGGCTACTGCCCCCTGCTCTCTGACGCCACAGAGGTTTGAGAGCCCTGAGAGGCATAAGGCCTGGGTCTCATCCCTGACCACTGTCAGTGGCCACTGTGGCTTGCTGTCTGTCTGTTGGGACACACCTGTGAGCAAGTTAAGGTTAGGTGCTGCACAGGTGGTGTCCACAGGTGAGGAGAAGGGTTCCCCATGGATTAGCTTGGTGGGCCCTGAGAGTTTGGACAGAGGGATCCAAATAGGTTCAGATTGGCGTAGAACTGGAGTATGCCCCTGCTGTTGTGGGCCAGGGTCCAGGTTCTATCGCCCAAAGCAGAGAAGCCCATCAGTGTAGTGATTGGTCTCCCCTGCGTTTTTGGCTGGAAGGGGGTTGTGTTGGACTTGGCCCTTTTTGCAGGGTCATCCCTAAACGTTTTGCCTTCCTCCTATATTTTTTCCAGACCTGTTGTTGGCTGTTTTATGACTCTGGGCACTTTACCACTGCTGATCAGTGCTAAAGTGCATATGCTCTCCCCATTATAAATTGTGTGATGGATTAGTGACTCCATGATTGGATGATTGGTTTACTTGTCAGTCCCTAGTACAGTGCACTCAGTGTGCCCAGGGCTTGTAAATCCAATGCCACTGGTGGGCTTGCAGCACTGGTTGTGCCACCCACAGAAGCGGCTTGTAAAATGTGCCTCAGGCCTGCCATTGCAGAGCCTGTGTGCAGCCTAGGGCTGCCATGTCGACTTGGTGAGTACACCCACTTACCAGTCCCTAAACCTTCCCTTTACTGCATGTTCGTCACCCCTAAAGTAGGCCCTAGGGCAGGGTGCATTGTAAGTACAAGGTAGGACATGCCCTGGTGTGTGTGGCATGTCCTAATAGCGAATTACAGCCATTTTCGTTTTTCACTATTGCAAGGCTACCTGCTCCCCATAGGCCAGAATGGGCAGTCTGACTATTACACCTTATAGTCAGAACTGACCCAGGGAACATAGTAGAAAAACGAATTTAGTATGCCTGAACTCAGAATGATAAAATACATCTTTTAGTGAAGTTGGTTTTAACATTCTGTGTTTGAAAATACCACTTTTAGAAAGTGGGTATTTTCTTGCCTAAACTTCCAAGCCTGCCTCTGCTAGGTTGTGTATTCCTTGTCTGGAGATTGAGTGACAGGGGCTGGGGGTGGCTACAGGAGACAGGGTGAGTCAGCACAGGGCTGAATAGAAAGATCTGCATCCAGAGTGGAGGGAGGAGTTGCACCTGGGTCTGAATAGGGCTGTGCCTGTCTTCCACAATGCTGGCTCCACCTCCTGCCGGGCGGCTGAGCACCCTGCCCCACATTCTGAAAGGAAAGAAGGAGTCAGAAAACAAAGTGCTCCAGGACTGACCAGAACTGGTTTTGGACTAGGCAGAGGCCTCTCTGCCTTCAGAGAACAAAGAAAAACTGTGTATAAAAAGGGGACCCAGACCCCTAGGAAATTAGATCACTTTGGGAAACAAGAAGAAACCTTTGCTGAGGAGCGGAACCAAGAAGAAACTGAGGAGAAGACTATCCCTAAGCTAGAGGGATCTGCCTGCAGTGGTTGCCTGACTGCCAAAGGAAGGAGAAAGGACTTTGTGTGCACTTTTATTCAACTTGTGAAGGATCTCCAAGGGCTTGAGAAAAGAGCTTGCCTCCTGCTGAAGTCTCAGGTACAACAGACTTCAACCACCAGCTCCCCAAGAATCCTTTGGAAGTGCCTGCTGCTGTTTTGGGCCTTCTGAAGGGACTGCGTGTCGCAAGGAGCTGGAAGCGCGACTCAAGAGGGAGAAGCGTGTCGCAGCCGCTGCCGACGCATCACGGAGATGACGCCGCTGTAGCTGTCGCATTGCACCGCATCTCGAGAAACGTCCCGCAACCCCGAAGAAGCGTGTCGCCGTCGCAGCCGCTGCCATCGCATCGTAGATATCGCCGCTGTAGCTGTCGCATTGCACCGCATCGAGAGAAGCGCCTCGCATCCACGGAGAAGCGTGCCGCCGTCGGAGCTGCTGCCGTCGCATCACGGAACAAGGGTGTCGCCGCTGCAGTTGTCGCATCGAGCGGAAGCGTCTCGCAACGTCGGAGAAGAGTGTCGCCGCCAAAGCCGCTGTCGTCGCATCACGGAACAAGGGTGTCGCCGCTGCAGCTGACGCATCGAGCCGAGACTTCTCGCAACATCGGAGAAGCGTGCCGCATCAGGAAGAACTTGACGTCTTTATTTCTTTGCACCAGAACTTTGTCGCATCTCCATCTCTGCAACACTTCCGTTGTAGAAACGTGACGCATCGTAAGGTACATTGACTCAAAGTGTCGCATTTTAAGAACTAAAGAGAACTAAGCTAAACCTACCATTTTAAGTACAGTATTGTGGATTTTTGTCGTTTATGGTCTTGTGTTAAATCTATATAAAGAATACTTATTTTTGATATAAAACTTGTGTGGTGTCCATCTGTAGTGTTGTCACTGGATTACTGTATGTGTTCACAAATGCTTAACACACTGCCTCTGAGATAAGCCTGTCTGCTCGTGCCAAGCTACCAAGGGGGTGAGCAGGGGTTATTTTAGGAGTGTACCCCCCTACCCTGACTAGAGGCGAGGGCCCATATTTGTCACAAGTATCTACCTGTGCCTACTAGAGACCCCCAATTCTAACAGATGACAATTTTAGTTCAGTGTGAATTGACCTGGGACAACTCCGGGAGGAAACTCCCCACTCCTTCTATGAACTGTGTGGTCCAATATTTTTGCCCTGAAGAAGCCCGTGTGGGTGAAACGCGTTGGCTGCTGTGTTTTAAATATTGAATAAAAAGAACCTATAACAGCATCATTGTGAAAGGACTACTATTTCTGTCATCGCAGTCTTCTTCTTGCGTGGGATTTAAACCCTATGATATTTTGCCTAGGATTCAATGCCTCTCCCACCTTTTGTGCTTACTCTACTAATAATCATAACAAAACATATAGCAGGGCCATAACTCAAGCCCCTGCAGCTCCTGCTGTGGAGGGGACCACACCCTCCAGGGACCCCCATTCAGTTTCAGGACCATGAATATCTGTGACATATGGGGGTGGGGGTGGGGGTAGGGGTTATCATATTGCTTCACATCACTGGATGTCACTTCGCTTCTCCAAATGTTTCAGTGATGTGTTCCCATACAAAGGTTTCTTTGTAAGACTTGCATTAAACCGCATACACGATGATACACACGTGTGCAGAGCGGGGGAAACAAAAAGGAAGAGGTATGCTAACGAGGTGCATTAAGATAACAACGTGCAGAAAGAGCAAGTGGTTGCTAATTTTGGAAGGCATCCGCAGGGTCATGAATAAAAGATGTACCAGTGGGCGCTGTTCTTTTCTCTCACGTTTTAAATAGGTGTCTTTGGAGGTAGCTCGCATTCTGTTTGAGGACCCGTAAACAGAATGAGAGGGGGCGGTCGCGAGCTACTTCTTTCATTAGAGCCTGTGTGCCCTTTAGCGAAGGGACCAATGCGCGGCTGAAGCACGTCCTTAGCGCCCCATGCGCAAGCTTCCGCTACTCAGAGACGTTTTAAGGCATGGGCAAAGTGGGCTCTGGCCCAGGGCCCCAGGCTTTCAGGGGCCCCCTGATAGAGCCAGCTATGTTCTGCAGAGTCTTGCCCTGATGACCTTAAATAATTTTTCAACAGATTGTTGTCAACAGCGTTTTTCTATAATTTATTTTAAATGTGTAAGAGTCTATTACAGACATTTTGCAGACAAAATGTGTTTATGTTTCATGCAACATTCATATAAAAAGTTTCTTTTAGATCAATACAGGACTTCACATATGAGAAACGGGGCGTGACAGAGATTATTAGCAGTAATATTAGTGAGCTGCTGCTGTGTTACAACACAGTCACTATCCCTGAATATTAGATGCAAACACCTTTAAAATTTGGACAAGAGTGCCTGTGCACTGTCATTGACCTGACCAAAAAGGGTATGAAAGAGCTGAAACTGGATCATAAATTCAAAGCTTTTCAGAACAGGGGCCCCCAAATACGTTTGGCCCAGGGCCCCCAAAATCCTTAAAATGTCCCTGCCGCTACTATTGGTCCCAGTAAGTGCGAATGCCGACCCGACTGTTTGGTATGGAGGGGAAAACTGTTGCAAGTTCATTCATCTTCATAAATTAGGTTAATTTACAGGCAATCTGCTTGTTCAGCAATGGCTTACACTTTTTTAGTTGACAGCCAGACATTAATCTTTATTCAATCTTCCCAAAGTAGATCATAAAAGAAACACACATAACAAGAACACACAATAAAAACATGGTAAAATATGCAACATTAGAAAACGTTAACAAAGTATGTTAAAAACACGCAAAAGCCATCCGCAATAATATGCATTAAAAACTTCCTCTTGAAGGGGGCAAAAGTGCAGGGGACACATTTCAGCAACATAATAAAAAGCCTAGAACGTAAAGTGCAGGTGTGCCCACTATGACTACATTTGGAACAGCATGCTCCTCTTCTGAGGTAATATGCACTTCAAAAAACAAGCAACAGAGTAGCAAGTGTCTTGTGAACGTGTCCACCCCTCCTGCCGACTCCTGGGACAGTATAAGCAAACACTTAAGTCAATTGTTGGATAGCCACACTCAACGCGGCCTGATCCATAAGGAATTTATTTATTTATTTTATTTGATGAGTTTTATATAGCGCTGGCTAGACCCGGAGGTATCAGAGCGCTTTACATAAGGAAACGACGCGTTGCAAGTTACAAAAATTCACATAAATTACAGAATGATTACATAGTCAAGACAGAAGTTACTAGCGAACACAGAAAACAAGACCCAAAAAGACCAAGAGAGCTGGAAGTCCACAGGGAGGAGACAGCAGCGGAGAAAAAGACGAGACATATGTCCGAGGTCCGGCTGGGTAGGTGACAGCCATAGCGGTGAGCCGGAGCCAGTCTCCCCTATAGCTGTCGGTGCAGCTCCACCGGGAATCAGCCATGACATCTCTTTTCATAGTACATCAACATCCGGGGCTTTCCGTTTTAAATGGTCCTATACAATTATTCACTGTTATTGCATCAGTGAAACGTGGTGTGATGACTAGCCGTCCCTTGTTTGTCACAATACCAGTTGTGCCAAGTTTGCCAGGTCTATGCATGATGAGCTCCTCCAGTCCAGGTTTTTTCTTTGAATTTTGGTTCTTGTAGTTTGGTTTATGCCATTATAAAAAAAGAACTACAAGTCCCAGAATTTAAAAAAACTGGCCTGAACTAGCACATCATGCATGGACCTGGGAAACTTGGCTGCTATGGACCAGCAGCCATCTTTTATGAATAAGGGTTCCCTGCTTTATTCTTTGTTGTTACACTCTGACCCGAAGCAATTGCGACCCCATCTTCCATTCTTGTGTCACTGTGCACTTTTTTGCTCCGGATCAGCCTACGGAAAGTAGGTTTAGTCATTCACCGTAGAAGGGTTTCTCAGGGGCCGTCAGTAAGAAAAAGGTGCAGCTGTCAGCCCTTTAAATACCAGCGACGGCTCATCCGTTATAGCAGTGGAGTGTCGCCCCACATGCTGTGAACGCAGTAGACACACACATTAATAAAATGGCAATAAATACCATTTTATTATAATGTGTCGCAGGCTCACACTGTTACAGCGCGATGGCAGGGGACGGGGCTGATTAGTGCAATTGCACTATTTCTTCAGCCCCTGCCAGTGCGCATGTCAGATTGGCTGGCTGGCTGTCTAGAGCTGGCCAATCTGACACACGCCCTTCAGAGCTAATAATCCCAGGGCAGAGAAACAGCCGAGGGATTGTAGCCACAGGCCCCCTGCCTCAAAATGAGTGCTGGGTAAGCCTGCTCCAACCAATCCTGAAGCTCCGCTGCAGCTCCAGGATTGCTTGGTTTCTCTTTGCAGAAGGGAGGAAGTCCTTCCCTTTCTGCCCCTAGTCACCATCGAGGAGAGTGCCAGGAGAAGAGAGAGACCACAACCAGACCCTGCATGCCAGCAAACGCAACATATATGGTGAGGATTTTTGGCATCGCGGCCCACCATATTTTAATATTGCTGGCCGCTACTGTTAAATACTTCGGTAGCCATATCTTGGGAGGCAGCAGATCTCCCTTTGGTCATGATTTGTCCTTGGGCGATCAATCACCTTGTGGTCACAGAAGAAATACTAGTCACAGAGGTAAATATTGGTTGTAAACATACATTTTTGGCAGAAAATACTATTTGTACACATGCCTAGAATTCAGAAAACAGTTGACGGCGAGAATAAATGCATTAGTGATCTAAGAGTTGCTTTCCAAATGAGGAGCGCTTCGATTGACTTGGCTGAGAAGAATATAGGTGGAATCTGTCTAGTTCTTCAGCCAAAACAATGAATAAACTAAATTTTTTTTTTTTTTTTTGCAAACGGGCAATATGAACCGAGACTGGCAAAATATAGGAGTAATTCAGCAGCCAATAAACATGAGATCTGGCACTGAAGTGCACACCTTTTCTGATGCCAGTATACATGTGATCAGGAAAAAACGGTCACTCAGTGCAAGACAGACAATGAATGAAGTGGGCTGGCCCATTGCCCTTGCTGCATATTATGGTGGCTCACTCAAACTGTGAATGACAGATGAACACACCAATTGCTGAATTTGGTGGAACTAAAGCTCTTCTATATAGAAAGCTTTTAAAGATGTCTCTACTCCATGTCTAAACAAGCATTTGCAATGCAATTGGTCTCGCCTTTGGGACCTTATATGTGTTTCAGCACATTAGCCTGGGTGCTGAAACATCTACTGTTCTTTAACATGGAGGGAAACTAAGCACCAAACTGCGTGACATGCCAGGTATGGGAACACATGGAGAGAAATATTGCCTTTCAGCGGGAAATGGTATAGTCCAAAGCTCTGTTTTTAATATAAAATCAGGGCTTTCGGTGGTCATATCACTGAAAATACAAGGCTTGAAAAAAATATTATTGTCTGCGGGTGCTCGTGGAAGACAATTTCTATGGACTGGAATCTAGAGAATGCTAAAGTGATTCTGGTATTTTACTGACCTCTGCTGGTCGTTTTCTATCAAGACAGTTAAATAGAGGATCAGGCTGCTTTACACGCAACCTACTGCACATGTCACCGTCAATAACCACCGCTCAGCTACCTTTTCCCTCCGGCGGGGCACGAGGCAAGGTTGCCCGCTGTCCCCGCTGCTCTTCGCCCTTGTGTTGGAACCACTGGCCGTCTGGGTTAGGGGTGATCCAGAAATACGGGGACTGAAATGGACGGTAGATCACGAAGACCGCATCTCGCTTTACGCGGATGACATTCTTCTCTATCTGGCCTCACCTTCGGAATCCTTGCGGCGTGTACTGCACATATTCCACATATTTGGTGCCTATTCCGGATACAAGATTAATTGGTCTAAATCCCAGATGTATGCGCTATGGGGCGACCCCCCTCCAGTCCTCGGGGCTACAATATACCGGTGGCGTCTCAGTGATTTCGATACCTGGGTATTTTTGTGACCCCGGATACTAGCCTATTCTATGAACATAATCTGCTGGGGCCCCTTCAACATCTCAAATCGGATGTCCTACACTGGCGGTCTCTCCCACTTACCCTCTTGGGGCGAGCGTCACTTTTTAAGATGCTCGCGCTCCCGCGCTTCCTATATGCACTGCAGAACACCCCCATTACTATCCCAGACTCCTATTACTCCAGAATAGATAGCGTTGTGCGGGGACTACTATGGGAGGACCGTCCACCGCGTATAGCGATGACTAAACTCACTATGGGATGGTATGACGGTGGCATAGCACTACCAGACATGCAACTATACTACCAAGCTTCACAATTGACCGCAATAAATAGATGGGTGTTTGGTGCACATGACGATCCAAATTTCCGTACAGATCACTGGCTCCTGGGGCCGGGCGGTTACAATAGGGCACTATACACCAACCCCTGTAAGCTTAACTTAACGGGCCCTACAGCCCGCACGGTGGAGCTCTGGCATGGAGTCACGAGGAAATTGGGTTGACACAATCGCTTGACTAAAGCTACGCCTCTCTGGGAGCCCGACATGTTGGGACAGCTCAGTAAATGCCCTGGTTTTGATAAATGGGACACAATTGGTATATCCACAGTCGGAGACATGTGGGTGGGGGGGAAACTAGCCACGTTCAGACTAAGGGGCCGATTCCGATTCAGGCCGGAAATCTCCCCGACCGAGCCGGACCCGGAGAGATTTCCGACCGAATCGGACCATAGCAGCCCGACCGAACGAGTACGATGCGCACGTATGCTATCGGACTCGAGTTCGGTCGGACTCCCATTGAAGTCAATGGGAGCCAGTCGTACGACGCGTACACGGCCTCCCATTGACTCAATGGGCACGACGCGAACAAGGGCGCCCCCTACAGCGGGTTCGCGTCGATGCGGGGTCGCGCCGTACATGCACGATGTAGGGGGACCCATGGGTCCCCCTGTGTGCGACTCGCGCGCATACGCTTCCAGGGGGTACGACACGGACTCCCAAAGTGCAGCTCCGACAGCTCCTTGGAGCCGGACTGCGCGAGTCGGTCGGGAGCGGTCGAGGTGCGCATCGTACTGACCCGGCCGGGAGACGTCTCCATTGCTGCGGTGCGGAAGTCATCCCCGTGCGAGTCGGTCGGAGCGGTCGGGTCAGTACGATGCGCACCTCGACCGCTCCGACCGACTCACGCCAAAAATCAGTTAAAAATATATCATTTTATTCATATACATTTTTAACATTTTATATGAATAAAATAATATATTTTTAACTGATTTTTGTAGTACACTGAGCTTATGTAGATACTATCTTCCCATGTATAGGACTTGATTTTCACATGGTCCCTAGTTGCCTAGGAATGTTACTTTAGTCAGACTTATCTTGGGCTTTGCCAGTCTTCCCATGACGTCACAGGCCTCGACTGCTATGAAGATCAACATGCCCTGGAGGTCACCCGGCTGCTCTTCAAGATGTGATATGTGGACTAAAAGCTTACAGAGGTGGTTCCCTAATGTACAGTGATTTTTTTTTTTAAGTTGAAGCCATAAACCAATATTTTTTTTTTTTTTAATTTCTTTTTATTGAGATTTTAGTTAAGCATATATAATGCACAATATCATCAGCAACGATTCCATACAAAACAGTATAAACAGACTCATAACATGTGGCAACAATTACAAACCATGAAGCACTGACATGTGATTATAAATATAATGGATCGGATAGTATCATGCTGAGGTTCTACACATCATGAAGTTCACTTGCAACATTCTGTGGGGGCTCGTCCGTCGACACTGATCGTAAGTATTGCAGAAAGGGTTCCCATATATCAGCAGGTCTAGATGAGGAGGGGAGCTCCTCCACATACAGAATGAGTCGGTCCCGACAACTCGCCATGTCCTGGAGCCAAAGTGTAGTCGTTGGAGCTGACGTGCTCTCCCAAGTCATTGCCACCCTCCTTTTAGCCAACAGGAGAGCTACCCTCACCAGCCTGCCCAGAGCACCCTTCACAGTAGGCACCAATCCCAGCAAACAGATATGTGGAGAGAGTTGTAACTGTATATTAATCATTGTTGACAGTATGTGAAGCACTCCCACCCAGAATTGAGCCACCTTGGGGCATACCCATGATAAATGCCAGAAGTCAGCATCTGGTGCACCACGCCGCCTGCAGAGGTCATTATCCGGAAGACCATATTTATATAGTCTACTGGGGGTATAGTATACTTGGTGTAGGTACTTATAATGTATGATTCGAAGGTTACAGTTCGAGGTCAGGGTTCCTGTAAGTTGACAGCATCTCTCCCAGTCAAGCAGTGACAGTGGTGGGTCCAAATAAGTATTCCATACATCCAAGCTACGGTTGGGGGGTTGCGGTCTTTCCTCCCTGGCAGCGCGATATAGTTTGGTAAGTAGGTGGCGTCGTGTTGGGCTAAGAAAGAGAACTTGGAGGGTATTCAGGGTCGTGGGTTCTGTGGGGAAGGTATGATACAGCGTTTGCAGCGCCTTCTTTAGTCGAAAGACAAGGAAATTAAATAATGGTGTTTTATGCTGTATGAAGTCTAGGTCGTCAGCCGACAAAAAGGAGCCCTCCGGGAAAAGATCCTGCATTTTAACCATACCCACTTGATGGAAGGTGCGCAATGCCCCTGTCTCGTGTGTTACTGATACATCTGCGTGAAAAGCAATAGGTAAAAGAGGGAAGTATAGTGGTAGCTTACCGGCCAGTCGGCCAAGTGCCTGCCAGGCTTTGATAGTAGTGTCAATCGTGTTAATTTCTGTCCGGGGGGTCTCTCTCCTAGTAAGTGTCAGTATGGAGCTTAACGGGACAGGATGGGCGTCACCGTCCTCTATCGCTACATGTGGGATGAATTCATGCCCGCCTATCCAGTAGTGGGCATATTGGGCTTGTGCACAGAGATAGTACAGATATGGGTCCGGTACATTAAAGCCCCCACGTCTATAGTCCATGATGAGCGTATTCCATGATACCCGGGCCTGTTTGCCCCCCCATACCAGCCGAAGGAGCTGGGCGCGCAAAGTCCTAAAGAAGTGTTGAGTGAGCGTGATTGGTATGTTGCTAAAGAGATACAAGAACTGCGGCAATATTACCATTTTTATAAGCGCTATACGGTCAGCCAGGGACAGCGGAAGACGCACCCATCTATCGACCTGTTGCTCCAGATTGGCATACGCTGGGCCGTAGTTTGCCCGTATCACCGTGTCAGGATCTCCGTGTACCCAGACCCCCAGATATTTCACGGGGTCCGATGACCACTCAAGTGGGTATTCCAGGTCATGGGGCGTGGTACATTCTGTAAGCGAGACTACTACCGACTTGGACCAGTTTATTTGCAGTCCCGAAAACAGGCCAAAATGAATGAATTCCCGTAGCACAGGTGCCATGAAAGTGCGGGGTTCACGTAAGAATAATAGCATGTCATCTGCATACACGGAAATACTGACTGGACAGTGGGCGAAACGCAGAGCTGCGGCACGATGACGCTGGCGGACAACGCAGGCCAGGGGCTCAAGAGACAGAGCGAATAATAGAGGCGAGAGGGGACAACCCTGCCTTGTACCCCTTGTTATACGGAATGGGTCGGATGTGCAGCCTTCTACCCGAACACGTGCTATGGGGTTGGTGTATAATAAAGTTATCCACTGCACAAATATTGGGGGGAAGCCCATACGACGGAGAGTACCAAACAAGTAACTCCACTCAATAGAGTCAAATGCTTTAGTAGCATCGAGCATAACAGCCGCCGCCGGCAGTCTCGTTCTAGTATATGAAAGGTAGCAAAGAGAGCACGCAAATTATGAGAGGTGGATCGCGTGGGAATAAAACCAGATTGATCTGGGAGGACCAGTTTTTGCATCAACGGTTGTAACCTGGTGGCCAACAGTTTAGCCAAGATCTTGGCATCTATGTTGATAAGTGGGAGCGGCCGGTATGAGTCGCAGCTATGTGTAGGTTTATCCTTTTTAAGAAGGGTGATAATCAGAGCTTCCCGCATAGTGGGCGGTAGTGTACAGGAGTCAAAGGCTTCAGCATACATTTCTAAAAGGTAGGGCGTTATCTCCTCTGCATACTCCTTATAAAATTCGCCAGGGAAGCCATCGGATCCCGGAGCTTTATTGTTTGGTAGGGACTTAATAACCGCCCGGACTTCTTCCTCGGTGATCGGCTGACCGAGGTACTCCCGCTGACCGTCCGATAACCAGGCCAATGCTATGTCAGATAGATAGTCATGTAAGTCATCAATGTCTGTTTCCCCTTGTGAGGTGTATAGTGCTTCGTATGTGAGCCTAAATTGTTCCAGTATCTCCGATGTGGTGTAGTGGTCTTGTCCGGGGGTGTCCGTTATTTTGAATATAACCTGGTGCGTCATACGCTCGTTAATTTTCCTGGCTAAGTGCCGCCCGGGTCGTCCACCTTCCCCAAAAGCACGGGCTACATGTCGTCGGGAAATGTATTTTACCTCCCTTTCTGCCAGGTCAGTGTATTCTACCGTGCCCTCTTTAATGGCTGCTAGCGTTTGGGCGCAGGGCAGGGCCTCATAGTCCCGCTCCAGGGCATGTAACTTGTCCTCTATTTTGCTAAGTTGTCCCCGCAAATCTCTTAAAATGCCGGCAGACGTGCCGATGCACTTGCCCCGAATAGTGGCCTTGAAGGCCTCCCAGAGGGTCGATGCGCTGTCCACTGAGCCCCTGTTGTCCTCGAAATATTGTGTAACGGCATCCCGAATAGTCGTGGCATAAAGAGGGTCGAGTAGAGCCTCCGTGCGGAGGCGCCATGTGAAAGTGCGCCGAGTGGTGCATGGAAAGCGCATGGACACTAGTACCGGACTGTGATCAGACAAAGTGCGTGGCAACCCAGCTGTGTTGGAGACCCACCCGCTTGCCGACTCACTCAAGAGCCAATAATCTAGCCGGGACCAACTATTATGCACGGTGATATGGGTGCCCTCTCTCGCCTCCGGGTGACGCTGCCTCCAAACATCCAGTAAACCCAATTCAACCATAGCATCGTTAATAGTCCGCGCCGCCTTAGGTGAGTGTCCCCCCCTGCCGCCTGCTTTATCTTTCCCTGGGTCAAGGTGTGTATTGAAATCCTCACCCCACAATATCACAGCGTCTGGCCAGGTACGTAATTTGGAGATGAGTGTTGACAACTGTAATAAGTGTGCCAGCTAATTTCCCATGTACCATGGTAAATCGTCCAGCGTCATCAGTACAGGCATGAATCTCCGTGAAGGGCAAGTGTTTCTTAATTAATGTGAGGACCCCACGGGAGTAAGAAGAGTAGGAAGACGCTATACGATACCCCGCCCACTGGGATCCCGCACGACCGTCAGAGTGGGGCATGAGGTGCGTCTCTTGTAAGAGGGCGATAGCGACGTCATGTCTATCTAGAAACGCCAGAACCTGTCTTATCTTTTTCGGTGTATTAAGCCCCCGTACGTTCCAAGTTAGACAATTAACTACAGTGTGGTCAGAGTGTAGTGCGAAACTAGAACATAGCATGAGCATGACAATGCCGTGCAGTACACAATCATAGAGCTAGCAATCGAGAGGTTGATTAACCAATTGGCCACAAAACAAAACTCCCCAACACCCCCCCTCCCCTTCTCACCCCCCACCCACTTCAGCAGTCCCAACACGCCAAAGCCATCCCGAACCACCCGCAAAGCACCTTGAGAAACAGCCCAAGGGCAAAACAGTAGTGGGGAACACCCATAGGAGGGCGCAGGAACACAACAACCCTCCCGATGTGTTGGGAGGGGGCCGAGCTTTAGCAATAAAGTTGCCTGGCTAGCAATACAGAAGGATATCATAAACAAAGGAAAAGAACCCTCCTGATCTGGTGCAGACATACAATAGGTGAGTTTAAAGCAACACAACAGGACTAGGACTCATGGGTACCGCCCAATCCAACGTGACAATATATCACAGCAGTGAAAAGGAGAAAAGGAGCAACATAACAGAGCGGACTTTGTCTAGTCAATGGAATGCACCTTGAGGAGATGTAATGCAGGTCTCAACTCACGAATCCTGAGACCGGCTTCAAGGGTTCGCCCCTGCATCCGTGGAGCTGCCATCGTCCCCTGCCGCTGCAGCGGAGGAGCGGCTACGCTTGGTCAAAGTTTTCGCAAAGTCCATGGCCGCCTTGGGAGTGTTAAAGATCCGGGGTCTGCCATTATCGTCAATGCGCAAGCGTGCGGGATAGAGCATTGCATAAGTCACCTTGGCAGCAATTAGGATTTTTTTTACAGGTTGGTATTCGCGACGAGCCTCCTGTACTGCTACCGTGAAGTCTGGGTAAAAGGCAAGTTTATTACCCTCATGGGTGATATCACCTCTATCCCGAGCCAGTCGAAAGATGGCGTCTCGATCCCTATAATTTAAGAGACGGGCTATGATGGGACGAGGCGGTGCGCCAGGAGGAGGACAGGCAGCCAGGGATCTGTGCGCCCGCTCAACAATTAGCACTTTGGAGAACTGTTCAGTGCCGAAGATGTCGCAAAGTAATTTCTCAAGGTATGTCTCCAATCGGTCTGTATTCGTAGATTCAGGCAGACCAATAAGGCGCCAATTGTTGCGACGCGACCTGGCCTCTAAATCCTCGTTCCGTGCTTGAATTACAGCGAGCACCTTTTCCATGGAAGCTGTTTTCGCGGTCACCTGCTGTAGGCCATCCTCCGCGCCTGAAATACGTGTTTCTGCCTCCCCAAGGCGCATCGCATGTTTGTCGAGTTTCTGCGACATGTGGTCCATACGAAGGTTTAGATTATCGATCTTACCATCGATGGACTGGAGACTTGCTTGAACAGCGAGAAGGGTTTTGTCTATACTGGACAGCCGGTCACTAGGACCATCGAGTTCCGAGTCCGAAGCCACCTGCTGCGATGACTTGGTGGAGCGGCGAGGCTCAAAGGTGAGACGCGGTTGATTGCGCTCTGATTTCCCCATGGTAGCGCAGCCGGGACTGCCTAAGGAGCTGCACAGGCGCTATCTGGCGGTGCAGGCACGTCCGCCCGCAGCACTCGCAGATGTGTTATAGGTGATGATCAGTAGCTGCCAAGCCAGCGAACTGCGGGGAATCTATACCAGCAGTAGGCGGCAGGAGGAGCCCACCAGCGCCCACAGTGCTCCCCGCCTCACCCAACAGCGATCCACAGGTAGAAACCAGGTATCAAATCCCACCACTCCTCGCAAAGGCAGACTAAGAGGGGGTCACGGAGCCGAAGAGGATCCAGCAGCAAAGCACGACAGGCGGGAAGCAGAGTCCAGTAGCGCACACAGATGGCACCCTCGCCGATGTCCCGCCAGGAAAGCGGTGATCAACCCACTGAGGCCGCACAAGCCGGCCGGGCATTACATGGATCACTCCACCTCTGCGGTACGTGTTCCCAGGGGCCCAGTGGCAGGCCAGACCCCAGCGCACACAGCTCCACCGCAGATCGCCGCAGGGGGTCGAGGATATCTCAGTTCCCAGGCCGGAGCACCTCTGCAGGGCAAGCGCACAGGACGGCACAGTCAGGATCCAACGCAGAAAAGTGTCCCAGCACCCGTCTGCCTGCAGTTAGCCCATGAGCACACCAGGATATGGGAGCCGGCGGCGAGGGGACGTGTAGGCCGCAGCGGCCGTTATCAAAGGCCGATAAGGGAGGGGGGGGGGCACGCACCACAGTTCGCGCCCGGAGCCGTCACCACCCGTCAGCAGGTCGGAGCAGGAGCGCCGGCCCGGACCCACCGCCAGGGCGCTCAATCACCGCAGGGGAGAGGCAGACCCAACAGCCCGTACCATGAAGGCCACACGAGGCTCGGCAGCGACGGCCGCGGTCTTTGTGACAACGCAGCCACTACCGAGGCACGTCACAGCTCGAACCGAACGCGCGGTCCCCACAGCACCCGGCCACCAGCGACACCTCCAGCTCCCCCCGGACAGGCCACAGTGTGTTCCGCGCCGCACTCACCGCACTAACGCCGCCGGGTCCCGCACCGGGCCGCCATGATGGTGCCGCAGGCCTCAGCTGTAGCGGCTCCGCTCTCCGCAATCTTCACGTATACGAGGCGTCGCAGGGCACTGAGATGTAGCCCTCACAGTCCGCCACCGGGCCGTTTCTTTGGAGGGGTCGATGTCCCCAGGAAACCAGGATAATGGTCGGATATTTGGCTCAGCCTGCGGAGCTGCTCTACGGAGCGGCCATTTTGCGTTGCGCTCTCTAGCGCCCCGCCATAAACGAATATTAATTATAAAAAACACATGTGACGGTCAAATTTGAGCTAGAGTATTGGAACATGAACAGTCACTTTGAAGGCCTCACCCTGGTGAGCTGTGCTCAAGGCACACAAGGAAATAGGCAAACCGGTCTCTCCTTGTTAACAGTCTTTACATCAAACTCACGACATCTACATTTCAAATGAAGACATCATTTGCATTTACAGCTTCATTGTATCAAGGCTGGCAACTTCTTGCAAACACGGTGTACACAGCTCTGTTTGTGCTTTTTCTAGATATTTCCCCCCTTACCTGAAGAGTGTTTACAAATGTTAACAGACAGAGCGTTGGGAATGGCCCCATACCATGCATGCTGCCCCCAGCTGTTCTATGTTTGCAAAGTGTGGAAATTACTAATTTCTCCTGTCATTAAAAATGTCAGCGCAATGAAACACTTTGAAAGTGTGTCATTGTATCTGTAGCTTCCACCTCAGGAAATCTTAAAGTTGAATATCTTAACATCGAATATTGCCGAAAAGCTAGAAAATCACAGTGCACCTTTTCAAAGAAAAATATCTTTCCAGTGTTTTTTTTTTTACATAGTGTATGTAGGTTACCTTTCCTGATTCTTTTCTTAAATGATCCCAATTAGTTTTTAAAAGCAAACCTAAGCAAATAAGTGGGCTAAATAGGCTTTTTTTGTACATTTATTTCTTTAAATAGGAAACAAGCATGAAATGAGTTTAGAGCTGGCTGCAGCCTCATTATGGGAGAAGTTGATTCTGTCTTAAAAATCAATACAGATGTTGAGGAGAGAATTAAAAATTTGCGAACATTCGTGACAAGAATTTTCAGTTCTATTAAGGACACGGAGGCGAGGATTATGCTTCTCATTTCTTTACTAGAAACTCAGCAGCCAATGAAAACATAGTAACAAAAGTCACATGACCAACAATAGAGTACTATGGTATATAAGGTCCCAGCACAATCATAGTGTCCTCTTTCTTTGTAACCATAGCAGTTAAGTCCATTCACGACCTGCTCTTGAAGAACAACCGGCGGACGAGAACTTCTCCAAATCAGTAAACTGAAGGCTCTACGGGGCTACACTTCCGAACTGGGACACGGCCCAGGAACTCCAACCTCGTGGTACCACGAAGAACTGTACAATACTCAGCAGCAGCTGCACGATTATTCAGGCTTTACTTAGTATCCGCACCTGGAATAATAAAAGGGTACCCCGTAATAGCCATCCATCACCAAAAGGCGAAAACATTGAAAGCAGAAGAAAGGGTGGGAGAAAAAACCAGACATGTGCATTATAAAATAGCATGATTGAACAGACAATATGTCATACATCATAATTTTGGGTGGGATAATCCTCGCCTCCGTATCCTTAATAGAACTGAAAATTCTTGTCACGAATGTTCGCAAATTTTTAATTCTGTCAGGACCGGAGGCTCCGATTATGCTTGTTCAAAGCTTAGCCACCACAACAGAAGCAACATCAACAATCGGTTTATAATAAAAAGCTTTAAATGTACTCTCTGTAGACCAGTCAGCTGCGTTCATAATGTCTGACAAACTGACACCAGCTGAAAAGGCCTTGGACGCCATCGCTCCACGAGCTGAATGGGCCCCAAATTTTGAAACGTCAATACCCGCTTCGCCCATGAGCCAACGCATCCATCGTGACAATGTGGCTGGAGTCACGGGGCGAAAGGGTTTCTGAAGAGCAATCAATAATTGACCCTGCATATCTGTTCGGAATTCGGCAGTACTTACTTCATAATCCTTGACACACTGTACAACACACAATTTCGTATTATTAGGAAATGCTGGGTAGGAGACTGAGGAAGTATTACACTTAGGGGCACATGCATCAAAGGTTTTTGCGATCGCAAACGGTGCGATTCGCAAAAATCGGCCGTTTGCGATCGCAAATTGGCCTTTGGAGATGCATGAAAGTGTTTCCTATGCGCAATTTAAGAATTTGCAATTATTTGCGAATTCCTAAATTGACAGATTTAAGGAATCGCAATTTGCGATTCCTTAAATGCAATGCTAGAAGCACTTTCAAATAGCGATTTCAGCTATTTGGGACCTGCAAATTACAGACAAATCAAACTTGTCTGTAATTTGCAAAAACTTGAAAAATGCACTAAAATGCATTTTTAAAGTTTTAGGTTACACACACACATGCCCTTGGGGCATGTGTATGCGCAACATGGGTGCACATCACAATTTCAGGGTGCAACAGGGTGTCATTTTGACACCCTTGCATCCTTGAAATTGCATGAACAATCTGCGAGTACCTACTGGTACTCGCAAATTAAGCATGTGATCTCAATTCATTCCTAGGGGCCTGTAGGCCCTAGGAATGAATGGGACGGCATTCTTTAATTGCGACTGCAATTTACGAGTCGCAATTAAGGAATGTTTAGGAATCGCTATTTTATAGCGATTCCTACATGCATAGGCTTTGCGTATTCCTTAATTGCGATTCCTTAATAATCGCAATTAAGGAATCGCAAAAGCCTACCTTGATGCATGTGCCAGTTAGTCCTCCGCGAGATATTGAATGATACCCCTTCTGGGGAAAAACGGCGCCCTGCTAAATCCAGGGCTCTAACATCTGAAACTCTCTTGCAAGAGACAAGGCAAAGCAACATAGTGAGCTTAGCAGATAACTGTTTCCGAGAAAGATATTTGTTAGAAGGCCAAGATTCCAGAAACTTCAGGACAACCGAAACATCCCATAAGTGAGAGTACTTTGGACACGGGGGTTTAACCATTCGAACGCCTCTGAGCAGTTTACACACCAACGGATGCTCACCAATTGGTTTGCCATCCACGGGTACATGCCCTGCGGAGATGGCCGAACGGAAGTTGTTCACCGTCCTGTATGCTAGGCCCGAGGATGCCATTGAAGCCAGAAAATTCGCTGCTAAAGAGACATGTGCTGTAGCGGGATCCACGTCCCGTTGAGAGCACCAATCACACCACCGTCTCCAAGAGGAAGCATATCGTTTGTGAGTGTTGGCCGACCAGGCCTCGTTGATGAATTTATCAGCTTCCTTTGAAAGGCCCGGGAATTTCCATCTGTCCCTGAAACCCGCCAAGCTACCAGAGGAAGTTGGCCTGACTCTATTAACGGATGAGGGTTCTGTAGAGGGTCCCGCAACAGGTTCCGTAATCGCAGAAGAAGAATTGGAACCGCACAGAGCATTTCCAGAACCACTGGGAACCACGCCTGTGCCCTCCATAGTGGAGTGATAAGAATCAATTCCGCTCGATGACGTCTGGCCCGCGCCAGAACCCTGGGGATCATCATGAACGGAGGGAAGGCATAACAGGGATGACGGCCACTCTTGAAGGAACGCATCCATGGCCAGGGCCTCCGGGTCCGGACGCCAGCTGTAAAACCTGGGCACTTGCCTGTTGAGGCGGGACGCAAACAGGTCTATGTGGCAGGGACCCCAAAGGTCGATCAGATTCTGGAACACCCGAGGGTGTAGCATCCAGTCGCTGAAATCTTGCAAGTGACGGGAGTGCCAATCTGCCACCTCGTTGCTGTAGCCCGGAAGATATTCCGCCACTACCGAAATTCTGTTCTGGAGGCAAAAGTGCCAGAAGTCCTTGGCAATTTCTGCCAGCATTCGGGACTTCGTGCCGCCCAACTTGTTCACATATCGTACCGCCGAAATGTTGTCCATCCGAAGGAGGATACAACAGTCTGTTTTCTGAGGTGACAGACAACGAATCGCAAATGAACCAGCCAAGAGTTCCCGGCAGTTGATATGCAATGAAAGTTCTTCCGACGACCAACGGCCACCCGTGGACAACTGGCCGCATCGGGCTCCCCAACCCCACCGGCTGGCATCGGATTCGATCACTATATCCGGAGTCGATCCGAACAGGGCTCGACCGTTCCAAGCCTCCATGTGGTGTAACCACCATATCATCTCGAGCCTTGCCTCCTCTGAGAGGGGAATCATTTCCAAGTAACTGATGCCTTTTTGAAGATGTCGTATTTTCAGCCGTTGAAGGGCCCGGTAGTGAAGGGGACCCGGGAAGATCGCCTGTATTGAGGAAGCTAGTAAGCCCACTATCCGGGCTACGGATCTCAAAGACACCATTTGCTTGTGAAGTGTCGACCTCAATTCCCTCTTGATTGACCTGATCTTTTGCATCGGTAAAAGGAGCTGACAAGTCAGGGAGTTGACAAGGAAACCCAGAAACTCGATCGATTGCGACGGGATCAACATTGACTTCTGTTGATTCACAATGAACCCGAGACTCTGTAAGAGATTGTTAGTCCATTCGAGGTGCAAGATGACTAGTTGGGGGCAGTTCGCCATCAAGATGATGTAGTCCAGGTAGACAATCAAACAAACTCCTCGTGCCCTCAGAGATTCTACCACCGGACGGAGGAGTTTCGTGAAGCACCACGGTGCTGACGAAAGGCCGAACGGGAGAATCCTGTACTCGTAAAAAATCCCCTGCCAGAGAAACTGCAGGAACCGCCGATGAGGGGCGAAGATCGGGATGGATAAATACGCGTCCTTCAGGTCCAGACGGACCATCCAGTCCCCCTCGCGGAGGAGATCGCGCAAAAGATGGATGCCCTCCATCTTGAAGTGACGGTAGATTATCCAGGAATTGAAATCTTTTAAATTTAAGACCAGTCGGGATCCCCCTCCTTTCTTCTCCACTAGGAAAACATTGCTGCGAAAACCGTGAGGGTGGAGAGTCGAAACCACTATGGCCCCTTTCTGAATTAGCGAGTCTATTTCTGCGGAGATAAAGGTCTGATCGTCTTAGGAAAAAAACATCTGTAGAGGGGGTCTGTTCTGGGAAGGATGGTCGTACAGTTCTAATTTGTACCCCTGCACGGTTTCCAAGACCCATGCATCTTGAGAGATCGTGCGCCAGTTGTCTAGGAAAAACTTCACCCTGCCCCCCAAGATTACCTCTGAACAGGGAATCAGTCTCACCTGTAGATCCGGAATCTTGTTGTCCGCCTGAATTGCCTCCAAATCTGCCTTTGCGGAATCTATTCCTTGGATAGAAGGAGGAGTTGTTACTGGAGTTGTGGTCCTGATAACCTCCTCGTTGCTGGCCGCGCGGGGCGCCTTGGTTATAACCCCGGCCGAATGAGCGCCCTCAAAATCGTCCGGCCCTGCCGAAAACCGGGCGGAACGCCCGTCTGAGGGACCCTTGGGCTTTGTCAAGACCGCTGAACGTGGCAACAAACTTGGTCAATTCCTTGAGGAACGGCTGCCCGAAAAGCAGGCCCTGGGCCAGTGGGCCCGATTCAGACGTTGAGAGCTCTGCCAATTTGGGGTCTAGTTTCAACAAAATAGAATGACGATGTTCTGCAGACAGTGCACAGTTGGCATTGCCGAGCTGGCATACTGCCCTCTGGGCCCAACCGATGAGCTCCTCTGGATCAATCCCGAGTCCGGACTCTTGGGCCCTAAAGCCTAACTCAAGGATCTTTGTTAGAGGGCCGGTCACGTCCAACAATTTATCCTGACATGACCGCCAAGATCTATCAAGACCTTTCTTGGGATCCTTCGAATACTTCTTGAGGTAGGTAAGCATGGAGGGATCCACCTCGGGAGTTTCCGCCACCTTGCCTGCCAAATCGGGTCTAGGGCATTCCGAGCGAAGACGCGCCCGTACATCTTTATCAAAGGATTGGCGCAGATGAGACTGGACATAATCAGCCACTTCTTGGGGTGGCAGCCAGGCAGAGGAATTGGGTAGTAACCCAAGCAGAGTAGTCAGAACCAGTATATTTAACTAAATATAGTAATCAGGGGAGTGGTAGACCCCAGGCAAGCCAAGCGTAATCCTTGAAAGGACTAAGTATATTTTTAGGACGTGGAGGAGGGCTTGCCAACCACTCTAGGCAAAGCCTATGCAAATTCTACAGCCCCAACCGGTAGAATTAAGGTTTGGGACGTAATGGGAGCACTAGTGCTGTAATTAAAGTGCAAAAAACACACAACCCCGGGTCAAAGGAGCTAAAAAACACAGCTCCGGCGTTCTTTGAAGCCCCAGACAGAAAGGACAAGGCAAAATGGCCGCCGCGCATGCGCGGTAACAGCCGCACGCTAGTAATGAAAAGAGGACTGCGCGTCTACAGGAGACGCGCGTCCTCGCTCCCTGAAAACCTCCCGCTCCACTTGCTTACAACAGATGGCACAAGCGGGCTGCGAGAGCCCGATCGGAACCTGAACGCGTACGCCGGGAAGGGAAACAGCTGGAAACAAGGTAATGCGAGCGTTGAAAGTCGGAGCAAAGCTCCACATACACATCAATAGTGGCAATATAAAATCCTGAATATCAACAACCACAGCAGTGAAATAAGCCTAAAAGACATGCAAAATGCATTCAATGATATACAAAACGATAATAGTAGCATATAGTTCAATAACCCTTACACTAAGCAACAAAGCACAAGGAAGGGAAAAGCACTTAACTGGCTGCGGAGCAGCAAAGAAAGAGGACACTATGGTTGTGCTGGGACCTTATATACCATAGTACTCTATGGTTGGTCATGTGACTTTTGTTACTGTGTTTTCATTGGCTGCTGAGTTTCTAGTAAAGAAATGAGAAGCATAATCGGAGCCTCAGGTCCTGACATAGAATTAGAAAATGAGTAAGAAAGGAATGCATCTATAGCCATAGATATAGTGAAATAGTAAAAATTGATATGTAAAGAGGTTTGAAGTATATCCATTTCGTTTATGATACAAAATCAATGTAAAACATTGAACTGTTCATTTTTTTTGTCAAACATTAGTGCCAAACAACATGTATTCGTGTCAGTAAAGTAAAGCACAAAAAAGACGGTTATATCTAAGGATGTAACAGGTGTCCCCAAGGGGGTTTAGTAACAAAGGGGCTTATTTACAAGCCCCTTGCGCTGCCGGTACGTCACTTTTTCCCATATTAAAAGTGACAGACCGGTGGCGCAAGGGGCTTGTAAATAAGCCCCAAAGCCTCATGGTTGCCATGTTCCATTCTGCAAAACAGACATTTACATACAAGGCTATTGATCATAAACATATCAATCTGTAAGGAAGACATGGAGGTCCGGGTCTACATTGCGACGACAAACGATCGGAACAACGCGGGCAGAGCTACGCATGCTCCAACAACACAAGTGCTACCACGGTTGCCTTAACCACGCATGTGGATGGTTAAGGCAGGGTGTGGTCTAGCTGCTGCCTGGAGTGGGCAGAAGCAGGAAGGATCGGCAGGGATGCGGTGAGGTAAGAGGAGTTGGGGCCAGGTATTAGGGGGGTGGGGGCTAGTTTTTAAGGGTTGGGGTAGTTTTTAGGCCTGGGGGTCGGGGTTGTTTTCAGGGCTGTGGGGGTCTGGGAAGTGTTTAGGTCTCAGAATGATCAGGGTTGTTTTTAGGGCTTAGGGGAGGGTGGGGTAGTTTTTTGCGCTTTGGGGGGACGTTTTTAGGGCTCGGGAGAGGGGGTTGGGTTTCTGGAGGTAGGGGGTAGTTTTAGGTCTCAGGGCAGGGGTTTGGGGGGCGTTTTAAGGCTCAGGGTAGGGGAAGGGATCGGGATACTTTTTAGGGCTTGGGGGGCAGGGTAGTTTTTAGGGCTCGGGGAAGTTTTTAGGGTTATGGAGAGGGTGAGGGAGTTTTTAGAGTTTGGGGGGCAGGGAAGGTTTTAGGGCTCGGGGGAGGGGGTTGATTTTCAGGAAGGAGGGGGTTGCTTTCGGTCTCAGGGTGGGGGGCAGTGGTCGGAAGGTATAACTTACCTGATAAGTCTTAACCACACGTATGTCTTTACCATACATGCCTTAACAATACATATTTTGTTGTAAAGGGAATCCCTCTGCGTAGTGGAATCAGCTACTAAACTGCACCCACAAATGCTTCGATAAAGCAACTTTACATGCTAAAATGCATATAACCAATTCACAAATATCAGCCAATGAGAGAGGTGATGATTTTGGGATCCCCCTAACCTAGGGGGAGGACCAAGCAGATGCCTTGAACACAAAGAGCACATCATGCTGAACGATTCAGTGGTGGTCCCATCGTGTTAGGACCACCCCAAGCACAGTTATGGGCAAAAATACAATCCCAACCAAAGGCTCTGCAAAGCATTATGGGATGAGATTAGCAGTGGGCAGTGAATATTATAGTATCCAATATCAAAATAATTCTACAAAGAGCTGCAGTTCAACTCGTCGTTACTAGGTGTCCCTCACGAGTCAAATGCAAAAGCATTGAAATTATTACATCAAGCTGCAGTTCCACTAGTCGTTACTAGATGTCCCTCACGAGTCAAATGCAAAAGCATTGAAACCCTTTCATGAAGCTGCAGTTCCACTAGTCGTTACTAGGTGTCCCTCACGAGTCAAATGCAAAAGCATTGAAACCCTGAGCTGAGAGCTAATACTATAAATTCTACAAAGAGCTGAACTGCAGCTTCATGAAAGGGTTTCAATGCTTTTGCATTTGACTCGTGAGGGACATCTAGTAAGCGCACGCCGACTGCATTCACTATGGCCCAGGATTGATGGTCTATGGCACGGGTACTCATAGTACGGCCCGCGGACCTTGCAGATACCTACCTGTGTTTTTTCTTCTTTTTTTTTTGTAAGTGCCAGCAAACACCGCTGGTTGCAGCAGCGCTCTATGGGGGCCGGGCGATTCTTTAAAAAACCATTCACTTGTTAATGAGGCTTTGTTGTATTTCACCTCTTTTTAGCGCCCCTGCATCTCCATGCAGTATTTTAAAGACCTGAGGCTGTGAAGTACTCGGGTGCGGCTGTGTGTGTGCCCGGGAAGCTGCCTCAGCCCGGGCTGACACACACGCGGGGTGACGTGACAGAGCGAGGGAGACAGACAGACAGAGGAAGGGAGACAGAGAGAGGGAGACAGACAGAGGGAGGGAGACAGAGAGAGAGAGAGACAGAGGGAGACAGAGAGAGAGGGAGACAGAGGGAGGCAGAGGGAGACAGAGGGAGGGAGTCATGGGGAGACAGAGGGAGGGAGAGGGAGACAGACAGAGGGAGACAGAGGGAAGGAGACAGAGAGAGGGAGACAGAGAGAGGGAGACAGAGAGGGAGACAGAGAGAGGGAGACAGAGAGGGGGAGACAGAGAGGGGGAGACAGAGAGGGGGAGACAGAGGGAGGGAGACAGAGAGAGAGACAGAGGGAGAGAGACAGAGGGAGGGAGACAGAGAGGGAAACAGAGGGAGACAGAGGGAGACAGACAGAGGGAGGGAGACAGAGGGAGGGAGACAGAGGGAGGGAGACAGAGGGAGGGAGACAGACAGAGGGAGACAGAGAGAGAGGGAGACAGAGGGAGACAGAGAGAGAGGGAGACAGAGGGAGTCAGAGGGAGGGAGTCAGGGGGAGGGAGAGGGAGACAGACAGAGGGAGACAGACAGAGGGAGACAGACGGAGGGAGACAGACGGAGGGAGATAGAGTGAGGGAGACAGAGGGAGACAGACAGAGGGAGATAGAGGGAGGGAGACAGACAGAGAGAGAGAGAGGGAGGGAGGGAGGGAGAGAGAGGGAGGGAGACAGAGGGAGGGAGACAGAGGGAGGGAGACAGAGTGAGGGAGACAGAGGGAGGGAGACAGAGAGAGGGAGACAGAGAGGGAGACAGAGAGAGGGAGACAGAGGGAGAGAGAGAGAGAGGGAGACAGAGGGAGGGAGACACAGAGGGAAACAGAGGGAGACAGAGGGAGGGAGACAGAGAGAGGGAGACAGAGAGAGGGAGACAGACAGAGGGAGACAGAGGGAAGGAGACAGAGAGAGGGAGACAGAGAGAGGGAGACAGAGAGGGGGAGACAGAGAGGGGGAGACAGAGGGAGGGAGACAGAGAGGGAGACAGGGAGAGAGAGAGGGAGACAGAGAGGGAAACAGAGGGAGACAGAGGGAGACAGACAGAGGGAGGGAGACAGAGGGAGGGAGACAGAGGGAGGGAGACAGATAGAGGGAGACAGACAGAGGGAGACAGACAGAGGGAGACAGAGAGAGAGGGAGACAGAGGGAGGGAGTCAGGGGGAGGGAGAGGGAGAAAGACAGAGGGAGACAGACAGAGGGAGACAGACAGAGGGAGACAGATGGAGGGAGATAGAGGGAGGGAGATAGAGGGAGACAGACAGAGGGAGACAGACAGAGGGAGACAGACAGAGGGAGATAGACAGAGGGAGATAGACAGAGGGAGATAGAGGGAGGGAGACAGACAGAGAGAGAGGGAGGGAAACAGAGCTAGAGGGAGGGAGGCAAAGAGAGAGGGAGGGAGAGAGAGGGAGGGAGAGAGAGGGAGGGAGACAGAGGGAGGGAGACAGAGGGAGGGAGACAGAGAGAGAGGGAGACAGAGAGAGAGGGAGACAGAGAGAGAGGGAGACAGAGGGAGGGAGACAGAGGGAGGGAGACAGAGGGAGGGAGACAGAGAGAGGGAGGAGGGCGACAGACAGAGGGAGACAGACAGGGAGGAAGGCGACAGACAGAGGGAGGGAGGGAGATAGAGGGAGACAGAGGGAGGGAGACAGACAGACAGAGGGATACAGAGGGAGGGAGAGAGAGAGAGGGAGGGGGAGAGAGAGAGGGAGGGAGACAGAGAGAGGGAGGGAGAGAGACAGAGAGAGGGAGGGAGACAGAGAGAGGGAGACAGAAAGAGAGAGAGTGAGACAAACAGAGTGAGTGAGACAGAGAGAGGGAGGGAGAGAGAGGGAGGGAGAGAGAGAGGGAGAGAGAGAGATAGCGAGAGAGAGGGAGGGAGAGAGAGAGAGAGAGAGGGAGGGAGACGGAGAGAGAGGGAGGGAGATGGAGAGAGAGGGAGGGAGACGGAGAGAGAGAGAGGGAGGGAGAGATAGAGAGAGGGAAGGAGACAGAGCGAGAGAGAGAGAGAGAGAGATAGATAGATAGAGAGAGAGAGATGTGTGTATGCCGGGTCTGGTGGCTCAGTGGACGAAGGCATCCGCTGCAGGGGCCTGTGTTCAACCTCATGGTCATAGTTATATTTTTTTGCTCTAGCCCCGCCCCCTCCCCCAATGACCCCGCCCCCACCGGTGCGGCCCTCGGCCACAAACCACACTGTAAATTTGGCCCCCGAGAGAAAGTTTGTGAGTACCCATGGTCTATGGGGTGCCACCACGGAAACGGGAGGCTCCGCCACTGATTCGAGGGAAGGCCTGCTGGCCGTGACTCTAGGGAACATTTGGGTGCAGCCAGGGTTTGTGGAGGGTGACCTCTGCACTTCGGAGAGACAAAAGGCAAAAATAAAGCCAGCAGGGAAGTAGGACATTTACAGGATGTTCCCTACTGTGAGGCAGAGCGTTCGTGAAACCAACGGAGGAAGAAGTGCTGTCATTAAGGGAATTATTCCCTACAAGTAAGCAGAACGTGAACTTTTCTTTTGAAGTATGGATTAAACAACTTTTCCTCCAATATCCATTACACCGATATTGCACATGTTGGAATTGAGGGGAATACCGCACTGCATTTTAAACACCAATATTAAGCATTATGGGTAATTGAGTCCAATGATGGACAGCACTGACAACATGGATACAAAGTTGGAACTCTGTTGAGGAACGATTGCATGATGCAATTAAATGTGAGTTCAGCTACTGAGTGTATTCAAGTTGTGAAGAGCATGCACTGGAAAAATAATGACATTGAAAAAAGGTTATATTGAAACTGCAGATGCGTGTGGTGTCCCCCTTCGCTGTTTACTATCACAGCATATTTAAGGTGGGAACAGCTGCGCCTCGGGACTGCATATGATTAAGGGCGGTGTACACTCGAAACGCGTTATGCTGAATTCCGTGACTGCTGTCTTTGAGAAATAAAAGCAATTTTGTTACTTACCTCTCCGAATGGTGGGCTTCTACTTGCTGCAATTGCGGTATGGTTTACATGTGGAATGTTGAGGCGGTGACGACGCCAAGAAGCCCCGACCCATCTGGAAGGGCGCCTCTTTCGTCAAGGTACATTTGGATGTTTAGGTCTCGGCCTGCACCAGCGCTTGCGCTGGTCTGGCCGAGAGTTTTAGTAAGCGGGTTTTGGAAGTGCAAACACTGGCTTTCGGCTGGCGACCAGCTTGAGTTCACGATGGCGTGCACGCGCAGATGCCATCTGGGTTTCCTATCTCTTCCTCATTTCCTCGTCATGGCTCATTAACTCTCTGGACTCTGATATTTCAATCGCAGCAGCAGCTCACATTAAAACTGAGGGCCCTGGACTACAGTCACATGAAAAACAACAGCGATTAGCATTGAAATGCAAGCTTTTTTTTGTCTAGTTAGAAATATTGCTTCGGTGGGTTGATTTCACCTTATATCGCTATTTGTTTTATATTGGGAGTCACAGCCTAATTACCAGTATTTTTGTCTCTCACTTTTTATTTTTTATATTTATTCGCGCAAAGCACAAAGCTATATTTAAGGTTACTTTTTCCGCGTCACTTCTTCACTCTATTTAAACTCCACACCCCCACTCTTATTGTCTCTCTCCTTCTCTCTCTCTCCCCTCTCTAATTCTCTCTCTACTTAATTAACTCTCCCCTCTCTATCTTTTTTAGCCTTTCATTCTCTCTCACCCCTTTATCTGTTTCTCTTTCAAACTCCTTCATTCACTCTCTCCCCCTTCTTTCTCTCTCTCTATCCCGCTCCACTCTTTATTCTATGTACACCCTTTCTCTCTCTTTCTCTCTCACCACCTTCTCTAATTGGGCATTATATCTTCACTCTATCTCTCACTCGGCAACACCACAGCATCACTCAGCGCAACCACAGCATCAATCAGAGCCAGCACAGCATCAATTAGCGCCACCACAGCATCACTCAGCACCACCACAGCATCACTCAGCGCCACAACAGCATCACTCAGCGCCACAACAGCATCGCTCAGCGCCACCACAGCATCGCTCAGTGCCACCACAGCATCGCTCAGCGCAACCACAGCATCGCTCAGCGCCACCACAGCATCACTCAGCGGCACCACAGCATCACTCAGCGCCACCACAGGATCACTCAGCGCCACCACAGCATCGATCAGCGCCACCACAGCATCGCTCAGCGCCACCACAGCATCGCTCTGCGCCATCACAGCATCGCTCAGCGCCACCACAGCATCGCTCAGCGCCACCACAGCATCACTCAGCGCCACCACAGCATCGCTCAGCACCGCCACAGCATCGCTCACCACCACCACAGCATCACTCAGCGCCGCCATAGCATCACTCAGTGCCAACACAGCATCACTCAGCGCCGCCACAGCATCACTCAGCGCCAAGACAATATCACTCAGCACCACCACAGCATCACTCAGCGCCAAGACAATATCACTCAGCACCACCACAGCATCACTCAGCACAACAGCAGTATCACTCAGCAACACCTGAGTATCATTCAGCATCACCTCAGCATCGTCTCCGCAACAGTCACCACCACCACCACTACCACCTCAGCATCACTCAGCACCACCTCAGCCTGCTCTCGGAATCTGGCATCTGTTGATTCTCCCCTAGCGTCTGGCCGCTGCTAGTGTTATAATACAGGTACTAGTTCCCAACATTCACCCTCAGATTGTTTATGCCCCCTCAAAAAAAAAGCTTTAACAAACAACCATTGCAATAGGCAGAAACAAGTTGCCAGCATTGCAAGAACAAAAGAAAACTGAGGACATTTTTTATTGTAAATACTTTTTTTAATATGGTCGTTCAGTTTTACATAATGCCTTCTTGGTCATATATAAAGGAACAAAAATGCTTCTGACACTTATTTATTATAACTTTTCAGCATGCCGCACAGCAGCCACACTTCTCTACAGCACAGCTTGAAGACATTGGCAAAGTCAATAGCTCTGGCTAAACACTTATAAGGCCCCAAAGGCGAGACCTATTGGCTATGCCAATGCTTGTTTTGTAAAAGGCGCCCGCCGACTGCATTCACTATGGCCCAGGATTGATGGTCTATGCGGTGCCACCACGGAAACGGGAGGCTCCGCCACTGATTCAAGGGAAGGCCTGCTAGCCGTGACTCTAGGGAACATTTGGTTGCAGCCAGGGTTTGTGGAGGGTGACCTCCGCACTTCGGAGAGACAAAAGGCAAAAATAAAGCCAGCAGGGAAGTAGGACATTTACAGGATGTTCCCTACTGTGAGGCAGAGCGTTCGTGAAACCAACGGAGGAAGAAGTGCTGTCATTAAGGGAATTATTCCCTACAAGTAAGCAGAACGTGAACTTTTCTTTTGAAGTATGGATTAAACAACTTTTCCTCCAATATCCATTACACCGATATTGCACATGTTGGAATTGAGGGGAATACCGCACTGCATTTTAAACACCAATATGAAGCATTATGGGTAATGGAGTCCAATAATGGCAGCACTGACAACATGGATACAAAGTTGGAACTCTGTTGAGGAACGATTGCATGATGCAATTAAATGTGAGTTCAGCTACTGAGTGTATTCAAGTTGTGAAGAGCATGCACTGGAAAAATAATGACATTGAAAAAAGGTTATATTGAAACTGCAGATGCGTGTGGTGTCCCCCTTCGCTGTTTACTATCACAGCATATTTAAGGTGGGAACAGCTGCGTCTCGGGACTGCATATGATTAAGGGCGGTGTACGCTCGAAACGCGTTATGCTGAATTCCGTGACTGCTGTCTTTGAGAAATAAAAGCAATTTTGTTACTTACCTCTCCGAATGGTGGGCTTCTACTTGCTGCAATTGCGGTATGGTTTACATGTGGAATATTGAGGCGGTGACGACGCCAAGAAGCCCCGACCCATCTGGAAGGGCGCCTCTTTCGTCAAGGTACATTTGGATGTTTAGGTCTCGGCCTGCACCAGCGCTTGCGCTGGTCTGGCCGAGAGTTTTAGTAAGCGGGTTTTGGAAGCGCAAACACTGGCTTTCGGCTGGCGACCAGCTTGAGTTCACGATGGCGTGCACGCGCAGCTGCCATCTGGGTTTCCTATCTCTTCCTCATTTCCTCGTCATGGCTCATTAACTCTCTGGACTCTGATGTTTCAATCGCAGCAGCAGCTCACATTAAAACTGAGGGCCCTGGACTACTGTCACATGAAAAACAACAGCGATTAGCATTGAAATGCAAGCTTTTTTTTGTCTAGTTAGAAATATTGCTTCGGTGGGTTGATTTCACCTTATATCGCTATTTGTTTTATATTGGGAGTCACAGCCTAATTACCAGTATTTTTGTCTCTCACTGTTTTTTTTTAAATATTTATTCTCGCAAAGCACAAAGCTATATTTAAGGTTACTTTTTCCGCGTCACTTCTTCACTCTATTTAAACTCCACACCCCCACTCTTATTGTCTCTCTCCTTCTCTCTCTCTCCCCTCTCTAATTCTCTCTCTACTTAATTAACTCTCCCCTCTCTATCTTTTTTAGCCTTTCATTCTCTCTCACCCCTTTATCTGTTTCTCTTTCAAACTCCTTCATTCACTCTCTCTCCCCTTCTTTCTCTCTCTCTATCCCGCTCCACTCTTTATTCTATGTACACCCTTTCTCTCTCTTTCTCTCTCACCACCCTCTCTAATTGGGCATTATATCTTCACTCTATCTCTCACTCGGCAACACCACAGCATCACTCAGCGCAACCACAGCATCAATCAGAGCCAGCACAGCATCAATCAGCGCCACCACAGCATCACTCAGCGCCACCACAGCATCACTCAGCGCCACCACAGCATCACTCAGCGCCACCACAGCATCGCTCAGCGCTACCACAGCATCACTCAGCGCCACCACAGCATCGCTCAGCGCCACCATAGCATCGCTCAGCGCCACCACAGCATCGCTCAGCGCCACCACAGCATCACTCAGCGCCACCACAGCATCACTCAGCGCCACCACAGCATCGCTCAGCGCCACCACAGCATCACTCAGCGCCACCACAGCATCGCTCAGCACCACCACAGCATCGCTCAACGCCACCACAGCATCACTCAGCGCCACCACAGCATCGCTCAGCACCACCACAGCATCGCTCACCACCACCACAGCATCGCTCAGGGCCGCCACAGCATCACTCAGCGCCGCCACAGCATCACTCAGTGCTACCACAGCATCACTCAGCGCCGCCACAGCATCACTCAGCGCCAAGACAATATCACTCAGCACCACCACAGCATCACTCAGCGCCAAGACAATATCACTCAGCACCACCACAGCATCACTCAGCACAACAGCAGTATCACTCAGCAACACCTGAGTATCATTCAGCATCACCTCAGCATCGTCTCCGCAACAGTCACCACCACCACCACTACCACCTCAGCATCACTCAGCACCACCTCAGCCTGCTCTCGGAATCTGGCATCTGTTGATTCTCCCCTAGCGTCTGGCCGCTGCTAGTGTTATAATACAGGTACTAGTTCCCAACATTCACCCTCAGATTGTTTATGCCCCTCAAAAAAAAAAGCTTTAACAAACAACCATTGCAATAGGCAGAAACAAGTTGCCAGCATTGCAAGAACAAAAGAAAACTGAGGACATTTTTTATTGTAAATACTTTTTTAATATGGTCGTTCAGTTTTACATAATGCCTTCTTGGTCATATATAAAGTAACAAAAATGCTTCTGACACTTTTTTATTATAACTTTTCAGCATGCTGCACAGCAGCCACACTTCTCTACAGCACAGCTTGAAGACATTGGCAAAGTCAATAGCTCTGGCTAAACACTTATAAGGCCCCAAAGGCGAGACCTATTGGCTATGCCAATGCTTGTTTTGTAAAAGGCGCCCGCCGACTGCATTCACTATGGCCCAGGATTGATGGTCTATGCGGTGCCACCACGGAAACGGGAGGCTCCGCCACTGATTCGAGGGAAGGCCTGCTAGCCGTGACTCTAGGGAACATTTGGTTGCAGCCAGGGTTTGTGGAGGGTGACCTCCGCACTTCGGAGAGACAAAAGGCAAAAATAAAGCCAGCAGGGAAGTAGGACTTTTACAGGATGTTCCCTACTGTGAGGCAGAGCGTTCGTGAAACCAACGGAGGAAGAAGTGCTGTCATTAAGGGAATTATTCCCTACAAGTAAGCAGAACGTGAACTTTTCTTTTGAAGTATGGATTAAACAACTTTTCCTCCAATATCCATTACACCGATATTGCACATGTTGGAATTGAGGGGAATACCGCACTGCATTTTAAACACCAATATGAAGCATTATGGGTAATGGAGTCCAATGATGGACAGCACTGACAACATGGATACAAAGTTGGAACTCTGTTGAGGAACGATTGCATGATGCAATTAAATGTGAGTTCAGCTACTGAGTGTATTCAAGTTGTGAAGAGCATGCACTGGAAAAATAATGACATTGAAAAAAGGTTATATTGAAACTGCAGATGCGTGTGGTGTCCCCCTTCGCTGTTTACTATCACAGCATATTTAAGGTGGAAACAGCTGAGCCTCTGGACTGCATATGATTAAGGGCGGTGTACGCTCGAAACGCGTTATGCTGAATTCCGTGACTGCTGTCTTTGAGAAATAAAAGCAATTTTGTTACTTACCTCTTACCTACTTGCTGCAATTGCGGTATGGTTTACATGTGGAATATATATATATATATATATATATATATATATATATATATATATGTATATATGTGTGTATATGTATATGTGTGTATATATATATTTATATATGTATCTATACATATATATATATATGTGTGTGTATATATGTATCTATATATATATATATATATGTGTGTGTGTATATATATATATATATATATGTGTGTGTATATATATATATATATATGTGTATATATATGTGTTTTAATTTTTATCTTTTTGGGGGAGACCTCCCAAACCCCCATACTTAAATGCATGGTAAAGTCATGCGTAGTAAAGGCTTATACGTGGTAAAAACTTGTGTGATAAACACACTGCAATGTAAACATGGTGTTGTAAAGACTGTTTCCCGGTCCTAATGTGTCTATGCCATAGAAGCTAATTGTAAATTTCTCACATATACCATGGTCGGTGTTATAGTGAACAGGGAAAGGGTAGCTGTTGCTGTTATTTCCAGTCGCATGAAAGTGCTCTTGAATGCATTCCTTTAAAGGTCTGATGGTGCTGCCAAGGTAGGTGCATCCGCACTCACAAACACTGCAGTAAACCACATGCCTGGGGTTGCAGTTAATGAATTTAGATACCTTATGTGCTTTGTTGCTATTATTTTAAAGGTAGTGATTTTCTCTTTTGCATATCGGCAGATATTGCACAGTCCACATTTATGGAAACCCGTAGGTGGGGTAGGTAAACAGGTGTCATGTAGCTATGGCATAGTGTCTCTCTAATGGTTTTTCCTCTGCTATGTGTTAGAATCGGCCTTGTGGAAATGTCCTTTCCTATGGTATCATCCATCATGATGATGTGCCGGTGTTTATGCATAATTCTGTAAACACTGAAATTAAGCACACTGTACGGGGTAACTAGTGAAAGTTCTCTGCTAGCTCGGGCCACATTTCTCCTCGTGTTCGAAAGCAAGTCCTCCCTCTTGGTTTTTTTGCAGTTCTCTTTCTGGCTTCAATTAGTGTATTCTTGGTGTAACCCCTGCTCTTGAACCTTTGTTTCATTGGTAGCAATTGCGTCTGAGTCTGATAATTTCTCCAAATATAGCCTTGATTTGTGAATGGGGATATGAGCTGGTCGCATGCAGAACAGCATTGCACGCTGAGGGTTTTCTGTAACGTTTTGAACAAATTTGTTTGCTTCTATATACAGGGTAGCATCTAAATAGTCTATGCTGAGTGTACTGTATTGGTGGGTAAATTTGTGGTGAAAGTGTTGTTATTGAGATGTTGTAAAAAAGAGTGCATCTTCCCCTCCAGACCAGAACATAAGGACATTGTCGATATATCTACCCCAGTATACAATGTGTTCAACTAATTCTGGAGGGCACAGAGTTCATACACGTTGTTTTTCAAAGAGTCCCATATAGAGGTTAGCAAAAGAGGGCGAAAATGTGCCACCCCCCATTGCCACCCCCTGTGTCTGTCGGTACTAAACTCCATTATGCAAGTACCACTGTGATGAGATCAATTAGCATATCAGTATGATCAAGCAATGTGGCTTCCCTGGTGTCTCAGAAGTGTTGTATAGCAGAAATTCCTTCGGATTTGGGGATGCTCGTATATAGTAATCCAACATCCAAAGTAACCAGTGTATTACCTTCTGGCCACTCGAAATCTGATACTTTGCTCAAAGGATCTTTAGTGTCCTTTATATAGGGAGGTTTAGGACAAAGGGGTATAGATATAAATGTATTCTGAAAGTCTGACGGTGAGCCTATCCCTGATATAAGTGGCCTGCCTGGGTGAAAACTCCCTTGTTTATGTATCTGTCGTAGAATGTATATACAAGGTGCTCTAGGTGTGGGATTGCACAAGTACCGGTTTTCCATGTCAGAGATTAGACACAGCTCTGTGCTTGCATTCAATGATGTTATTAGTATCCTTGAGATGGTTGTATGTTAGTTTCTGATATGCGGTTGATATCTGTTAACTGTGATTCAATCTCCCTATAGTATTCGTCCTTATTCACGATAATAGCATTGCTGCCCTTATCGGCTTCCTTAATGACGGTGCTGGGTTCCCTAGATAGAAAAAGCATGTCCTCCAGCTCGTACATCTCCCTCGTTACTTCTTAATAAAAGATGTCTATTACATTGTCCGAAGGGAAGCAAGGTGTGAACCTAGATGTGGTCTTTAGACCACTGTCAATGTCTAGATTGGAGGTGATGTCCAGATCCTCCAAAATGAGTTTGAGAGGAGAAGTGGCAGCCTGGCCCTGCTCTAATGGCAGGAGCATCTGTATATCTCATATGTCCCTAATGGACCTATGACAGTTCCTATTTGCTGTGAGTATTGTGAGTAATGAGGCTGGTGGTGTTCATTTAATGTGAAAGAATTTCTTACATTTTAGCTCACAAACAAATTTGAAGAGATTTATGTGAAGATCTGTAATCTCTAAACCCTAAAAAATCCCTAAATAAAAATCTTAAACAAACGTTTGGGTTTCTGTCCTTCGTCATTACTTAACTTTACAAATCTTCACATAAATCTCTCCGATGCTTCTGTCAGGAGTGGGGCGTTGAGCGGGCTGAAAAAATGGTGGAAGAAGCTGGTGCTTCGGCCAATGCCTCTGAAAGAAGCTACCAGAATTGTACCATCGGAGGTCCGGCCAAGGGGTTAGCAGCTCCAGGGCAACCTGTGAGAACTGCCACTCTCCCTTGGCAGACCCCACCCCAAGACTCACTATTAGCCCTGCGGCCGGAGCCTGCGGATGCTTCATCTACCTGAGGTCTAAGGGGTGTCCGTATGCATTCTTCACATGGTTTTCCTTTTTTGTGTGGAAGCTGTGGTAAGTGTATGTTAGTCTGTCCAGAACTTCCCTTCTTTCTGTCGGAGCTATGATCAATATGTATACAGTCTATCCATTGCTTTTTTTCTGTGATTCATAGCTGTGGTTATCATGTTTATGGTTTATCCATAGTGTTAGACCTGGCATCCATGGCGTGGTTTCCCCTATCATTTTGCCTCTGCCTCCTGTATTTTTGTTGTGTGCTGGATTTCGTTTTTCACTATGGAAAGGCTATCTGTCCCATAGGATAGAATGGGAATTTATTTATAACTTCTTATAAATATAACTTCTCATTGGGACAAGATAGAAAGATGGAGTTTAGTATGCCTAAATTCAGAATATAAAAATGCATCTTTTAGTAAAGATGATTTTTATATTGTGTGTTTGAAAATACCACTTTTAGAAAGTGGGGATTTTCTTGCTTAGTCATCCTGTGTGCCTCTGCTAGTTTGTGGATTACCTGTCTGGCTTTGCAATGACAGGGGCTGGGGATTTGCATTCTCTTCAGACAGCCACTGGGGGGTTGAAGTGTGTCCTGCCTTTCCTGGATGAGTCAGGGCTGGATGAACAGACCTGGGCTGCATTTAGAGTAGTGGGAGGAGGTTTCCCTGCACCTGAATAGGCCCGGTCTGCCTCGGACAATGCTGTCTCCACCTCCTGCCAGGAAGCTGGGCCAGGGAGGACAGAACTGGTTTGGACTGAGCAAGGAGCCTCTCTGCCGCAAGAGAACAAAGAGAAATGGAGTATAAGTATTGGGCTCCAGACCCCAGAACTTTAGTTTACTTCTGAACTCAAGAGGAACCTCTGCCAAGGAGAAGAGCTGGGAAAGCTGAAGGAGAAGTACTGCCCTGTTGCTGTGTACTGTGTGGGGTTGGCTTGCAGTTGCTGTTTCTTCCAAGGAGATGACTAAGACTTTGCTGTGTGCTGTGTATCCTGCTTGAAGAAGATCTCCAAGGGCTTGGTGTAGAGCTTACCTCCTGATCTAAAGTTTCAGGGACACAAAGACTTTATTTTCTCTGTCGTCCTGCATCTGGAACCACTAATTTAGCTGCCACAGAGGGAATTAGCAACACCAATGCCAGCAAGTGACGCCGTGACTTTCAACTGAGCCGAGGGCACCACTCGTAACGCTCACGACGCACCACCCCGACTCACACCGCAGCCCCGACGGTGGTGCCGCTGGTGCTTTATTATCGCGGAGCCGATACCTGATGTGGGTGACCTTCCCAGTCCATTCACCCCACATAGTCATAAGGAATCAATGCCTCGACGCCACCATGACGTCACCTCCCCGGCAACAGTAAGGAACCGATGCTTCAACTCCCCTGCATTGCAGTAAGGAACCAACGACTCACCTACCCTGTGGTCGTAAGGAACCAATGCCGTCGGGCGCCAACGAAGCATCACCTCCCCGACACTGTGCACCGTCTTTGTTTTCATTGTTTGCCAAGGTACTGTTGGGGTCCGTGTGACTCCGGGCCTGACGCCGCACACCTCGCAGTCGTCGCCCTACTTTGGGATTTCCTTCTGTCACAACGTCGTATTAGCCCCAGGTGGAGCTATTTTTAGCTACAAGCTTTATTTTTGTCAATAACCTATTTTTGGTGAAATCTTGATATATATATGGTGGATTTTTGTCATTTGGGCTTGTTTGGTTTAGATAAAGATTTCCTATTTTTCTAAACTGGTGTGGTGTCCATTTGGAGTGTTTTCACTGTGTTACTGTATGTGTGCACAAATGCTTTACACACTGCCTCTGAGATAAGCCTGTCTGCTCGTGCCAAGCTACCAAGGGTGTGAGCAGGGGTTGTCTAAGACCGTAACTCCCTCACACCGATTAGAGGCAAGGGTCCCTACTTGGGACAAGGTGCAAACCATTGCCAACTAGAGACCCCCATTTCTAACACATAGCTTGCATTCTTTCTCTCTGAGTTATCAGTATGTGTATAGTCTATCCATAGCTTTCATTCTGTGAATTTCGGAGCTGTTGTCAGCATGTGTATGGTCTTGCATTTGGTCTCTCTGAGCCATGGTCTGTATGTGCACGGTCTAATCATGGTTTTCATTCACTCTGACCTGTGGTCCGTATGTGCAGACCTCTGCCTATAGCTTTTATTCTGTGTTTCGAAGTTGTGGTAAGCATGTGTATGGTCTGCAATAGCTTTCCTCTGTGTGTCAAGCATCTTTGGTCAGTATATACATAGTTTATTGCTTTACTTATGTGTGTGTCTTGAGTTGTGGTCAGTATGTGCACAGCCTGGCTGTAGATCCTCTATGTGACTAAGCTATGCTCACAGTTTGTACAGTATACCAACAGCTTTTATTGTGTTGAAAATGTGGTCACCATGTGTATGGTCTGTCCAAAGTTTCTATTATGTCTCTATCTGAGCTGTAGTATGCATGTATACGGTCTATCCAGAACATTTCTTCTGTATGGTGGAGCTCTAGTTAGTACGTACAGCCAATCAACAGATTTCACTCTCATATTCTCTCTCTGAGCTCTGGTCCGTATGGGCAAGGTATGTCCATAGAGTTTAATCTGTTGATCAGAGTGGTAGTGGTTATGTGAACGGTCTTTTGATGTCTTTTATTCTGTGGGATGGAGCTGTGGTTTGTATGTGTGCAGTCTTTCCATAGTTTTCATTCTGTGTGTTGGAGCTCTGGTTAGTTAGCACAGTCTGTCTGTAGCTTTTGTGGCTCTAAATTGTAGTCAGTATGTCAGTCTATCTGGTGTTGTACTTCCGTGTGTGGAAACTGCCATCTGAGCCATGACCAATATAATTCATGTTTTTACATAGCATAATTTGTTGTATGTGTTGCTCTGCACTGTACAGTGGTTTGCACAGCATGGTAATAGGTTGCATCACTACACAAAGTTATTTATGGAGGTCTAGTCTCATAACCTTCGTACAATTAGGCTCCTTCTGCTATTAGATACTGGTAGCATTCAACTTGCTTGCACGATTGCCCTGCATGGTCTTAACGCACTGAGTACACATGGCTAAAACACATTGACATTGATAACGGCAATAGCTCTTGGATTGCCGAGACCAATTGGCTTTGCCAATGCTTGTTTAATATTCTGTGGGTTACAACCACAATGTGATAGATAAATAATGTTTTTTGTCTTTCCTCTTTTGTAGACTATTTTGAAGCACTTCCCAGCTTGCACTATTTTACGTATTACTTGTGATTACCTAGTTCCAGGTATTCTCTTTTTCTCCTATTATCACGATTGAAGAGTGCCTTTACGGGTTCTATTCAGGGTTGGATTGGGATTAAAAATCTGCCCGGGCACGCTAAAAAAAAGTGGCCCACATTTGCATATTGCCTTTCCTCAAAACACTGCTTCGGCGAAATTTTATAAAAAAAAGGGGGATGTGGGGGTATTAAAAAATGCACGGATTAGTTTACACTGGTGAAACACACCTGAAAACAAGTGAGGCCACTTCTGCTCAGACCCCTGCCCCCGCTCAAGATGCATACATTAATGGGCCGGCCCAGCGAGAGAAAGGGACAAAAGGGAGGTAATGGACGCCCATCTGCCTCCAGAAAGGCCACTCCGGCACCCACTGGGCCGCTGGCAGCATCCAAACAATGCAGAAACCACCCAAATCGGCCCCCCAGACTGCTAAAAAAAAGCAGCCCACACCTGGAACTAGGACACCGGCTCCTCGGGCATTGCCCGAGTGCCCACGTTACCAATCCGACGCTGCTTCTATTACTTTAATTTCTGTGCACACCTCATTTCCTTATTTACTCCTGCTGAACTCTGTTTTCTTGGCATAAGGCATGATCTTTCAGCACGATCACAGCTCATTCTATATTTGAGGCACCGTACACCACGCACGGGCCTGCACAATACCCTTTTACCTATAATAATCCTGCTGCATCCAGATTCTTGGTCTCTGGTTGCAAAAATTGTAGTCACCAAGCTCCACCATGCAGGTTTTAAGTCCCTATTTGTATTGACTTTGGATAACGCAATACATTGTATATGTACTCTCTACAGCCTTGAAAAAGTCACTGAGACGAAACACGTGTCGGCTGCCCTTGTATTTGTGATATCACATCTTGCCCCATAAAGGCAATGAATATGAAGAATAAACACTCGGGGGCATATCATAAAGGCCCCGCGATAAAATTATCGCCGCTTTAGCGTCCGTTTTCGGGCGAAAAGCAGCGATAGTGCGATAAAATTATCAGCATGGACACGCTAACGCGTGTTCCCATGCCTCAGCGCTGGTTTCCCTAACGCCCATCTTTGCATCGCCAATGAGATGCAAAGTGGGCGTACCCTGCCAAACTTACGTGGAGAATGTCGCTAACCGACATATCTCCAATTATCAATGTAATCGCTAACCGGCTTAGCGATCATGAAAGTAGCGCTAACCGCGCATAACACAGGTTTCTTTACGCCTGCTTATAACCTGACTTAGCCATAATATCCACCTTCCATTGGATATTATGGCTAAGTCTGCCCTGCCCTATCATCAAGCTATCGCCGTTCCCTGTGCGATTATCGCTGGATTTCCAGCGATAATCGCACATTCGGCATCTATCGCTTGGATTTTTATCGTTTTGGAGATAAGCGTCGCTGATAGCGCGCTATCCCAGCGATAAAATCCAGCGATAGCCGGCGATGATTATCCTCGCGCTAAGCGCGCTTAGCGATAATTATCGCCGGCTGTTGCTGATATGCCCCTAAGGGGAATATTATCAAGAACGGAGTTAAAAATTATCGCCGGTTTAGCGGCAGAAAACTGCCGCTAAAGCGGCGATAATGGGCTTGATAATATGCCCTTGAGAATTCCAATAGAAGTCCATGTTCTGGTGTGAACATGGGCTTCTATTGGAATTCTCCAGGGTATATTATCAAGCCCATTATCGCCGCTTTAGCAGCAGTTTTCTGCCGCTAAACCGGCGATAATTTTAACGCCGTTCTTGATAATATGCCCCTAAACGAGGTACCATTGGACTCTAAAGTGCTTTATTGGCTCAGATTTACAGTAACCTGCGGACTTCCTTCTGTGTGCTCGGGTATTTTCAATTGGCTGAGCACACTGTATGACATTTTCACACAAGGGCAACTGCAGACTGAAAGATGAAAGCCTTCTGTTTCTAATACAGGCAAAGAGAGCATGAAGTGACAGTGAAGCCTGCCAAGTGTTACAGATTTATTCAACTAATCGCATGATTTTTCATTATCAATTGTGTGAAAAAGGACTTCAGCATCCTGAATCTCACTTCTCTGACAATTTTGGGTCTCTGCCAACTCGCTCATCATTTGTATTTGAACAGGCACATTTTCTAATCCACCTGCATTAATTTGGCGAACAAGCTTTGAGGTGAAAAGCTGGTTTAAGGCGTCCGAGGTCTGCTGTTTGCAAGCACAAGATGCGTTTTCAGCTGTCAAACAGCTTGCTGCTGATCAGAGGGCCACAACCCGGAACTTCGAGTGGGTAGAGATTAGCTACACAACAGTACCACCGAATCATTCACTTGTTTATAGGATGCAGCCTCAAGCGTGGAACAGCAAAAACAAACACATTTGCAAATCATCTAACAGACTGCACTACCGTTAAGGCCACTGGAATTAAGCGACAAGGGAGGACAAAGTTATGCAGCAGGGTTGGCTAAATAATGCAGAAAGAAAAGGAAAATTAGGCGGCGCAACTTGGCAAATTTTGTGACAGTGTTATTGCGTTATTTTCTATTTTTACACATGCTAAAGCTGTCTGGCAAAAATAAAACCTCATTGCTTACAGTTAAAGACCAGTCAACTTTTAAGAAGAGCCTTCGACTGCATGGCAACGCGCTAACGGTTTCCTAATTGGTAACCTCTGGTACGATTGAGCTAGACATGTTAAAATCTGAAAACATTGCAGCAAAAGATGGATTATGTGGCAAATGCGGCAACTTCATATTTATGCCCAAAAAAAAACCCGCTGAGGCCGATGAATTGCATAAATCTAGTGGCCCTGATTATAGCACTTAGTGCAACCCAATATGTTTACAATGGCGGCATGTGACCTTGAAAGTGCTTGGGCATAGCACTTGACTCGAATTCCAGCTAGCCAGAGTTCAGAGGAAGTGGGTCTTAGCCCTTAGAACATTCTTCAAATATTGGGTCAAGTGATGGATTTTCAGGCACTATAGACACAGAAATTTGCCCAAAAGCCACAAGATTTAAAAGAGCAGTCATCAGTCAAGTCCTTTCATGATGTGCCAAACCAATGAAGCCCGATGCTCCCAAGCAGATGACCCCATTTTATTCAAATCACATTATGGGGCACACACATGTGTCCAAAATGACCTCCATTGCGCCACGGACAGCATTCAATCATATGTGCCAAACATATGCCATGGGCGTCACCTTATGACAAAAATTACATAGATGATGACAGTGCGAAAATGTTGCCATTTCTGTTGTTCGTATACCATTGGTGACCACTATGTCAAACAGTATCTCTATCAAGTCAGGACCAGCATTTAGTCATTGCTGCCTTCTGGGTGTATGACAATAAAATCCATGCCTTTACCACGCATCATGAACCACGCAATGCCCTTACAATGCAAGATAAGTATATGGTAAAGTAAGTTAAACATATATATATATATATATATATATATATATTTACACAAACACACATATTTTTTATATATATTAATCATCTAAATATTTGATTCCGAGTAGCGCGAATTGAACAAACAAATGAATAAGGGCCACTAAAGTCGTTTGATTTGTTCAAAATTTGTTTAAAGTTTGTTCAGTGCTTAACAGGCTTAGCGCGCACGGATACTTTGACTGTGATGTTTTATTATTGCTCGATAATGGGTTTATGACCAGAGGGAGTACTATTTCTTTGACATGTGGGGGTTTTAAATGTGGGTTCCAATATGGCGATTCATTGATTGAGAAAGGCTGTTCGCAGCCGAAACGCGTCTCTATGTATTGCTGCCGGGTCCAGAGTGACCTCATATCATTAAATCAACCAATGTGTGAATCCTTGTGTGCATGCTCCCCTTTTCCTGGGTGAAGTTGGGACGTTGGGGTATATATATATATGTGTATATATATATATATATATATATATATATATATATATATATATATATATATATATAAATCCCTGTGTCTCGCTAGTTCTCCTGCCTCTAATGGCGGCGGGCTCTCGGCGAGGTAGCAAACCTCAAATAAATTCCAATGTTTATCCTCCGTAAGAATATACGCCGAGCCCAATTCCTTTCAGCGTGCCGTTTTTAGGTCTCGGCCTGCACCAGCGCTTGCGCTGGTCTGGCCGAGAGTTTTAGTAAGCGGGTTTTGGAAGTGCAAACACTGGCTTTCGGCTGGCGACCAGCTTGAGTTCACGATGGCGTGCACGCGCAGCTGCCATCTGTTGTTTCCTATCTCTTCCTCATTTCCTCGTCATGGCTCATTAACTCTCTGGACTCTGATGTTTCAATTGCAGCAGCAGCTCACATTACCAACTGAGGGCCCTGGACTACAGTCACATGAAAAACAACAGCGATTAGCATTGAAATGCAAGCTTTTTTTTGTCTAGTTAGAAATATTGCTTCGGTGGGTTGATTTCACCTTATATCGCTATTTGTTTTATATTGGGAGTCACAGCCTAATTACCAGTATTTTTGTCTCTCACTGTTTTTTAAAAAATATTTATTCTCGTAAAGCACAAAGCTATATTTAAGGTTACTTTTTCGCGTCACTTCTTCACTCTATTTAAACTCCACACCCCACTCTTATTGTCTCTCTCCTTCTCTCTCTCTCCCCTCTTTAATTCTCTCTCTACTTAATTAACTCTCCCCTCTCTATCTTTTTAGCCTTTCATTCTCTCTCACCCCTTTATCTGTTTCTCTTTCAAACTCCTTCATTCTCTCTCTCTCCCCTTCTTTCTCTCTCTCTATCCCGCTCCACTCTTTATTCTATGTACACCCTTTCTCTCTCTCTCTTTCTCTCTCACCACCCTCTCTAATTGGGCATTATATCTTCACTCTATCTCTCACTCGGCAACACCACAGCATCACTCAGCGCAACCACAGTATCAATCAGAGCCAGCACAGCATCACTCAGCACCAACACAACACCACTCAGCACCACCACAGCATCACTCAGCACCACCACTCAGCACCACCACAGCATCTCTCAGCACCACCACAGCACCACTCAACACCACCACACCACCACTCAACAGCATCACTCAGCATCACCACAGCATCACTCAGCACCACCACAGCATCACTCAGCACCACCACAGCATCACTCAGCACCACCACAGCATCACTCAGCACCACCACAGCACCACTCAGCACCACCACAGCATCATTCAGCACCACCACAGCACCACAACAGCACCACTCAGCACCACCACAGCACCACTCAGCACCACCACAGCATCACTCAGCACCACCACAGCATCACTCAGCACCACCACAGCATCACAGCACCACCACAGCATCACAGCACCACCACAGCACCACTCAGCACCACCACAGCATCACTCAGCATCACCACAGCACCAACACACCACCACTCAGAACCACCACAGCACCACCCCAGCATCACTCAGCACCACCACAGCATCACTCAGCACCACCACAGCATCACTCAGCACCACCACAGCACCACCTCAGCATCACTAAGCACCACCTCAACACCACTCAGCACCACCACAGCATCACTAAGCACCACCTCAACATCACTCAACACCACCTCAGCATCACTAAGCACCACCTCAACATTAGAATAGGCAGGAAGAAGTTGCCAACATTGCAACGACAAAATAAACGACAAGACCTTTCTTATGTTTATTCTTTTTTAATTGGGTCATTCAGTTGTACATAATGTCGTCTTAGTTATATATAAAGTAACAAAAATGCTTATAAGTCTTTTTTATTATAACTTTTCAACATGCTGCACAGCAGCCACAATGCTCTTAAAAACATTGGCAAAACCAATAGCTCTGCCTAAACACTTATAAGGCCCCAAAGGCGAGACCTATTGGCTAATAGGTCTCGCCTTTGGGACCGTATATGTGTTTAACCAGGTGTCAGTTATGCAGCACAATTGTTGCATGGCTAAACACTTATAAGGTCCCAAAGGCGAGACCTATTGGCTATGCCAATGCTTGTTATTACATGCAGCAAAAACGCCCGATGCGTTTTGGAGCAGCCGCTCCTTGTTCACAGGTCCATAACGTTTGCTGACACAGTCAGTAAATAGTAGTGCACATATCACCAACAGTAAAGTAGGACTACAAGACCTTACATATCATAATGAAAACTTGGCAGCCGTTTTAAAACGGGTCAATTCCTCTAAACAAAGTTGAGCATTACATATCTCATGCTCTCTATGAGTATTTCATTAAATTATTTACAACTTTTATATGGCAATTTTCAAATGCAATAAACATGATCCCATTATAAGGCTTTTACGTTTGACTTTCATTATGGACATTATTATTCAGGTTTAAAATACATATTTCAGAAATCATTCCCATGTTACATAATAATGCCCTAGTGGGCATCCACTTTAAACACCCTGTCTTGTCCATTTAACCACATTCTCCCCAAGTGGACTTGTATCATGTAATGTTCATAACCATAATTCATTCATGTCTTGTCAACTCATTGTTCTACAAATGACCCAGATGTTGCAGCTCTTTTGCATTTTTCTTCATATGACGGTGGCCACGTCTCCGACAACAATAAAACAAAGTGCAAGATCAATTAAGATCTACCTATCACCATTAAAAGCAACAAACTCAACTACTAAAGATGCATTTAAAATATAATTACAGACTCATTTGTCTAAAGATATGTATATACCGATTCAGGCCTTTAGCCTAAGTGGACAGATAATTCTTCATCCTTGTTCAAACCAATAGGATGCATTGTCTCATACTTAATAATCAGTCTGGATTCCAGACGCCGCAAATCCTGAACCCTATTTCCCCCTCTCTCGGACACTGGGATTCTATCAATTGCACAATATTTAAGTAGTTTTGCATCTTTATCATGGGAATTTTTAAAATGCCTAGCAATAGGATACTGTTTGTCCTCTCTTGTTATTGCTCTCATGTGCTCCAAGTTTCTTTTTTTTACTTTGTGGATAGTACTCCCAATATAAATCAATGAGCATGGGTATATATATATATACATGTATATAATGTATATATATGTGTGTATATATATGTGTGTATATATATATGTATATATATATGTATATATACACACACACACACACACAAACACAAAAAGGGGGAATAAGGGGGAATAAAAATAATTTAAAAAAAGGGCAGTTGAGGGGTCTGCCCCAATAAAGAAAAAATATATATTGAGTTATCTCAGATGCATACTACTCAACACCCGCTCCGTCCACAAGCACGCCGTCGAACTCTGGGACCTACTCGACTCAGCCTCCCCGGACGTCGCCTTCCTAACGGAGACCTGGATGAACCCCTCCTCGGCACCCGACATTGCCATAGCCATCCCGGACGGCTACAAAATCACCCGAAGGGACCGCACCAGGAGGAGGAATCGCCATCGTCCACAGGAATACCCTCAGAATTTCAACCAGCACCGAAGACGCCTCCAGCGCCGCCAAACACCTGCACTTCCAGATCCACACCAACCCCAACACCACCCTCAGAGGAACCCTCGTCTACAGACCCCCCGGACCCCGGCCACAGTTCAGCTACTCCATCACCGACATCGTTAGCACGCACGCTCTTGCTTCCACAGACTACATCTTCCTCGGAGACCTGAACTTCCACCTCGAGAACGCCGACGACAGCAACTCCATCGCCCTGCTCGAAAACCTCACCAACCTCGGACTCAAACAGCTCGTCACGACCCCCACCCACTCAGCCGGACACACGCTCGACCCCATCTTCTCCGCCAGCGACCACGACACCACCAGCCACACCACCGAACTCCACTGGACCGACCGCCGCTGCGTCCACTTCACCTTCAAGAAATCCACCACGCACCACCACCCGCAACAGATCCCCTACCGCAGCTGGAACAAGGTCACCGAAGACCAGCTCATCGCCACCCTCGCCCGGGACCCACCAACCGACACCACCGACACCAACACAGCCGCCCGCAACCTCAGACAATGGATCGACTGCGCCAACACTCTCGCCCCGATCAAAAAACCCTCCAACAGGTGCACCGACAGAAAGGCCAGCTGGTTCACCACCGACCTGCAGGAATCCAAGCGGGCTCGCCGAAGACTCGAGAAAAGGTGGCGCCAAGAACAGACACCGGACAACCACGCAGCCCTCAAGAACGCCAGCCGCAAGCACCACCAACTCATTAGAGCCACCAAAAGGACCTCCTTCAAGGAACGCATTGACAACAACGCACACAACAGCAAAGAGCTCTTCATCATCATGAACTCTCCAACCCCAGCTCCAGCGACATCCCACCATCGCAAGACCTCTGCGACTCCCTAGCCACCTTCTTTCACCGCAAGATCGCAGACATCCATGACAGCTTCAACTCCCAGACCCTCCCGTCAGCCACCGCCACCGCATACCCACCACCCCCCTACCTCACCAACCTCCTGGTCTCCTGGACCCACGTCAACGATGACGATACCATCAAAACAATGAACACCATCCACTCCGGTTCACCTTCCGACCCCTGCCCTCACCACGTCTTCAACAAAGCAAATCGCATCATCGCTCCCCAACTCCGGAAGATCATCAACAGCTCCTTCGAGACCACCACCTTCCCGGAAAGCTGGAAGCACGCCCAGATCAATGCCCTTCTCAAAAAACCCACAGCAGACCCAAAGGACCTCAAGAACTTCCGGCCCATCTCCCTGCTCCCGTTCCCGGCGAAAGTCATCGAGAAGATCGTCAACAGGCAACTGACCCACTACCTCGAGGAGAACAACATCCTGGACCCGTCCCAATCCGGATTCCGCAGCAACCACAGCACCGAGACCGCCCTCATCGCTGCCACCGATGACATCAGGACCCTATTGGACAATGGCGAAACCGCGGCCCTCATCCTCCTGGACCTCTCGGCCGCCTTCGACACCGTCTGCCACCACACCCTATGCACACACCTCCACGACGCAGGGATCCACGACAAAGCCCTGGAATGGATCACCTCCTTCCTCACCGACAGAACCCAGAGGGTCCGCCTCCCCCCATTCCGATCTGAAGCCTCCAAGATCTCCTGCGGCGTGCCCCAAGGATCATCCCTCAGCCCAACCCTTTTCAACGTCTACACGGCACCGCTCACCAACATCGTCCGCTCACACAACCTCAACATCATCTCCTACGCTGACGACACACAGCTGATCCTCTAACTCACCAAGGACCCCGCCACCGCCAAAACCAACTTCCACGAAGGAATGAAGGCCGTCGCCGACTGGATGAAGAACAGTCGCTTGAAGCTTTACTCAGACAAGACAGGGGTCCTCATCCTCGGCTGCACCCCCTCCGCCTGGGATGACTCTTGGTGGCCGGCCGCTCTGGGAACCGCACTGCAGCCCACCGACCATGCACGCAACCTTGGGTTCATCCTGGACTCATCGCTCTCTGTGACCCAGCAAGTTAACGCCGTCTGCTCCTCCTGCTTCAACACCCTCCGCCTGCTTCGCAAGATCTACAGATGGATCCCCACTGAAACCAGAAGGATGGTCTCCCAGGCCCTCGTCAGCAGCAGACTGGACTACGGCAACACCCTCTACGCAGGGACCACGGCCAAACTCCAGAAAAGACTACAACGCATACAGAACACCTCCGACCGCCTCATCCTCGACATCCCCCGCCACACTCACATCACAGCCCACCTGAGAAACCTGCACTGGCTCCCAGTCAACAAGAGGATCACCTTCAAGCTCCTCATCCATGCTCACGAAGCACTCCACAACGCCGGCCCAGCATACTTCAACAAACGGCTCACCTTCTACACCCCGAACTGCCAGCTTCGCTCCGCTGACCTCGCCTTCGCCACCGTTCCACGCATCCACAGGACAACCACCGGCGGCAGATCTTTTTCCTACCTCGCCGCCAAGACATGGAACACCCTCCCAACCCATCTGCGACAGACCCAGGACCTGCTGACCTTCAGGAGACTTCTCAAGACCTGGCTGTTCGAGCAGTAGCTGCACCCCTCCCCCCCTCAGTGCATTGAGACCCTAACGGGTGATTAGTGCGCTCTACAAATGAGTGATTGATTGATTGATTGAGTTATTGATATTTGCCCCAATGCATCATGGTTATTGCAGTGAACGATAACACTTACTTCAGTGACACTCTTTAGTTTTTCACCCTTGTTCGTGCAGCCAGTGCTGTGTATTTCTAGACACATATTTCAGGATCATTGTATTTCTTCAGTAGAGAGAAACACATAGTTTTGGGGGTGCCAGAAATAATGAGCAAAGTCTTCTCCGGTCTCGGTACCCCTCACTGGTTGCAGATGCATCAGCCAGAGCGTGCAAGCTCATTAGCTCAAGGGAGCTTTTTCAAACAGAAGGAGAGTGGGAGCACACTGTCTCACATCCCACCCCTAAGTTTGTCCCAATGCATCATAGTAAATGCAGTGCATGATAACCCTTACTTCAGTGACAGTCTTTAGTTTTTCACCCTTGTTAGTGCAGCCAGTGCTGTGTCATGATGCATTGGGGCAAATTCAGTGCTTGGATGTGAGGCTGTGTGATCCCACCCACTTCTATTTGAAAAGGCTCCCTTGATCTACTGAGCTGACAAGGTTGTGTTGATGCACCTGCACCCAGCGAGTGGTGCAGAGACCTGAGAAGACCTTGGCAGCATTTCCAGCACCCCCAAAACTATTTGTGCTCTCTACTGATGAAGGAATGAATCTAGAAATACATGGCTAGAGTTACACAGCATAGGCTGCATCAACAAGGGCGAAGAAATAAGGACTACTACTGAAGTAAGTGTTATCATGCGCTGCATTTGCCATGATGCATTGAGGCAAATTGAGTGTTGGCATGTGAGGCAGTGTGCTCCCAATATATATATATATATATATATATATATATATGTGTATGTATATATATATATATATATATATATATATATATATATATATTCACTGAAAAAACCATAGGTTTCAGGGACGTTATAGTTAGAAATTACCATTTAAAAAACCTTAGAAATTCACTGAAAAAACCACAGGTTTCAGGGACGTTATAGTTAGTTGGACATTTCACTCGTACAAAACCAAGAGAAATTTGGCCGTTATAGTTAGTTCAGCTAACTATAACTCGCGCCTCCGCAATGCACTGCTGATGACGTCACATATTACATCATTCATGACATGGTCAGTGACATCACTGATGACATCACTGATGACATCTCAAATGACATCACTGATGACATCATCCAGTGACTGTGTGTTTCTGTAAAGTTTAAATATGTTTTATATCTATATAGGCCAAGGTGTATTGAAGAATGAGTGGGTGTATAAGTGTCTGAATGGATGATTTAGTAGGTGCGTGACTGTATAAGTGAGTGATTAAATGTGTCTTACTGAATGCATGGGTTAGTGACTGATACAGACATTCACACAGTTTAGTTTGTCAGTTGGTGTGTAAGCGGTTGCATGGGTTGGTGAGTAGCTAAATGAGGGTCTATATGGGTTATTGATTGGTTGTCTGAGTATCTATATGGGTGCCTGAGTGTCTGTGTGGGTGAGTGGGGGGTGTGACTCTGTGCATAGATGTGTGAGTGGGTGATTCACTGGGTGTATGGGTTCAAGAGTGCATCTGTGAAGGGCTGTATGGGTGGGTGAGTGTGTGCATGGGTGCGTTGGTGAGTGAATGGATGTCTCAGTGGTACATGTGTGAGTAACTGCATATGAGAAAGGCAGTATATGTGAGTGTTGGAGTATATAAATGACTATATGTGAGAGTGAGTGATTGTGAGAGTGGCTGTATGGATGAGTGTGTGCTTGTATTAGTTATTGTATAAGAGTGTAAGTATGTGTTAGTATATGTTTGAATAAGTGAGGTGGTGTGTGTATAACTGTATAGGTGAGTAAATGGGAGTGTGATTGATTCTTTGCATGACTGACTAGGTGTGTGAGTAACTCTATGGATGAGTGGCGGTGTGTGAGTGTCTGTACAGATATGTGAGTGCATATGATAGTGCCGTATTGATGGTTGACTGCATGTATGAGTGACTGTATGGGTGAATGAGTGGATGTGTGTGTAGACCTAGGAATCAGTGAGTGGGTATGTACTAACTGGTATTGGTGTGTCTATGGTTTTCGAAAATGGTAGTCTGTATTTTTGAGTGGGTGTATCAAAGGTTATATTAGGGTATGAGGAGGTGCATCAGATTATCACGTGGATGATGTCATCAGTGATGTCATTTGATATGTCATCAGTGATGTCACTGACGATTTCATGAATGATGTAATATGTGACGTCATCAGCAGTGCATTGCCGGGGCGCGAGTTATGGTTAGCTGAACTAACTATAACGGCCGAATTTCTCTGGTATTGTACGAGTCAAATGTCCAACTAACTATAACGTCCCTGAAACCTGTGGTTTTTTCAGTGAATTTCTAAGGTTTATTAAATGCTAATTTCTAACTATAACGTCCCTCAAACCTATGGTTTTTTCAGTGAATTTCAAAGGTTTTTTAAATGCTAATTTCTAACTATGCCTACAGAGGTAGGACATGTGCAGAAAGAGGAAGAAAGGCGCAGAAAGAAGCAAGAGAAATGCAGAAAGAGGCAACAGAAGTCTAGAAAGGCGAAGAAAGGTGCAGAAAGAAGCAAGAGATGTGCACAAAGAACCAACAGAGGAGCAGAAAGAGGCCTTGTTGCAAAGTCATCCTGTGCCCCCAACTTTTTGCTGATGGGTACTGATGGTAACTGACTCTGACTAACCAGGCCCGTAGCCAGTGCTATGCTGAAAGACACTTAAAATACAGTGAAAACACCTACATACACTAGGGTACACTATGGGTTGGGGTACCCCTGCGATTGGCATGACCTCCCCTGTCAGGCCCTAGTACATAATAGGGCAAGGGGATTAAAACTACCTCTAACTAAGAGGTGCAGAAGGAGGCAAGAGAAGTGCAGAAAGAAGCAACAGGAGTGCCGAAAGAGGCAAGAGAGGTGCAGAAAGAAGCAAGTGAAGTGCAGAAAGAGGCAAGTGAGGTGCAGAAAGAAGCAAGAGCAGTGCAGAAAGAACCAACAGAGGTGTAAAAAGAGGCAAAAGGGGTGCAGAAAGGGGTAGGAGAGGTGCACAAAGAGGCAAGAGAGGTACAGAAAGAGGCAAGAGAGGTACAGAAAGAGGCAGGAGGGGTGCAGAAAGAAGGAAGGGAAGTGCAGAAAGAGACAAGAGAATTGCTGAAAGAAGCAACAGAGGTGTAAAAGAAGCAAGAGAAGTGCAGAAAGAGGCAAGTAAGGTGCAGAAAGAAGGAAGAACAGTGCAGAAATAACCAACAGAGGTGCAGAAAGAGGGAAGAGGGGTGGAGAGAGAGGCAAGAGGGTGCAGAAAAAGGTAGAAGGGATGCACAAAGAGGCAAGAGAGGTACAGAAAGAGGCAGGAGGGGTGCAGAAAGAAGGAAGAGAAGTGCAGAAAGAAGTAACAGAGGTGCTGAAAGAGGCGCAAAGGGTGCAGAAAGAGCAAGAGAAGTGCAGAAAGAGGGAACAGATATACAGAAAGAGGCAAGAGAGGTGCTGAAACAGGCAGGAAAGGTGCAGAAAGAGGGAACGGGGGTGCAGATAGAGGCAAGAGAGGTGCAGAAAGAGAAAAGATGGGTGCAGAAAGAGGCAAGAGATCTGCAGAAAAAAGCAACAGAGGTGCTGAAAGAGGCAAGAGAGGTGCAGAAACAGGCATGAAAGGTGCAGAAAGAGGGAACAGGGGTGCAGAAAGAAGCAAGAGAGGTGCAGAAAGAGGCAAGAGATCTGCAGAAAAAAGCAACAGAGGTGCTGAAAGAAGCAAGTGAGGTACAGAAAGGAGCAAGACATATGCAGAAAGAAGGAAGAGAAGTGCAGAAAGAAGCAAGAGAGGTGCTGAAAGAGTCAAGAGAGGTGCAGAAAAAAGCAACAGATGTGCTGAAAGAGGAAAGTCAGCTGCAGAAAGAAGCAAGAGAGGTGCAGAAAGAGGCAATAGAAGTGCAGAAAGAAGCATCAGAGGTGCACAAAGAGGCAGGAGAGGTGTAGAAAGAGGAGAGAGAAGTGCTGAAAGAAGCAAAAGAGGTGCTCAAAGAGGCAAGAGGGATGCAGAAAGAGGCAAGAGCAGTGCAGAAAGAACCAAGAGAAGTGCAGAAAGAAGCAACAGAGGTGCAGAAGGAGGCATGAGGAGTGCAGAAAGAAGGAAGATAAGTGCAGAAAGAACAACAGAGGTACTGAAAGAGGCACGAAGGGTGCAGAAAGAGTCAAGAGAAGTGCAGAAAGAAGCAACAGAGGTACAAAAAGAGGCAAGAGTGGTGCAGAAAGAGGGAAGAGAGGTGTAGAAAGAGGCTATAGAGTTGCACAAAGAGGAAAGACGGGTGCAGAAACAAGCAACAGAGGTGTAGAAAGAAGCAAGAAAAGTGCAGAAAGAGGCAAGTGAGATGCAGAAACAGGCAAGAAAGGTACAGAAAGAGGGAAGACGAGTGCAGAAAGAGACAACAGGGTTGCAGAAAGAAGCAAGACAGATGCAAAAAGAAGCATACAAAGTGCAGAATGAAGCAACAGGGGTGCAGAAAGAGGCAAGAGAAGTGTAGAAAGTAGCAAGTGAGGTGCAGAAAGAGCCAACAGAGGTAAAAAGAGGCAAGAGAGGTGCAGAAACAGGCAAGAGAAGTGCACAAAGAGGCATGAGAATTGCTGAAAGAAGCAACAGAGGTGTAGAAAGTAGCAAGAAAAGTGCAGAAAGAGGCAAGTGAGATGCAGAAACAGGCAGGAAAGGTACAGAAAGAGGGAAGACGAGTGCAGAAAGAGACAACAGGGGTGCAGAAAGAAGCAAGACAGGTGCAGAAAGAAACATTGAAAGTGCAGAATGGAGCAACAGGGGTGCAGAAAGAGGCAAGAGAAGTGCAGAAAGAAGCATCAGAGGTGCAGAAGGAGGCAAGAGAACTACAGAAAGAGGCAAGAGAGTTGCAGAAACAGGCAAAAGAGGTACAGAAAGAGGGAACAGAGGTGCAGACAGAGACAAGAGAGGTGCAGAAACAGGTAAAAGGGGTGCAGAAAGAGGCAAGAGGGGTGCAGAAATTTGCAAGAGAGGTGCAGAAAGAAGCAAGAGCAGTGCAAAAGAACCAACAGAGGTGCAAAAAGAGGCAAGTGAGGAGCAGAAGGAGGCAAGAGTACTGCAGAAAGAGGCAAGAGAGTTGCAGAAACAGGCAAAAGAGGTACAGAAAGAGGGAACAGGTGGGCAGACTGAGGCAAGAGAGGTGCAGAAAGAGGGAAGAGGGGTACAGAAAAAGGCAAGAGTGATGCAGAAATTTGGAACAGAGGTGCAGGAAGAAGCCAGAGCAGTGCAGAAAGAACCAACAGAGGTGCAGAGAGAGGCAAAAGGGGTACAGAAAGAGGCAAGTGAAGTGTAGAACGAAGCAAACGAGGTGCAGAAAGAACCAACAGAGGTGGGAAAAGAGGCAAGAGGGGTGCAGAAATGGGTAGGAGAGGTGCACAAAGAGGCAAGAGGGGTACAGAAAGAGGCAGGAGAGGTACAGAAAGAGGAAGAGAACAGCAGAAAGAAGCAACAGAGGTGCTGAAAGAGACACGAAGGGTGCAGAAAGAGACAAGACAGGTGAAGAAAGAAGGAACAGAGGTACAGAAAGAGGCAAGAGTGGTGCAGAAAGAGGGAAGAGAGGTGTAGAAAGAGGCAAGAGAGTTGCACAAAAAGGGAAGAGGGGTGCAGAAACAGGCAAAAGGGGTGCAGAAAGAAGCAATTGAGGTGCAGAAAGAGGCAAGAGAGGTGCACAAAGAGGCAAGAGAGTTACAGAAAGAGGCAAGTGAAGTGCAGAAGGAGGCAAGAGAACTGCAGAAAGAAGCAACAGAAGTGCAGAAAGAGGGGTGGAGAGAGAGGCAAGAGGGGTGCAGAAAGAAGCAAGACAGGTACAGAAAGAAACAAAAGAAGTGCAGAAAGAAGGAACAGAGGTGCAGAAAGAGGCAAAAAGGGTGCAGAAAGATGTAAGAGGGATACAGAAAGAAGCAAATGAGGTGCAGAAAGAGGCAACAGATGTGCAGAAAGAGGGAAGAGAGGTGCAGAAAGTACAAGAGATTTGCAGAAAGAGGCAAGAAAAGGGCAGAGAAAGAAAGAAACGTGCAGAAAGAAGCAACAGAAATGCAGAAAGAGGCAAGAGAGGCGCAGAGGGAAGCAAGAGTGGCTTGCACACCATTAGTACCAATTTAACACCCACATTTAGTAATAACTAACAGGTGACCATTCTGGGTTTGCAAAGGGCCTTCCACCACGCTGTAACACTTGTCGCTGCATTTTTGGTAACGTTTGAGCAGTTTGAGCTAGAAACAAGGCTTTTTTTGTACAAATCTGCAGATTAGGGAGCAGATGATGAATTATGTGGCTAATGCAGAAAATTTATAATTGTGCGAAAGTCGGTGCAGTCAAACAGTCACATAATTCCAGTGGTCCTGCTCATACCTCTGACTAGGTCCACAAGTGCTACTCAGTGATTCCTTCTTTTTTTGTCTCACTGAGTTCATAGTTGAGCTTCAATGGAAACGAGGAAGACTAAACCTGAGGTTACCACTCCACAACACAGACTACCATACCACATAATTACTCTCCATAACACATAATCCCACTCTACATAATTCCTATACACTAAATACCACATACTTTCTAACCACATAATTTCACTGCACAACATACCACACAATTCCACTACACACAACGTACATCCAAGGAAAACCTTGGGGGCCAACTACCCTTCCTATTACCTCCAGTAAGTCCCACACAGCAGCATTGCTAAGTTCAAAGAGCAGGCCACGCCCTCTTCGCCCACCACTCTGCAAACGCGCTCCCTGGCGCACTCTTGGATGGGGATTGAAGCCCCCTTTGCTGCTGGGGGTCCTGTAGGGGCCAATTAGCCTATCTCTTACCTCCAGTAAGCCCCACACAGTGGTATTGCTGAGAGGTGGACAAAGGCCACACCCCCTTACCCCACCACTCTGCAAACGTGCCTCCTGGCACGTTCTAAGTTGGGGTATTAAGTCCCCTTCATTCCTGAGGGTCCCTGGGGGCCAACTAGCCCACCAGGTACCTCCAGTAAGCACCACACAGCTGGATTGCAGAGAGGTGGTCCGAGGCCACGCCCCTTTTTACACCACTCTACAAACACGGCTCCCGGCGCACTGCTGCTCAGGAGATGAAGTCCGCTTGTGTCCAGTGGTCCTCAGGACACAAGAGGACCTCATCGCCCCCCCAGCAATGCACCACGAGGCGCGTTTGCAGAGTGGTGTAAAAAGGGGCGTAGCCTCGGACCACCTCTCTGCAATCCAGCTGTGTGGCGCTTACTGGAGGTACCTGGTGGGCTAGTTGGCACCCAGGGACTCTCAGTATTCACGGGGACTTTATTCCCCAACTTTGAACGCGCCAGGGGGGCGCGTTTACAGAGTGCTGCAGGGAGGGGGCGGGGCCTCCGGCGAGTTGCCGGTTTCTTTTTTCTTTTTTAAATTTTTCTTTTTTTATGGGAGGGGGGCTGCGTGGCCACCCTTCCCTGGGCCACTTTTGGCCCCGGGGACCCCATCCCCCGGGGCCTGGCAGCCTTGTTTTTTTTTTTATTAAAATTTTGGGAGGGGGGCTGCATGGCCCCCCTCCAGAGGCCAATTATGGCCCCGGGGACCCCATCCCCCGGGGCCTGGCCAGCCTTATTTTATTTTTGTTTTTTTGGGAGGGGGGCCACGTGGCCCCCTCCTCAGGCCAAATATGGCCCCGGTAACCCCATCCCCCGGGGCCAGCATTTCTTTTTTTTTTAATTTTAATCACGGGGAGGGGGGCTGCGTGGCCCCCCTCCCGGGCCACTTCTGGCCCCGGGGCCTGGCCTCTCCATTGCAGACCGTGGGGGGAGCTCCAATGCCCCCACGGTCCCAGCCGGCTCCCCGCCTCCCGGGGGATCCGGCATTGCTTTTGCACAAGGGGAGCTGCTGACATGCAGCTCCCCTTGTGCAAAAGCAATTCTGCTTTGCTTCATTGAAGCGAGAGCAGGTTTTCCTGCTCTCGCTTCAATGAAGCAAAGCAGAGTTTGCCATGGCAGGGCGGGAGCCGTACAGCTCCCGCCCTGCCATAGCAAACAGCAATGTCCCGGGGGTGGGCACCCCAGGACATTGCAGGAGCCGGCCCTGGGGGGTGGCAGTCCCCAGGGCCATCAAGGGCTCCAGGAGGGGGGCCGCGCGGCCCCCCTCCCAACTATTTAAAGCCTCGGAGAGGTGGTGGTCCCCGGGTCCCGGGGGTCCGCTACGGACCCCCGCATTAAAATGAGTATGTGCCCTGGGGAGGTGGTGGTCCCCGGGGCATGTGGGGGGGCTCTTCCCCCCACACATCTACTTTTTTTAAAAAACAGAGCGCCGGGGAGGTGGCGGACCCCGGGGCTGCGGGGGGGCCGTGTGCCCCCCTCGCGTTTCATTATCAAAGCCCCGGGGAGGTGGCAGTCCCCGGGGTAGCGTGGGGGGGATTGGGACCCCCCCACACATTTATTTTTAAAGCCCCGGGGAGGTGGCAGTCCCCAGGGTTGCGGGGGGCCGCTTGGGCCCCGCATACAATTAAATAAGCCCCGGGGAGGTGGTGGTCCCCGGGGCTGCGGGGGCCCCTGCAGGCCCCCACAAATTAATTGGGGAGTGCCCCTGGGACCTGGCCCACCCGGGGTCTTTCAAAAACGAAGCGCGGGAGTCCGTGCTTCGTTTTTTTTTTCTATTTTGTCGTCCGGATTCGCGCACCCAGCGCGAATTCGGCCGATTTTATTTTTTTAAAAAAATGCTTTTTTGGGCCCTGGGGGTCCTTGTGGGACCCCCTGAGCAGGCCTAGGGGGTCAGGGTGTTTGTACCCTGCCCCCTTTTCTTGTTTTTCACCTTTTTTTTTACTCTTTTCTTGTGACTCGGTTACCGATTCACAAGATGGCTGCCAACACTTCCTGGTTTGGAGTGTTGGCAGCCAATCAGAGTGAAGCTCGTGCCCGGGAGGAGTCGCGACTCCTCCTCGGTGCTCAGGTATCGATATTTTTATTTTTTAAATTGCTCAGCAACTACTGAACGGATTTACACCATTTTAAAAAAAAGACTCTTTCTGAACCAAGACCTACCTTTTTGCCAAATTTGGTGAAATTCCGTTCAGCAGTTCGGGTTGTAGCTTTGTCTAAAGTTCCTATGGAAATTAACATGGGGAAAACGCGTTTTGGGACCCCCTTTTTTCTCAGCCCCCGCTTGACGAATCACCCTGAAACTTTCAAGGCAGGAGCTGACCGGAGCGGGCCATCTTTTTTGAAAATTTCGTGAAGATTCGTCAAACGGCACCAAAGTTATTGGCAAAACAAAAAACGCTTTTCCTATGGCAACTAGGTTCTAACTATAACTACCTACTGGCGACCGCCAGTAGGTAATTCACACACATATATATATGTATATGTGTGTATATATATATATATATATATATATATATATCACTCCGAAATCCCTTAGTATTAACATCCACTGCGGCGCAACACCAGGGCACAGACTCCAGAAGCTGATTTGAATATCTTTTAGAAGTTTAATGAAGCATCAAGGTCCAAATTATGCGTTTCGGCTGCCAGACATGCAGCCTTGATCACATAGCACGCTGACAATACATTGGCAAAATATATACAGGTAAGTGAAGTAGTCTTGTTACTATGTCAACTACAATGAGAAGGCATTTTCCCACACTTTACTGCATGGATCACATGTGGGTTGATTTACTTTGCTTTCCAAGGCAGCATGCCTGAGACATAGACAGGCATGGACAAACATAAAAGACAGACTTGCAATTGAAATTGATAAAATGAATTGTAACTCGTAGCCGTGAAAGAACAACTTTAGGAGGATAATAAAAAGCAGAATAAAGCACGACTTATTTACAAAAAGTAAATGAACCCATGTTTGAACAAATTTCCAAACGAAAATACGGGCCATAGTGGCATATGAAAATTAACGATTCTAACATGGGCATGAACTAAGGTACGTGGAATTACGCATCCTAACAGAAAAATTAGTCGTGATATTGTGGGTAGCGGCTATAAGTGAAAACATCCTCAGGCTACATTAAGTCCTGTTTAGAGTTACTCAATGGGTGGGTTACGCCTTGACAGCATTTTTTATCGGCTAGAAATAACCGGAGACTACTATGGTGTGATTTCGCTGTACAACTGGTGAGTGAGAGGAAAGTGAGGAGTGCCAAAGGGAAGAAAGAAAGGGACGTGCGTGATCAGTGCACAGTGTTGGTAGTGGTGGTGTTACGTGTAGATTAAAAGTCCCTTTCAGTCTGAGATAGCAGTGGTTAAAAAAGGGAGTCATACACATTAACAGAGTGATGTGTGGAAATGTCCCTTAAGCTAATCAACCTACCCAGTGCGTGGTGACTGCTGTAACAGTGTACCGCCTATGATGTCACCTAAAACATACATAAATATATGTAAAAACAGATACTAGAATTGAACAAATTATAAGCATCAAGAGAAACTTCATCAATGCACAAATGCGCAAAGGAAAATCGTAATGAAGATACACAAAATGACCAACTGGAAACAATACATTAAGAAACCTTAGCATGACGGAGTATCATATATGTTGGTGTGTGTACTAGACTAGTCACCTGCCTGATCTTAGCAGTCCAACAAATGCATGGACAGACAGTATTAGTGGTCAATTACAGAAAGAGGTGTAGATCTTCGCTGGTATTCAGACCTGTAGGTGTCTTTGTATTGAATTCTAGAATGTATTTACTTTCTTTTTGGCGTAACAATTTTTCGCGATTGCCCCCTTCTCAGTGTGGGTATGCAATCAATGACTGAGTATTTCAAATGTTCTAAATTGTTTTGATGTGCCTCCTTAAAGTGTCTTGCTACGGGATAGGTGTGATCATTGTTAACGATTGCTCTAAGATGTTGTAAGATACGCATGTGGACTGGCAGCTTAGTGCTCCCAATGTATCGTAGCCCGCAGTCACATTCCAGGATATATATGGCAAATTCTGTTCTACAAGTCAAGTGGTGTTTAATGACTAATGGTGTCGACCTGAAGGTGGAATCAAGTTGTGTGATATTCTTGCCGAACTTGCAGGCTCTGCAACTGGTGCATTTAAAAAACCCTTTTCTGTCTGTTAACCAATTGGTTGTGCTGATGAGTTCGGGGCTGTTTTTTACTAATGCATCTCGCATTGAGCGCGCACGCTTAAATGTGATGTCGGGAAAAGGAGTAACCATAGGACCTAGGGTAGAATCTGATCTAATGATCCCCCAGTGTCTATTGATGACTGATTTGATGGCTTTTACTTCAGTGTTGTGAGTTATAATCAGTCTCGTGCTGACTATTTGCGTGTGTTCTTGGGTGGTGTTACTAGTGCTTGCTGGCTCTGAGAGGCATCTGCTGGTGAGCAGTTCATCCCTAGGATGTGCATTAGCTCTCTCAATGGCTTTGTTGATGTTCGCCTTAGAATACCCTCGTGTTCTAAATCTGTCGGATGCCTCCCTTTGACATACAGTGAGATCTTCTGGGGAACTGCAGATCCTGCGCAACCGGAGCATTTCCCCATAGGGGATGCTTGCTATAAGATGCCTAGGGTGAAAGCTGGATGCGTGTAGGATCGAGTTCCCTGCCGTGGATTTTCTGTGAAGTTTAGAATGCATCGTATCATTTGAGATGTATACTGTGACGTCAAGGAACTCAATCGATGTTTTACTCATGTATATATATATATATATCTATATATATCCTTACCCACCTCTAAACACTAAAAACACCCTTACCACCCGATATCCCTACCCACCCCAAACCCTAAAAAATATCCTTACTACCCAATAACTCTACTCGCCCCTAAACCCTTAAAATGCCCCCACTACCCTATTCCCTTACCCATCCCATAATCCTAAAAATGCCCTTGCCACCCAATACCCCTGCCCACCCCTAAACCCTAAAACACCCTTATCACCCAAAACCCCTACCCACCGCAAATCCTAAAAATACCCTTACCACCCTATACCCCTACCCAATCCTAAACCCTAAAAATACCCTTACCACCCTATATGCCTACCCACCCCAAACCCAAAAATGCCCTTACCATCATATACCTCTACTCACCCCTAAACTCTACAAAATACTCTTACCACCTATACCCCTACCAACTGCTAAACCCTAAAAATACAATTACCTCCCTATAATTCTACCCATCCCTAAACCCTTAAAACACCTGTGCCACGCCGTAACCTTACCTACCCCAAACCCTAATTTATGCATATAGATATATACACACACACTCGCACATACTTACCTTTAATACTCTTACCTTGCATTGTAAAGGCATGTGTGGTAAAGGTATATGCGTAGTAAATGCATGCATGATAAAGGCATTGCGTTGTAAAGGCAATGCATGGTAAATGATGCGTGGTAAAGGCATTGAGTGATCAGTAACGTCTGCATTGTAAAGGCTGTTTACCTGCCTCCCTCCTGCTTGTAATGGTTGTGCCATATGCAAAGAAGTACCTACAATAGACACCGCTAGCATTTTGCCACAGCTGCCCCACATACCAAGAACTGCTACAGTATTTAAATGCTGCTATTTTTCCAAGGGTGTTCATAAAGTAACAACTACCTTTAAAAAGCCAGTGTAAGTATTTTCCACACGTGCCTTCTGTGGCATGAATTACCTTCAGTATGCCACCACCATCATTTTCCTCTAGGTGTCTCATATGCCAAGCATTGCCTCTAGTACTTTAGTACCAAGTATTACCTGTAATATGCCAGTACCTACTGTTACTGTAGTGTGGCAGTGTAGTATTACCTTTAGCATGCGAGTGGCAAGTATTACCGCCAGTATACCAGTGCCAGTAGTTTTTTCACATGTGCTGTTATGCTAAGAATTACCTCCAGTATGCCAGCATGTTGCAATTGGCATCTCAGTAAGCCACAAATGACCTTCAATACGGTAAGGACAACTGCAGAATTGCAAGCACAATACCACCTTCTCACTCACCCATTCTCACTTAGATTTCTTCACTCAAACACCTCTTCAATCTCACTCATTCTCACTCACTCTTACTCTTCTCTACCTCATTCACCCTCACTTACATGTACTCACTCTCACTCATACTCACACTCACTCTTATTCTCAGTCCACTCATTCCCATGTATTTACTATTGATCACATTTGCAGTTACTTTTACTCTCATCCATACATTCCCACTCATTCCCACTCACTCAAACTCACTCTTCCCCTTGCTCGCTCATTCACATATATTCTAACTCACTTTGACTCATTCAGTCTCATTTATTGTCACACACTCTGACTCTCTCATCCTCACTCAGTTACACTCATCATTTACGCCCACTCACTCGCACTTGAATTCATTCTCACTCACACTCCATCACACTCATTCTTATTCATTCATTCTCTCTAAATCATTCTCACTATCTTACATCCACTTACTCTCACGCATTGTTACTCTCACTCACTTGCACTCACTCCCACATGTAATCACTCATTCATTCTCACTTACTGACTCATTGCACCTACTGCCACTTTCACTCACTCATTCTCACTCACTCTGACTCGCACTCACTCCTATTCATTCTTGCTCATTCTCACTCTCAGCCACTTGCACCTACTCTTCTCTATCACTCATTCTCACTCCCTCTGACTCGCACTCACTCCTATTCATTCGTGCTCATTCTCACTCTCAGCCACTTGCACCTACTCTTCTCTATCACTCATTCGCACTCTTTCATTTTCACATCCACTCACTCTTACTATAACTCACTCTTTCTCACTCACTCTGACTCACTCACACTCATTGTCACTCTGTCACTCACTGTTACTCACTCTGTCACTCACTCACTCGCGTTCTCTTGAACACACAAACAAGCTCACACATAAACAGGCTCTCTCTCTCGTAGATGCACTCTCTTACCTACACACATGCACACATTTAAAAGCATTTTCCTATTTACGTACCCTGCTGACTACGTAGATCCGATTTAGGATCCTATTACTCCATTGACGTTAGAGCAACCACTCAGCTCTTTGCCGCTTCAACCAGCACTGTAGCATGAAACTGAAACCTCAAATCACAGGTACAAGGTTTCAGTCTCAGCTTTTTCAACCCCATCTTTTCTCAACTAAGTGAAGAGTTGGGGAGGGGTGAAGTGACTGGCTAGTTGACATGTAGGCCCAGAATCTGCTGGTCTTAAGCTTACAGCATCGGGCTACCTTAATCAGTGATGCCACAGAAGGCCACAGATGGTGAGCCATTGAGGCATGCCAGGCCCCTGATGCCAGGGACTTTACAAGCCCTGGAACAAACTCAGTGAAGGCTGGTGTAGGTGCCCTCATGCAACTGTGCCAGCCACCAGACAGTCTCTGTCCCTCTTCGGCTACTGCTGGACCTGAAGCTTGGCATTTTTTGATTATGCCAATAGTGAATAATAGGTATAATAACAAGCATTGGCATAGCCAATAGGTCTCACCATTGGAACCTTATAAGTATTTAGTTATGCAGTACAATATCCTTGGTGCAACAACATCAACTGTTGCATGGCTAAACACTTATAAGGTCCCAAAGGCGAGACCTATTGGCTATGCCAATGCTTGTTGTTGTAGTGTAGTTGTGTTAGACTTGCAGTGACCTTGAAGTACAGGACAATTTTATGTAGTCCGCTTGTGTATGTAAGGAGCCAATACAGAAGCGATCATTACGATGCAGTGAAGAGGCTGAATTATGTGGCGAAGACCAACCAATTGGAAAGCAGAGAAGGGAGGACCGATATAAGGAGGACCAATAGGAAGTAGAACGGGAAGAATCGGCGAACACGCAGAGACTGGCGGTGTATTCTATTTACCAGCGCTCGTTTTAGTGATAAACGCTTCTCTAGATAAATATTAAGCATGTGACATTAAAGTATATGGACAAGGGAGTCAGGGTGAGGAGGATTGGGGATACCCTTTTGGAAGGTGAGAGGGAATGTGGATAGCAGTAAAGGGAATAAGGATGGCAGAAAAGGACTAAAAATAGGGTAGAATGTTTTTTCCAATGGAAGATAAAATAGTATGCAACAGAAAGACAGGGAGTGGTGGGGACGATAAGTGACGAGACACGGGGAGTCTGAGCGAGATAGATGCAAGGAATAGATGATCAGAACGCGGAGAGACCAAGTCCAGTTAAATTGGGTCGCGTGCAGGGGTGTAGCTATCAGTGGTACAACAGGTGCAGTGGCACCGGGTCCCCGAGGCTTATTGGGGCGCACTGAGGAAAAGAGGGGGGGCATTTTCCTTGGTTGCACCAGGGCGCATGAGACCCTTGCTGCGGCACGAGTTAAGGGCAAGGTCGGAATTAATGTGAGAGGAAGAGAGACAATGGTTGACGAGGGCCACGTGGAGGGAATGAGGGGAAGCGTTAGTAGGCTGATGGCAGAGAAGAGATGAGAGAAAACACGAAGGGAAAAGTAGCGAAATAGAAGACGAAAGGCCTTGCGGAGAAAGCAAGGGAAGAGGCAAGGAAGAAGTACAGAAAATGGTGAACACAGAGGCGAAAAGGCAGATATAGGCACTAGAAAGATACTGGTAGAGGGGGCAGCGAGAGGCGGCAAAGTATTAAAGGATAATAAGGGAAAACAACGGGGTAGGGTTACAATCACTTTTGAGTGAAGAAAATGAGGGAGTAAGCAAACCATCTGGCTGCGGAAGAGCTTAGAGAAACATGGGGCGAGCGAGAGAGCACGAGAAACCGGTGGGTGGAAGATCCCCTTTAAAGAGTATGGAAAAGAAGAAAGTAAATGACACTTCGGGATGAGTAAGAGAAACAGCAGGGGTTAAGATCACCTTCGAGTAAGGAAAATGAAAGAATAAGCCAAACATCTGGGTAGGGAGGAGAAACGGCAGTGCGAGTAAGAGAAGCAGCAGAGGGTGAGATTCACAGGCTCGGGGAGGGGCAATAATGGGAGAACCTGGATAGACACTGGAGACAGGCACTAGGGGGGCTGAATAAACAGGTCAACAGGGAGCGATATAATTTAAAGAAGGGTAGAAAGCGATACAGAACGATGTACAGAGAGAGACGCCCAGAAGAAGGGAGGCAAAGCATTTGCAATGCAATAGGTCTCGCATTTACGCGAGTTTGAGCTATTGACATTGCAAATAATAATGCCTTTTATTTTTGTTTTTGTTTTAAAAACATAAATAAAAGGCATTGTTATTTACAATGCCAATAGCTTAAACTCTTGTAACTGCGAGACCTATTGCATTGCAAATGCTTGTTTGTAATGCCTCCCTGGAGTGTTGCTATCTGGAAAAGCAAGCGTTTTTCCTAAGTGGGCTTTGTTTTGGTAATAAAGTGCAGTAGGACGGAGGGAGCATAGCAGTGGTAAGGGGCGAACAGCATGGACTGTGGGAGGAGGGAGAAGTGAAGAAGAGGAACTGCAAAGACGCACGCAATAAAAGCAGGAATAGATACTGTAGTTTCCTTGTGTTGAGCTACATAAATGTTGCCGATTTGAGGGAGTAGAAATACATGCACTAAACAAAGGAAATGACAATTCCAAATGTAAAAATAAACTCCAGTCGGATGTGCGTTTTGTGCTGAATGCACAATCAAGATTTACTGTGTAAACAACACCTGATAACACGATAAACGACTGAAAGCTTCACTGACACAGCAGAGATTTAAAAGAAAGCCATGGAACACATCACACACAACCTTTACGAAACAAACAATCAAAAACAAGTCATATTCCAATGCCGACTGTTAACAAGCATTGGCCGCGCTGCCGTGAAAGCAAAAGTTATGGCAGGGACGCGCTCTGTGGTGGGGGAGGGGCAGAGCGAGGCGCTTGGGAGAGCAAGGCTTAATGAGCCATGAAAGCCACATGGCGGCTGCGCGCGTGCACGCGCTCGTGAACGCAAGCTTGAGGCCAGGAAAAGATTGTGGTAGCACTTTGAAAAGCCACCTACTAAATGTCTCGGAGCAGCGCATGCGCTGGCTCAGCGAGACCTAAAAATGGGGCAGAAAAAAGGAGGGCTCAGCCATGAAGCCCATAAGGGCAAGCTGCCACTTTGTTAGGTGCCTAACTACCACACTTAATTGCTATGTATGGATTGCCAGACATGTGGGGACAGATAATGGATTGATTAATGAGATGAGAAATTCTAAAGGCAAGAAAGCCAGCATTGAAGCTGATTTATCCTTATTAAAAGAGCCACACAGTGTAGAGGAAAACACAGTTCTCTTTATCGAGTTCTGCATCACAAACCATTATCAACATTAGGCATTCTACAATGTTGCTTTGCTAAATTACTTATGCTGGGGTTTTCAGATGTGAGGAAGCTTTTATATTTTAATCAAGAATGTGCATATTTATAGTGTGCAGAATACTAAACTACACACTAGAATTCATATGTGTACACTGATATGATACTATTGCCTTTGAAACAATTTTGATATGACCTGTTAAAGTGTATTTTCCTGGCTTATGCTAATTAAGCCTCAGCTAGGCCTCACTTCTGTCTTGTTCAAATGGATGTCGCAAACACTGTTTATTATTTCTGCTGTACATAGTCAAGCAAGTCATGTTTATTTCTGAATGACACTGTTCTTGAAGAAGGGTCTAGCTGAGGCTCACTAAACATTTCTCCAAGGCAAGTATCTTCCACTTGCACACGTTGTTGCATTTATTCACAATGGTTCTCTGTTGTTTATGTAACTAGTTTGTTTTGACACCTCCGGATGACAATAAGTCAGAATCTCTGAATCAGTATTCATGTAGTGGATTAGTTCCTAGGTGGAATGGCTGTATGGCAATTTTGAATTCAGTATTCTGATATGTTGAAAATGTATTTTTTTCCTCATGCCACAATGACTCTGCACTTATACTGTTCTATGGGGAGATTTCCTATATAAACCCTTGGTTTTGGGGGTGAGTCAGAGACCTTTCCTATGCTACTAAGGATGCTGTCCATTTCTTTACTGATTTTGCTGCATATCTGGGTCTTAGTCTATTTTTTATTTTGCCTACTATTCTGTATTGTCCTGTTACTGAGAGCCTTCATGGCAACAGCTGTATTCATTTGAATGAGATTTACTGCATTTGCACTTTACTTTTCTGCATTGTACCTATTAAATATTTGCAATCAATGTTCATAAAATGTATAATTTCTCTTTAAAACTCACTAATTTAGTCATTCCTTTCTTGTTTGACTGTATTTTTAAATTCTGATTTTTACCTTATCTTGCAACATATTCCCTCACGAAATTGAGGATAACTCCGTCCCGATCCACCCAACCTGTGGGCGTGTTTTTGAGGTGTAAGATTTTAGGAGACACAGCGCCCCCACAGATGTTTTATGATATCATTCACTGGGTGGCAACTTTAAGGGATTTAGCCATGTATAAACATTTGGTTTGTCATAATACTGACCTTAAACTGTAATAGTGCCTCTCTGCTCTCTTACAACCCAAAGTACGCTCATGTTTTCTAAGTTAGATTTAGACACTTAAATACCTATAGGAATATACATCGGAATAATAACTGAATGTTCAAGTGTAGATTGTGTGATCTTAGACTGGAGCATTTCCAACATATAATCTGCATTTGCCCAGTGTTGGTCGATTTATGCAGGCGGTATTGGAAACTGATTTTGTAAATGATACAGTACGTAAGATTAATGCTGTGATTACATTCTGTGACCCGAAAAGAATCTGTGCTATTTTGGTTCCCTATCTGGAGATCTCAATGCATAGGCCAGAATGGAGTGTTGAATCTGTAATTTGGTATTGACTAAGATTAACTGTACTAAAAGCCTAATAAACAATAGAAATGTCTAATGAACTGTGCATAACACTGTTTATCTTGAAGTTACAAATAACAATCATTGCTATCTGCAGGAAAATATTGAATAACATCTATTTTAATCTCTGCAATTACAGGCCAATATTTCCAGAGGTCGCTTAACTATAGCAAGAATGTTAATGATATAGAAAATTACTTATACTTTGATAAGGAGTAATTATATTTTGCTTTGACAATGGTCTCTTTATTTATGCAATTTTTTTTATTTGTTTTTTGTATTTTGGTGTGATTTGTTGAGACAGAAAAGTCTCTTGCATGGTGACGAATGTGCACCCCTACCCTGACTGCTTCAGATGCAAAGATTCTTTTTAAATATACCTCTTTATTGTATTTTAATAGTCTTGACAGTGACATTGACATGCCCGATATATGGTCTCCACAACCTTTTAGCATATCTTGTATAACAGAAGTGTTTATACTCATTAATCATTGGGGAAACATCGAGCCTTAATAGAAAAAAAATACAGAAATAAACCAACAACTAGACCACATGACAGGCATTTCAGATAATAATAGTTATTACAGACATTCGTGCATCAATTATTTGTTAAACAGATTCATATCTACAACAGCATCGAGCTCTGTAGCTTCATTTTAGCTCTAAAGTGATCCATACTCTCAGTGAAACCAAGACATTCAATTAAGAGATCCATATTATGCATTCGTCTCTATCCAGTCATATAAAGGTAGTGTCAACATGCAATAAATAAAGTATCTATGGAGCGCCAAATCTCATTGGGCATCTCATCTGTTTTAGGGCCTGATTATGAGTTTGGCGGTCCGATGGACCACCAAACCTACGGTGGAGTGTGACTACCACCGCACCGGCGTCCTAACCGCTGTTTTTCGAGTTGGGCAGTTGGACCGTCATGGGACCGCTGCTGCCACCAGGGATCTGTGATCCCTGGGGGTCTTGTAGCAGTCTAAGGCCCGCAGTATGCTTGCAGTGCCGCAGCAGCACCGCCAAGCATAATACGAGTTTCTTCACTGCCACAGTTTTCATGGCAATGAGCCCACCATGAAAACTGTGACGGGAGGAAACTGAGGGAGCCCTACATAACCACCTGTTGCCTCAGGGCCATGGGGTGTGTGCATGCACCCCAGTTCCTGTATGGCATGGACTGCACCAGTCTATGCCAGGCAGGAATGGGCTTTGGCATTCCCACTGCGGTGCCTTTCTAAGGTGCACTGCCTTGGACCGCCAAAGTACTGCCTGCCAGACCAGGAGAAAACTCCTAATCTGGTGGTGGCCCAGTTTGGCGATGTGGGAGCAGGGAGCAGGCGTAGCCGCCTGCTCCCACACCGCCAAACTCGTAATCAGGCCTTTAGTCTGCAGTGCCAAGAGCATAGTATCTCACTCTGTTAGCATCAAACCCTTCCATCTTTGCTGTTGTAAACGGAGCAATACTCTGATTTCAGTGGCTGTCCATTTAAGTAGATTCCATAGCAGTTTTCGAATTGTGAGGGCTGCTGAAGCCTTTCTCGATAGTGTAATAGTGCGTTCACCAATTATTAAGGCCAAATCAATAAATTTGGACACCACCTTAGCCTGCTTAGATCTAGTAATACGTCCCTAAAGACATGCCACCATGTGCATATATAGACGCTGCCTAGTAAAGTCATAAATTACAACAAGTGACAATGACCAAAATTGGTCTATTTGCGGGCAATACCATACCATATGAAAGAAACCTGAATTGACAGAGGAACATCTGGGGCATCTCGACTCTACTTTAGTGGTATATCTTGGCAATGTGTGCTGGGGTCAAGTAAGTATAGTGAAGAGAATTCAATTCTGTGTACTTAAAACCCAGATTCCTATCAACCGATTTAGTATACTCCAAAATCAGTACCCATTCTTTATCTTGTATATCCTCTCCTAACTGATGTTCCCACGTCATTCTGAGTGGCTAAATTGGGGTAAAAAATGAGGGCTAGTGCCCTGTGCATGGAGGTCACTGCTCTTCGCCGTATCCAATGTGTAAGTAATGTACCTAAACTTCACATTTTGGAGTTAAATGTGTACCAACATGCAATGTTGCATGAACGGCTGCAACCACAGCATTGTATGTAAGGAATTGACCAACCCTTAGGCCACAATCATCTGCTAATGTTTGAGATTATACAAGTGTGCCAGCTACATACATGCCTCCCAGGGTCTGAATATCATTTTGTGTGCAGTCTAGTTTCAAGTACGGTCGGGCTACCTTCGCTAAATCAGGGAGTATCCATAAGGGATGATGTGAAGAGTATGGGACCACCAAACCCAGATGGCATTTATATTTATCCCAAACATATCCTATTGCACCTAAGGTGCGAAGGTAATGGGTTTGGTTGCATCTCTCAATGTACAATGCCTACAATAAAGTGGCATTACTTGTTAGACATGTTATGTCCATCCTAACACGTTCCAGGTCTGTCTCTACCACCAACCATCTCGCTATTCAAACTATTTGTGCTGCTATATAATAGTTCTCCATTATAAGGACCCCCATTCCACCTGCATCTATCGGATGCATCCCCTTTTCAATAGAGATACTCCACCTCTGATGAGCCCAAATCAGCTCTGAGAGAGTCGACTTAAAGTCATGAAAAAAGGACTGCGAAGGTTTAACAGAAGTGCCATAAAATATTAAAACATTCTAGGCAACACAATCATCATGGCTATTGTCACCCTCCCAAGTAGGGAGAGCAGTAGGCTAATCCAGAAAATCACTGACCTCTAGTTTCCTGAGACCCATTTATCTAGATTCCCGCCTTTCAGTTTAACATCGTATTGGTAAATTTGTATGCCAACATATTGAAAAGTGTTGGGTTACCAGTGTATAGAGGGGCCAGCATTGCTCCAGATACAAAGATCTGTGGATCCCAAGTGTGATTTTTGGTCATGGGAGAACAAAGATCACGCATGTGCCCCATAACCGAGGTCTGTCTGATAGATTGCAGTTTTGTCAGACTGAGAATGGTGCACAGAGCACTACTCGTGCAGTAGTAAGGGGTTAAAGCCCTTACCAGGAATTAAGTAGCATGAGCACAGTGGTAGCAGCATACTGTGTTTTAGTAACAATGATCATTAGTCTGAACAGGCCTTTTGATCTGTGTCACTGAAGTGGGTTCTACTGGCCCACTCATGTAAATTCCACTGATGTGTGCTTAATTCACCCTTGACCTACATCATATTAGCTTGTAGTGCTGTGCAGTGCATGTGTGTTTGTGTGTGTGTACTGTGATGCATGTGTGTCTGTGAGTGGTAGTATACATGGAGGCCTGTGGGTTTCATAATGGACGCCAGGGCCTCGAGAAGGCATGTGAAAGTGGAGGAACCCGCAGACAGATTTGTGGATGCCAGATTCCTCAGAGCAGAGTAGGACACACACTGGAGGAAGGGAGATCCAGACTCCCCTGTGCGCTTCAAAAGGTCACTTTATTCTTTAAAGGGCACTAGTCAGTGGGACCTTGGCACATCTTAGGAAGAAGATGAGACAGATAAGGGAATCATAAAGAGTAAGGCTGGAGACCTTTGTATCCTTATGTAAGGCACATATCAGAGAGCTGACATTCAAGAGTGATCTACAAGTAACTTTCATGACCAGTGATGTGGGGCTATCTTGGTTGGAGTTGCTCCTGCTGTGACAGACTTCTTCCTGGGAAAATGAGTGCGTACTTCAAAGGAGACAAACCACCACCCCTAACACAAACTTTTAATCATGAGAGTCTAAATCACATCTGTGTCTGGAAATCGATTATAAAAAGGGGAGCTTGATTCTCCGAAATTGTCAGTTGTCAAGCAGTGAGAGGTGGCTGTAGCTAGACATGGAGAAGTTGAGCAAGACTTCTGCCTTGTGTGACTAAGACTGAGAATCAAGGTCTGGTAGTCTCCCAAGTGTGTGAGGGGACATCACTAGGCCTGGACGGAATTTCAATTATGCCAGAGTAATCAGAGTAGTTTCAGTAATTCTGAGTTACTCTTTGACTAGGAATTACTGATAATTACACGATTACTCCTGTCTGTGGGTAACTAAGCAGAAAAAATCCCACTGCATGAGCACATTTACGCACTCGCTAATCATGTTCTGCTGCTTTCTTATTGCACAAATGCATCCATGCATCCATTTTGGACACAAGGGTGCATTTTGTAATGTAATGTAATATGGACTTATAAAGCGCACTATCACCCCACGGGTATCCTGGCACTGAGGTTAACAGGAACTCCCCTAAATGCACATGATTACCCACCGGATGACTATTCTGCACTACATCCTAGGGAAGAGATAGGTTTTAAGCTTCTTCCTAAACTGAAGGAACTCTTCTGATTGCCTGATGTTGGGCGGAAGATTGTTCCACAGATGAGCGGCCGCACAGCTAAAAGCTCTCCCTCCAAACCTAGAGGTTCTAATTCTGGCAGTACAGACCAGATGAGCTGTGGAGGATCGAAGATTTCTTACGGGAGAATGCCAGCCAATTTCTTTCTGCAGTGGCAATGGTCCAAGTCCATGCAGGGCCTTGAAAACAATGCATAGTGATTTGAGCTGAATTCTCTGAGCTAGAGGGAGCCAGTGGAGCTCATTAAGAGCCGCAGAGGCAGAAGCACTACGTGGCGTCTTTAAGGCTAACTTTGCGGCTATCATCTGTATTCTTTGCTGTTTCATAATGAGGAAATTAGGCGCACCGAGTAGCAGGGAATTGCAGTAGTCCAGATGGCTCAGAATAACACTTCTCACCACTAGAGCGCTGGCTGATAATGGTAGCATAGGGAGCATTTTCTGCAATGCTTTGAGGGAGAAGCAAGTTCCAACTGTTTTATTCACATGGTTTTCTAGACTCAACTTGTTGTCAAAGACTACCCCCAGATTACGCACTGCTACAGCCGGTGTAGGAGGCGCGTCTGCCCGAATAGGCCAGAAATTGGCCGGAAGCAGGCGGGGGATTTTCTTAGCCGTGCAGTATAGAATTTCCGTTTCCCGCCCATTGAACTGCAGGGAATTGTCCGTAAGCCATCTAGCAGTCCTTTGCATGCATTCATGAAAGTTACTGAGTGGAATGGACTCATTCCCCTCAAGAGACAGGATGAGCTGCGTGTCGTCCACATAATTCACCAGCTTGATATTATAGGATTTAATGATGGGGATCAGCGGTCTCATATAAATATTAAAGAGGATCGGACTGATTGACGAACCTTGGGGACACCATTTTGTGCTAAGAAAATAGCGATAAATGCAAGGAGTGAGTCGGCAAAACATCTTATCCCAAGCCCTCATTTAGCGAGCGTGAGCGGCCGCTCATGCTCGCTAATTGGGTTTTGTTGCATTTAGCGCTATTTCCTAGTGCACAAATGGATCCTTGCATCCATTTGGGATACAAGGGGGCATTTTCGACCTAGGAAATACCGCTAAATGCAGAATTACTCTTCTTGTGTGAATTCTGCATAATCTTGCGGATTTCTTAGGTAATTCCACTTGATTACACTACATGGAATTATGCGAATTACGTGGACCACTAGAAATCTCCCATGCAAATCAAGATCACAGGCCCTGGAGCCTGGAGCTCCAGCAACTGCCTGCCTGCTGAGACCAGAAGACTGTGAGAAGAGGGGCAGAGTGCCTGGAGGAGCGAGGTCCAGTGGGGCCTTCTGGCGAATGGATCCCAGAAGAGAGGTGTGAGATATCTGTGACCTCATTGACGCAAGTGTCCCATGTGCTCCTCAAAGTCAGCAACCCCTTGTGCCAGAGGGGGTGCCATGAAGATATATTGGCTACAGCACTGATCAGGCCATCTGCCCGAGTGCTGAACAAATGTCGGTGACCCTGTATGCCAGAGGGAGCTACGGTGACAATATAATCAGTACCGCAACGATCTCACCTATCCACTAGTGCATTCCACAAAGTCGGCAACCTTGCATGCTTGACAGGGCTTCTGAGAACATATAACTGTTTCTGCACCAATTGGGACATCTGTCCCTGTGATAAACAAAGGCAGGCAACTCCGTTTACCAGAGGGGGCCACTGTGAGAGAAGATTGTTGTTGCACCAATTGGGCCATCTGCCTGTGTGAAGACTGTTGTCAGCGACCCCGTATGCGAGAAGGGGCTGCCACGAAGATATGACTGCTGCTTCACTGATCAGATCTGCCTATTTCTTGACCCAGATTGGTCACCCCGTATGGCAGAGGGGGCCACTGTGAATACATTTGCTGCCAAACCAATCGGGCCATCTGCCTTGTGCTGGCCAAAGTCAGAGACCCCGTATGACGATGGGGGCCACCATGAAGATATTTGCTGCTTCACCATTCGGGCCGTCTGCCTGTGTGCTGACCAAACTCTTCTAGCGCGTATGCCTGATGGGGCTGCCGTAAAGATATTTTCTGCAATTCTGATAAGGTTGTCCGCCTAAAAGTCAGCAACTTGTATGGCAGAGGTGGCCGCCATGAAGAGCAAGGATCGCCCGGGTGCACTGTATGCCAAGAGGGAGGACTATCGATGTACACAGCGTGTGATCAAAAAGAGAAGCAGTTACTGACCTATGGTGCCCTAACTGAAGCATCAGAAGCCGAGTGTCTGCCCCAACCCTGGCAGCACGATCAGAGGAACACTGAAGACAACCATCCACCCTGCCTGCAGTCATGAGACTACTGCTCATCGCCAGCATCTGCTCCAGTCGCCTGCAACGCCAGAGTACTGAACGCTTCCGGGGTATTCTGTATTGCATCACCAGCAAGAGCAGGTAAGACTGATTGCTGGGCCAGAGAGCTCAGGGAGAACTTGTTCTGCTTCATGGCCCTGCAGTGCTGGAATATTTTGACTTCTAGAAAGCCACAGTGGAACTTCTAAGACTTGGACTCGTAGCGGGGTCTAACCTGAATGTTACCTTTCATAAATGGGGAATAATCACTGCTAGTGATCCAGCGGGTTACTAGCAACGAGAATTCATACACAAAATACTCACTTGGGCCCATACATTCATACTACGCTAGCAATTTCCGCTGGTGGGTCAGTTGTACTCTTTATCAAAATCCCTGCTACCAATTACTTTTCTGAATGAAGAGTAATGACTTACCAATGGACCCTTTGCTAATTGGGAAGTTTAAAATGAGTGACGTTCATTACAATTCATAATTCTGAAATAATCACTGAGTCAAGAAGTTTCAAAATATTTATCTAAAAGTTTAGCAGAGTAAAATACAGAACCACATGATACTTAATCGTATATCAAGGATGAAGCATAATAATCAATTATCGATCAATGACGGTCCCTCAGAAAGAAGAAGATAGAGACAGCAGCACAACTAAAGTTGCATTTATATTTACCTAAAGGTGCGAGTAACCAAACCCCTTGGCCAAGGAGTTGGAAAGATAGGACCCAGGAAGGATGAAGAGCAAGGACCTCCTCCAGGTTCAGGACAGGACCGGTGACCTCTCTATTAACGACGCCTGCGTCGTTCCCCTCTCTGATACTTCGCTTCTCCTCAATTTCTCCCGTGTCTTCCTTCTGATGTACACCGCCGCCCCCACCTCAGGACCTCTCTGGACAGCGATTCAGTCTGCACTCGATCAGCTCATTCTGTGGTTCTCCCAGCTGACAGCCTTAATGCCTTAAGCACAAACCCCAATGCTAATTCTAATTCTATATCTATTATACTCTTCTACGCCCATGTACCTCCCCTTAATGTTGCAGAATTATGGGCCCATTACTTCTGATTGGACGGGGACAGGGGGTTGATCCTCACACCATGTTGATTTAGTTCAATTTCTTTAAGCCCATTGTCTTTAAAAATACCGCCCATCACAATTAATACATTGGCTTTATTTCCCACCTGTTTCTCATTGATTCAGCAATAACTTTTTATACAATTGTATCGAGTGCAGGTACATGTCGGGTGAACTTGTGAACCAGGCTTCGCGACCTTGGAGAGCTTCCAAGTTGACTTCATCACATTCTTTGGTCAGCCTTTCAGGGCGCATGTGCAGAATCAATGTCTCTCGAGCTGCAGTTCAACCAACCCAGGCCCAAATTTACGAACTAATAAAAAGTCAAAGAAGAAAATATTAAAATCACAATATAAATGGTTTCACTGTATACCCATTTTGTCTACTCTATTCCCATTTAATTATAAATCTATCCCGCATTAATAGCGTTAGAATATCACAGTTTTAATTGAAACATGTGTGCAAGCTGTAGCACGTGAAAACATTAAGCAGCCATTTTATACACACTGCGCAGAAGCAAGGATTTCCCTCCAAGCAAAGAAATACGTCACACCATGTGATATGGTTGACACATGCGCAATGAAATTCCCACGCTTTAGCAGCCATTTTAGATTTAGACAAGCGTTATTTGTTAGTTTAAACACATATGCAAGCTTCTTTCTACTCGTATATGTGTGTCTATTTATTAATATAGACATTACAAAGTTTAATAAATTAATACTGTGAGAATATTGCCTTCGAGCAAGTCTCATTGTGAGTCCTTGCTCCATCACTAGAAGACAGAGAAGTGGGACTCTGCCCGTACAACACTAGGGCGCCGCCTTAGGAGAGATGGGATAGCTGGATGTATTTTGTGTCTTAAGCCTGTGCTCACCTTGCACCTACCCCTCACCCCACCCTCCGAGAAGCCTCGGACTGCTCGACCTGCACAACCACCGAGAATCAAGTGCTGTAAAGGTACTTGATCCAGTTGCTCCGGACCCATCAGAAATAAAAGGCGTCAACAACCAGGTTTGAGTCCAGTAGCTTCTGCTCGTCCCATAGCCCTCTGAAATGGTTTCTGACATAATGTTAGTAATATGTTAGAGTTTAAGGCAGTATAGGATATTTTGTAAACATGCAATACAATTGAATCTGACTCGTCTATGATGTAGGAGAAAAGGGCAGCATTACACCGGGTTGTAAGTTAGAATTTCAATTATACAAAAATGAAATTTTGCTTACAAAAATATTGTATTGTTTGGTGTAGATTGTCTATTATTAATTGCAATTATTTGTAAACGATATTTAGAAGAAGGTATTTATGCCAGACAACATTCTAGTACCAGACCCTTCCAGAGAGCACTTCCACTGTCCTATAATTGTATTTCTTTTGCCAACATGTTTTCTGTCTTCCTTTTCTCCTGCTGTAATGACTTCATGGTTAAACCTATCTGCATCTTGTGTCAACAACACCCACCTTCTGCTTAAGCTTGTAAATTCTAGGTTCACGATTCAAACACAGTTTTACTGCAAAGTTGTTAAACCACCTTTCACGACATCTTCTTCACACGCCTATGATCTCGAAAAATAATGTTATCTGTAACAGGAAGGTTGCAACCTGTCTAACAGGACTCTGCAGACGGGCTTCAAGGTCATCACGTTATATGAGTTTTCAAGGTCATAGGTATATGACGGAGATGTTCTAGATTGACCCCATGCACGTGCCTGGATGCTTTATGATATATAGTAAATTAAAAACTCGGTCATCTGCCTCATCTGTAAACACCCTCATCTCCTCATTGTCTATTCTAACAACTCCTAACTTTTTTCACTCTATATTTCCGTCGTGCGTTTCACTAATTAAAATATTTAAAATATGTAATTTTTAAATTTCAATGAAGGCATCACTTTCAAGTTTGTATAAAAAAATAGCACCTATTTAATGTTCTTTTATCATAGTTGGTAAAGGATTGCATAGCAAAAATTGCATTTTTGAATGCTTGTGGGTTTGAATAACAATTGATCATGGTAGCAATGTAATGTGTTTTGGATACTTGTCATCAAACCTGTTAAGGGCGTATGTGCATCCTGTCATATCGAATATACTAATGGTCTTCTTAGCGGATGTGTGGAAATCTCAGACATTAGTAAACTGATTTTAATCCCACTTATATTTCAATTTATATTGTTGTATCTATATAGCAGGGCTAAAGTAATAAATCGCATCCAGGCGCTAGAACAGGAAGGAGGTTTAACAGTCGGATCCCGGAGGAGTTTTAGTAATGTATTATTAAGAGAATAGTTGCTTTATGGCTTTTCTAAAGACAATGAGAGACGGGTGTGAACAATTTTCGATGCCTGTTTATTCATCACTTGAGATTTGGAGATGATCATTTTCTGTCACTTTTTGATTCACAACGGGAGAAAGAGTGAATGAAAAGATACCGACGTGGGGCACAGAGGCCAAGTGGGTGCACAGAGCCCAGTTCTGCAGGGTACGAGAGAACAGCAGGATAGTTTACAAAGAGGGGCTGCCGAGGAATATTGTAAACCTTTGGCCGAGCAGTCTCCTGGCTCTTTGCATTTATGGCAGGAAAAAAATGAAACTTTGAAAGATTTCTTTCAGGGTAAGGAAATTCTTAATAGTCGGGCCAGCAATTGTCGGGTGTATGAAGAGGGTGAGACAATGGTTTATTTCATTTCCTGGCCTGGAGGGCCAAGGAAAAAAACAATCAACATCTAATCACCGGTATACAAGATCCCGGTACGGGAGAGAGAAAAAAGAGACACGGGAAGACTGGGCAAATATTTCTGAATTATTCTAACTCTCTGTATAAGGGGGACACTGGAACATGGGACCTGGCCCTCGTGGATACGTTTCTGCCGGAAGTGCACCTTCTAGAGCTGAGCAGTGAGGCTGCAGCCCCGCTGAGGTCGAAAGGGCCATAAGAGGGCTACTCGGGTCGAAGGCCCCAGGCGAAGATGGCATTGGGGCGGAGTTTTATACGTGTTTTTGCCCTTTGCTAGCAGCCCCTCTCTCCGATTTGTTTAACTCCATTTTGGCTGGAGCCTCAGTCCCGCCCTCTTTTAAGAGAGGAGACTTAGTACATTTTTAGGTCTCGCCTGAGCCAGCGCATGCGTGCACTGGCGAGACTTTTAGTAAGGGCTTCAGAAAATGCTACCACTGTGGCCTAGAGCTTGCGGTTACGCGCGCGCGCTTACGAGCAGAGGCGCCATCTGGCTTTCCTCTCTCGTCATGGGTCATCAGCTTTTAAGATACGAGAGCTTTCTTTCACATTCCTGAAGTCGATAGCTTCCTTGTCATTTGCGTTACTAAGCAATCCTGGGCGGAGCCAACAGTTAAATTAAATGAATCAGGTTATTTGTGTTTACAAGCATCTCCTGAGAAACGCGGCGAAACTTTCAAATGACTCCGTGGTTTGAAAGTTTTGCCGCGTTTCTCAGGAGATGCTTGTAATCAGCTTTCAAGATAGGAGATCTTTCTTTCACATTCCTGAAGTCGATAGCTTCCTTTTCATTTGCCTATATATCCCTACCTCTCTTCTACCCCTCTACCTCTACTCTACCTCTCTTCTACCCCTCTACCTCTCTACCTCTCTTCTATCCCTGTACCTCTCTTCTACCCCTCTACCTCTCTTCTACTCTTCTACCCCTCTACCTCTCTTCTACCCCTCTACCCCTCTTCTACCCTCTTCTATCCCTCTACCCCTCTTCTACCACTCTACCCCTCTTCTACCCCTCTACCCCTCTACACCTCTACCCCTCTACACCTCTACCCATCTACTACCCCTCTACCCCTCTTATACCCCTCCACCCCTCTTCTACCCCTCTACCCCTCTACTACCCCTCTACACCTCTACTACCCCTCTACCCCTCTTCTACCCCTCTACCCCACTACTACCCCTCTACTCCTCTTCTACCACTCTACCCCTCTTCTACCACTCTACTACCCCTCTACCCTACTACCCCTCTACCCCTCTACTACCCCTCTACATCCCCTCTACCTCTCTACTACCCCTCAACCCCTCTTCTACCCCTCTTCTACTCTTCTAATCTTCTTCTACCCCTCTACCCCTCTTCTACCCCTCTACCCCTCTACCACCCCTCTACCACCCCTCTACTACCCCTCTACCCTTCTACTACCCCTCTACCCTTCTACTACCCCTCTACCCCTCTTCTACCCCTCTTCTACCCCCTCTACCCCTCTTCTAACCCTCTTCTAACCTTCTACCCCTCTACCCCTCTATCCCTATACCCCTCTACTCTTCTACCCCTCTACCCCTCTTCTACCCCTCTACTACCCCTCTACAACCCCTCTACTACCCTTCTACCCCTCTTCTACCCCCTTCTACCCCTCTTCTACCCCTCTTCAATCCCTCCTCTACCCCTCTACCCCTCTTCTACCCCTCTTCTATCCCTCTTCTACCCCTCTACCCCTCTTCTACCCCTCTACTACCTCTCTACCCCTCTACCCCTCTTCTACCCCTCTACTACCCCTCTACCCCTCTCCTACCCCTCTCCTACCCCTCTACCCTCTTCTACCCCTCTACCCCTCTACTACCCCTCTACCTCTCTTCTACCCCTACACTACCTCTCTTCTACCCCTCTACCTCTACTCTACCTCTCTTCTACCCCTCTACTTCTCTTCTACCCCTCTACCTCTCTTCTACCCCTCTACCACTACTCTACCTCTCTTCTACCCCTCTACCCCTCTTCTACCCCTCTACCCCTCTTCTACCCCTCTACCCCTCTTCTAACCCTCTACCCCTCTTCTACCCCTTAACCCCTCTACTACCCCTCTTCTACCCCTCTACCCCTATTCTACCCCTCTACCCCTATTCTACCCCTCTACCCCTATTCTACCCCTCTTCTACCCCTCTACTACCCTCTACCCCTCTTCTACCCCTCTACCCCACTACTACCCCTCTACCCCTCTTCTACCCCTCTACCCATCTACACCTCTACCCCTCTTCTACCCCCTCTACCCTACTACCCCTCTTCTACCCCTCTACCCATCTACACCTCTACCCCCTACTACCCCTCTACCCTACTACCCCTCTACTACCCCTCTTCTACCCCTCTTCTACTCCTCTACCCCTCTTCTACCCCCTCTACCCCTCTTCTATCCCTCTACCCCTATTCTACCCCTCTTCTACCCCTCTACCCCTCTTCTACCCCTGTAACCCACTACTACCCCTCCACCCCTCTTCTACCCCTCTACCCATCTACACCTCTACCCCTCTTCTACCCCTCTACTACCCCTCAACCCCTCTACTACCCCTCTTCTACCCCTCTACCCCTATTCTACCCCTCTACCCCATTCTACCCCTCTACCCCTCTACTACCACTCTACCCCTCTTCTACCCCTCTACCCCACTACTACCCCTCTACCCCTCTTCTACCCCTCTACCCCTCTTCTACCCCTCTTCTACCCCTCTACCCTACTACCCCTCTACTACCCCTCTTCTACCCCTCTTCTACCCCTCTTCTACCCTTCTACCCCTCTTCTATCCCTCTTCTAACCTTCTACCCCTCTACCCCTCTTCTACCCCTCTACCCCTCTTCTACCCCTCTACCCCTCTACTACCCCTCTACCCCTCTACTCTTCTACCCCTCTACCCCTCTTCTACCCCTCTTCTACCACTCTACCCCTCTTCTACCCCTCTACCCCTCTTCCCCTCTTCTACCCCTCAACCTCTCTACTACCCCTCTTCTACCCCTATTCTACCCCTCTTCTACCCCTCTACCCCTCCTCTACCCCATTACCCCTCTTCTACCCCTCTTCTACCCCTCTACCCCACTACTACCCCTCTACCCCTCTTCTACCCCTCTACCCATCTACACCTCTACCCCTCTTCTACCCCTCTACTACCCCTCTACCCCTCTACTACCCCTCTTCTACCCCTCTACCCCTCTTATATTTATATTTATTCATTTGTAGAGCGCATGGTTACACCGCCCGGTGTGTCCCCGCGCTGAGACATAGCTAGTGAAACTACTGCTGCCCACTGCAAGACCCGCCGAGCTGTATTTTACACAGTTTTTGCGAACAGCCAAGTCTTCAGTTGTCTGCGAAAGATACTTTCGCTTGGTTCAGTTCTTATGTCAATTGGCATAGTGTTCCATATTTTTGCTGCTAGGTACCTGAAGGAGCGAGCCCCCATTCGTGCTCTGAATATTCTTGTAACTGTCACCAGTGCCTTCCCCAAGGATCTTAGACTGCGCCCTGGGGTGTGTTTAGTCAGTAGTGATTGAAGGTATCTAGGACCCTTATTTGATATGATGCGGTGACAATGGCACATTGCCTTGAACACGACTCTCTTTCCCACTGGCAACCAGTGAAGGGTTGTCAGGGCTTTCTTCGTGTTAGCACTCCTTGGAAGGCTGAGAACCAAGCGTGCCGCCGCATTTTGTACCTTCTGCAGTTTGGATAGGCCTTTTTTGGACGCGCCGAGGTATAATACATTCCCATAGTCCAGTTGGGAAGTAATTACTGCGTGTACTATGGTCTTTCTAGCATTAGATGGTAGCAAGTCACTGACTTTCCTCAAGGTTTTCATAGCCCCATAGCATTTCCCAGCTACCTTCCGAATCTGATTGTCAAATGTTTGTTTGGCATCGAACCAGATTCCGAGGTTTTTCACCTCTGTTTTCGGGGTGGGGACTTGTCCCAGTGATTCTGGCCACCATGCGGATGACCATATTGTTGGCGTCTTGCCTACCACCATCACCTCCGTCTTATTCCCATTTAGCTTGAGGCAGTGGTTTGACATCCAGTCCGCCACCTCTTCTAAGCATTTGGAGAAGCGGATAGCTGCCTGATCCTTGTCTTGGGACAGCATTACAATTAGCTGTGTGTCATCCGCATATGACACTATCGACACCTTATGCTTCTCCACACATTCTGCCAGTGGTCCCACATAAAGATTAAAAAGGGTGGGGCTCAGAATTGATCCCTGTGGGACGCCCTGGGGCAGAGGGAAGCTTTCAGACAGATACGTCTGTTGTGCTACTTGGAAGCTCCGTTCGGAGAGAAACGATGTCATCCACTTCAGAGCGTTCCGCCTGATGCCACAGGCCTCTAGTCTTTGGAGAAGCAGTTGGTGTGAGATAGTAGTCAAACGCCGCACTGAGATCTAACAGGATCAGTGCGGCCGTTTGCCCTTCATCGGCATATTTTCTCAACGTCTCTGTGGCCATCAGTAGTGCTAACTCTGTGGAATGCGCCATTCTAAAGCCTGACTGGGATGGATGCAATAAGTCATTAGTATTGATGTGGTCAACCAACTGTTTATTTGTGATTTTTTCAGCGATCTTAGCCACTGAAAGGTAGTAATGAGATTGGGCGTAGATTCTCTAATACTGTATATTCTAACGATGGTTTTTTCCTGAGTGGTTTAACGATGGCCTGTTTCCATTTGGTTGGGACCACACCAGTTTGGAAGGAGCAGAGAATAAGTTCCGCGATATACGGCATGATCGTGTCTGCCCCTTCCATTACTCTCTCTGGTCGGGCAGGGTCTAAAGGGGAACCAGATTTTATTCCTTTTGCCATGTCTATGACTTCCTCAATTTCCTGTATCTTAAATTCATCCAGAGTTATTCCTGCAAAATTCCTATGACTTATTCCGCCTAACTTGGTGCCTTGTCGCATTTCTATTGGGAAGGTCTCGTATATTTTAGTTACTTTATAGGCAAAAAAATTCTGCCACCTTATTACAGCTCTCTTTGGAAGATATTATGGCCTTACTCTCTTCATGAGTTTTGAGAGACTTCAAAATTGTGAACATTTCTTTATGGGAATTGCTAGCACTTTCTATTTTATCCGTGTAAAATTCACATCTGATTTTTTAAATTAATGAATGATAGTCCTTCAGTTCCTTTTTATATTATTATTTGGACCTATTACAATAGTCTTTCCTCCAGGCTCGTTCTAATTTTTTACACTTTTTTTTGGCCTTCATTAATTCACCCCTATTCTACCCCCTCTACCCCTCTTCTATCCCTCTACCCCTCTTCTACCCATCTACCCTCTACTACCCCTCTACTACCCCTCTTCTACCCCTATTCTACCCCTCTACTACCCCTCTACACCTCTTCTACCCCTGTACCCCACTACTACCCCTCTACCCCTCTTCTACCCCTCTACCCCTCTTCTACCCCTCTACTACCCATCTACCCTACTAACCCTCTTCTACCCCTCTACTACCCCTCAACCCCTCTGCTACCCCTCAACCCCTCTACTACCCCTCTTCAACCACTCTACCCCTATACTACCCCTCTACCCCTATTCTATCCCTCTACCCCTATTCTACCCCTCTACCCCTATTCTACCCCTCTACCCCACTACTCGCCCCTCTACCCCTCGCATACCCCTCTACTACCCCTCTACACTACTACCCCTCTACTACCCCTCTTCTACCCCTCTACCCCTCTTCTACCCTTCTACCCCTCTACCCCTCTTCTATCCCTCTTCTAACCTTCTACCCCTCTTCTACCCCTCTAACCCTCTTCTACCCCTCTACCCCTCTACTACCCCTCTACCCCTCTTCTACCCCTCTTCTACCCCTCTTCTACCCTTCTACCCCTCTTCTACCCCCTTCTACCCCTCCTCTACCCCCTTCTACCCTCCTCTACCCCTCTACCCCTCTTCTACCCCTCTACCCCTCTACTACCCTCTCTCCCTACCCCTCTACTATCCCTCACTACCCCTCTTCTACCCTCTACTACCCCTGTACCCCTCTACTACCCCTCTACCCCTCTACTACCCCTCTACTACCCTTCTACCCCTCTACCCCTCTTCTACCCCTTCTACCCTTCTACCCCTCATCTACCCCCTTCTATCCCTCTTCTACCCCTCTCCTATCCCTCTTCTACCCCTCTACCCCACTACTACCCCTCTACCCCTCTTCTACCTCTCTACCCCTCTTCTACCCCTCTTCTATCCATCTTCTACTCCTCTACCCCTCTACTACCCCTCTACCCCTCTACTACCCCTCTACTACCCCTATTCTACCCCTATACTACTGCTCTACCCCTCTACTACCCCTCTACCCCTCTACCTCTACACTACCTCTCTTCTACCCCTCTATCTCTCTTCTACCCCTCTACCTCTACTCTACCTCTCTTCTACCCCTCTACCTCTCTTCTACCCCTCTACCTCTCTTCTACTCCTCTACCTCTACTCTACCCCTCTTCTACCCCTCTACCTCTCTTCTACCCCTCTTCTACCCTTCTACCTCTCTTCTACCCCTCTTCTACCCCTCTCCTATCCCTCTTCTACCGCTCTACCCCTCTACTACCCCTCAACCCCTCTACTACCCCTCTTCTACCCCTCTACCCATCCTCTACCCCTCTTCTACCCCTCTACCCCTCTACTACCCATCTACCCTACTAACCCTCTTCTACCCCTCTTCTTCCCCTCAACCCCTCTACTACCCCTCAACCCTTCTACTACCCCTCTTCAACCCCTCTACCCCTATTCTACCCCTCTACCCCTATTCTACCCATCTACCCCTATTCTACCCATCTACCCCACTACTACCCCTCTACCCCTCTTCTACCCCTCTACTACCCCTCTACCCTACTACCCCTCTACTACCCCTCTTCTACCCCTCTTCTACCCCTCTACCCCTCTTCTACCCTTCTACCCCTCTTCTATCCCTCTTCTAACCTTCTACACCTCTACCCCTCTTCTACCCCTCTTCCCTCTTCTACCCCTCTACCCATCTTCTACCCCTCCTACCCCTCTCCTCTTTTACCCCTCTACCCCTCTTCTACCCCTCTACTTCCCCTCTACTACCCTTCTACCCCTCTTCTACCCTCCTCTACCCCTTCTACCCTCCTCCTACCCCTCTTCCCCTCTTCTACCCCTCTTCTATCCCTCTTCTACCCCTCTTCTACCCCTCTACTACCCCTCTACCCCTCTACTACCCCTCTACTACACTTCTACCCTCTTCTACCCCCTTCTACCCTTCTACCCCTCGTCTACCCCTTCTATCCCTCTTCTACCCCTCTCCTATCCCTCTTCTACCCCTCTACCCCTCTTCTACCCCTCTACTACCCCTCTACCCCCCTACTACCCCTCTACCCCTCTACCCATCTACACCTCTACCCCTCTTCTACCCCTCTACTACCCCTCTACCCTACTACCCCTCTTCTACCCCTCTACCCCTCTACCCCTCTTCTACCCCTCTACTACCCCTCTACTCCCTACTACCCCTCTACCCTCTTCTACCCCTCTACCCATCTACACCTCTATCCCTCTACTACCCCTCAACCCCTCTACTACCCCTCTTCTACCCCTCTACCCCTCTTCTACCCCTCTACCCCACTACTACCCCTCTACCTCTCTTCTACCCCTCTTCTACCCTTCTACCTCTCTTCTACCCCTCTTCTACCCCTCTCTCTATCCCTCTTCTACCGCTCTCCTCCCTCTACTACCCCTCAACCCCTCTACTACCCCTCTTCTACCCCTCTACCCATCTTCTACCCCTCTTCTACCCTCTATCCCTCTACTACCCTCAACCCCCTCTACCCTCTTCTACCCTCTACCCCTCTTCTACCCCTCTACCCCACTACTACCCCTCTACCCCTCTACCCATCTACACCTCTACTACTCCTCTACCCTACTACCCCTCTTCTACCCCTCTACCCCTCTTCTACCCCTCTACCCCTCTTCTACCCCCTATACCCCTCTACTACCCCTCTACCCCTCTACCTCTACACTACCTCTCTTCTACCCCTCTACCTCTCTTCTACCCCTCTACCTCTACTCTACCTCTACTCTACCCCTCTACCTCTCTTCTACCCCTCTACCTCTCTTCTACTCCTCTACCTCTACTCTACCCCTCTTCTACCCCTCTACCTCTCTTCTACCCCTCTTCTACCCTTCTACCCCTCTTCTACCCCTCTCCTATCCCTCTTCTACCGCTCTACCCCTCTACTACCCCTCAACCCCTCTACTACCCCTCTTCTACCCCTCTACTACCCCTCTTCTACCCCTCTACCCCTCTATCCCTCTACTACCCCTCAACCCCTCTACTACCCCTCTTCTACCCCTCTACCCCACTACTACCCCTCTACCCCTCTTCTACCCCTCTACCCATCTACACCTCTACCCCTCTTTCTACCCCTCTACTACCCCTCTACCCTACTACCCCTCTTCTACCTCTCTACCCCTCTTCTACCCCTCTTCTACCCCTCTACCCCTCTTCTACCCCCTCTACCCCTCTACTACCTCCTCTACCCCTCTACTACCCCTCTACCCTCTACTACAACTCTACTACCCCTCTACCCCTCTTCTACCCCTCTACCCCTCTAGCCCTCTTCTACCCCTCTACCCCTCTTCTACCCCTTTTCTACCCCTCTTCTACCCCTCTACTACCCCTCTACACATCTACCCCTCTTCTACCCCTCTACTACCCCTCTACCCTTCTACTACCCCTCTACTACCCCACTACCTCTCTACTACCCCTCTACCGCTCTTCTACCCCTCTACCCCTCTTCTAGCCCTCTACCCCTCTTCTCACTCTTCTACCCCTCTTCTACCCCTCTACACCTCTTCAACCCCTCTACCCCTCTTCTACCCTCTACTACCCCTCAACCCCTCTACTAGCCCTCTACCCCTCTACTACCGCTCTACTACCCCTCTACTACCCCTCTACTACCCATCTACCCCTCTACTACCCCTACTACCCCTCTTCTACCCCTCTACCCCTCTTCTACCCCTCTACCCCTCTTCTACCCCTCTAACCCTCTACTACCCCTCTACCCCTCTTCTACCCCTCTACCCCCTACTACCCCTCTACCTCTACCCTCTACCCTCTCTTCTCTCCCCTACTACCCTCTACCCCTCTACTACCCCTCTTCTACCCCTCTACCCCTCTTCTACCCCTCTACCCCTCTTCTACCCCTCTACCCCTCTTCTACCCCTCTACCCCTACTTCTACCCCTCTACTACCCTCTACTACCTCTACTACCCTACTACTCCTCTTCTACCCTTCTACCCCTCTTCTACCCCCTTCTACCCCTCTACCCCTCGTCTACACCCTTCTATCCCTCTTCTACCCCTCTCCTATCCCTCTTCTACCCCTCTACCCCTCTTCTCCCCCTCTACTACCCCTCTACCCCACTACTACCCCTCTACCCCTCTTCTACCCCTCTACCCATCTACACCTCTACCCCTCTACTACCCCTCTACTAGCCCTCTACGACCGCTCTACGACCGCTCTACTACCCCTCTACCTCTCTACTACCCCTCTACTACCCTTCTACCCCTCTTCTACTCCTCTACCCCTCTTCTACCCCTCTACCCCTCTTCTACCCCTCTACCCCTCTCCTCTACCCCTCTACTCCCTCTTCTACCCCTCTTCTACCCCTCTAACCCTCTACTACCCCTCTACCCCACTACTACCCCTCTACCCCTCTTCTACCCCTCTACCCCTCTTCTATCCCTCTACCCCTCTTCTACCCATCTACCCCTCTACTACCCCTCTACTACCCCTCTTATACCCCTCTACCCCTCTTCTACCCCTCTACCCCTCTTCTACCCCTCTACTACCCATCTACCCTATTAACCCTCTTCTACCCCTCTTCTACCCCTCTACCCCTCTACTTCCCCTCAACCCCTCTACTACCCCTCAACCCTTCTACTACCCCTCTTCTACCCCTCTACACCTCTTCTACCCCTCTACCCCTCTTCTACCCCTCTAACCCTCTACTACCCCTCTACCCCTCTTCTACCCCTCTACCCCACTACTACCCCTCTACCCCTCTTCTACCCCTCTACCCATCTACACCTCTACCCCTCTTCTACCCCTCTACCTACTACCCTCTACTACCCCTCTTCTACCCCTCTACCCCTCTTCTACCCCTCTACCCCTCTTCTATCCCTCTACCCCTCTTCTACCCATCTACCCCTCTACTACCCCTCTACCCCTCTTCTACCCCTCTACCCTCTTCTACCCCTCTACCCCTCTTCTATCCCTCTACCCCTCTTCTACCCATCTACCCCTCTACTACCCTCTACCCTACTAACCTCTCTACTACCCCTCTTCTACCCCTCTACCCCTCTTCTACTCCCTCTACCCCTCTTCTATCCCTCTACCCTCTTCTACCCATCTACCCCTCTACTACCCCTCTTCTATCCCTCTACCCCTCTTCTACCCCTCTACCCCTCTACTACCCATCTACCCTACTAACCCTCTTCTACCCCTCTTCTACCCCTCTACTTCCCCTCAACCCCTCTACTACCCCTCAACCCTTCTACTACCCTCTTCAACCCCTCTACCCCTATTCTACCCCTCTACCCCTATTCTACCCATCTACCCCTATTCTACCCATCTACCCCACTACTACCCTCACCCTCTCTTCTACCCCTCTACTACCCCTCTACCCTACTACCCCTCTACTACCCCTCTTCTACCCCTCTACCCCTCTTCTACCCTTCTACCTCTCTTCTATCCCTCTTCTAACCTTCTACCCCTCTACCCCTCTTCTACCCTCTTCCCTCTTCTACCCCTCTACCATCTTCTACCCCTCTACTACCCTCTACTCTTTTACCCCTCTACCCCTCTTCTACCCCTCTACTTCCCTCTACTACCTTCTACCCCTCTTCTACCCCTCCTCTACCCCTTCTACCCCTCCTCTACCCCTCTTCCCCTCTTCTACCCCTCTTCTATCCCTCTTCTACCCTCTTCTACCCCTCTACTACCCCTCTACCCCTCTACTACCCCTCTACTACCCTCTCTACCCCTCTTCTACCCCCTTCTACCCTTCTACCCCTCGTCTACCCCCTTCTATCCCTCTTCTACCCCTCTCTATCCCTCTTCTACCCCTCTACCCCTCTTCTACCCCTCTACTACCCCTCTACCCCACTACTACCCCTCTACCCCTCTACCCATCTACACCTCTACCCCTCTTCTACCCCTCTTCTACCCCTCTACCCCTACTACCCCTCTTCTACCCCTCTACCCCCTCTACCCCTCTTCTACCCCTCTTCTACCCCCTCTACCCCTCTACTACCTCCTCTACCCCTCTACTACCCCTCTTCTACCCCTCTACTACCCCTCTACTCCACTACTACCCTCTACCCTCTTCTACCCCTCTACCCATCTACACCTCTACCCCTCTTCTACCCCTCTACTACCCGTCTACCCTACTACCCCTCTTCTACCCCTCTACCCCTCTTCTACCCCCTCTACCCCTCTACTACCTCCTCTACCCCTCTACCCCTCTACTACCGCTCTACTACCCCTCTACCCCTCTTCTACCCATCTACCCCTCTTCTACCCCTCTAGCCCTCTTCTACCCCTCTGCCCCTCTTCTACCCCTCTAACCCTCTACTACCCCTCTTCTACCCTCTACTACCTCTTCTACCACCTCTACCCCTCTACTACCCCTCTACCCTGCTACCCTCTACTATCCCTCTACTACCCCACTATCTCTCTACTACCCCTCTACCCCTCTTCTACCTCTTACCCCTCTTCTACCCCTCTACTCCCTCTTCTACTCTTCTACCCCTCTTCTACCTCTCTACTACCCCTCAACCCATCTACTAGCCCTCTACTCCTCTACTACCACTCTACTACCCCTCTACTACCCCTGTACCTCTCTACTACCCCTCTACTACCCTCTACCCCTCTTCTACCCCTCTACCCCTCTTCTACCCTCTAACCCTCTTCTACCCCTCTATCCCACTACTACCCCTCTACCCCTCTTCTACCCCTTTACCCATCTACACCTCTACCCCTCTTCTACCCTCTACCCTACTACCTCTCTACTACCCCTCTTCTACCCCTCTTCTATCCCTCTACCCTCTTCTACCCATCTACTACCTCTACTACCCCTCTTCCACCTCTACCCCTATTCTACCCCTATTCTATCCCTATTCTACCCCTCTACTACCCCTCTTCTACCCCTGTACCCCTCTTCTACCCCTCTACCCCTCTTCTACCCCTCTACCCCTCTTCTACCCCTCTACTACCCATCTACCCTACTAAACCTCTTCTACCCCTCTTCTACCCCTCTACCCCTCTACTACCCTCAACCCCTCTACTACCCCTCAACCCCTCTACTACCCCTCTTCAACCACTCTACCCCTATTCTACCCCTCTACCCCTCATTCTACCCCTCTACCCCACTACTACCCCTCTACCCCTCTTCTACCCCTCTACTACCCCTCTACTACCCCTCTACCCTACTACCCCTCTACTACCCTCTTCTACCCCTCTTCTACCCTCTACCCCTCTTCTACCCTTCTACCCCTCTTCTATCCCTCTTCTAACCTTCTACCCCTCTACCCCTCTTCTACCCCTCTAACCCTCTTCTACCCCTCTACCCCTCTTCTACCCCTCTAATACCCCTCTACTCTTCTACCCCTCTACCCCTCTTCTACCCCTCTTCTACCCCTCTACTACCCTTCTACCCCCTTCTACCCCTCCTCTACCCCTTCTCTACCCCTCTTCCCCTCTTCTACCCCTCTACTACCCCTCTTCTACCCCTCTTCTACCTCTCTTCTACCCCTCTACCCCTCTACTACCCCTCTACTACCCATCTACCCCTCTACTACCCCTCTACTACCCTCTTCTACCCCTCTCCCTCTTCTACCCCTCTACCCCTCTTCTACCCCTCTAACCCTCTACTACCCCTCTACCCCTCTTCTACCCTCTACCCCCCTACTACCCCTCTACCCCTCTACCCATCTACACCTCTACCCCTCTTCTGCCCCTCTACCCTACTACCCCTCTACTACCCCTCTTCTACCCCTCTACCCCTCTTCTACCCCCTCTACCCCTCTTCTATCCCTCTACCCCTCTTCTACCCATCTACCCCTCTACTACCCCTCTACCCCTATTCTACCCCTCTACTACCCCTCTACTACCTAATACCCCTCTTCTACCCTTCTACCCCTCTTCTACCCTTCTACCCTTCTACCCCTCTACCCCTCGTCTACACCCTTCTATCCTCTTCTACCCCTCTCCTATCCCTCTTCTACCCCTCTACCCATCTACACCTCTACCCCTCTTCTACCCCTCTACTACCCCTCTACCCCTCTTCTACCCCTCAACCCCTCTACTAGCCCTCTACCCTCTACGGCCGCTCTACTACCCTCTACTACCCTCTACCTCTCTACTACCCCTCTACTACCCTTCTACCCCTCTTCTACTCCTCTACCCCTCTTCTACCCCTCTACCCCTCTTCTACCCCTCTACCCCTCTACCCCTCTTCTACCCCTCTTCTACCCCTCTAACCCTCTACTACCCCTCTACCCCACTACTACCCCTCTACCCCTCTTCTACCCCTCTACCCCTCTTCTACCCCCTCTACCCCTCTACCCCTCTTCTACCCATCTACCCTCTACTACCCCTCTTATACCCCTCTACCCCTCTTCTACCCCTCTACCCCTCTTCTACCCCTCTACCCTATTAACCCTCTTCTACCCCTCTTCTACCCCTCTACCCCTCTACTTCCCCTCAACCCCTCTACTACCCCTCAACCCTTCTACTACCCCTCTTCTACCCCTCTACACCTCTTCTACCCCTCTACCCCTCTTCTACCCCTCTAACCCTCTACTACCCCTATTCTACCCCTCTTCTACCCCTCTACCCCTCCTCTACCCCATTACCCCTCTTCTACCCTCTTCTACCCTCTACCCACTACTACCCCTCTACCCCTCTTCTACCCCTCTACCCATCTACACCTCTACCCTCTTCTACCCCTCTACCCTACTACCCCTCTACTACCCCTCTTCTACCCCTCTACCCTCTTCTACCCCCTCTACCCTCTTCTTCTATCCCTCTACCCTCTTCTACCCATCTACCCTCTACTACCCCTCTACCCCTCTTCTACCCCTCTACCCCTCTTCTACCCCTCTACCCCTCTTCTATCCCTCTACCCTCTTCTACCCATCTACCCCTCTACTACCCCTCTACCCTACTAACCCTCTACTACCCCTCTTCTACCCCTCTACCCCTCTTCTACCCCTCTACCCCTCTTCTATCCCTCTACCCCTCTTCTACCCATCTACCCCTCTACCCCTCTTCTACCCCTCTACCCCTCTACCCCTCTACTACCCCTCTACCCCACTACTACCCCTCTACCCCTCTACCCATCTACACCTCTACCCCTCTTCTACCCCTCTACTACCCCTCTACCCTACTACCCCTCTTCTACCCCTCTACCCCTCTACCCCTCTTCTACCCCTCTACTACCCCTCTACTCCACTACTACCCCTCTACCCCTCTTCTACCCCTCTACCCATCTACACCTCTATCCCTCTACTACCCCTCAACCCCTCTACTACCCCTCTTTTACCCCTCTACCCCTCTTCTACCCCTCTACCCCACTACTACCCCTCTACCTCTCTTCTACCCCTCTTCTACCCTTCTACCTCTCTTCTACCCCTCTTCTACCCCTCTCTTATCCCTCTTCTACCGCTCTACCCCTCTACTACCCCTCAACCCCTCTACTACCCCTCTTCTACCCCTCTACCCATCTTCTACCCCTCTTCTACCCCTCTATCCCTCTACTACCCCTCAACCCCTCTACTACCCCTCTTCTACCCCTCTACCCCTCTTCTACCCCTCTACCCCACTACTACCCCTCTACCCCTCTACCCATCTACACCTCTACTACTCCTCTACCCTACTACCCCTCTTCTACCCCTCTACCCCTCTTCTACCCCTCTTCTACCCCTCTTCTACCCCCTATACCCCTCTACTACCCCTCTACCCCTCTACCTCTACACTACCTCTCTTCTACCCCTCTATCTCTCTTCTACCCCTCTACCTCTACTCTACCTCTACTCTACCCCTCTACCTCTCTTCTACCCCTCTACCTCTCTTCTACTCCTCTACCTCTACTCTACCCTCTTCTACCCCTCTACCTCTCTTCTACCCCTCTTCTACCCTTCTACCCCTCTTCTACCCCTCTCCTATCCCTCTTCTACCGCTCTACCCCTCTACTACCCCTCACCCCCTCTACTACCCTCTTCTACCCCTCTACTACCCCTCTTCTACCCCTCTACCCCTCTATCCCTCTACTACCCCTCAACCCCTCTACTACCTCTTCTACCCCTCTACCCCACTACTACCCCTCTACCCCTCTTCTACCCCTCTACCCATCTACACCTCTACCCCTCTTCTACCCCTCTACTACCCCTCTACCCTACTACCCCTCTTCTACCTCTCTACCCTCTTCTACCCCTCTTCTACCCCTCTACCCCTCTTCTACCCCTCTACCCCTCTACTACCTCCTCTACCCTCTACTACCCCTCTACCCTCTACTACAACTCTACTGCCCCTCTACCCCTCTTCTACCCCTCTACCCTCTAGCCCTCTTCTACCCCTCTACCCTCTTCTACCCCTTTTCTACCCCTCTTCTACCCTCTACTACCCCTCTACCCATCTACCCCTCTTCTACCCTCTACTACCCCTCTACCCTTCTACTACCCTCTACTACCCCACTACCTCTCTACTACCCCTCTACCGCTCTTCTACCCCTCTACCCCTCTTCTAGCCCTCTACCCCTCTTCTACTCTTCTACCCCTCTTCTACCCCTCTACACCTCTTCAACCCCTCTACCCCTCTTCTACCCCTCTACTACCCCTCAACCCCTCTACTAGCCCTCTACCCCTCTACTACCGCTCTACTACCCCTCTACTACCCCTCTACTACCCATCTACCCCTCTACTACCCCTCTACTACCCCTCTTCTACCCCTCTACCCCTCTTCTACCCCTCTACCCCTCTTCTACCCCTCTAACCCTCTACTACCCCTCTACCCCTCTTCTACCCCTCTACCCCACTACTACCCCTCTACCCCTCTACCCATCTACACCTCTACCCCTCTTCTACCCCTCTACCCTACTACCCCTCTACTACCCCTCTTCTACCCCTCTACCCCTCTTCTCCCCCCTCTACCCCTCTTCTATCCCTCTACCCCTCTTCTACCCATCTACCCCTCTACTACCCCTCTACCCCTATTCTACCCCTCTACTACCCCTCTACTACCCTAATACCCCTCTTCTACCCTTCTACCCCTCTTCTACCCCCTTCTACCCTTCTACCCCTCTACCCCTCGTCTACACCCTTCTATCCCTCTTCTACCCCTCTCCTATCCCTCTTCTACCCCTCTACCCCTCTTCTCCCCTCTACTACCCCTCTACCCCACTACTACCCCTCTACCCCTCTTCTACCCCTCTACCCATCTACACCTCTACCCCTCTACTACCCCTCTACTAGCCCTCTACGACCGCTCTACGACCGCTCTACTACCCCTCTACCTCTCTACTACCCCTCTACTACCCTTCTACCCCTCTTCTACTCCTCTACCCCTCTTCTACCCCTCTACCCCTCTTCTACCCCTCTACCCCTCTTCTACCCCTCTACCCCTCTACCCCTCTTCTACCCCTCTTCTACCCCTCTAACCCTCTACTACCCCTCTACCCCTACTACTACCCCTCTACCCCTCTTCTACCCCTCTACCCCTCTTCTATCCCTCTCCCCTCTTCTACCCATCTACCCCTCTACTACCCCTCTACTACCCTCTTATACCCCTCTACCCCTCTTCTACCCCTCTACCCCTCTTCTACCCCTCTACTACCCATCTACCCTATTAACCCTCTTCTACCCCTCTTCTACCCCTCTGCCCCTCTACTTCCCTCAACCCTCTACTACCCCTCAACCCTTCTACCCCTCTTCTACCCCTCTACACCTCTTCTACCCCTCTACCCTCTTCTACCCCTCTAACCCTCTACTACCCCTCTACCCCTCTTCTACCCCTCTACCCCACTACTACCCCTCTACCCCTCTTCTACCCCTCTACCCATCTACACCTCTACCCCTCTTCTACCCCTCTACCCTACTACCCCTCTACTACCCCTCTTCTACCCCTCTACCCCTCTTCTACCCCTCTACCCCTCTTCTATCCCTCTACCCCTCTTCTACCCATCTACCCCTCTACTACCCCTCTACCCCTCTTCTACCCCTCTACCCCTCTTCTACCCCTCTCTACCCCTCTTCTATCCCTCTACCCCTCTTCTACCCATCTACCCCTCTACTACCCCTCTACCCTACTAACCCTCTACTACCCCTCTTCTACCCCTCTACCCCTCTTCTACCCCTCTACCCCTCTTCTATCCCTCTACCCCTCTTCTACCCATCTACCCCTCTACTACCCCTCTTCTACCCCTCTACCCCTCTTCTACCCCTCTACCCTCTACTACCCATCTACCCTACCTAACCCTCTTCTACCCCTCTTCTACCCCTCTACTTCCCTCAACCCTCTACTACCCCTCAACCCTTCTACTACCCTCTTCAACCCCTCTACCCTATTCTACCCCTCTACCCCTATTCTACCCATCTACCCCTATTCTACCCATCTACCCCACTACTACCCCTCTACTCCTCTTCTACCCCTCTACTACCTCTCCCTACTACCCCTCTACTACCCCTCTTCTACCCTCTTCTACCCCTCTACCCCTCTTCTACCCTTCTACCCCTCTTCTATCCCTCTTCTAACCTTCTACACCTCTACCCCTCTTCTACCCCTCTTCCCCTCTTCTACCCCCTACCCATCTTCTACCCCTCTACTACCCCTCTACTCTTTACCCCTCTACCCCTCTTCTACCCTCTACTTCCCCTCTACTACCCTTCTACCCCTCTTCTACCCCTCCTCTACCCCTTCTACTCCTCCTCTACCCCTCTTCCCCTCTTCTACCCTCTTCTATCCCTCTTCTACCCCTCTTCTACCCCTCTACTACCCCTCTACCCTCTACTACCCCTCTACTACCCTTCTACCCCTCTTCTACCCCTTCTACCCTTCTACCTCTCGTCTACCCCTTCTATCCCTCTTCTACCCCTCTCTATCCCTCTTCTACCCCTCTACCCCTCTTCTACCCCTCTACTACCCCTCTACCCCACTACTACCCCTCTACCCCTCTACCCATCTACACCTCTACCCTCTTCTACCCCTCTACTACCCCTCTACCCTACTACCCTCTTCTACCCCTCTGCCCCTCTACCCCTCTTCTACCCCTCTTCTACCCCCTCTACCCCTCTACTACCTCCTCTACCCCTCTACTACCCCTCTTCTACCCCTCTACTACCCCTCTACTCCACTACTACCCCTCTACCCCTCTTCTACCCCTCTACCCATCTACACCCTCTACCCCTCTTCTACCCTCTACTACCCCTCTACCCCTACTACCCCTCTTCTACCCCTCTACCCCTCTTCTACCCCTCTTCTACCCCCTCTACCCCTCTACTACCTCCTCTACCCCTCTACCCCTCTACTACCGCTCTACTACCCCTCTACCCCTCTTCTACCCATCTACCCCTCTTCTACCCCTCTAGCCCTCTTCTACCCCTCTGCCCCTCTTCTACCCCTCTAACCCTCTACTACCCCTCTTCTACCCCTCTACTACCCTTCTACACCTCTACCCCTCTACTACCCCTCTACCCTGCTACCCCTCTACTATCCCTCTACTACCCCACTACCTCTCTACTACCCCTCTACCCCTCTTCTACCCCTCTACCCCTCTTCTACCCCCTCTACCCCTCTTCTACTCTTCTACCCCTCTTCTACCCCTCTACTACCCCTCAACCCATCTACTAGCCCTCTACTCCTCTACTACCACTCTACTACCCCTCTACTACCCCTGTACCTCTCTACTACCCCTCTACTACCCTTCTACCCCTCTTCTACCCCTCCTCTACCCCTTCTACCCCTCCTCTACCCCTCTTCCCCTCTTCTACCCCTCTTCTATCCCTCTTCTACCCCTCTTCTACCCCTCTACTACCCCTCTACCCCTCTACTACCCCTCTACTACCCTTCTACCCCTCTTCTACCCCCTTCTACCCTTCTACCCCTCGTCTACCCCCTTCTATCCCTCTTCTACCCCTCTCCTATCCCTCTTCTACCCCTCTACCCCTCTTCTACCCCTCTACTACCCCTCTACCCCACTACTACCCCTCTACCCCTCTACCCATCTACACCTCTACCCCTCTTCTACCCCTCTACTACCCCTCTACCCTACTACCCCTCTTCTACCCCTCTACCCCTCTACCCCTCTTCTACCCCTCTACTACCTCCTCTACCCCTCTACTACCCCTCTTCTACCCCTCTACTACCCCTCTACTCCACTACTACCCCTCTACCCCTCTTCTACCCCTCTACCCATCTACACCTCTACCCCTCTTCTACCCCTCTACTACCCCTCTACCCTACTACCCCTCTTCTACCCCTCTACCCCTCTTCTACCCCTCTTCTACCCCCTCTACCCCTCTACTACCTCCTCCTACCCCTCTACCCTCTACTACCGCTCTACTACCCCTCTACCCCTCTTCTACCCATCTACCCCTCTTCTACCCCTCTAGCCCTCTTCTACCCCTCTGCCCCTCTTCTACCCCTCTAACCCACTACTACCCCTCTTCTACCCCTCTACTACCCTTCTACACCTCTACCCCTCTACTACCCCTCTACCCTGCTACCCCTCTACTATCCCTCTACTACCCCACTACCTCTCTACTACCCCTCTACCCCTCTTCTACCCCTCTACCCCTCTTCTACCCCTCTACCCCTCTTCTACTCTTCTACCCCTCTTCTACCCCTCTACTACCCCTCAACCCATCTACTAGCCCTCTACTCCTCTACTACCACTCTACTACCCCTCTACTACCACTGTACCTCTCTACTACCCCTCTACTACCCCTCTACCCCTCTTCTACCCCTCTACCCCTCTTCTACCCCTCTAACCCTCTACTACCCCTCTATCCCACTACTACCCCTCTACCCCTCTTCTACCCCTTTACCCATCTACACCTCTACCCCTCTTCTACCCCTCTACCCTACTACCTCTCTACTACCCCTCTTCTACCCCTCTTCTATCCCTCTACCCCTCTTCTACCCATCTACTACCCTCTACTACCCCTCTTCTACCCCTCTACCCCTATTCTACCCCTATTCTATCCTATTCTACCCCTCTACTACCCTCTTCTACCCCTCTACCCCTCTTCTACCCCTCTACCCCTCTTCTACCCCTCTACCCCTCTTCTACCCCTCTACTACCCATCTACCCTACTAAACCTCTTCTACCCCTCTTCTACCCCTCTACCCCTCTACTACCCCTCAACCCCTCTACTACCCCTCAACCCCTCTACTACCCCTCTTCAACCACTCTACCCCAATTCTACCCCTCTACCCCTATTCTACCCCTCTACCCCACTACTACCCCTCTACCCCTCTTCTACCCCTCTACTACCCCTCTACTACCCCTCTACCCTACTACCCCTCTACTACCCCTCTTCTACCCCTCTTCTACCCCTCTACCCCTCTTCTACCCTTCTACCCCTCTTCTATCCCTCTTCTAACCTTCTACCCCTCTACCCCTCTTCTACCCCTCTAACCCTCTTCTACCCCTCTACCCCTCTTCTACCCCTCTAATACCCCTCTACTCTTCTACCCCTCTACCCCTCTTCTACCCCTCTTCTACCCCTCTACTACCCTTCTACCCCCTTCTACCCCTCCTCTACCCCTTCTCTACCCCTCTTCCCCTCTTCTACCCCTCTACTACCCCTCTTCTACCCCTCTTCTACCTCTCTTCTACCCCTCTACCCCTCTACTACCCCTCTACTACCCCTCTTCTACCCCTCTACCCCTCTTCTACCCCTCTACCCCTCTTCTACCCCTCTAACCCTCTACTACCCCTCTACCCCTCTTCTACCCCTCTACCCCACTACTACCCCTCTACCCCTCTACCCATCTACACCTCTACCCCTCTTCTACCCCTCTACCCTACTACCCCTCTACTACCCCTCTTCTACCCCTCTACCCCTCTTCTACCCCCTCTACCCCTCTTCTATCCCTCTACCCCTCTTCTACCCATCTACCCCTCTACTACCCCTCTACCCCTATTCTACCCCTCTACTACCCCTCTACTACCCTAATACCCCTCTTCTACCCTTCTACCCCTCTTCTACCCCCTTCTACCCTTCTACCCCTCTACCCCTCGTCTACACCCTTCTATCCCTCTTCTACCCCTCTCCTATCCCTCTTCTACCCCTCTACCCATCTACACCTCTACCCCTCTTCTACCCCTCTACTACCCCTCTACCCCTCTTCTACCCCTCAACCCCTCTACTAGCCCTCTACCCCTCTACGGCCGCTCTACTACCCCTCTACTACCCCTCTACCTCTCTACTACCCCTCTACTACCCTTCTACCCCTCTTCTACTCCTCTACCCCTCTTCTACCCCTCTTCTACCCCTCTACCCCTCTTCTACCCCTGTACCCCTCTACCCCTCTTCTACCCCTCTTCTACCCCTCTAACCCTCTACTACCCCTCTACCCCACTACTACCCCTCTACCCCTCTTCTACCCCTCTACCCCTCTTCTACCCCCTCTACCCCTCTTCTATCCCTCTACCCCTCTTCTACCCATCTACCCCTCTACTACCCCTCTTATACCCCTCTACCCCTCTTCTACCCCTCTACCCCTCTTCTACCCTCTACCCTATTAACCCTCTTCTACCCCTCTTCTACCCCTCTACCCTCTACTTCCCCTCAACCCTCTACTACCCCTCAACCCTTCTACTACCCCTCTTCTACCCCTCTACACCTCTTCTACCCCTCTACCCCTCTTCTACCCCTCTAACCCTCTACTACCCCTATTCTACCCCTCTTCTACCCCTCTACCCCTCCTCTACCCCATTACCCCTCTTCTACCCCTCTTCTACCCCTCTACCCCACTACTACCCCTCTACCCCTCTTCTACCCCTCTACCCATCTACACCTCTACCCCTCTTCTACCCCTCTACCCTACTACCCCTCTACTACCCCTCTTCTACCCCTCTACCCCTCTTCTACCCCCTCTACCCCTCTTCTATCCCTCTACCCCTCTTCTACCCATCTACCCCTCTACTACCCCTCTACCCCTCTTCTACCCCTCTACCCCTCTTCTACCCCCTCTACCCCTCTTCTATCCCTCTACCCCTCTTCTACCCATCTACCCCTCTACTACCCCTCTACCCTACTAACCCTCTACTACCCCTCTTCTACCCCTCTACCCCTCTTCTACCCCCTCTACCCCTCTTCTATCCCTCTACCCCTCTTCTACCCATCTACCCCTCTACCCCTCTTCTACCCCTCTACCCCTCTACCCCTCTACTACCCATCTACCCTACTAACCCTCTTCTACCCCTCTTCTACCCCTCTACTTCCCCTCAACCCCTCTACTACCCCTCAACCCTTCTACTACCCCTCTTCAACCACTCTACCCCTATTCTACCCCTCTACCCCTATTCTACCCCTCTACCCCTATTCTACCCATCTACCCCTATTCTACCCATCTACCCCACTACTACCCCTCTACCCCTCTTCTACCCCTCTACTACCCCTCTACCCTACTACCCCTCTACTACCCCTCTTCTACCCCTCTTCTACCCCTCTTCTACCCCTCTACCCCTCTTCTACCCTTCTACCCCTCTTCTATCCCTCTTCTAACCTTCTACCCCTCTACCCCTCTTCTACCCCTCTTCCCCTCTTCTACCCCTCTACCCATCTTCTACCCCTCTACTACCCCTCTACTCTTTTACCCCTCTACCCCTCTTCTACCCCTCTACTTCCCCTCTACTACCCTTCTACCCCTCTTCTACCCCTCCTCTACCCCTTCTACCCCTCCTCTACCCCTCTTCCCCTCTTCTACCCCTCTACTACCCCTCTTCTATCCCTCTTCTACCCTCTTCTACCCCTCTTACTACCCTCTACTACCCCTCTACTACCCTTCTACCCCTCTACCCCTCTTCTACCCCTTCTACCCTTCTACCCCTCGTCTACCCCCTTCTATCCCTCTTCTACCCCTCTCTCCTATCCCTCTTCTACCCCTCTACCCCTCTTCTACCCTCTACCCCACTACTACCCCTCTACCCCTCTTCTACCCCTCTACCCATCTACACCTCTACCCCTCTTCTATCCCTCTACTACCCCTCTACCCTACTACCCCTCTTCTACCCCTCTACCCCTCTTCTACCCCTCTTCTACCCCTCTACTACCTCCTCTACCCCTCTACTACCCCTCTTCTACCCCTCTACTACCCCTCTACCCCTCTTCTACCCCTCTACCCATCTACACCTCTACCCCTCTTCTACCCCTCTACTACCCCTCTACCCTACTACCCCTCTTCTACCCCTCTACCCCTCTTCTACCCCTCTTCTACCCCCTCTACCCCTCTACTACCCCTCTACCCCTCTTCTACCCATCTACCCCTCTTCTACCCCTCTAGCCCTCTTCTACCCCTCTGCCCCTCTTCTACCCCTCTAACCCTCTACTACCCCTCTTCTACCCTCTACTACCCTTCTACACCTCTACCCCTCTACTACCCCCTCTACCCTGCTACCCCTCTACTATCCCTCTACTACCCCACTACCTCTCTACTACCCCTCTACCCCTCTTCTACCCCTCTACCCATCTTCTACCCCTCTACCCCTCTTCTACTCTTCAACCCCTCTACCCCTCTTCTACCCCTCTACTACCCCTCAACCCATCTACTAGCCCTCTACTCCTCTACTACCCCTCTACTACCCCTGTACCTCTCTACTACCCCTCTACTACCCCTCTACCCCTCTTCTACCCCTCTACCCCTCTTCTACCCCTCTACCCCTCTTCTACCCCTCTAACCCTCTACTACCCCTCTACCCCTCTTCTACCCCTCTATCCCACTACTACCCCTCTACCCCTCTTCTACCCCTTTACCCATCTACACCTCTACCCTCTTCTACCCCTCTACCCTACTACCTCTCTACTACCCCTCTTCTACCCCTCTTCTATCCCTCTACCCCTCTTCTACCCATCTACTACCCCTCTACTACCCCTCTTCTACCCCTCTACCCCTATTCTACCCCTATTCTATCCCTATTCTACCCCTCTACTACCCCTCTTCTACCCCTGTACCCCTCTTCTACCCCTCTACCCCTCTTCTACCCCTCTTCTACCCCTCTACTACCCATCTACCCTACTAAACCTCTTCTACCCCTCTTCTACCCCTCTACCCCTCTACTACCCCTCAACCCCTCTACTACCCCTCAACCCTCTACTACCCCTCTTCAACCACTCTACCCCTATTCTACCCCTCTACCCCTATTCTACCCCTCTACCCCTATTCTACCCCTCTACCCCACTACTACCCCTCTACCCCTCTTCTACCCCTCTACCCTACTACCCCTCTACTACCCCTCTTCTACCCCTCTTCTACCCCTCTTCTACCCTTCTACCCCTCTTCTATCCCTCTTCTAACCTTCTACCCCTCTACCCCTCTTCTACCCCTCTAACCCTCTTCTACCCTCTACCCCTCTTCTACCCCTCTAATACCCCTCTACTCTTCTACCCCTCTACCCCTCTTCTACCCCTCTACTACCCTTCTACCCCCTTCTACCCCTCCTCTACCCCTTCTCTACCCCTCTTCCCCTCTTCTACCCCTCTACTACCCCTCTTCTACCTCTCTTCTACCCCTCTACCCCTCTACTACCCCTCTACTACCCCTCTACTACCCTTCTACCCCTCTTCTACCCCCTTCTACCCTTCTACCCCTCTACCCCTCGTCTACCCCCTTCTATCTCTCTTCTACCCCTCTCCTAACCCTCTTCTACCCCTTTACCCCTCTTCTACCCCTCTACTACCCCTCTACCCCACTACTACCCTCTACCCCTCTTCTACCCTCTCTACCCTCTTCTATCCATCTTCTACTCCTCTACCCCTCTACTACCCCTCTACCTCTCTACCCCTCTTCTACCCCTCTTCTACCCCTCTACTACCCCTCTACCTCTACACTACCTCTCTTCTACCCCTCCATCTCTCTTCTACCCCTCTACCTCTACTCTACCCCTCTTCTACCCCTCTACCCCACCCCTCTACCCCTCTTCTACCGCTCTACCCCTCTACTACCCCTCAACCCCCATATATCCCCTCTTCTACCCCTCTACCCCTCTTCTACCCCTCTACCCCTCTTCTACCCCTCTACCCCTCTTCTACCCCTCTACTACCCCTCAACCCCTCCACTACCCCTCTTCTACCCCTCTAACCCTCTACCCCTCTTCTACCGCTCTACCCTCTACTACCCCTTAACCCCTCTACTACCCCTCTTCTACCCCTCTACCCCTCTACCCCACTACTACCCCTCTACCCTCTTCTACCCCTCTACCCCTCTACTACCCTCTACCCTACTTTCTCTCTTCTACCCTCTACCCCTCTTCTACCCCTCTACCCCTCTTCTACCCCTCTTCTACCCCCTCTACCCCCTCTACTACCCCTCTACTGCCCCTCTACCCTCTACTACCGCTCTAGCCCTCTTCTACCCCTCTAACCCTCCACTACCCCTCTACCCCTCTTCTACCCCTCTTCTACCCCTCTACCCCTCTACTACCCCTCTACTACCTCTCTACTACCCCTCTACCCCTCTTCTACCCCTCTACCCCTCTTCTACCCCTCTACCCCTCTTCTACTCTTCTACCCCTCTACCCCTCTTCTACCCCTCTACCCCTCTTCTACCCCTCAACCCCTCTACTAGCCCTCTACCCCTCTACTACCCCTCTACCTCTCTACTGCCCCTCTACTACCCCTCTACTACCCCTCTTCTACCCTTCTTCTACCCCTCTACCCCTCTTCTACCCCTCTTCTACCCACTGTAACTAGCAAAGGCACTGTGTCACGGCAGCATCACTCAGCACCACCACAGCATCACTCTACACCACAACAGCATCATTCAGCACCACCACAGCATCACTCAGCGCCACCACAGCATCACTCAGCGCCACCACAGCATCACTCAGCACCACCACAGCATCACTCAGCGACACCACAGCATCACTCAGCGACACCACAGCATCACTCAGCAACACCACAGCATCACTCAGGGCCAACACAGCATCACTCAACACCACCACAGCATCACTCAGGGCCACAACAATATCACTCAGTGCTACCACAGCATCAGTCAGCACCACCACAGCATCAGTCAGCACCACCACAGCATCAGTCAGCACCACCACAGCATCAGTCAGCACCACAACAGCATCACTCAGCACTACCACAGCATCACTCAGCACCACCACAGCATCACTCAAGGCCACCACAGCATCACTCAAGGCCACCACAGCATCACTCAGCACCACAACAGCATCAGTCAGCATCACCACAGCATCAGTCAGCGCCACCACAGCATCAGTCAGCGCCACCACAGCATCAGTCAGCGCCACCACAGCATCACTCAGCGCAACCACAGCATCACTCAGCGCCACCATAGGATCACTCAGCGCCACCACAGCATCACTCAGCGCCACCACAGCATCACTCAGCACCACAACAGCATCAGTCAGCGCCACCACAGCATCAGTCAGCACCACCACAGCATCAGTCAGCACCACCACAGCATCACTGAGCACCACCACAGCATCACTCAGCGCCACCACAGCATCACTCAGGGCCAGCACAGCATCACTCAGGGCCAGCACAGCATCACTCAGGGCCAGCACAGCACCACTCAGGGCCAGCACAGCATCACTCAGGGCCACCACAGCATCACTCAGGGCCACCACAGCATCACTCAGGGCCACCACAGCATCACTCAGGGCCACCACAGCATCACTCAGGGTCACCACAGCATCACTCAGGTCACGACAGCATCACTCAGCACCACCACAGCATCACTCAGCACCACCACAGCATCACTCAGCAGCACCACAGCATCACTAAAGGCCACCACAGCATCACTCAAGGCCACCACAGCATCACTCAGCACCACAACAGCATCAGTCATCACCACCACAGCATCAGTAAGCACCACCACAGCATCAGTCAGCATCACAACAGCATCAGTCAGCGCCACCACAGCATCACTCAGCGCAACCACGGCATCACTCAGCGCCACCACAGCATCACTCAGGGCCAGCACAGCATCACTCAGGGCCAGCACAGCATCACTCAGGGCCAGCACAGCACCACTCAGGGCCAGCACAGCACCACTCAGGGCCACCACAGCATCACTCAGGGCCACCACAGCATCACTCAGGGCCACCACAGCATCACTCAGGGCCACCACAGCATCACTCAGGGCCACCACAGCATCACTCAGGGCCACCACAGCATCACTCAGGGCCACCACAGAATCACTCAGGGCCACCACAGCATCACTCAGTGCCACCACAGCATCACTCAGTGCCACCACAGCATCACTCAGCGCCACCACAGCATCACTCAGCACCACCACAACATCACTCAACACCACATCAGTATCACTCAGCATCGCCTTTGCAATAGTACACCACCACATCATCATCACTCAGCAAGACCTAAGTATCATTCAGCATCACCTCACAATCGTCTCAGCACCAGTCACCACCACCTCCACCACTACCACCTCAACATCACTCAACACCACCTCAGCCTGCTCTCGGAATCTGCCATCTGTTGATTCTCCCCTAGCGTCTGGCCGCTGCTAGTGTTATAATACAGGTACTAGTTCACAACCTTCAACCTCCAATTGTTTATGCCCCCTCAAAAAAAAACTTTAACAAACAACCATTGGAATAGGCAAAAACAAGTTGCCAGCATTGCAAGAACAAAAGAAAAATGAAGAAATTTTTTATTGTACATACATTTTTTAATATGGTCGTTCTGTTGGACATAATGCCTTCTTGGTCATATATAAGGTAACAAAAATGCTTCTGCCACTTTTTTATTACAACTTTTCAGCATGCTGCACAGCAGCCACACTTCTCTACAGCACAGCTTAAACACATTGGCAAAGTCAATAGCTCTGCCTAAACACTTATAAGGCCCCAAATGCGAGACATATTGGCTATGCCAATGCTTGTTTTAAAGGAAATGAACATTTTCTGTCACTTCTTGATTCACAGCAGGAGAAAGAGTGAATCAAAAGTTGGAGAATAGAGGCTAAGTGATGTAGTGACCTGGAGACGGGCACTAGGACCCAGAGTGGACAGTGGGGACAAGGGAAACCGGACACCACATCCGGTCAGGGTGTGGGGACAAGGGGGCAGTACCAAGGAGCAGGGGAAGAGGATACACGTGTGTGGGCAGGGGAGCAGAGAGAGAATAAAGAATAACCAACCTCTTACCTGTGTCCTGCGTACGTCTGTGGGGGACAGCGGGGACACGACAACTGGCGACGAAGGTGGGATCATCGTTATCCCAAGGAAGAAGGTCGAGGTCGACGACGGAGCCAGGAGCCCACCCTGGTGAAGAGAAATCCCAGTGGCGTCGCCGAGAGCAGCCGGAGCGACGGAGCCAGGAGCCCACCCTGGTCCGCTGAAGAGAAATCGTCGTGCCGTGGCGTCGCCGAGAGCAGCTGGAGCGACGGAGCCAGGAGCCCACCCTGGTCCGCTGACAAAAAATCGCCGTGGCGTCAGGAGCTGAGAGGAAGAAGAACCGGAGCCAGGAGCCCACCCTGGTCCGAGTAGCCGAGAGCGATACCGTAACCGGAGCCAGGAGCCCACCCCGGTCCGAGTGGCCAAGAAAATACCGTTGCGGGAGCCCACCCCGACCGCAGGACAAGAGCGGTAAGCAAAAGTGACTGGAAAGCGAGTTAACGCTACTGACGCGCGAAGTTCAAACGAACTATCGCGAGAGTTGGCGGCCATCTTAAGGACAGGCGGGCCGGACCAATCAGGAGCCAGGAACAAGCGGCGGCCATCTTAGAAGGTCAAGCAAAGGCCCGAGAGGCTGAAATCTCGCGATACTGCGGCGGCCATTTTGAAACCAGGCAAAATAAGCCAATCAGAGCACAGGAAAGCTCAGCGGCCATTTTGAAGTCAGGCAGCCATTGAAATGCATGGAAAAAAAAGAAGAAAAAAAAAGAAAAAAAAACAAACATTGAAAATACAAAAAAATACAACGACCACAAAAGACTAAATAAAGGAAAGAAGCAAGAGAAGTACAAAAGCAAGAAAATGAGCGACACGGAGAAACAGAGCGCAAAAGCAATATTCCGCAGACCGTTACCATTTAGCCTGTCGGAACCGCAAGCGGGCATCAGATGGGAGAGATGGATCAGGCAATTTGAGCGCTACATGCGCGCCACGGACATCGTGGCAACCAAACAACTAGACCTGTTTCTAAATCTCGCAGGGGATGAAGTAGAAGATCTGCTCATCACCTTCCCCAGTGATAAGACAACGGACTACAAAGGAGTAATAAAGTGCCTCACCGAGAAGTTCGACCCTCAACGAAACGTTGACTTCGAGAGGTATATCGTTCAACACTGCATGTCAGCAAGATGAAGAAAGCTTGGACGATTTTGCAACTAGACTGAGAAAACTAGTAACATACTGCGCGTTTGACCAGTTTGACAACGAGCAAGCGATAAGATTGCGCATTATTGAAGGTTGTCAATCAGTGGATTTCCGAGCACGCGTTCTGAAGGAACCAACGACGCTAGAGAAGATATTGACTATGGCTCGCACGGAAGCACGGGCCACAGCTCATGCTAAGCAAATGGAAATGGGAAAAGAAAAGAGAGTGGCGCTGGCGCATCGCGTCGCTGGGGCGTTAAAAAAAAAAGAATACCAGGCACCAATACAACAAAAGAAGGGCGAACAAATATGCTATCAATGTGGCATTGAATTCCCGCATGTCGGTGCCTGCCCAGCAATGGGCCAGAAGTGCAGAAAGTGCAACAGGGACAATCACTTTGCAAGCATGTGCATGAGCAGACAAGGCAGAAGTGAGAGAGGCAGAGCAATAAGACCGCGGATGACCAGCAACAGATACGCCCGACACATGGAAACGGCAAATCGTAGCTCCTCTGACGAGTCCGAAGAGACGGCAACACCAGTGAATGAGGCGAGACTATATCTAATGTCAGATGAGCCCAAAGAAGACACAAGGTCGGAGCACATTCAGCTGGTGGAGAAGCAGCAAATAAAGAAAACCGCCACCGTGGACATCGGTGTCGGGAGCCACCATAGCTAAGTTCGTGCTAGACAGCGGAGCAACATGCAACATCATGTGCATGTCAGAATACAGGAAAATGAAAGTGAAGCCATCGCTGTCACCGTCAACCGTAGACGTGTTCACGTGGGGCTCCAAAAGACCGGTAGAAAACATAGGAAAATTTACAGAGACTCTAACATACAAAGGCAGGTCATACAAAGAAGAAATACACGTGCTAAAAGGTGACATCCCAGCACCATGCCTACTAAGCAATGTAACAGCGCAAGTGATGGGGTTGCTAGCTATGACGTATCACATGTAGGAAAAGGAGAACATTCTACAAGAATACCCAGCAATACTGAAAGGTCTCGGGAAGTTGAAAGGAAAACAGATAACGCTACATATAAATGAAGCAATCACGCCGGTGGCCCAACTTCACAGACGAGTGCCCATCCACCTACAGCCACAAGTTGAAGAAGAAATCAACAGTCTCCTGGCGCAAGACATAATTGAGCCTGCTGAAGGGCCAACGCCCTGGGTGTCTCCGATAGTGGCAGTCCCAAAGAAGAACACTTCAAAGATCCGCATCTGCGTGGACATGAGGATCCCAGACACAGCAATCGCGAGAGAGCGTCATCCGGGACCACACCTAAACGACATGATCAGCTGTCTCACTGGAGCCTGCCAATTTTCGAAGCTGGACCTGTGCAAAGGGTACCACCAACTAGAACTAGACCACCAGTCCAGGTACATCACAACGTTCTCCATGCACTTGGGCCTGTTCAGATACAAGAGACTGAGCTTCGGAATCTCATCGGCTGCGGAAATATTCCAAGAGACAATAAGGCAGGTGATAAGGCCGGTACAGAACAGCCTAAACTACAGTGATGACATCTTAGTGTTTGGAAAAACAGACCAAGAACATGACACTGCGTTGCATCAAGTGTGCACACAACTGGAACAAGCAGGACTAACGTTGAATGGAGACAAATGCGAGCTGGGAAGAAAGGAATTGGTGTTTTTCGGACACATTTTCTCCAAACAAGGAATGAGACCAGATCCCAGCAAAGTAGAGACACTGAAAAACGCGAATCCTCCGACGGACGTCGCAGAAGTAAGATCATTTCTAGGACTTGCCAGCTACTGCGCCAGATACATACAGGATTTCGCCACAGTAAGCACACCACTAAGAGAACTGACCAAACAAGGACAGAAGTTCGTGTGGTCACCGGAGTGCGACAAGGCATTCGAGGAAATCAGACATGCGGTGATGACCGTGGAACATCTTGCTTATTTTGACCCCATGCTCTGCACTGAACTGACTGTGGATGCCAGCCCAGTAGGACTAGGAGCGATACTAGCGCAGCATCTGCCAGGGAGAGATTCGCCAAGGAAAATCGTCGCGTACGCAAGCAAAAGCTTGACAGAGATTGAGAAGGCATACTCGCAACCGGAAAAGGAAAGCCTAGCGGTGGTATGGGCGTGTGAACATTATCACATGTTCATCTACGGGAAGCCATTCACCATCATAACTGACCACCAAGCGCTGGTAACAATCTATGGCAGCCCGTCGGCCAAAATGCCACCCAGGATTGAGCGCTGGGGCATAAGGCTGATGGACTACGATTTCAAGATTGTGCACAAGCCGGGAAAGAGCACAATCCGGCAGACTACATGTCGAGACACCCACTGCCGCAGGCACAAGAGAAGAAATCGATGGCAGAAGAGTACCTCAACTTCGTGCTAAAACAAAACACACCGGCACCGATAACAGTAGTGGAGCTAAAAAACGAGACCAAGAAGGATGCCACGTTGCAAATGGCCATGGAGACAATGAGAAAGCAGAGATGGAAACACATCAATAATAATTGCACCTGGGGAGAAGGAGTACGCAAAGAAGAAATGCTTGCCCTAAAGAAGATAAACGAAGAACTGTCAGAAACTGCAACAGGAATAATGATGCGAGGAACAAGAATAGTGATACCACGCTCACTGAGGCGACAACTGGTTGATCTGGCTCATGAGTCACACCGAGGAATAGTAGCGACAAAGAAACTACTAAGGGAGAAAGTATGGTTCCCTGGTTTAAACCGCATGGTGGAAGACACAATCGCGACATGCCACCTCTGCCAAATGACAGGACCACCACCAAAACATGAACCATTACAAATGTCAGAACTCCCACGAGCGGTGTGGACAACACTAGCGGCTGATTTCTTTGGGCCACTAGACACAGGCAGCTATCTGCTTGTGGTCATTGATGAATACTCGCGATTCCCCATAGTGCGACAGGTATCATCGACGTCAGCGACAGCAACCCTACCGATATTAGATGACATCTTTGCGGCCTGGGGCTCACCAGAAACACTAAAAACAGACAACGGACCCCCATTCTCAGGAGAAGAATTCCGAAAATTCATGGCCTACCTGGGAATAAACCACAGGAAGGTAACTCCAGTGTGGCCGCAAGCGAATGGAATGGTGGAGAGGTTCATGGGGAACATCAAAAAGGTGGTTCAAAGGGCAAAGTTGGCGCAGATATCAATTGGCCAGGCTCTATGCCAGGTGCTACGTGACTATAGAAACACGCCACATAACTCCACCGGAAAATGCCCTGCAGAGCTAGTACTGGGAAGGACAAGCAGAACAAGACTGCCACAAGTAGAAGCAACTATGACACCAGAACACAGCAGCATTGAGGCAAGAGACAAGGAGGCTAAAGAAAAAATGAAAAGATACGCAGATGCTAGGCGACACGCCGTCTCGTCGCACCTGAAAGAAGGGGACACTGTGGTAGTGCGTCAACGACAACAAAGGAAGTCTGACAGTACGTTCTCAACAGACCCGCTAACAGTAACTCAAGTGAAAGGCCCAATGATCACAGCGGAGTCAGAACACCGAAGGATAACACGGAACAGCTCACACTTCAAAGGACTGAAGGAGAAGAATGAAGAAGACCAAGAAGAGGACACAGCAGAAAGAGAATGGTCGGAACACGAGAGAAAGGGAACACACAAGGGGAGGAGCCATCAGAAGAGCAACAGACGGAGGTTTGCCCAAAAGAATAAGCAGACGGCCGAAAAGACTAATAGAAGAAATGTAACAATGGGAGACGCATTCATCTCCATCTTATCTGTTCTTACCTCTATCGACACACCTCTGTGTTTCAACTGCTCGTCATTTCTTTGTGACAAAAGGGGGAGATGTAGTGACCTGGAGACGGGCACTAGGACCCAGAGTGGACAGTGGGGACAAGGAAACCGGACACCACATCCGGTCAGGGTGTGGGGACAAGGGGGCAGTACCAAGGAGCAGGGGAAGAGGATACACGTGTGTGGGCACAGGAGCAGAGAGAGAATAAAGAATAACCAACCTCTTACCTGTGTCCTGCGTACGTCTGTGGGGGACAGCGGGGACACGACAAGTGGGTGAACAGAGCCCAGTTCTGCAGGGTGCGAGAGAACAAAAGCAAACAGGAATTTATAGCCGGGCACAGAATGTTAAAAGCTTTTGATGATCACCCAAATAATGCATTTTGAGCAATAGCAGCCAGTTCAGTGCTAGCCTAGAAGGCCGGTGTGCTTTGTGGTGGGTAAAATCCAATTTAGAACTGATCAGTGCCCCCTTCGACCACTACCATTGTTCCGAAGAGCGCGATAAGCTCACATATTGTAAATAAAGGGCTTTAATGCCCCCCCTCTGAGCATACCGTTTACTCTGTTTACCTATACCATATATTTGTATCTACTCTCCATGTACCTCATGTTATTGTTGTGATGCTTACTCTGTAGAGCGCTCTGATACCTTTGGGTCAAGTTCACGCTATATAAAACTTATAAATAAATAAATATGGGCTCATCATATTTCCATCAGAACACAAGAGTGTGTACTTCGCTAGAAAATGTGGAATCAATATTGACAATTGCATGGGTAGACCAACCTGTCTCTGATCAATCTCCGAGCTTCACATTTATTGATCAGAACCATAACAGCTGTATACCTTAGTAGTTAGTAAATGCCGAAGCCCACGTTATCACTTTGGTGGTGAATCCGATTCCGGAGAGGTCTCTTCTCATTAAAGCAAAGGTCGCGTTGCAGTGATGTCATTCTGGAGATCTGCAAGTGTATTTGATCTCCGTAGAGCCACGGCGTTAACTGGACAGAAAGCCAAGACGCAAAGATGGCAAACACTTCAGGATCTTTGAATCGGGATTACTGGAAGATCTTGCCTCAGGATTACAGGATTGCTGGATAAACAACTTCACTGGTTACATCAGGCAGTGATGACCACCTATGCACGTCCAGCATTCAGCATCACTCCTCTGCATCATGTGATAATGAGGGAATCAGCTCTCAGACTGCTCTTGTAGACACCAGTGCTTGATGGGAAGTGTTTCACCAGCACCCACCAGCCTTAAACCCCATATTTCCTGGTGTTCCTGGAGCCTCGGCAAAGGCACCGCCAAGCACCCTAACATTTCTCCCACTTCATCCTTCATCAACAAGAACCTATTTCTTCAGTCAGTTAAATGGCTTTCAGAGCCTGGTGGCATTAGTCCTGTGCAGTGGCCATGCGCCTGGCTGAGTGGCACAGTCTTTGTTCTGAAACTAGTTCTGTCATGACGGAGACCAGAGCAGCCGCCTCTCCTTCCACGCACCCAAAAGATACCTCCGATCAGCCGACCTCTCGCTGGCCACCGTCCCTCGCATCCACAGGACCAGAACAGGAGGAAAGTCCTTCTCAGTGCCTAATTTGTAAAATATTAAGTGCCAGGGCTCTGACCAGGAGGCCACTGCAGCTTGCACCACCCATTGCCCCTTCATCGCTGCCAAAACAACTACTAACCATCTCTCTTGCATGTAAATTCGACAGTTCAGATTATTCCAGGTCCCCAAAGCTAAAGGAATGGCTGGGGAGGCAGGTATTAGCAATTTTAATGTATATTGTATTCCTAAACAACCGTTGTTCTGCTCATCTCTAAATTAGATGAGCAGCGCCACCATGTGGTAGACTGTTCTATGTATGGGGTTGACAATTAGGTGCCGGTGCAAAGCACCGGAAACCAATTAAGTGCCGGTGCTGAGAACCGGAAAGCACCAGCTCAAATTAAGCACTGGTCCTTCTCCTACCTCGCAGCCAAGGCCTGGAACGACCCCCCCCCTCCACCTCCGACAAGCACCCACACTGTCCCAGTTCAGGAAGGACCTCAAGACCTGGCTCTTCGGATGACCTCCAGTCCACTAAGGACCTCAAAACCTGGCTCTTCGGATGACCCCTACACTCAACAGAGCCGCCCCCCTCCCCCCCAGCGCCTTGAGACCCTCACGGGTGAGTAGTTACGCTTCAACAACCCTGAATGATTGATTGATTGAGAGCTGCGATCTGGATTGTGATCGGCAGGTGGCCATTGGCCAGGTTAGTGCCACAAGAAAACATTTCAAAAAACAAAGAATTGCATTTTCAAACGTGATTTTTTTTCAGAGGGCCAGGACATGGTTAACATATATAAGCCATGTTTACAATTATCTTTGTTTGACTAAGTGCAAGGGGTGGTGGTATTAGTTTCCTCCATCGTTAAACCAGTAGAAGCGTTTCCCCCTACAGAAGCTGACACAGACCCTAATTTCTAAAAATATAAGTACAAGGGCCCAAAGTTTTTCTTCGGCCCGTCCCCAGCACAGCTGAGTACCATTTATAATGGCCGCCTAGTGTTGATTTTACCTCGTGCCTCTTAGTTTTCAGCACCATACACTTCATACCCCTTTATCTTTTGCCGGTTCTTTTTCAGCCCTGCTTTCTCCCTTAGTGGCGGTTTTCCACCTTTTATCTTCCTCCCTCTTTCTGTTTTGTTCCATTCTCTCTCTTCATCTGGGTTAAAGTCTTATAATGATAAATAAGTCTCAGTCCCAGTGCTGACCACTGCCCCCCACCCCCTGCCTGCCTGCACCGGCACAAATTAAGCACTGCCGCACCCACTTTCATTTGCACGAGAAGAGGAAGTCACTGTCATGTTTGCTCTTTCCACACAATAAAGTAATTGCTCTCTCATTAGCAGAAAGAGCAGAGTGCGGTGATGCTAATGCGAGGTGCACCGCGGAAAGCGCCACAATATTCCGCCATCCAACCGGGCAGTTTAATCAACTGTGGCATGATAGCATATCTCAAAGTCTAATTTACTCTCCAAGTGAAGGAGTCAGTTGTGCGGAGAAGGTTGAAGCATTAGGCCCTATATAAATAAACCCGTCACGCGCCAAAACCAACTCTGTCACCCCGGCAACGGGAGCGCAGCCTACCCGAGGGAAGATGGGTAAAGGCTGCCATAGGATAGCAAGATGATTGTTTACTTTTATGCTCAGCGGTCTGATTGGACACAGAACGTGATTTTATTCTTCTATAACGCGCCATTTTATATTGCAAATCTCGTCACAGGAAGTCACGGACTGCAGCTTACATTAGTATTTTGCAGGATTATTTGATAGAAGAAAAGAACCGTAGTGCATGGTATATCGGTTTCGCAGGTCCCTGGCGCAGCTTTTTGAGTGGCAGATGCACAGAAATTGAACCTAAAAGCATGTTTTTGTTGTGTCTTTCAGCCTTGTTACTAAAGTGCTGCATTAAACATTTGCCCGTGTCCCTCAATTGATTTTACAGCTTTTAATATCTAGCAGCTATCTACCTTTGTCCATCTTACAGTGAAGGATAAAAGGGGCATTGTACCCAATCAAGGAAAAAATGAACCCATACGCACTTAGCCCATACATGCCAACATTTTAGGACAGGGAAGTGGGAGATTTAGAATCAAAAATCGAGAGAATTAAAATTCCCCATTGACTTCTATTGTAGAAAATGCAATTTCAGACGGGAGACTGCTAAAATAAAGCAATTTTTGGCTTGAAAAATCGGTAGTCTCCCGCCTGAATCGGGTCAATTGGCACGTTTGACTTAGCTATTATAACAAGAAATGGACAGGAAGGGCTTGCGTAGGTCCAACGTACGTGCCCTGCAATCAGTTAACAAGAAAAAGGGTACGAAGTTTCTAAGTGATGTATTAATCACTCACAAGATAAATACTATAAAAGGTTCTACAGGTCGTGAGGAGGGGGAATCCTCCTTACGGAACTAGGGCCCTCACACACCCAGCAAGCTAGGTGTCATGCTTCATCATATGGGCCTGCTCCTCGTCGGGCCGGCGCTGCAATGCCCAACGGGCACCCTTAAAGGGGCTCTTTATCGGAGATCTTTTGTTCCTTGCCGTAAGGGTGACGTGGGTGTGAGGGGCCTACGTGAGTGTAGATGTATGAAGTGGTAATAAAACAGGTAAGGGAGTCCTCTGTTGTAAAATGTATTCTGCGAGGGACCCAACCTGATTAAAAGTCAAGAGGGAGGGGTAAATCTTTTGTTATAATGTGACAAAACGAGTACTCAACTCCCAGGAGGTCAACATGTTTCTCGCCTAATGTTGTCAAGGAGTGATCATGGGCGATTCTTCAGGACCATGTGAATAAAAGTGAAACTATCTACACGTGAGAGGTGAGGTGCAATGCTACCTACCACTGGTGGTCCCCGGAACATTACCCTTGGGGAAATGAGGCGACCTGTAGTTCGAAAAAAGAAAAAAATACAACAATCCATGTCAGCTTCACATTAGACGGTTAACCGCTTCGCCGCGATCGGAATTCCGCCCAGGTGCTGGACATTCCGATCGCGGGTGTGGTCGTGACGAGCTCAGCTCGTCATGCGCACACGCCAACCGCGCAGCATGACGAGCTGAGCTCGTCATGAGCATCGAAGGGGTTAAAGGTGTATTGGGTATACGTAATTGGGTTAAAAAACAATGCTAGTCATGCATTTCAATGTAAAACACTAGGTGACTATCATAATCAATACCCCTCTTGATATTCTTAAGCACATGTGACAACACCGTGGTGGTGAGTGATGTGAAAACTCACCTAGTTAGGTATAAAGATATGCCTCATCAGTTGCAGCGGAGAGTAAAAGACACAATGAATGGTGTCTCTACAATGATAGGGAAAAGGGGAAGAGACACACAATAACATGTCAGGGGTCAGTGTCCTGATTACTGGCGTCCTAGCTGTGCCAAATACAGATCAGGAAAAAAGGGGGGATCGTGGTCAGTCTGTGTGTGAACTGCGTGGGTACTGTTGCATCCCATCCCAAATACCATCAACAAGTATGCCGTAGTTACACACCTTCAGGACTGCGGAGGGATCCTGGTACTCAGGCAACACACTACAAGCGGAGTTAAGGATGACCAGAATAGCAGCCGCTTTGTCAATGTCCCCCGGGTCTTGGTTTTGTGCGGGGCAACTCCTCAATAGAACTAAGGGATGAGAGGGATCGCCCCCCCAAAAGAAAACAACACAGGGACTGGGTCAGTTTCCTCTTACCTCCTTATCGCATAGTTGACCAGAAGAGCCTTTTAATCCAGCGCGCCAACTTACCTGCTCCAATTCGGAGCCCGTCGGCCGACCTACCCCGCTCCGCTGCTCCCAGGATGGTGATCCAACACCGCGGAAGGCAGCGTTTAATACCCTTCATGGCAATCACCGGGGCGCGCGCAGGAAGGCCGAGGGGGAGTGGCTAGGGTCAAAAGGTGGCGTGTTGTCTGTGTAGCGTGATCACGTGACTACGTGAATGTGGCGGCCATCATGGAATGGACTAGAGTGGAGTAGTTAACCCTAGCAACATCTTATGCATTCTATTACTGCAAACACATGAGGTGTATTGATCCATAAATCATTAATGATATGTTATGGGGCTCCACTGGGCGAGCCTCAAAATCTATTGTACGATGGTTTCCTATTAAAAACCGAGGGTAGCGTGTTATCTGTGTAACGTGATCACTTGACTATGTGAATATGGCGGCCATCTTCGGATGGACTAGCGCAGAGGCGTAGTTACCACTGGCAACATCTTGTGCACTCTTTTATTATAAACACAAGAGGTGTATTGTTCCATAATTCATTAATGGTATGTTTACTAGTGCGGAGGCGACATGAACCCTGGCAGCATCTTGTGCATTCTGAAAATGCAAACACAAGACGTGTACTGATCAAAATTCATTGATGGTATATTTGGTGCTCAATTGAGCGAGCTTCAAAATCTATTGTATGATGGTTTCCTACTTAAAGTTGAGGGTATTACTAATATACAATACAGTGTATTGCGAGGTGTCTATTCCACTCGTGTGGCTGACATGGTTCAAAATGGACAGAATACTCGGCTATGTAATGTCGGTCCCATATTAGATGTCTTTGTACATTGAGATGTCCCCCGTATGTGAGGGGTCTAAATATAGATTTTGTTGAACGCAGTAGTGGGACGCGAGTCTGGTGGCTCTTATCAGGTAGGCTGGGAGATTATAAGTTCACTATCAATGACGTGACGGGTCACCTAATTAAAGATAACTGGAACTTAATATCATGTTAGTTCTGGTAACGAAAGTTGCACCTGGGGATAGTGAAGGGTGCTGCATGGGGTTAAATGATATGGTGATAAGACCATGCATGGGACTCACACCGGTTCGAAAGCGACTGCGGTGTAGGGTTCTCAATCAGTAATGAAGGGAGCCCCAAGGGATTTCATCATTCAAGCCACAATTGGCTGAGTCTAGACGGTACACCCATCTTTGTTCCATCCTAAAAAGGGCTGATTGTGTGATTTGTTGGTGGGCTTCTAGCACCACCCAGCTTAGACTCTCAGGAGGATGTTGGTTCTCTGTGAAGTGAGTGTATAGTTTTGTGTTTGTCTTGTGGCAGCGAATGTTGATCTTGTGTTCCGTTATTCTTGTTTTTATAGGTCTCATGGTCATGCCTACATAGTTCTTGCCACAAGGGCAAGTTAGCAAGTATATGCAACGTGTCGTGTTGCAATTGGTGTGTTTTGTAATTCTCCATTTGAATCTCTCAGTGAGTTCCAATTCCTTAGTTGGTTTAGTCTGGGGACATACAGAACACGAACCACAAGGAAAATGGCCTTTGACCGGTGGAAGGTCCCATAAACGTCCTTGGGTAGTGGCGGACTTGTTCATGGGTCTCGTGTGTATTAGCATGTCTTTTAGATTATTTGTTCTCTTGAAAGCAAATCTGGGTTTAGGTAATTCAAGGTCCCCAGTGTTAAGGATACCCCAATGTTTGTTTACTGCTTTTTTGATCAAATTCGATCTGGATGTGTAGGTGGTCACACAAGTGAGAGTATTGTCTAGTTCTTTTTCTTTAACCTCTAGAAGGCTCTCACGGTGATTATTCCGGGCGCGTTTCATACATTTCTTAATTTCATTTCTAGGGTATTCTCTTTTAAGCAAGTTAGTAGACAAAAGTTCAGCTTCGGTTTTGTAGTCCTGTGTCGAACTACAATTTCTTCTGATGCGTAGAAATTGGCTGAATGGCAGATTATTTTTAAGGGTCTTAGGATGGTAACTACTGTAAAGTAGCAAACTGTTCATATCAGTAGGTTTTTTGTAAAGGGTTGTATCTAGTTTGCCATCCTGCAATCTGATAGTCAAATCTAGGAATGGAACTTCAGTATTGGAAATTGTGTGCGTGAATTTTAGATATTGGTTTTTGGTGTTAATCCATTCACAGAATTCTACGCAAGTTTGTATTCCGCCTTTCCAGAAGATGAGTATATCATCTATATATCTCTTCCACAGCCTCAGGTTATCTCCGAAGGGGTTACTGGCATGCTGTATCACCTCCTGCTCAAATGTGGCCATATAGAGGCATGCCACACTCGGTGCGAACGTACTCCCCATCGAAGTACCCTGAGACTGGTGGAAGAGTAGTGATTTGAATTCGAAAAAATTCTCTGTGAGTGCTAAGGTGGCACTTTGCATGATAAAGGAAATGGGGGTAGTAGACACCCATTCGGTACCCATCAGAGCCATTTCTATTGCAGTCAGGGTCTCTCTTTGAGGGATATTAGTGTAGAGTTGTTCTACATCCAAGGTGACTAATAAGTCAATGTCAGTAGTGTCTCCCAAACCGTCGATGATACGTAAGACATCGGTGGTGTCTCTTACGTACGAGGGGGTTTGTTTTACCAAAGGTTGGAGGTAATAGTCACAGAATTTGGATAGGGGTTCTAACAGGGACCCTATCCCTGATACTATCGGCCTTCCTGGGACTGGGGTGGTCCCTTTGTGTATTTTTGGGAGGGTGTAGAACTACGGAGTCTTGGGTTATTTTGTGATCAGGAACTCCGCCTCTTTCTTACTAATCCATCCATTGCTCTCCGCTTCGAACACCATGGAAGCGATTTCATTTGTCAAACACGTAGTGGGATTCACTGTTATGGGAGTATAGAATTTCCTATTCTGAAGCTGACGTAAGCATTCAGTGTCATAGTCTTTGGTGGATTGTATGACGATGGCTCCCCCTTTGTCAGCTTGTTTTATACTAATGCTAGTGTCTTCTGTGAGTGATTTAATAGCTGCACGTTCTTGATTAGACAGGTTGTGGAAAGGGACTGCTGTAGTCCCATTATCAAGTTCCTTGAGTACTGCTTTTTCAAAAGTCAACACTTCTGCTGGTATCATACTCATGGATGGGGTGAAGGTGGAAGGTTTGTGTAGACCTGAGTCACTCTGACCAGGCGTGGCCCGTGGTAGAAGTGCCGGTCGGGCGGTGACGTGGCGCGGGGAGGGGCAGGGTGGGGGTAGTAAACTACGGATTAAGGCCGAATACAGGTAAGTGAACATTTAAATAAATAAAACGAATTTCGTCGCGCGCACTGCATTGCATTTGGCGATGCAGCGCTCTAACGAAATTCGTTTTATTTATTTAAATGTTCACTTACCTGTATTCGGCCTAATCCGTAGTTTACTACCCCCCACCCTGCCCCTCCCCCGCCCCACGTCACCGCCCGACCGGCGCTCCTACCGCGGGCCGTGCCTGACTCTGACTAGGTTCAGGGGTGTCCTGAAAAAATGCTCTCAGACGTACTCTCCGTACTTCTACACCCTCCCAAAAATACACAAAGGGACCACCCCAGTCCCAGGAAGGCCGATAGTATCAGGGATAGGGTCCCTGTTAGAACCCCTATCCAAATTCTGTGACTATTACCTCCAACCTTTGGTAAAACAAACCCCCTCGTACGTAAGAGACACCACTGATGTCTTACGTATCATCGACGGTTTGGGAGACACTACTGACATTGACTTATTAGTCACCTTGGATGTAGAACAACTCTACACTAATATCCCTCAAAGAGAGACCCTAACTGCAATAGAAACGGCTCTGATGGGTACCGAATGGGTGTCTACTACCCCCATTTCCTTTATCATGCAAAGTGCCACCTTAGCACTCACAGAGAATTTTTTCGAATTCAAATCACTACTCTTCCACCATTCTCAGGGTACTTCGATGGGGAGTACGTTCGCACCGAGTGTGGCATGCCTCTATATGGCCACATTTGAGCAGGAGGTGATACAGCATGCCAGTAACCCCTTCGGAGATAACCTGAGGCTGTGGAAGAGATATATAGATGATATACTCATCTTCTGGAAAGGCGGAATACAAACTTGCGTAGAATTCTGTGAATGGATTAACACCAAAAACCAATATCTAAAATTCACGCACACAATTTCCAATACTGAAGTTCCATTCCTAGATTTGACTATCAGATTGCAGGATGGCAAACTAGATACAACCCTTTACAAAAAACCTACTGATATGAACAGTTTGCTACTTTACAGTAGTTACCATCCTAAGACCCTTAAAAATAATCTGCCGTTCAGCCAATTTCTACGCATCAGAAGAAATTGTAGTTCGACACAGGACTACAAAACCGAAGCTGAACTTTTGTCTACTAACTTGCTTAAAAGAGAATACCCTAGAAATGAAATTAAGAAATGTATGAAACGCGCCTGGAATAATCACCGTGAGAGCCTTCTAGAGGTTAAAGAAAAAGAACTAGACAATACTCTCACTTGTGTGACTACCTACACATCCAGATCGAATTTGATCAAAAAAGCAGTAAACAAACATTGGGGTATCCTTAACACTGGGGACCTTGAATTACCTAAACCCAGATTTGCTTTCAAGAGAACAAATAATCTAAAAGACATGCTAATACACACGAGACCCATGAACAAGTCCGCCACGACCCAAGGATGTTTATGGGACCTTCCAACGGTCAAAGGCCATTTCCCTTGTGGTTCGTGTTCTGTATGTCCCCAGACTAAACCAACTAAGGAATTGGAACTCACTGAGAGATTCACATGGAGAATTACAAAACACACCCATTGCAACACGACACGTTGCATATACTTGCTAACTTGCCCTTGTGGCAAGAACTATGTAGGCATGACCATGAGACCTATAAAAACAAGAATAACGGAACACAAGAGCAACATTCGCTGCCACAAGACAAACACAAAACTATACACTCACTTCACAGAGAACCAACATCCTCCTGAGAGTCTAAGCTGGGTGGTGCTAGAAGCCCACCAACAAATCACACAATCAGCCCTTTTAGGATGGAACAAAGATGGGTGTACCGTCTAGACTCAGCCAATTGTGGCTTGAATGATGAAATCCCTTGGGGCTCCCTTCATTACTGATTGAGAACCCTACACCGCAGTCGCTTTCGAACCGGTGTTAGTCCCATGCATGGTCTTATCACCATATCATTTAACCCCATGCAGCACCCTTCACTATCCCCAGGTGCAACTTTCGTTACCAGAACTAACATGATATTAAGTTCCAGTTATCTTTAATTAGGTGACCCGTCACGTCATTGATAGTGAACTTATAATCTCCCAGCCTACCTGATAAGAGCCACCAGACTCGCGTCCCACTACTGCGTTCAACAAAATCTATATTTAGACCCCGCACATACGGGGACATCTCAATGTACAAAGACATCTAATATGGGACCGACATTACATAGCCGAGTATTCTGTCCATTTTGAACCATGTCAGCCACACGAGTGGAATAGACACCTCGCAATACACTGTATTGTATATTAGTAATACCCTCAACTTTAAGTAGGAAACCATCATACAATAGATTTTGAAGCTCGCTCAATTGAGCCCCAAATATACCATCAATGAATTTTGATCAGTACACGTCTTGTGTTTGCATTTTCAGAATGCACAAGATGCTGCCAGGGTTCATGTCGCCTCCGCACTAGTAAACATACCATTAATGAATTATGGAACAATACACCTCTTGTGTTTATAATAAAAGAGTGCACAAGATGTTGCCAGTGGTAACTACGCCTCTGCGCTAGTCCATCCGAAGATGGCCGCCATATTCACATAGTCAAGTGATCACGTTACACAGATAACACGCTACCCTCGGTTTTTAATAGGAAACCATCATACAATATATTTTGAGGCTCGCCCAGTGGAGCCCCATAACATATCATTAATGATTTATGTATCAATACACCTCATGTGTTTGCAGTAATAGAATGCATAAGATGTTGCTAGGGTTAACTACTCCGCTCTAGTCCATTCCATGATGGCCGCCACATTCACGTAGTCACGTGATCACGCTACACAGACAACACGCCACCTTTTGACCCTAGCCACTCCCCCTCGGCCTTCCCGCGCTCGCCCCGGTGATTGCCATGAAGGGTATTAAACGCTGCCTTCCGCTGTGTTGGATCACCATCCTGGGAGCAGCGAAGCGGGGTAGGTCGGCCGACAGGCTCTGAATTGGAGCAGGTAAGTTGGCGCGCTGGATTAAAAGGCTCTTCTGGTCAACTACGCGATAAGGAGGTAAGAGGAAACTGACCCAGTCCCTGTGTTGTTTTCTTTTGGGGGGGCGATCCCTCTCATCCCTTAGTTCTATTGAGGAGTTGACCCGCACAAAACCAAGACCCGGGGGACATTGACAAAGCGGCTGCTATTCTGGTCATCCTTAACTCCGCTTGTAGTGTGTTGCCTGAGTACCAGGATCCCTCCGCAGTCCTGAAGGTGTGTAACTACGGCATACTTGTTGATGGTATTTGGGATGGGATGCGACAGTACCCACGCAGTTCACACACAGACTGACCACGATCCCCCCTTTTTTCCTGATCTGTATTTGGCACAGCTAGTACGCCAGTAATCAGGACACCTACCCCTGACATGTTATTGTGTATCTCTTCCCCTTTTCTCTATCATTGTAGAGACACCATTCATTGTGTCTTTTACTCTCCGCTGCAACTGATGAGGCATATCTTTATACCTAACTAGGTGAGTTTTCACATCACTCACCACCACGGTGTTGTCACATGTGCTTAAGAATATCAAGAGGGGTATTGCTTATGATAGTCACCTAGTGTTTTACATTGAAATACATGACTAGCATTGTTTTTTAACCCAATTACGTATACCCAATACACCTTTAACCGTCTAATGTGAAGCTGACATGGATTGCTGTATTTTTTTTCTTTTTTCGTACTACAGGTCGCCTCATTTCCCCAAGGGTAATGTCCCTGAGGACCACCAGTGGTAGGTAGCATTGCACCTCACCTCTCACGTGTAGATAGTTTCACTTTTATTCACATGGTCCTGAAGAATCGCCCATGATCACTCCTTGACAACATTAGGCGAGAAACATGTTGACCTCCAGGGAGTTGAGTACTCGTTTTGTCACATTATAACAAAAGATTTACCCCTCCCTCTTGACTTTTAATCAGGTTGGGTCCCTCGCAGAATAAATTTTACAACAGAGGACTCCCTTACCTGTTTTATTACCACTTCATACATCTACACTCACGTAGGCCCCTCACACCCACGTCACCGTTACGGCAAGGAACAAAAGATCTCTGATAAAGAGCCCCTTTAAGGGTGCCCGTCGGGCATTGCAGCGCCGGCCCGACGAGGAGCAGGCCCATATGATGAAGCATGACACCTAGCTTGCTGGGTGTGTGAGGGCCCTAGTTCCGCAAGGAGGATTCCCCCTCCTCACGACCTGTAGAACCTTTTATAGTATTTATCTTGTGAGTGATTAATACATCACTTAGGAACTTCGTACCCTTTTTCTTGTTAACGTATGACTTAGCCTCATTATCAAATGTCGTTGTTAACTGACAAACTGACAGGTAGAAGTTCTATTGGCACGACCAATGGAGAACTGGAAGGGGGGGACAAAGGTCAGCGAGAGGAATAGGACATAACAGCATATTAATACGTGCACCTTTTATCCTTACAATAAAATGAATGCAGCTGGCCAGCCTCGGATAGAGAAGCAATACAGGATTTGCTCTTCTTCCCAGGAGACATGGGTCCCATTTAGATGTTTAATCCAGTGTCTAAGCAGTGACGTACGGAGGGGAGACAGGTAGGCAACAGGTACATCTCCCCGGAGATGTTACCATTGGGACATGTGTGGGCCAGATGGGAGAAGGGTGATGAGCAGTGGCTACAGCAACATATTTCAACAGGGGGGATGCAGCCGGCATCCCTCGTCTATCGGCACAGTAACCTGGTTACCCTACCTGGTTTCTTACAGATGAATCCGGGCAGTTGGAGGGTTTTCTGGTTTGCCAGGCCAGGTGGAGATCCGTCCCCAGACTTGTGTATGTCTCATGCAAGGCCCAACAGCCTTGCATATGTTTCCTCCCCTGATTCAATGAACTTTCAGTCTGCCTGAAAGATTCTCAGAGATTCAGTTTGCCCTGCAAGTGAAAAAGGAAAACCCCGGCTGCCCCAAACTAGGAAACATTCAAATGTCCCATACATACAGGGAGAAAACTTCCAGGGAGACAGGGCGGGTAGTTTTCTTGTTTTGCAAGAGCAAACTGTTGCTTTGGGAGTTTGTTTTTGAACAACAAACACATTTGCTGAGTGGAGGCATGAAACACGGCTGCTTCTCAGCAAAGCTACAGTGCCTTAAAAGGACCCGCAGTGGTGGCAGCTCCTCTGAAGCCACAGAGATCTCTACCTGTCAGATGGAGAACATAAATATGGCAGGCGGTCACCTGCCAGGGTGGCAGAGATTATGACCTCGGCCACACTTGTAATGTGGTATATATTACCCTTGTGGCAGTAGAGTCAGGCTAGCTATGTTTGCTCCAGTTTCCACAGGAAAGGTTTTTTTTTGGTTTTCTTAATAACTTTGGATCTCTCCAGCACATCAGCACAAAACATTCCAAAAAAATGTATATTCACCTTGGGATCTTTTGAGCAAATTTAAGGCAGCTTCATCAAGTGGACAGCCAAAAGAAAGGGTAGTCCCAAAAGTGCAATTCCTCATTTTATTTCCATGGGGTTCTTTGCTCTTCAACACAGAAAAAACTGCTGAAAGAATGTATGCCAACTTCGGCAAGAAAATAGATCATTACTGAAGGTTCAAAAGCAATGCTCAGTTTGAGTAGTAACTAAAAAGGTTAAATGTTAGAGCTATTTGAATCAGTAATTCACTGAGAATCTGTGGCTCCCGAACAGCAGACCTACAAGGCGAGAAATGCGGGGGCGCGTGCACGTGCGCAGTTCTCACAAGGATTAGCGAGACGGCGAAGAAGAGGAGAGGGGCAGCCCGGGGACGCTGCATGCCAGGTAAGTGGTTTTAAATTTATTTTTTAATAATGTTTATTTACTTTTTATAATGGGGGGGTTGAGGCGCGGGCTGGCCAACTCTGCTCCGCCCGCGGAGTGTGCGAAGATTGGCCTTCTCCGCGGAACGCGGAGAAGGCAAATCTCCGCACACTCCACGGGCGGAGCGGAGGTCTCCGCCCGGGGTTACTTTACATTTCCAATAGCAGTATTTATGTAATGAGCTACTTGACCTTGGCGTGTCTATATGCATGCAGCTCTTCCCTTGCACCCACGTTTGTTACACCCAACAGGCTTGGCAATATTGTATATGAGCCCTTTGATGTTGTTTCATGTGCTGTCTGCATGTCGATCAAGAGGGCCCGCCTGGCGTTTTTGCCTCCCCACCCTGTGAAGTTTTTAGCCTTGGATTGAGGCATTGTTTGTGTTCTCTTGGTGTCCCTAAGTGCCACCATTGGTGTCTATGGGGGTGCAGTCTCTCTCCGGTGTGTAGCTGTTTTATATATGGAGGCAGAGGAGGGGCCGAACTTAAAAGATGTAATCTTTTCCAATACCTAATCACAAACAGATTATGATTTCTGCCACAGGACGTCAGTAGTTTCAAGAGTATGGAATGCACATAGAATGCAGTTCATGGGAGAATTTTAACCCAGCAAGAGTAAAATGGACGGAGAATATTTATATTGGTGATCGGCGCGCACCGGTAAACTCCACTCCACTGGCGAATGGCCGAGTTTGCCGAACTCCGCGCTCCAAGCGGAGTGGCAAAACTCCACAAATTCTTCCAGCAGAGTGGAGTTCATTGCCCACCCTTATTGCTAATGAGGCGGACTGCTGGGCCAGCACCAGGGTACACAAGAAGGTATCTGAGGAGACTCACAAAAAGGTGTTCAGGGTTACCACCAGAAAAAGGAGGGGGGAGATAAAACTAGGAGGGGGTACACTCTAGGCCCCAAAAAGGTTCTCAGGGGAAAGGGTCCCAGATCCAATCTGACCAGAAAATGGGATTTGTAGGTAAGAACACTGGTAAGTTTGTCTCCAAGTGTTATGAGTGTTCCCAGTTTGGGTACACCAAGGGTGATACCAAGTGCCCCAAAAGGGCTCAGCCCCCCAGTGGTGGGCATACCCCTGGTTGGCCAGTGTAGTGCTTAAGGAGGAGGTGGACCAAGTTAGTGTTGGGGGCACAGTTGAGGTTATCCTAGTGTCCCTAGATGACAGAGAGATGGTGCCCAAAGCCTAAACGCCTTGTAATACTTCCAAGTACAGGCAGTGGGTCACCATCAATGAGCAGAGGGTGGAAGCTCTGAGGGACACAGTAGCCAGTATGACTACTGCCAGGTGTCATCAGGTGTCCTCAGAGCAGGTGATACCTAATACATTCCACCAGGTTGTAGTAGCAGATGCCCAAGAGAGCTACTACCCTGTGGCTCTGATTCCCTTTGAATGGGAGGGAGTCCCAGGCTCTCTTGGGGTAGCTCTGAGCTCAGCTATGCCTGCTGACTGTTTGCTTGTAAATGATCTGGTTATGAACAGACAAGGGAAACCCAAGGATACCTGGGGACCAAGGGTAGTATTAGAGCTATAAGGAACATGGGCCCCTAAGTGAGCATGAAGGGGATAATACTCTAAGTGCACGGTAATGAAGCATTATTACTGTGCACTTAAGATATTATCCTCTTCATGCTCACTAAGGGATCCTTGTTCCTTATAGCAGTAAATGATCTGGAGCACATGGCCTGGAAGAAAGTGGAGCTCAGGTCACCCCTCAGGTAACCCTAGCATTTCCACTGGAAATGTTGGGGTTACCTGAGTGGGTCTGTGTGATCACAAGGTCCATGACTGCCCAAGAGGGAAGTCGAGGAAGCCTAGAGCCTGGAAGAAGATACAGGCAGCTGCTAAGAAAGGATTGGGCAGGGGGTGTGGGACACCAGCCTCTGAAAACTCCGACGGTATAATAGGTGGATGTGGTACCAGAGGAGGCCATTCTGGAGTCTACTGGGAAGGACATTACCTCCCTTGAAGACCTACCTGAACAGCTGACCTTGCTGGATGGTATGTAGAGGGCAGGCCCATTAGGGAGGATATCTGTAAGGCACAGAATTTGTTCCCACTATAGAGGGCATAAGGCGACAGGCTGAAGACCAGGCATATGGTGATATCTCTCGATATCAACTCTTATATTGGGAGAATGACCTCTTGTATAGTGAGCCTAAGGCACCTATGCATGGATCAACACATGTGTTGGTGGTTCCCCAGTGCTGCAGGGCCTTCTTACTGGGGCTGGCTTATGAAATTCCCCTGGCAGGGCATTTAAGGCATTACAAGACCTTTGCCAGGCTTGTCTCACACTTTTATTGGTGGATAGCTTCAGATACTTTCTGTAGGACCTGCCTCACCTGCCAGGCCATATGGGAAAACAGGGAAAAAAAGGCTCCCCTGAATCCCTTACTTGTCATTGGCACCACCTTTGAAATGGTGGGCATCAAAATTGTTGGACCCTTGGGCCCCAGAACTGCCTTAGGTAACAGGTTTATCCTGTTTTTGGTGAACCATGCCACTAGATACCCAGAGGCAATATCTCTGAGGTCTTTGACTGCCCCTTCAGTGGCTAGGGCCCTGATGGGGATTTTCACCTAGGTAAGGTTCCCAAAGGAAGTGGTGTTTGACAGGGGCATCAACTTCCTGTATATCAACGTGAAGTCCATGTGGCAGCAGTGTGGAATAATCTACAGGTTCTTCACCCCCTTTCATTCCTAAACCAATGGGCTTGTTGAAAATTAGAACAAGATCCTGAAAGGCATGATTATGGGCCTGCCTGAGCTCATGAGGCACAATTGAGACCTTCTCTTGCCATGTCTTCTTTTTGCCCAGAGGGAGGTGCCACAAAAGGGAATTGGATTTAGACCATTTGAGCTTTTGTATGGACACCCTGTTAGGGAACATCTCAGTTTAGTGAAGGAAGGGATGGGAGCAAGCTCCCAAGAAGCCCCCCAGTCCAGGATTTGGTTAGTTACATGCTAACCCTCATAAACCAAATGGCCAAGTTCTGTAACAAAGCTTCTGAGAACTTGGTGGTGCACCAGGAAGTCACAAAACTCAATTATGACCAGAAGGCCACCCTGGTGGAGTTTCAACCTGGCCAGAAATTGTGGGTAATTGAGCCAGTGGAGTCCAGGGCCCTCCGAGACTGTTGGACTGGGCCCTATGAGGTGGCTGATAGGGAGGAGGAAGTCACATACTAGATGGACCTCATGACCCCTAGAAACCCCTCTAGGGTACTTCACATCAATCAGCTCAAATCCCACTATGAGAGGTTTGAGGTCACCATGCTGTTGGTGACAGATGATGGCGAGGAAGAAGAGAGTGAACCTCTCCCTGATCTCCTGTAATCCAAGAAAAAAGATGGGGTCAGTGGCGGCTGGTGACATTTGAAAGTGGTGAGCAATAAAAGTTTGGAATGAGTACCCAGCAGTGAGATAGAGTAGCGAGCGAGACCGAATGTCATAAGGGTGGCTCAGGGGTAAATATTTTGAAAAAAGAGTGGACAAATGGTGCATTTTCAAGCATATTTGAGTAAGCAAGAAGGTTAATAAAGCAATTGTGAAAGTGTAGTTAGGACATCAATACAGATATTTCATATGATAATGACGTAGGTAGCTGCTTATTCAGTATAACCACAGAACTTCATAACAGACTTTGAGATAACAATGCTGAGTATCATGTTTGAGTAGGTCCTTCTGCAATGGAAAATGTTCTCTGCAAAAGTGCTGTGCTAAGAGGAGCTAGATTTGTGTTATATCATACACCTAAAAATATATCATTATAGACCTCTAATGATAGCACAGTAAATAATAGGACAACAAACACTCAGACTCGGTGTATCAGACTGCCACACCTGATATCTCACAATATAATTAGGCCTGGGCGGAGTTCGCGGAGTCGCGCTATGAGAAACTCCGTGGAGGGATAAAAAAACTCTGCCGCTCTACACGGAGTACCGTGGGCAGAGTTTCCCAGCGTGCCAGTTCTCATTTCATTTTTGCATCAAACGCAATGAGGAGTAAGTTGGAAATCACACACGAGCAACACCATGTGGTTTGCATGGGTGCAGCCATCTTGTTTTCTTAACCTGTTTTATGTGCTGGGCATGTTTTTGAATCTCTTCTTAATCTTTTAATCCTCTGTCCTACTAATTAATTTACCCCTCATTTTTAGGTCGAGCCTAGACAGCTCATGCGCTGTCACAAGACCTGTAGTAAACAGAATATGGAGGGTAATTTCTCTTGCCGCTTGCCATTGGTTAACTCTGGCATTCCTCTTCTTATCTGGCTTATTGTTGGCTGGCGATACGATACGTCACTTCCGTTTTTGTAGGAAGCAGCACCGACCAACTACAGTTTAGTTACGCTGCTGGCTGTTATCTTTTCATTTAGGGACTACTTGTTTTCTTTGCTGCTCGCATTCCGCTGGCACATCTGCCAGCTTCCTGCCCTCACCCGACGCCTTGCTCCACCGCTCTCTACCCGGGACCGACGCTTCACCACTCCCCACGCTAATCCCGTACAGCCGCCGCTGCCTCATAGCCCCACCAGCGTCGCAGCTGCTGGCCATGGCGTGCCGTGCTAACTCGACCCGCCATACTCCCAGCGCCAGCTCCGGCATCTTGGGTGCCACTAACCAACCATCTGACACTCAGAGTTCTTGCAGAAGCTGCACAAGCTGCATGCTTACTCGAGCACCAACATCGGCGCCGGAACTTCGGGCAAGAAGCATACATGCCCTGCGAGCCGGAGCCCGAGTGCTACGCACAGTACAGCGAACCCTTGGGCGAGCAGTAGCCGCGCCTGCCTGCCACCCCTCCAGTCCATGCATGGCGGGCTCAGCTTTGTTGACAGCTGTTTTGGCCTTGTGTGCCGTAACGGATAGGGCGGCCGACTTTCACACTAAGGAACCGGGTTCGAGTCTGGCGGGAGGCTCAAACATGCTGTAATTCTGGGACTGCAAATTCAGTTTATTAATGCGCTTGTTCGTCCACTGGGAGCTGTGTAAGTTGAGCCTCCCACCGAAACTCAAACCCGGTTCCCCAGCCTCAAAGAGGACTACTCCAGCTGTTACGCCACATCCTTTAACTTTGTCCACACACTCCATACGAGTGTGTGCGTTTAAACTCTGTCTCCTCTTTTTTTATGTTTTATTTTGCACTTTAATATAGCGCGAACTCGACCTGAAGGTTTCGGAGTGCTTTACATGAGGAGCCAGTTGCATTACAGATGGGCACATTCATTTTTAGGTACGGAGAAAATAAGTGATTTGCCCAGAATCAAAGGATGTTGTCCCGCCAAGACTCAAAACCGGTTTGAAGAATAGTGTGTGTGCCGGGGGCGGGAGGAAGGGGCTGCCGCATTGTTTATTTTGTAAGCAGAAGCTGCTTCAGTCATGGCGAAAATACCATCTTTTGCAAAAACATTTTTGCGTTCTACAGTTTGTTTGCCCCTAGCTTGAATTTAGTGCAAATGTAAATTAGTTGATGGCTGCGCAAACTCGCTCGTAGTGGCAATTACTACTTGCGTCTTCACTTCAAAACATCATGACGTCCCTCTAATCAAGGTTGTTTTATAAATATCCACTTTCTTATGCTTTGACACGGAACATGTTAACCTTGTTCTGGTAACATGTTGCTGTTTGAAAACCTGCTGTGAAAATGCAATTACTAGGTTTTTTCTCCAAGCGTGTCTTCACATACTGGTAAATATAAAATGCCATGAATGCTGTAAATTGAACACGCAACCCCTAAGGAGGTCTCCCTCAGAATGGCGGGGTGACCTGGTCTTTCTAACACCAACCAGGAACATCATGGCGATTAGCTATCGATTTTCACAACAGCAAGACTCTGAGGGCTCCCAAGGGGCGGGATCACACACACCTTAACATTTCAGTTAATTACCGTGACACTGGGAAAACATTCAAGTCTAGAAAGATAGCTATGGCAAATCACAGCGGACTCACTATAGCTTGAAGAATGCAAGCACTGACAAAGCGAATAGTTTGTATTTGTCTTAGTGGGTTACATCAGAGAAGCGTTCACATTTAGTCTTCGAGGATCTCCAGCTACAGACTGGCAATCTTAAATTGAAAGCCCTCTTCTCCTCCCCGCTCAGCCCCCACTCCCAGCGCCCGGAACAGCTGCTTTCAGCTCAGCAGCAGTAGGCGCTGCTCCAGTTAGTACAATGGTATAGCATTGTCATGAGATAATGCCTTTTGTTGTCACGGACTGTGTTACAATGACAACAAGCATTTGCAATGCAATAGGTCTCGCATTTGCGAGAGTTTAAGCTATTAGTATTGTAATTGACAATGCCTTTTATTTATGTTTTAAAACCCAAAACATAAATAAAAGGCATTGTCCTTTACAATGCTAATAGCTTAAACTCGCGTGAATGCGAGACCTATTGCATTGCAAATGCTTGTTATTTCTTCTATTGGTGTGTATTTTATGTTTTTTGTGACTTTTTGTTTATTTTTTAATTAACTTCCTTATTTCGTCCTTATTTTTTCTGTTTCTCCTATCTTTTTTTCACCCCACCCAGTGCCATGACAGAGCATGGCGACTAGGGGAGCGGCAGCGCCAGGCCCCCGCAAACAGCCAGCAACAGCCGCCTACCTTGCGGACGGCAACGCCGCCAAGGGGTGCAGCCCCGGGCAATCTTTTGTGAGGTGGAGGTGGCAGCACTAGTCTTTTTAATGCAGTGCCACCTCCCCTCCATGCTGGCTGCAGGTGGCAGGCCTGGCATTGGGTACCCCCTGTGGGAGCGTCAGCTGCGTTGGGGGAGGGTGCGCAGGTGTGTGCAGTGCACCAGCCAAGTCCAGGGCAGGAAACAGCCATTACAATGTGGCTCTTACCAAGAATAGCCTTTACCACGCATGTGTTATAACGCATGCACCTTTTACCACGCATAGCCTTTACCTTGCATTTTTTACAACGCATATACCTTTGCGATGGATGCCTTTATAACAAATTACGATGTAAAGGTATGTATGATAAAGTTATATGTGTGGTACTGGTGGTAAGGGTATATGAGTGGTTAGGGTGTGAAGACTATCGGCATTGTTAGAGGCAACAGAGAGACCCTTCCGCTCTGTCTTTATGACGTGTGCCATGCCTTAGAGGAGCTGCTGGTCGTCGTGGTGAGTTAAGGGGGATTCGGCCTGGGGCTTCAGTTTTAGGGTTTTGGGCTGGGGTGGGTATTTTTAAAAAGGGGGTGGGGGCCACGGGGGTCATGCAGGGGTCCGCTTATAGAGCTCAGAGGTGTATTTTTTAGAAGGGCTAGGAGCTAGGGGGATCACGCAGGGGTCTGCTTTTAGGGCTCAGGGCAGGGGAAGGGTATTTTTTAGAAAGGCCGGGGGGGTCGCACTGGGGTCTGCTTTCAGGGCTCGGGCGGAGGGGAGGGGTATTTTTAAAAAGGGCTGGGGCTGGAGGGGTGCACCAGGGACTGGTTTTAGGGCTCACGGTAGGGGTCAGGGAAAACCTTTATCACGCATATGCCTTTAATATTCAGGCACGCATGGTAAAGGCATATTTGTTGTAAAAAAATGCATGGTAAAGGTTGTGCATGGTAATGGCATTCTCGTTGTAACACATGTGTGGTAAAGGCATGCATTGCAACGGAATGCGTTGTATTGTCATACAACCATCCAGTACACCACCGAGCAACTGACGTACCGCTGGGTGGATATCCTCAACCGGGAGCAGGACCTGCTCGACCTGCTAGTCATCAAGATTGCGGGGCTCAGTGAGTATTAATTATTTGTTGTATTTGTGTTATACAATGTTAACATTTTTTTTCCAAATAGCATGCTGCTCACACCCAGAGGTAAGTTACATTTAGTTTTCATTAGGAATATTATTATGTGATCCAGTTTGAGCTACGCAGGCGCTCGTCGCTACCTAATCGTACTCGCCAGTGCTTGCTTTGGCTGATTATTTAAGAAGTCATTGCTGACTCCTCTGTTATCCTGTCACCACAGTAAATTAGTAATATCAGTGAGTTAGCGTTCTCTGTAACTTTTATGCAGCTTGTACAGTCCCAAGCAATTTCACAGTGATGTGTAGTACTAGTATGCATCTATGGATTGCCCAAAAGAGAGACTGAGTTGGTCCATCAGGGGGGTTGAGAAATGAGAATAGAATCAAAGATCATTCATTGCAATGCATTAGTTCCAAATATTGTTTTTATTAAGGAAATTTGGAATAGAGATTTTAGGATAAGTATGGCCAACTGAATGATAGTCAATACTAGTACTATAGGCGATCTGAATTAGATAAGTACAATGTTACTGCATTTGCTTGTCTTAATAATTTTGTGATGATTAACTGTACCACTAGTCTATTTTTTGTAGCTTCTTTATTTCTTACATTAGCCCCCAAAGGCAAGAAGAGGGGCAGCGCAGAGACGGGTCTCGTAAGAGCTGGGAAGGAGGCGCAGACCACCTGTGCCACTGCTGAGGGCTCTGCTCAGCCTAGTAAGTCCTATTATTTATTATTATTATTTCCCTAACCTTTACCTCTGCCCACTATTATACTACTTTTATTTTTGCCTTGTATATTTTTCTTATACTGTCTCCTTTTTTTTCCAACTTCCCTATCCAGTTTTTCTTTAATTCCTGTTACCCCTGCATTATCTTTTTTCTTTTTTATTTCATGGGTTTTGTTTGGTAGCTGATTTTATCCGGTCTGTGCTAGTCTGTAGTTTTCTTCTGCTTTGTTGGAAATCTTTCCCTCTCCCCAATAAATCTTGTGGTACTAGACTAAGAAAAGATTTTTGGTGCTCTACTGTCTACTGTAATAGTTGTTATAAATAATATTCACCATGTATGTTTGTTGAGAAGGCTTTCTTTTTCTTGCTCATTCTCTAACAGTTAACAAGAGAGTGGCCATGGTCAGGGGCCACCCCCCAACCACCAATGTTGTGCTGTGTAATTCATTTATACAGTATAAAAGCAGTTCCCATGACAGTGCAGCATGGCTGGAAAATATGAGGTCCCATTGCATTTGCCAACAAACACCATATGTCTTTCATTGATCATTATTATTCCACCCCTTCATTGCACTTCAATGACAGAGTCATCATCATCATATGCTATAGCTCTGCCCCTCCGTTATGAAAAGTTTTTGGTAGGCTTGACTACCGGGCTTTTCTAACATTGTGAACCAACAAAATGCCCAGTGATATTTTTGATAGAAGATACTGCAGTGCTAACCGAACTGTATGTACTGCGGTTGTATTTGTTGATTAAATAATTTAAGGGGAGGTGTATCTGGCATCTAAAAAATGTCTACTGTTTTTTCTAGTCATACAGAGTGCCGCCGGCTCAACTGTTGCTGCAGGAGGAGAAGGAGATACAGTTGGAGGGGGAGAAGCAGCGGCAGGGACGAGCGGTGGTAAGTCACATTGCTTTCTTATTGACAATTCATATTATACTCACTAGCTGCAAGGGCATCGCTGTGACTCGTGATCATGAACCCCCCACTTTACCAGCCACAGAGATGGTTGAGTTATGGCCTCTTCTATCTGCAAAAGTTCCCATAAGGAACACTGAAAATTATGGCTTGATGGAAACGGGAAAGAACGGAAGGTTAAAAGAAAGGATAGGTGAAATGGTATATGAGTGAAAGGATGCATGGGTGGGTGAAAGGATACATTGGTGGGTATTAGGTAAATGGATGGATGGGTGAAAGGATAATTGAAAGAAAGGGTGGATTCTGAATGGATGGATAATGGATTGGAAATGTTGGTGAAAGACTGGATGAGAGAAAGTAAAGCTTAAATCATAGTGGCTATGGGTGAATATAGAAGAATGAAAGGATGATTGAATAATTGCTTGTTTGAATAAACAAGGGAGCTTTTCTGGAGAGGGACATGCTGCTCACCTACTTCACCCACTTTGTTTAATAGTTATCAAAGCTATGGTTCAACGTGGTGAGTATTTTAATTTTTGTTCGAATCCCTTGACTCACTGTATCTGTTAAGCGAGGCAGATATGCATTCCACCCATCATCATTCATCACCTCCCTCCCTGCCCATGGCATTTTGCCACCCATGACCAAAGTGCAGTGTGGTTCAATTCATCATGACTGCAGTGTTGGCTGTGCATTGTGCAACTGTTTAAGTTAATGCAGCATTTACAAAGTTTTCAATACATTGCAAACCGACCACACAAGTTGTGTTTCCCTTCACCCACTCAGTCACCTCTTAGTACATCACTCCTTTATGCTTTCCTAAGTTCTTCCGTCCCAGCGTACCAACATATTGAACAATCCATTCTTGGCATGTGCCACATTTTGATGGCCATGTGAAGTGATTCCAAGATATATTTCATGGTTTCCCATAACAGATTTTGTTTTACACTTGTTCAGATTTTTACTTTTCGACTTTTGTCTGTTACATTGACTGACTAAGCCAAAGCTTAGGCACATGGCGAATCGATGATCAGTGACGCCCCTCTATTCTATAGCAAAAGCTCTACCTACCCGCCTAATCCCTCTAGCTTACCCTGCAGTAGAGTCAGTCATGTTTCTTTTCCTTACTGCCCAGCGAATGAATTTGTTGGAAATAATTTGTGATGGTGGGCGAGGGCAGTGAGTAAAGTGGGACCAAGTCCCTGATTTGATTTCAAGTTTGGTTTAAGGGCTACTCTTTGATGAACGTGCCCATTACAAGCTATATAGCCCATTCCTTTCCCTGTAGTGGAGTAAATTTTTTTCCCCACAATCTACTTACGGCAGACAGGATAATAATATCCTCATTTTATACATGACGTGTGTGATGTAGTATCTTATTTGTTACTCATCTGCCTCTTTGGAGCCAGGGTAGATAGTGAAAGGCATCTGGAGAAGAGCAGGGCCATTGGAATTAAAGATAGAAAATTGTCAACTACAGCTGCCTCAGCTGCAGACAGTAGGAAAGTACCTGACATGCTAGCTAGCATGCCTCCATTAATTTAGCAACTTACTCCATAGTGTATAATGCTTTGCTCATTAATGAGAGGTGTTGGACTTGGCCCTTTTTGCAGGGTCATCCCAGAACTTTTTGCCTTCCTCCTGTATTTTTTCTGACCTGTTGTTGATGGTTTTATGACTCTGGGCACTTCACCCCTGCTGATCAGTGCTAAAGTGCATATGCTCTCTTTCTAAATTGATGTTATGGATTAGTGATTCCATGATTGGCATATTTGATTTACTTGTCAGACCCTAGTACAGTGCACTATGTGTGCCCAGGGCCTGTAAATCAAATGCTGCTGGTGGGCTTGCAGCACTGATTGTGCCACCCTCAGAAGCAGCTTGTAAAATGTGACTCAGGCCTGCCATTGCAGAGGCTGTGTGCAGTCTGGGACTGCCATGTCGACTTGGCAAGTGCACACACTTGCCAGTCCCTAAACCTTCCCTTTTCTACATGTTAGTCACCCCTAAGGTAGGCCCAAGGTACCCCTGTGGGCAGGGTGCATTGTATGTGAAAGGTAGGACATGCCCCGATGTGTGTGGCATGTCCTTATAGTGAAATACTGCCAATTTCGTTTTTCACTATTACAAGGCTATCTGTTCCCGTAGGCCAGAATGGGGAGTTTGTTTATAACATCTTATAAACATAACTGACCCTGGGAACAAGATAGGAAAATAAAGTTTAGTATGCCTGAACTCAGAATGTTAAAGTGCATCTTTTAGTGAGGATGATTTTTACATTCTGTGTTTGAAAATACCCCTTTTAGAAAGTAGGTATTTTCTTGCCTAACCATCCAGTGTGCCTCTGCTAGGTTTGTGTATTGCATGTCTGGCTTTTGGATGACAGGGGCTGGAGCAGGGCAGTGGCTCCAGAAGTCTGATGAGTCAGGGCTGGGCTGAATAGGCTTGGTCTGCATTTGGAGTGGTGGGAGGAGTAACATCTTCACCTGAATAGGGCTGTGCCTGCCTTCCACAATGACGGTTCCGCCCCCCTGTGGTGTGTCTGAAGTCAGGGCTCACACTGACAAAGGAGGTTGTTGTGCACTTGCAAAGTGCCCCACAAAACTGGTTTTGGCTGGGTACAGACACTCTCTGCCTTCAGAGAACAAAGGATGTTGGTGTATAAAAAGAGGGGCCCAGACCCCAGACTTTTAGATCACTTCTGGGAAATCAAGAGGAACCTTTGCCAAGGAGAAGAGCCGGATAAGCTGAGGAGGAATACTGCCCCTGTGCTGTTTGCTGTCTGGGGTTGGCCTGCAGTGGCTGCTTGCTGCCAAGGAAAGGAGAAAAAGAACTTTGCTGTTTGCTTTGTCACCTGCTTGAAGAACAGATCTCCAAGGGCTTGAAACTGAGCTTGCCTCCTGTTCTGAAGTCTCAGGGACACAAAGACTTCACCACCAGCTCCCCTGAATTCCCTTGCTGGGAATTCCAACCTGCAAAGAGGTGCCTGCTGCTGTTTAGGACCTCTGGAGACTGTTTGTCACTGGGAGCTGGGAAATCGACGCAACACCGAAGAAGCGTGTCGCATCCGCACTGGTTTTCCGACGCATCGCCGAAGAAACCGTCGCAGCGCCTGCCGTGGCTCGAGAAATCGCCGCCGCCGCACCGATCCCGATGCAAGCCTGCTGTGCGGCTGCATGAAGACACACATCGTACCGGATCGAGGCGCCAAGACTGTCGCATCGTTTGGGGTCTGCAGTAAGAAACAGACGCATCAGCTCCCCACGCAGTAAGGAACTGACGCATCACCTCCCCTGCGCCGCAGTAAGGAACAGAAGCATCACCTCCCCAGAGTGTAAGGAACAGACGCATCACCTTCCCTGCAGCCATTTTGTTTGCTTTGCGTGACGCATCTAAGGTACTTTTGAGAAAAGTGTCACATTTACAACTTGCATTGAACTGAACTATTTCTACCATCTGAAAGTCATATTTTTATTACTGTATTGTGGATTTTTGTCTTTTGGTCTTGTTTTGGTTTAGATAAAGATTACTTATTTTTCTAAACTGGTGTGGTGTCCATTTGTAGTGTTTTCACTGTATTACTGTATGTGTTCACAAATGCTTTACACACTGCCTCTGAGATAAGCCTGTGTGCTCGTGCCAAGCTAGCAAGGGGGTGAGCAGGGGTTATTGTAGGAGTGTATCCCCCTTACCCTGACTAGAAGCAAGGGCCCCTATTTGGACAAAGGTACCTACCTCTGCCAACTAGAGACCCCCATTTCTAACATTGGTGGTCAGCGGTGAGGATCTGGACTTGCATTTGTGTCTTACATACAGTGATTGGTGTACACTACTAGTAGAGTCCAGACCATTACGCAACCACATACTATTGTTCCCTCTTTCCCTTTGGAATTTGGTTGTTGGAACTCTGGTTAGTTGTTCCACCTGTTGGGCCTTGTCAAAATGGAAGTCAACTTTTGGCACCTGCACATCTACAAGATAAGGGAACTAAAAGTATTTTGCAAGGAGAGGGGGTTACCTGTGAAGAGGAGACCCACAAGGCAGGATCTTGAGGTGCTACGCTGGGAAGCAACACTACCAGATGACTCTGAGGAGAAATCTGAGGGGGAGGATCTCCAGCCAGAATACCAAGAGGGCAGTGGCTCTGAGGAGGAAACATTTTGGGAAAGATTGGCTCATGAAGAGAGGAATCGGATTCGTGCTCGTGACCGGAGGCTGAGGCAGCTTGACCAGGAGTGTGAGGAGATAGAGCGAGCCTTAGCTGAAAAAGAAATGTGTGTAGCTCACGAAGTGAGCTTGGCTGGGTTGGATGTGGAGTCCAGCTCAGATGGTGGCAGCAAAATTGAGTTATCTAGTGCTGAGGGAGCTTGAAGGAGGGGGTTAACATACACCAGGGGGTTCAAGGATATGAGGTAGCTCCAGTGGCGCGCAGTGTCCCTGAGGTGGATTGGGGAACTGGCACAGGGGTTCATAGTCCTATTGGTGGGAGGGACACTCTACTGACTCTAGATGAGGGGTGCAGGGAGAGGGGTTTCTCCATGGTAGAAGTCCTGGTGTATGAGTGTGGAGACCGCCCAGAAGAGTGTAGGTTGAGTGACAGAGACAGTCAGACACTGTCTTGCCAATCTCAGGTGGCGAGGCACTGGATGGTAAGGCAAAGGATAGCTTGGTTAACACCTGTGTGGGGTTGTATGATTCAATTCGTGGAGAGCATATTTTAAGTCCCTCTTTTACAGAGCTATGCCAACGCCTGGTGGAGTGTGAGTTCTCTGACCCCAGGGAATTCACACTGGAGGTGGACCCTTTGGTGGATTCCAGAGGGTCTGAAGAGGCATCTGGGGGTGATCCTAAAGGAGATGGCTCAGGTTTTCCCCAACCAAGTGAGGTAGGGGAGGGTGGTGGTAGCCCAGATAGGTCCCAGAGTAGTGGGAGGGGTGTAGGGTCCCATATCAAGTCTCAAAGGAGAAGGAGTGGGAGTGGACGGTGTCCCGAGGTGCCCGAAACCCAGTCCCAAGGCCTGGTTGGTTCCATGAGTGAACATCAGGAGGAGGGCCTAGTCTTTACCTGGAGGCCATCCCCTGGGGGGGATCCCAAGGTGTCAGTTGAGCTGTGGGAGACTGCTGTAACCAGCATTCCACCAGCTCTGGTGTCTGGCCGTACCGCTCCAGTGGGGAGGGTGCATGAGTCCAGAGAGAGGGGTGAGAGGGGGATGCAGTCCCCAGTGGAAGGACCAGTGGGTCAGGGGTTGCCAGCTCTGAGGTCAGAGCACCCCAGGACTGACCCTGGTGAGGCCACTTCTGGCCTGGGAGGTCTTCATGCTCTGTCAGGTGGACAGGAGGCTGGAGACCTGCACCAGGCAGACTCTGACACAACTCCAGAGGGGCGTGTTTCCCGTGGGGGGGGTTGGTGTACTCCCCCGGAAGTCCTGGGTTGCCAGGCACAGGTCCAGCCTAAGGGTACAGACCCTGGGTTGGAGGGCCAGGTTCAGGGTGTCCCCCCTGACCTGGAGGAAGGGGCAGCTGCTAACAGTGCCCCTACCAGTTTGTCTTCTGGGGGCACCGTTCCAGGTGGGAGGGTGGAGGGCCCCAGTAAGGGGGGCGGGGAGAGGACAGCCTCACCCCTGACCTCTGCCCAGTCTAAGGGTACAGACCCTATGCTGGGATCCCAGTTACAGGATAGAACCCCTGAACTGGTGGGCATATTGTGCAGGACGCCTGCCACAGGTGCCCTGACAATTCTGGAAGGGGGTACCGCTCCAGGTGGGAGGGTGCAGAGCCCCGAGGAGGAGGACCGGGTGTGGGAAAGCCCACCCCAGTCTCCTGTCCAGCTGCCGGGTACAGGCCCGGGGCTGGTGAGTCACTGTCAGGATGTCATACCTGACCTGACAGGAGGGAGAGTGGACCAAGTGTGCCAGGCACCTGGGGCTACTGCCCCCTGGTCTCTGACGCCTCAGAGGTTGGAGAACCATGAAAGTCCTGGGGCCTGGTTCTCATCACTGACAGCTGTCAGTGGCCACTGTGGCTTGCTGTCCTGGTGGACAGAGTTGCCCCTGGGTGGGGGACAGGAGTCACACCCCGGGGGTATACTGGGCCACACCTCTGTGTTGGCCATGTGGGTACTGTCTGTCTGTTGGGACACACCTGTGAGCAAGCTAAGGTTAGGTGCTGCACAGATAGTGTCCACAGGTGAGAAGGAGGGTTCCCCATGGGTTAGCTTAATGGGCCCTGAGAGTATGGACAGAGGATTCCAAATGGGTTCAGATTGTCGTAGAACTGGAGTATGCCTCTGCAGTTGCGGGCCAGGGTCCATGTTCTATCGCCCCAAGCAGGGAAGCCTATCAACGTATTGATTAGTCTACCCTGGATTTAGGCTGGAAGGGGGTTGTGTTGGACTTGGCACTTTTTGCAGGGTCATCCCAGAACTTTTTGCCTTCCTCCTGTATTTTTTCTGACCTGTTGTTGGTGGTTTTATGACTCTGGGCACTTCACCCCTGCTGATCAGTGCTAAAGTGCATATGCTCTCTTTCTAAATTGATGTTATGGATTAGTGATTCCATGATTGGCATATTTGATTTACTTGTCAGACCCTAGTACAGTGCACTATGTGTGCCCAGTGCCTGTAAATCAAATGCTGCTGGTGGGCTTGCAGCACTGATTGTGCCACCCACAGAAGCAGCTTGTAAAATGTGACTCAGGCCTGCCATTGCAGAGCCTGTGTGCAGTCTGGGACTGCCATGTCGACTTGGCAAGTGCACACACTTGCCAGTCCCTAAACCTTCCCTTTTCTACATGTTAGTCACACCTAAGTTAAGCCCATGGTACCCCTGTGGGCAGGGTGCATTGTATGTGAAAGGTAGGACATGCCCTGATGTGTGTGGCATGTCCTGATAGTGAAATACTGCCAATTCCGTTTTTCACTATTGCAAGGCTATCTGATCCCATAGGCCAGAATGGGGAGTTTGTTTATAACATCTTATAAACATAACTGACCCTGGGAACAAGATAGGAAAATAAAGTTTAGTATGCCTGAACTCAGAATGTTAAAGTGCATCTTTTAGTGAGGATGATTTTTACATTCTGTGTTTGAAAATACCACTTTTAGAAAGTAGGTATTATCTTGCCTAACCATCCAGTGTGCCTCTGCTAGGTTTGTGTATTGCATGTCTGGCTTTTGGATGACAGGGGCTGGAGCAGGGCAGTGGTTCCAGAAGTCTGATGAGTCAGGGCTGGGCTGAATAGGCTTGGACTGCATTTGGAGTGGTGGGAGGAGTAGCATCTTCACCTGAATAGGGCTGTGCCTGCCTTCCACAATAACGGCTCCGCCCCCCTGTGGTGTGTCTGAAGCCAGGGCTCACACTGACAAAGGAGGTTGTTGTGCACTTGCAAAGTGCCCCACAGAACTGGTTTTGGCTGGGTACAGACACTCTCTGCCTTCAGAGAACAAAGGATTTTGCTGTATAAAAAGAAGGGCCCAGACCCCAGACTTTTAGATCACTTCTGGGAAATCAAGAGGAACCTTTGCCAAGGAGAAGAGCCAGATAATCTGAGGAGGAATACTGCCCCTGTGCTGTTTGCTGTCTGGGGTTGGCCTGCAGTGGCTGCTTGCTGCCAAGGAAAGGAGAAAAAGGACTTTGCTGTTCGCTTTCTCACCTGCTTGAAGAAAAGATCTCCAAGGGCTTGAAACTGAGCTTGCCTCCTGTTCTGAAGTCTCAGGGACACAAAGACTTCACCACCAGCTCCCCTGCATCAGCACTGGTTTTCCGACGCATCGCCGAAGAAACCGGCACAGCGCCTGCCGCGGCTCGAGAAATTGCCACCGCCGCACCGATCCCGACGCAAGCCTGCTGTGTGGCTGCACGAAGACACGCATCGTACCCGATAGATGCATCGCATCGAGGCGCCAAGACCGTCGCATCGTTTGGGGTCCGCAGTAAGAAACAGACGCATCAACTCCCCACGCAGTAAGGAACTGACGCATCACCTCCCCTGCGCCGCAGTAAGGAACAGACGCATCACATCCCCTGAGTGTAAGGAACAGACGCATCACCTTCCCTGCGGCCATTTTGTTTGCTTTGCGTGACGCATCTAAGGTACTTTTGAGAAAAGTGTCGCATTTACAACTTGCATTGAACTGAACTATTTCTACCATCTGAATATTACTGTATTGTGGATTTTTGTCGTTTGGTCTTGTTTTGGTTTAGATAAAGATTAATTATTTTTCTAAACTGGTGTGGTGTCCATTTGTAGTGTTTTCACTGTATTACTGTATGTGTTCACAAATGCTTTACACACTGCCTCTGAGATAAGCCTGTCTGCTCGTGCCAAGCTACCAAGGGGTGAGCAGGGGTTATTTTAGGAGTGTATCCCCTTTACCCTGACTAGAAGCAAGGGCCCATATTTGGACAAAGGTACCTACCTCTGCCAACTAGAGACCCCCATTTCTAACAAGAGGTAATTTATTTTAATTTTTCTACTCAAAGTGTATGTTTAGTTATTAGAAAAGCCTTTAAAAGCTAAAACTATCAAATCACAGTTTTTTAATCTGTTGTTATTCTGCCTTAATTCTTTTCTGCCAGACAGTTGGTGCTTTTTATGGGAGGCATGTGTGGGTAAGAAATAAAATTGGCCCTGTGACTCTCCAAATCATAATCAAATCAAACTCCAATGGCCATAGGGGACCAGCAATGTACTGCTACTGTGCTACCCACTACTTAATTTTAAACAAGTGTTTGCTTGGACCATTGTTTACAATTTGTCTTTTTTCTTTTTGTTTTTCTTGATATAGCTACTCCTGCTGGTCCACCAGCACCACCCATCAGGAAGGAGATAGCGCCCCGACTGAGGTGGCAGAGGTTGGTGACCATCCAGTCTGAATACTAGCGGCTGGTGGCCCTGGAGAATGAATAGGCAGAAGTAACTGACTCTGACTCGGGACCCATTTTAACAAGCCAGCCCCAGCCTCCCGGCCATTAGATCGCCAGCACCGTCGACAGCTGTCAGCGGCCGTGACTGGCACTGCTGCCAACCCCCTCCCGCTCAGACAGGCAATTTCAGCTTTGCGTCCTGCAGCGGCTCGACCACACTGAAAGCTGGCTAGGGAGCAAAGAGCAGAGCCTGGACCAGCAACAGACCCATATGGACAATGCTCTCTTCTAAGTGGTCAATGCACGCTCTGAGTCTTGCAAGCTAGCACTATTTTAACTGCAAGTCTTTTTAACAATTTTAACTGCCCAGAGGGGCTTAAATTTGTTTTGTTGCTCACTTACCTATTTGTTTTAGGCTGCTTGGCTTTTTGGTCTGCCGCGGGTTTCCTGATTGAGCGGAGAAAGCCAATTATTAATTGTGGCAATTATCCTTTGCACACCGCCATTAGGGAGTATAGTGGTCTAGTTCGCCTTTCCTCAGGTTTTAAAATCTTATGATGTGGGGGTGTGCACAAGGCGCGCGCATCAGACTCACCGCTGGCGTGCCAAAGGAGTGCCAAAGGCAAGCCCGTCTGCGCCTATCCGAGCCCGATCATTGCCAGGACCCCTGCTCCTTTTTTGTCCTCGGTTAGTCCTCCTATTGTCATCTATTCTATGAGACTTTTTAAAATAGGTGAAAATTGCAGGCACCCAGTATTATGGAAACAAGATTGCTACAAATGTTTCCCATAATTACTAGAGGGACCCATGAGCTGCCCCAAATGTAATTTTAGCTGTAAGCTCAATGCGTCAAGCGACTTAAGACCAGATGTTATGGCACCTTACTTAAGTCTCAGTTTTTATCAATCCCTGCATCCCACATACTGTATTAAGAGTTTCTTATGTAATGTAAGATCCCTACCTAAGTACGCCACTGAATGCTGGGATCTTTTTCCTCTCTTATGCCTGATGTTGGTTTTTTGATTTAAAAATGGCTAAGTCCCATCCCTATACCTGCTATCACTCAGGTTCTCCCACAGAGCTATTGCATGATTAAAATTGATAGAGATAGGAGACCTGGAAGGGGTATTGCAGTTCTCCTTAGAGATTCTATTAGAGTCTCGCTTATTGAAACCCTAAATATGGATTGGGTACAAATGTGTATTTTCAAAATAGCACTTCCCCAAAAAATCATTGGGAAGGGGCCCTGCTCTATCGCCCCCTCCCCCCCCGGGCCAAGAAAAGATTTTAGCCGCCATCTTATTGAGACCATTGCCTCTCATGTGCTATCTTCCCAAAACGTCATACAATTGGGAGAATTTAACTATCATTTTGATGATCCCTCGGATGCAGCTATGTCCCAGCTCCTAGCTGATCTAGGTACGTTGGGCCTTCATTAGAAAGTTGTAGGGCCCACAATTTCGGCTGGCCACACCTTAGATTTGATTTTTACAAACACCAATGCCATATATTGTGAGCCACCCCTTCCCCTCACATGGACCGATCACACAGTGATTTGTTTCCAAATTGCCTACCAGGAAAAGCCTGCATTGAGTCAACCCAGCAGTAAAGGAGCTATGAAACAATAGCACCATGTCTCGCCAAATTCTTTCTCTGAGGTTTTTGACTTTCCTAAGTCCAAACAGGACCTAGAAGTTAATCAAATGCTGGCAGAATTTCAATCTGCCTTAAATTTCGCTTTTGATAGTGATGCCCCTCTAAGAACCCGGATAAATACTCTGCTTAGACCTCTTGTACCCTGGTATACTGCAGAGCTTAAAGCTGGAAAAGCATTCTGCAAGAAGTTAGCGAGACGTTGGCGTCGGAGCTATGAATCAGATGATAAAGATGATTTTAAGGTGGCACTCTGTATATCATCGAAATATCAGAAAGGTGTGTAAATTGTATATCAGCAAGCGAATTGATCAGGCGGGCAATTCCTCTAAAGAATTGTTTAAAACTCATAAGGAATTTATCCACCCCCCTGCCTGTATACAACCAGTTTTATCTTTGCAGGAACTATATGACTCTCTTGCTAATTACTTTGAGGAGAAAATCAATTTAGTCCATCAAATCTTCACGAATATAACACCCCAATCCAGTGCTGAGTTCACCGATAGCCCCTTCCCTAAATCCAGGGACTATAGGCTGGACAGTTTACAAACTTTTACACTGGAACAAATTCAGCATGTGCTTGAAAGAGTGAAATCCGGCTCTCCAACGGACCCTTGTCTGCCCAGGATTATAGCCCTATTGGCTAACCAGCTTGCCCTTGCAGTAAGTTTGTTATTCAACACATTGATAGAGACATGTACAAACCCTTCAGCATGGAAATTGGCACAGATTATACCAATTCCAAAAAAGAACAATCAAAGAGCAAACAAGATCCATCAATCCTCTAGAATTATAGACCTATCGCTCTACTCCCGCTTTTAGGTAAGATGCTTGAAGGTCTAATCAATAAACAGCTGACTAGGAATCTTGAAGCGAACCAGATCTTGGACACCTCACAATCAGGTTTTAGAGCAGAGCACAACACCGAATCAGCCTTGGTTGCATTAACTGATATCAGGTGCTCGCTTGATGCAGACACCCCAGCCATGCTCATGCTCTTAGACCTATCCGCTGCATTTGATATGGAGATTGGGATTACTGCATCTGGCATGGCCTGGTATCAGGACTTCTTGAAAGATAGAAGGCAGTGCATTTCACTGGGAGCCTTTAAATCCCTGCCAAGGTGGGTTGACAAAGGGTACCGCATGGGGTCATGTCTGAGCCCCACATTGTTTATCATTTATGTGGCACCCCTAGCCAATGTCATCAGAGCATACAGGTTTGATACTTTGTTTTATGCAGATGATACACAGTTGGTCATTTCCTTCGGTGAAGATATTTACAAAGTGAAGGACTGCTTCATGGCCGGAATGAAGATTATTGCAGGCTGGATACTAGTTAACTTTCTCCAGCTGAATCTAGGGAAAACTGAGATTATTCTGTTTGGGAATGCCCAAGATCTGTAGACTCGAGATTGGTGGCCACTGGAGCTAGGCAAGGCCCTCACTCCCAGCAAAGTAGTAAAAAACCTCGGGGTTAAGGTAGACCACAAACTCAACATGAAGGAGTATGTTCTATCTACCACAGGCACTTACTTTTGCATGTTACACCTACTTAAGAAAGCCTGGCCCCTTCTTCCTTTGACAGCCAAAAAGGCCTTGGTGCAGGCTCTTGTTATCAGTCAGCTGGATTACGGTAAAGCATTATTGGCTTCTGTCAACAAGTCGCTAATATCCAAACGTCAAGTTGTGCAAAACACAGCCGCATGGCTAATCTGTAACCAGCCTCCTAGAACGCCCTCGACTCCTCTTCTACAATTCTTACACTGGTTGCCAGTACAGAAAAGAATTGTTTTCAAAATATTTTGCTTAACCTATAAAGCTCTGCAGGGAAAAGGGTCTTGGTACATCTGTCAGAAGCTTAAGTGCTATCATCCCACTAAGAATTTGTGTTTCAGTGATAAGGAGCTTCTATTGATCTCACACATTCGATGATCTAGATGTAGTGGTAGAGCCTTTTCCTATTTGGATCCCACCTTCTGGAATAATTTGCCTTTTTTTGTCCAAACTTGCCCTGACTACAGCAATTTTGGGAAAGCATTTATAACGGAGCTGTTCTAGATCCTACATTCAGTTTTTGGGTTGACCGAGCGCCGAGATACCCCTGTTGGGGTGACTCATGCATGATACCAAATTATCGTTATTATAAGCCCTTTTTAAAAAAGACATTTGATGGGAAGGATTTGTTGTGGGTGGAAGGGTGAGAAGGGAGTTGGGACTGGGTGTTGTTTTCCTGGAATTGTGCTTAGACATTGGTTGGGGATTGGTCAATGTGTTTGGGGAGAGGGGTGGGCATATTGTGGGTAGAGAGGGTGTGTTTTCTTTGTCAAATGTTAAAGGTGAAAATTATTTTACCACACTGTATGCCTAAAGTGGTTTATTTGCGATTTACATTTACTTTGCACTATTTGCCTATTTGCACAGCCTGTTTTTTAAATCTGTTTATAAAAGTGTATAGCGGTTAGTTATAAACCCTTGTCTTATTACCCTCTGTACCTATCTTGACCATTAGGGGCGATGCTGCCATGACCTATATTGTCTGCAACAACCTAGATAAACGATTACTTATCTGCAGTAGCAGTTAGTTGCTTACTTACTAACTTAACTATTTCACTTCACTCCATAGTTCCCTAACCTGAATATAGATGACACAATAACACGGAAGGCATCACAACAAGCAAGGTCTCACTCCGACCCAGGTAAGCACCAACTGTAGGATTAATTGGAAGGATTATCCACCGCAGGCAACAAAATGGAAATAAAAACACCGAGTTAATGGGTGATAAATTATATCATAGCTTTACAAAAAATTGAGACCAGACTACTACATGACACAACAAAGAATACTGATAATGATAAAATATCAAGAAATAGCAATAGAAACTTTTTCTCAGCAATGGGGAGATAGTATTTAGTTAAACTAAAGTTACGAAGTCCTCAAGTCATGAAAAGTGGGCACAAATTCTAGAGTAGACAAGGTTAAGCATTTACGCAACACAAGGGCTGAATGATGATGCTGATGACTGATGTTCTTCTATATCTAAATTATGGATCACTTTTATCTATGGGTGGGTAAATTGCTTAGGTAATCTTACAGTGAGTTGGTGTTCATTTCACCAAATCCACCCCACCAAGTGCGTGATCCATTTATGGTGTACATTAAGTCACACATCAATAAATCGCACAACCCGGAGGAAGAGAGTTAGGGGTTTGATGAATGGATAGGAAAGGGGATTTGGGGAAAGGTGTGACAAAGACAAACACTACACAAGGACAATATTCATCTGGGCCATGAGCAGCACATCATCGTCATCAATCTGTTGTGGAAGAAAACAAAGGAATGAGTACGACACAGTACAGTTAAATGCATTGCAAACAGTCCTTCAGCCCCAGAGACCCAAGTTATCAGATATCTAAATCTTCTGTCTACTAGGTTTGAAAAAATCAAATTACGGAGGCATGAACCCACCCAGTTCTAAAAATATGATTGTTGCATGAAAAATGATACTGTAATGCAAAATTGGGTGGTGCATCTGCATTCTCCTCAGGAATTTCCATCCCTCTTGGGAGCCTGTCTGGACCGGTCCAGTAGGTAAGCAGAAGTGTTTAGCTCAGCTTTCGTCTTTTATTTGTGCAGGAGATGAGAAGGCATGCGGATTGTAAAACAGAAACTGTATTGTAGAGTCAAGAAGAAGGACAGAAAAAGGTAAGCTTAATGCGGAGTGTACCAAGAAGACTCAGAGGAAGAGCAAAAAGCAAGAGGACTTGGAATTTCACTTTTGCAACACACACACTCATCAGATTTTCCTAAATCAACTCACCTCTCTCCATTCCACATAGCTGAGTACTAGGCCTTAGATCATGGTTTCCCTTTGAAGCCAGTAACTTCTTTCTTCTAGCTGTTGATGAGGTAGCCTTGCCCTGAGTTTTTCCATCCTCCTCCTGACTGAGTAACTCTCTCCCAGTCCCACCCGAGCAAGATAGACGTGCAGTGCACTGCTGTTGAGATCAAGTAGAGAAAGAGAATTGTAGTGTTTTGTATAGGCTTTTGTTTGTTAACTAAAGTGACTGGTCTGGTCTCTGAAGATCCAGAAAAAGGAGTGGATCCTGCAAATAAAACTCGCTAAGTATGAAAGGGCCAATCACCTTCCGGAAAAATGATCACACATCATTCAGGCCCCAAACATTGCCAATCATCTCAATCACATTTACAAATTACAGTTAAACACCTTCCCACACTGTCTGCCACCACATGAATCATCAATCATCACTCACAATCACTCAATAATATATCACTTATTGGTGCAATAGTTACCTGTTCCAATGCAAGTACAGTGGTAGGTACACAATTGTATCTCCTCTTTGATTCAAGCAACAGATTGGAATTTGACAGTCTTGTAAATACAATGATCTTCTAACCCAGCCCTTCTAGGAGATGAAAAAAATAAGGACCATAGGAGTGGACCGTACAGGTTACTTTTTTGCTAAGTATGCTTGTGAAGGTTAATCACCACCCGGAAAAATGATTACCCATCATTCAGGCCCCAAACATTGTGAATCATCTCAATCAAGTTTACAAATTACAATAGAACACCCTCCCTCACTGCCACCACATGAATCCTCAATCAGCACTCACAATCACTCACTCATTGTTGCAATAGTTGTAGTTACCTCTTCCAATCCAAGCACGGGTAGGTTAGGTAGTAGGTGCACAATTGTATCTTTGAAACTGGCAACACATTTGAATTTGGTATTGTCACTGTTGTAAATCAACGATCTTTTGGGGTAGCCCTGCTAAGTGATGCAAAAAAGGATATTGTATGTGAGGGAGGTAGGCATTGTTTCCAATGTCATGAAGGAATTGTGGTGGCATCTTCACTACACACTGATCCAATTCCAATCCATCAATATATGTGATTAAAACTTGTGAGGCAGCATAAATTTGACACAAACAAAACGTTCCACTAGCTACTTCTTTATTTTTTGCAAAGAAAGAAGCTCAACGAGAAATAATAAAAAAGTTCTATGGTGGCACTGACATACTCAGTCCAGGAAGTTGAGTTCATCATCAAACTCAGGTTGTTTACCAGTAGATGGTCAGCTTTAATGCACTTAATTCTGATCAATCCTCCTCCTCCTGTGCTGTTTCACGAATGGTGCAATTGTGTGGTATGAAATTTTGGTTCATTTGGATCATAGTCAAGCTCTCCAAGTTTTGACGTGAGAGACTGGTCCTTTTCACTGTAACAACTGCACCAGCAGCAACTGAACACAGGCTCAGCAGACACACTGTCTATAGGACAACCCATATACTTTATTGCCAGTCTGCTGAGCTCTGGCCATTGGCACATCTTCCCATACTAATACATCAATTGGTTTTGATCCACATAGAAATCTTTTGGGTTATCCAGATACTCCTGGAACATCCTCTGGCTGGTCATTGGTGCTGCCACTTGCTCGACCTCCTTTGCCATCACTTCTGCACTGGACATAAGCCCTGCCATTTGATACCAGAACAATGCAGAGGTTGGGTCAGATTCTTCTATTGCTGTTGTTGCCGGTGATCTGGTTCCTGGTGGTGTTGGCTGCTGTGAGACAAGACTGCCCTCTCTAGAAGTTGAATGCAGCATCCCAGAACTGTGGGGTGGGACTCCAAGTTCCAACAGTTCTTCTTCCAGGTCTCCGGCTTGCTCAACAATCCACCTCTTGCTGTTCAAACATCTCCTTCAAAAAAAAGAAATGAGAGAGGACAGAATTTTTTGTACCCTGGATCAAGTAGTGTGGCACAGATGTACTCTTTGGATGAGATGATGTCATGTTGCAGCCTTGTATTGCAAGCCAAGCGAAGGATTAAGTTCTCAACCAAGGCATGTGTTTCTGTGTTTTTATTCACATCTGCGAGGGTGAACATTTCAGACACCTTCCTTAGCTGGTCCTGTAGCAGATGCAACAATGGGATAGCTTGGCCCATTGTACTGTCCTCCTTGATAACTTCCCATTTGAAAACCTCAAAAGGGAGTAGCATCTGTGTCAGGCATTTGACTAGGCCACATTTGTCCGCATCTGTGGTCATAGCTTTCCCAATTGCATCCCCTCCTCTTCGAATGACATCATCATTGATCTGTTTGTACTGCTCAAACAGATGTTGCAATATGCAATAGGTCAAGTTCCAGCATGTTGGCACCTTCTGTATCAGGGCTTTAACTGGTAATCTATTTGCACACTGAGTAATCCGCAACTGCTTCTGGGCTTTAAAAGAATGGCTGTAATTAGTGCAGATTCTTCTGCAGGTGGTCAGTATGTTGCTATGTTTTCTTTTTTGAGAAAGTCTTGCACCACCAGGCTGATGCAATGGGCCAAACACAGGACTCTGAAATAGCCACCATCTGCCATGGCCTTGACTATGTTACTGCCATTGTTGTTGGCAACAAATTCAATTCTGAGACCTCTGGTTTACACCCATTCAGACACCTTGCTGTTAAATTCGTCCAAGATGTTTGCAGCTGTATGTGATTTCTCCATGGCAAACATGGCCACTGTTGCATGCCACCAAAATCTCTTAAAACTTTCTTCAGGGCCAAGACCTGTAGATATATTTTGCTTTACCCTCGCAAAAGAGATCCAGTGGGCAGTGATACATATGCAATCAGTTGCCTGTCAACTGGTCCGCATGTCTGTCTTCAGGTGGATAGTGTGAATAATACTTTGCTGCAAAGCTTGCCAAACCAATTGCAGCACATCGTTATACAGCACTGGAAAAGCAATTCTGGCAAAATAGGTCCAACTTGGAACCTTCCATTTTGGGCAGATGGCTGCCACAAATTCTCAGAATCCCACTCCTTCCACAAAATAAAAAAGGAGGAGCTCCAGCGCTACAATTTGTGCTGGCTTCCCATTGTACAAGCGTGCATTGGGTGGTTGCGGTCATAGGGCCCCTCCTCCCTAAACATGCCCGTAATAGTAGCCTGTATTTTTTTCTTCTTTTCTGGGGCCACTGACATGGTCAACTTTTGAGAAGAAGGTGGTGGTAGACTCAGTGTGCATCGTGGTGGGGCAGTCACTGTATGCCGTGCTGTCTCCATCTGACTCTGAGTCTTGTGCCATTGTGAAGTCACTGAGGTGAGTAATTCTGCTGGTGCACTAATTGGGATAGGGCTGCTTTGTGCGAGGATGTCGCCCTCTTCTTGTTCATCATCATCACCTCCCACCGTGATTGGACTTGTAGCTGATGCCCCCTGGCTCGCCTCACTTTCATGACCATGTTCATCATTTAAGGTGCTCCTCCCACCGGATTGTGTAATGTTTTTTCTATTGGTTCATTTGGCCACCAGTACCATAATATGAACCAGGCTTACCTCAACGAACACTCGTGTGGCAAATGGTGCATATTGCAATTTTTTCCTTATCTTTGCTAATCATAAAAAACTCCCACACTGGGGAGGAGTACTTTTTTACTGGGTCACTGCCAAAGCCTGAATAAGAACTGAGCTAAGTGAGCATGTCATTGATTGCCTCTTTGCAGTGCATACTTCAACTGAGGTTCGTGCAGATCTCAACTGGGGCTTTGCAAATATGGAAGCTAGTGATGCTACTAGTGCCACATCCATCGGAGGAGGTTGAAAAGCAATGTCGGACTACTCTGTGTCAGCTTCTACAATGACTAGCTCATCGTCATCATCCTCCTCATCATCTCCTGCCATAATTCTGAGGCATTCTGGAACTTTTCTTTTCCTGCCTCTCCTGGCATCTCCTAGACTCTGGTGGGGTCCACACCATGTCCCTATCATCATCATCAGAAGTGGTGCTTGAAGAAGATGGTGGAGTAGTACCCTTCATTTTCCTTGCTGGAGGTCTGGGAGCCAACAATTTTAAAAGAGGATGTTCTTGCTCGACAGGATGCGCAACCTCCCATTGTGCTCCAACTTCAGGAAGATGTACTATTGCTGGCTGCGGCTGCTGTTGCTCTGTTTCCTGAAACAAATTGGGTACTACTTTGCGAAAGGGACAAATTCAATTCAACTTCATTGCTCATTGGCGTTTCCATGATTGCAGTGGCTGCCTCACTGACAGACCTGGTCTTCGGCTTCGGATGGGGTAGTGCTGTTGATGCGGGAGTGCTGCTCCCAGCTTGCTCCCCGGAAGCCAGTGTGGCAGGCACACGACTTTGTCTGAAAAAGGTTTCGGCCAACACACCACTGGCGGAAAGCTGCTTCTTCTCACTGACCACTTTCTTGGCAGCAACTTTCATTGGGCCATCTTAAAGCTCTCAGTTGGCAGTGGCACTAAGCTGCACAAGCGGAAGAGATTGGAGGACTGACGTGTGACGTCAGTGTACAGGCCTTCTGTTTGGCAGTACTACGGGTGATGTCTCTTCTTCTCTTGTGCACATAAAAACAAACTTGCAAGAAAAACATTTAGGGAAAACTGGCATTATTGCAGTTTTTGTACAGGCAAAGGCAATATTAGTTTAGTTGATTACTTAGGTAATAACCACTTTAAAGTCAAACCACACCACCATACCATAAAGTTTAATTCCCCATCAGGATAATACACGTTATGCAGCTAACGCTCTTTCCTTTATGTCTATATATTCTAAAGGAGACCACTACCACTGTGACACTCGGGGAACTGCGTGGGTAAATGGAATAATAACCTTTTAAAAAATGTAGTTGAGCGTGCGCCTTTGGCAGGCAATATGGTCCAGGGGGAAATAGTATAATCATAAAACAAATGAATGATGCTGATGTGTCTGCAGGTCACCACAGCCAGGGTGTCCATGAGGAAATGGAATTTTGCCTAAAAAACTGAGTGCTGTTGCACGACTGTGCGCCTATGGTGGGTTGATAGATGGATGGATCGGCCGAGGGCAAATGAATAAGAAAAAAACGAAAAAAAACTTTGAAAAAATCATTTCTTTTTTACTTTTTGGGGAAAAACAAAAAAATTACATTAGAAAAAATTTAAATTAAAAAGAATTGTAAAAATTAAAAGAATTAAAAAAAAATAATAAGATAAAATAAAAAATGTTAATTTAAATTAAAAAACTGTCAATAATTGCTGATGTTTGTATGAGAGGATGAGAAGAAACCAATTGTGGGGAAGGCAGTTCCAAAATTAATAAAATGTTCGAAAAATGCATGTTATATATAAGCACTGTTCATCAAAATTATATTCTTAATATACATACTAAGATGATCCTCAAGCATATTATTAAACTGATGTCACATCCATCCAAGCAAGACTATGGCAGAGGCATATTGGCTGGATACACAAAATGGCTGCTAGCGACATGGCCAAATAACAACAGCAAGCAAGGAGGTATGGGGAATAAAGAACACATGCAGCCTGTGGCAAAGGCACACTGGCTGGAAACACAAAATAGCTGCTAACCAGAAGGCCAAACAACAACAGCAAAGGAGGCATGGGGAACAAAGAGAACACATTCAGGTCTATTGACACAGACTCTACAAAATGGCCCCAGTCTACATGAAATGGGGAACAAAGACAAATCAATTGTGGCCTATGGCAAACACACACACTGAACAGACAAAGGAGGCTTGGTAACACTAAAGAAAACACTACCATTAATTGAGCAATGCCAAAAATGAAAAGTAACTGAGCCATGTACATTTTACAACAACACACATCCTCCTAAGGCATCAAATATTACCCCACATTTACACTTTTTGTACACAAACAACGTGAGTTACAAAGCAAACCACCCCATTTTTTATTTAATCCAATGCCATCCTAGCCCTAAAATGATGTTATAAAATAACATATACCACAGAAACAGTTGTTTCATGCACCCATGACTAGCACTGGCCTGGGCCTACTGGATGGCTCCTTGGCAGACTAGGCCACATAGTAAAATAAATAAATAGTGCACATTTAACAAACATGGAGAAAATGTACTCAACTGTGCAACATTGTTCCTTTACAAAAGAAGAAAAATTAAACTTGGCCCCTACTGAAAATGCAGGCCACCCACCACAATAACTTTGAAAATTCAAATAAAAGTACAAATAAATACTGGTGCATTCGCTCTATCAAACAAACAACACCCTTATTCAAGAGTTTTTGAACTTACTTGTGGAATCTCAAATACAAAGTCCTTAAATCCAATGGTATATATGTAGCAGACAAGGAGAGTGATTCTTCCAGCTCCAAATCCAAATGAAAAGGGACCAGGAGATGGACAAAGCACTGGGAGGCGCATGCTGAACTGGAACAGGAAATTGGAGTTTCTTGGGCACTTCCTTCCTGTTAGAAAAATAAAGGTTTAAAAAAAAGGCTTCTCGCACAAAAAACAACTCCAACATTCCTTTGGAGAAGAAAATCCACTCAAAAACCTCTTTAGCTGCTTGTCGAGCACAAAAGCTACTTAAGTGGGGTGTTCGTGACCGCGATCAGTACTCCATTGGCTCCGTCTTGGCTGGAAGCCGTGCGAGCGGGCACAACTTCTTGCACACAGGAGCTAGCAGCCTGAGAATATTGTGGTGCTTAAGAGCGCCAGAAAAAATCTCGAGCGTAAATAGAAAAAAAACTCTGCTTTGCACATGGAAGGCGGAATTCAGGATCTCCGCACTAAATATAATCCAGCCTTCCTGCTAGATTCAGGAAATTCTAGGTGGGTAAGGACAGAGTGACATCCACTGCTCTCCTGAATACCTAGCATAAGCCATAATCCAACAATATACTTCCTTGCTAAATTCTTTTCACCACTTTGTCCCCTCTGCAATTGGAGTTTCATGGCAGCACAGGGCTTCAAACAGCCGCCGAGGTTGGTAATGTTACTGAAAGCAAGGCAGGAGAATCGCTGAACCATGTCCTCACTTCTCCCCATTTCATTTACAATTAGGATTACCGAGAGACACCACATTTTGTCCACAATCACATAATATATAGTAATGTGCTGAAACCAAAGTCACAGCTTCAGATATTACTTGTGTTGTGTGTTTTTGCACCTGTTGACACATTATGCATTCAAATTATGCTGTAAGTATAAGTGATGTTTGATGCTGCTTTGTTTTCCTGCATACACTTTACATGCTGGAGCAGGGATTCCCTTGTTATGTGTCAGACCTTGAATCAGTGCTTGCTTATCAGTCAACAGCTAAGTGCCTTCTGGGACCTCTCGGTGAATATTTTAAATGACAAAGTACCACACTCCTAATTGAGGTGGGCCTACATGGAACTGCTGTGTCTGAATGGGCCCTTGTCTTTCTTCGCACTCCCAAATAAAAGAAATACAGCACTCCCACACGGAGGCACACACGCAGCTAAGCTAGGAAACACCTGAAAGGGGGTTTCCCTCTCATAAAATGAGGCACATCAAAAGACAGTTTTCAGAATAAAGCATGGGGTTTTATTTGTGCAACACTCTCTAACAGAAAGGCTTTCCCAGATGTCAAATGAACTAATATGCAAATGTATATATATATATACTGCCGAAACGCCTTACAGCAAATAATAAACGTGCAGAATTTTATACTGAGCCTGCTGTGTTGGTGTCTGGTCTCTATTGGAAACTGGAGTTGGAGGTCATATATATATATATATATTTTTTTCTTTTTCCAAAAGCAAATGTGACGAAAGGGAGCCCAGCCTGGCGAGTCAGGGCTTGTAGGCGACGTCACCGCCAAATATATCAAAAGGAAATCATGCAATATAAATAGCGTGAAAGCAAGCCCTCCAGCCAAACATTTAAGTAAAAGATTTATTCCTCAGGCAGATAAAGCAGACAAAGCATAACGCGTTTCAATCCCAAGCGGATCTTAGTCATATGCAAATGTGAGGGTTAGTTACACCTGGGTGGTATATTGTTGTACCTGCTGCTCAGCCAGTGTGAGTGTGGTGTGGAATGTTGGTGCGTGATGATGCTGTGGAATGTTGAATGAGTGAGGCTGTCAGTTGGAGTATGGGCTGAGCAGCAGGAAGGCTGCTCCTGGTGGGGCTCTGTGTACCATTTACCTTGAACCTACTATCTGAATAAATACCATCTTAAGTTACCCTGGAATTTGATCCTCGTTTCATTGCAACATTTTGGCGACGATCTTACCAAAAAGAACCTGCGTGTGCTACCTGATTGGACTATAAGTTTGAAGCCTAAAGTGACTGGAAACTGAAGAAGAAGTTCTTAAAGAAGCTCCTCATGTAACTAAGTTCAGCGTGTACAGCAAGCTGGCAGCCCTGAGCCCCACCAGTGACCACAAGACCGGTCGGCCCCAACGCGGGCGTGCCAGTTCCTGCTGGACTTTCCCTCTTCCTGCCTGCTGTAACCTTGGAAGAGGTGTCCGTGTTCTTTTACCTTGGGAGAGTGTCTCCATCAAGAGGAGTTCCCCAGAGGAGCAACAAGTATGAAGTTTCCCTCTAGTCTGTGTCACGAACAGCGTTGAGGAAGAAGGAGATTCCCTCTGTCTTTGTGGGGAAAAGTGTTTGGGGTGCTCCCACTGGAAGAGGTGTCCGTTTTCTCGTGTAGTGTCTAGCCCCAGAGCCTCCGTGTGGAAGTGTCACTGCCAAGTGTCCCCGAGAGCTTCAAGTCCCTGTGACCGTCGTGTGGGAGAAGCGGTGGTCTGAGGAGTCCCTCATTTGTGCCTTCAGGAGGAGCTACTAGTGGGAGGTGAATGTCTTCGGGCGAATGGAGTCCTCACAGCTCGGGAGAGGTTCAGCTATTCGGACCTGCATCTTTCGGGAGGAGTTGTACGGCATGTAGGAGGAGTTCCCTCGCTCCGTGTGTGAAGAGCATCTTGGGCGCTGATGATCCCGCCTACTTGTTTTCAAAGTGCTGACTTTATTGTGCAGAGTGTGTGGTGTTTAGTGCAACTTTCCCGCTTTCACGTGTGTCTTGTTCTCGGGCAACACCCTCGATCGCTGTGCCTCATGTTTTTGAAATATACAGCTGGCAACTGTCACCTCCCTACAACGGCCTCTTCGCGTTCGTTGGTGATAGCGCGAGCCCTGTCTTCAGCTTGCGCAGCGTCCTGCAGCTTCCACGCTGTGCTGCACGGACATGCCTGGAGCCACCCGGCTCTATGTCAGTCTGCGTGCCGCTATTTTCTTTGACTTTTGCCGAGGAAGTTTCTTTTCTGTGTTGTTTTCTGTTGCCGTTCGGCACCCCCTCGTCTTGTGGAAGTACTTTGGGCCGTTTTTCCAGAACTTCGTCTACGTTCAGGTTGGAAGCCTCCCAGCGTTTTCCTGCTAATTTGTGTGTGACTCACTGGGAAATACTCCCTTCGCTGACTTTTTATGAAAGAGGCTTTGATGTTTTTTTGTTTTTCTTTTCATTCTAAGATCTTGTTTCTTGTATCTATACATTTAACTCTAGGGGGAAATGCTTTATTTTGAATGCTGTAAGCTTCGGGACACTTCTTAAAAATGGTGTTGTTAACTTCATTGAAGGGTGTCATTCACCATCAAAACGTTAATTCATTTTAACTTGTGTGTGAGTGGGCTGTCTTTTAGTCATACAGCTGTGTGTGGGTATGGGAGTTATCACCTACTGTTGGTATGGTGTTTCTGTTGTCATTTTTGATGTTCTGTCACCCTGGGTTACCACCTTTGCGTGGTTGTGGGGGTTGTTTAATCCCTCTCTGTTGGGGGTTGTCTGTGTGAGAAGGTTGTTAGGGGTTTAGCCTCTTTGGTCTCCCACCTTTTTGGTGGACATGTGTTGTCGTGGGTAGGTCATCCTTATGGTGGTGTGTGTGAGTTGACTTTTGGTGTTAGGTCACTCTTTGTTTCTACCTGAGTATGTGTTGGTGAGTTGACTTTTATGCTTGAAGTCACTCTGGTTTATCCCTTTGTCGTTGTTGTGAGAGTGTGTGTATCTCACTGTTGGGGGTGTGTGGACGAGAAGGCTCTCAGGTTCCGAACCTCTCTAGCCTACCACTCTTTTTTTGTGGTTGTGGGTTGACATCGGTTTGTCACCTTTATGGGCACTGTGTTTGAGTTGATCCCCTTGTCGTTGTCGTGGGAGTCTGTGTATCTCTCACTATTGGGGGGGGGTGTGTGAGAAGGCTCTTTGTTGCTGAGCCTCTCTGGCCTACCACTCTTTATGTGGTTGTGGTTTGACATAGGTTTGTCACCTTTGTGGCCACTGTGTTCGAGTTGACTGGTTTTCAGTCACTCGTGTCTACCACTTTTGTGTGGTTGTGGGTTGACATAGGTTGGTCACCCTTGTGGGTGTTGTGTTCGAGTTGACTGGTTTTGAGTCACTTGTGTCTACCACCTTTGTGTGGTTGGTAGGTGAATTTCGCTTCACCTTTAGCTTTGGCGTTGTTGCTGAGTATTTATTTGTGCTTGTCCTGTCTTTCCTTCCTCCCTTTCAGCTTGGGGGTTTGTCTCACGTTATGCATTTGTTTTGCTCTGGCGTGTTGTCTCCTGCACCATTGTGGTTTGGTTCCCTGTGTGCTCACGTTCATTTTCGGCCTGGCCAGTTGATGTGTTTGCGGTATTAGGTGTTGGTTGGTTGTGCGCGGTGTTGTTGCTTGTTGGTTTGTTTGGTTTTGTGTGGTAAGGTGGAATATTTTTCTGTTTTGTGTGGAAAGGGAGTGGTTTGTGTAGGTGTTGTCCTTCTGTTTGAAGACCTATTTTCCTTGTCCAGTTTGGTGTTTTCTTCCCTTTAAGTACATGGGTGGGCATTGTCATTTTTCATGATTGCATTGCCTTATGTTGTCATTCATGCTATTTATCACTTTCTATTATGCATTTCTGCATTTTCGATGTTAACCTTTAAGCCCATTGTACTGTGTTCCCCATGCTTTCTATCTTAACTGGTTTGCCCTCTACCACCTTCTGGTCTTTGCAATTCATGTGCATGTTATTTTCACTATTGTGTGCTTTTCCCTTGGATCATTGCATTGTGTTTTTGTTTACTCTGAGGAAGGGAGAAGTATTGTACCTGCTGCTCAGCAAGTGTGAGTGTGGTGTGGAATGTTGGTGCGTGATGATGCTGTGGAATGTTGGATGAGTGAGGCTGTCAGTTGGAGTATGGGCTGAGCAGCAGGAAGGCTGCTCCTGGTGGGGCTCTTTGTACCATTTACCTTGAACCTACTATCTGAATAAATACCATCTTAAGTCACCCTGGAATTCGATCCTCGTTTCATTGCAACATATATATATACAGGTTGTCAACACAAACGAAGGACTGCGAAATACAAGTTCCTTTTCCACAGCGCTGTACCTGAATTTTATCAGCACAACAGACCAGATAACAGTTTTTTAATTCGGTACTCTTAAAAATATGATGCTGATGCACTCTATCTTGACAATGTTTGGGTTCCTAAATCATGCTCTGCAATCATTATTGTTATTCGGACTCCAATGTCCATAATGCTTTGCGGCTGAGTTCAAAAACATGGTACAGTCCTTCATTGTGAGGTGTTTACTCAAGCCTTGGTAAGTATAAATAAAACAGAAATGCCACCATCTTGTCTCAAAAGGATCCAATTCCCTGTAGTGCTAGGTGGCAAAATGTCTCAATTTGCTTCCAAGGCACTTCACCTCATGCCTTTGTTATTCACGATCTCCGTGCAACCCTCGCAAACCCTGGCTGTCTCTGAAATATTTGAGAAATCTTCAGCCCGCAGGCCTCCTCAGAAAATACGTGGCAGAGCCTCCCGTGTTTTCAAAATGGCTCCATCTCGGCAAGGTCCTTCCTTTAACATAAAGAGCAGCCGGCGGGCATCCCATACTCTGTATTTCCAAAAGCAAATGTGACGAAAGGGAGCCCAGCCTGGCGAGTCGGGGCTTGTAGGCGACGTCACCGCCAAATATACCAAAAGGAAATCACGCAATATAAATAGCGTGAAAGCAAGCCCTCCAGCCAAACGTTTAAGTAAAAGATTTATTCCTCAGGCAGATACATTGTCGAGATAGAGTGCATCAGCATGATATTTTGAAGGGTACCGAATAAAAAAACTGTTATCTGGTCTGTTGTGCTGATAAAATTCAGGTACAGCGCTGTGGAAAAGGAACTTGTATTTCGCAGTCCTTCGTTTGTGTTGACAACCTGTATATATACCACCCAGGTGTAACTAACCCTCACATTTGCATATGACTAAGGTCTGCTTGGGATCAAAACGTGTTATGCTTTGTCTGCTTTATCTGCCTGAGGAATACATCTTTTACTTAAACGTTTGGCTGGAGGGCTTGCTTTCACACTGAGAAGGCTTCTTTCTTGTTTAACTGTCTGCATCTGCCCCTCCCTCGGCTTCACTGCACAGGCGACTCCCTCCCCTCAACTTCAGCTGATGAATCTCAAAAGTCTAAATTAACTGCCCTAGGATGGTTGTCTTTTCACATGAATTAGAGGAACTGCTTTTGCCCCTTGTGTCCCAACCACTTCAACCTCTGGCAGAACGTATCTCCAGGTGAAATATCAATGAATAACTGAAAATTACCATGGGAACTGGGAGCAGGATTAGGACTGCTGTACTTATACATTAATAATGCATTGTATGTTACAACACTGCCAGACAGGGTTTCTGTTAGCCACAGCGCCTGCTGCCGGTCTCTACCTCACCTGCTGAGCCCGTCTGACTTGTGCCCAGGGCCGGCTTTGGCGCTGGTGGCGCCCTGTGCGACAATGTCTGTTGGCGCCCCCCCAATGACCACCTCTGCCACGGATTCCCTCATTAGCACCCTTTAAGAGTGCCTCTCAAGTCTCCATAACCACTGTCTCTCAGATTCATTTAGTTTTATAGCACCACTCATACCAGTGTAAGGTATCAGAGCACTTTATACCACACACACATTGCACAGAGACAATCATATGTGTGTAAATCAGTGTATAGGAAATGTTACATCAGACAGTACTACAAGGTGTAGTGTAGGAGTGGCATGTCATCGATACTGGTAGGCAATATAGGTAAAGTTCTTATTCAGGAAAAGCACAAATTCAGAATTTAAAACGCAACATCATTGTTAAGGGTTCTCTTTCATAATAAGAATTCTTTTCTACCCAAATGAACCCTTTTCACAAGATTAGGATAATGAAAGACTGGGCAAAAAAACATATAGCTCTAACATATACCTTGCAGTTTGCAGCAGCTCTAGGGTGACAGTTAATAGATCAATGTTCTATATTAGGATTTTGAGTTAGAAACGACAAGTAACAAAAGGAGCTCTCTTACAGAAGCAGTAACCCACTGACCCATTTACATTATATGCACTTCGTTATCTTCATGGTACACTTTCTTAGCAGCAGGCACATTAACCCTCTGCGCTACCTTAGGATGAGTCAAAATTTCCACTAGACAAACCTCCGGTCTCTTTCCAGGAAGACGATTAATCACGGGACTTCGCTTGACATTTTAATTGATGTCTGAAAGTTGCTGGAGGCCAGGAACAAGGCAGCAGGTGCTTTCAAAATGATGATACACATTTTCAAAAATGAGGCCCACAACCCAAGTCAACGCCCGGTGTGGTCGCACCGATCGCACCGCCCTAGAGCCGGCCCTGCTTGTGCCCCTTCGCGCTCGGAGAGTCGGGCCCAGCTCCAGCTGGTAAGGAAGCTGAGGGGGTGCAGTACCGAGCGCAGAGATCTGTTTGTAACCTGCGGGCTTGAATTTCAGGAGGGCCCACAAGCCTTCCAGCCTTCCATGGTCCTTACAATGAGTTTCATTGCGTTAGGTAGCAGTAGCTCCAAGTACTGAAGTGCCAAGAGGCCGTTCAGAGTGTGGCAAGCACTGATATGCACTGTGTCATCGGGACCCTGGCACGTGACAGCAACCGCCGCACAAAGCTACGCTGCATGAAAAGATTTGGCATTTGCAGACAGTGGGAGGGAGCCAGGGTCACCCCCAGTTCAGAAATCTTTACACCCCCAGAAGCACTTACAGTTCTAGTGGTGAAATGAAGTGGCAGTGCCCGTGATTAACTCCAGCCTCCCCAGTGAACAGATCCTATTTCACTGAGAGAGCACATGTGCCGAGGTTAATGAGGTGAGAGAGGAACAGGCCGTGCTCTGCCGGGACCTCTCCCTGGCAGCACCTGGTGGTGCCTCTGGCAGAACATGCTCTTCTATCAAGATCCCTTTAAACTGTTAAGTGGGTGGTCTTAGGGGCATGCCTGCCCTCTATCCACCCTGCCATGGGTGAGGTGGCACCTTCACCCCACAGCACACCCAGTGGTGCCCGCCAACAACCAAAGAGTGCCATGGAAACGGGGTGAATGGCCAGGTTCTACAATAAGTAACACATGCTAGATGCCATCTGTGTGGCTACAGTAGGACTGAGAACAAGAGGGCGTTACGCGAGGGAAGGCAGGGTAAACCGCAGCAGGCCAAAACGTCACACAAAATTCACTCACTTATGTACTTCTTCTCTGCTTATTCTCCCCAGGCCTGGTGACTGGACTGCAGTGGCACCAACTATTAATCCACACTGTAAAAGAACCTTGAAGGAAGCTGCTGGGCTCCTCCTCCAGACCCCAGCCCACCTATCATAAGAAAATCAACAGTAGTTCCTGTGTCTTGGTGAAAGAGGCAGAGGCCACTGACACACCCACTCCTACATTGTCTCAGATGGCCTGCCCTGCCCCTGGCCATTGAGATTAGTGGAGGTCTTCCAACTCCTCCCTGGGCCATGTGAATAACACCCAAAGTAAAAGTCTATTCTCAGCAGTAGCACACACACTGCACCCACCAGTGTGTCGTCACTGTCCTGATTTATGCCTCCAGGTCAAGGAATACTTGCCCAGCCAACACATGCTCAGGGCCGAGGGTCATCCTGTCCCACCCTCTAAACAAAAACACAGATTCACACATCTTTGTCACAGAGCAGCAAGCACAATTTATTGCTAGCTGCTCGGTGTTTCTTCACACCCTTTTCTTACTCCCTCAGGGTGGCAGGGTGATGACCATTTCACCCCTTAACACCAGCCATCCCTGGTCAGTTGAAGGGGTCAACCTCTCTCCTACCCTGACCCCAGAACAGCAGATGGACTGTTGCTGGAACAGTTTGCCTTACTGTTTTCCTTCATTCCTAGGCTTACATCCTTGTGTACCCATGATATTGATACTGGGGACAGCCTGTCTGTCATGAACAATATATACAGACTGTCGGAAAAGGTGAGGGCCAGCATCAAGGTGGAAGTCTCCATGGTGCTGTAATTGGGGGTGATTGAACACTCCAGTAGTCCATGGTCCAGCCCAGTGGTGCTGGTACTCAAATCTGCCCCACCGGGCACCACCCAGAACTCAGGGTCTGTGTGGACTACAGGGGGCTCAACTTAGTCACCAAGATTGATGCTCACCCTAGCCACAGAGATGATGACTTCATTGATTAGTTAGTGCCTGCCAAGCCCCTGAGCACATTTGACATTACTTCATGGTAATAGCAGATTGCCCTGAGAAGGCCAACAAAAGTTCAGCATGTTCTACCCCAAAGGGGCCACTTTCAATTTAGAGTGATACCCTTTGGATTAAAAAATTCCCCTGACACCTTCCAGAGGTTGGTAAACCAGATGTTAGCTGGGATGGAGGCCCTCAGTGTTGCTTATCTGGATGGCATTACTGTCTTACGTAGCAGCTGAAAGGACCTCCTGTTTCACCTATAGGAAGTGCTTCCAGCATTGCCCCAGGCAGGCCTGACTATCAAGGTCAGTAAGTTGCAGAAGCAAGGTTCTGTGGTGTATTTGAGACACCTTGTTAGCAGAGATAAGGTGCAGTTCCTCCAGGCCAAAATAGAGATTATCCTGGCTTGGGAGCCCTCCACAACAAGACAGAAGTGAAGGTCTTGCTGGACCTCACTGATTACTACATGAAGTTTGTTAACGGATATGGCGTCATTGTTGCCCCCTTAACTAAGCGGACTTATAAAAAGCAGCCCAAAAAGGTGATCTGGACAGAGGCGTGCCAGAAAGCCTTTGACTCTCTCAAACAGGCCATGTGCACAGCCCCTCTACCCAAGACCACTGATTTTTCCCAAGAATTCTTTGTGCAGACAGATGCTTCATGTCATAGAGGCAGTCTTATCACAGTGAAATAAGGAGGGCCTAGACCAACCTGTAGCTTTCATCTCTAGGAGGCTACTTCCCAGGGAACAGAGGTGGAGTGCTATTGAAAGGGAAGCCTTTGCTGTGGTCTGAGCACTAAAGAAGCTGAGACCATACCTACTTGGGACTCACTTCCGGGTTCAGGCAGACCACAAGCCCATCAGATGGCTCATGCAGATGAGGGGTGAAAATCCCAAACTGTTGAGCTGGTCCATCTTCCCACAGGGAATGGACTTTACGGTGGAACAGCGTCATGGGTCTTACCACACCTGATGGTATAGCCAGGTTCTTCCTCCTAGTAATGAGATCTCTCAAGGGATTGGTTAGTTCTCCCCACTTTCAGCTGGGGGAGGCACATGTTAGACATGTCAGCCTTAGGGTGGTCTTCCCCCTAAATTGTTGCCTGCCTCCTCCCTTTCTTCTGATTTTGTTTTTGCTGGCATTATGACTCTGTGCACTTTATCACTGCTAACCAGCGCTAAAGTGCAAGTGCTCACTCCTTAAAATATGGAAATAATGGCTGATCCCCAATTGTCATATTTAGTTTACTTATAAGTCCCTAGTAATGTGCCCTACCTTTGCACAGGACCTGTAAATGAAATGCTACTAGCAGGCCTGCAGCACTGATTGTGCCACCAATGTAAGTAGCCCTCTCATCATATCTCAGGCCTGCAATTGCAATGCTTGTGTGGGCAGTTTTAAACTGCCATTTCGACCTGGAAAAATAAACCTTTTGCCAGGTCCAAACCTTCCTTTTTAATACATATAAGTCACCCCTAAAGTAGGCCCTGGACTGCCCAGAGGGCAGGGTGCAATGTATTTAAAATGTTGGACATGTACCTTTAAGTTTTACTGTTTGAAGTGAATACCTTACACATTGTCTACAAGTTAAGCTTGACTGCTCTGTGCCAATCTCCCAGGAGGTTGAGCACAGGTTAATTTGGGGTTTGCTTGTGCCTTACCCTGACTAGAATTGTGGTTGGTGCTTGACCAGGGCTCACACCCCAGTCAACCAAAAACCCACTCTAACAACAACCCAATTTCTCACACAAATCACAAAAAAATGAAAGCAACTATCTGATTAGTTGAACACTCCACAGTATGTAAACAATAATAATTCTGGTGCCTTTAAAAAACAGGAGCCCACCCTTTGAAGGACACATGGTTGACTTTATCCCTATAGGGTAAGAGAGTCAAGTTTGTGCTGCATCAAAAAATGGGCATCATCTACTGCCGTACTAGAAGAATGTGTTGTGGGAGTTGTGCAAATTGCAACAATATCAAGGGCTTGTTCTAGTGATTCCTCAGGAAGAGAATCTTTAGTGTGAAAATTCTTCACAACCATTTGCGGAAAAAATAAACCAATGCTGAAAAAGTAATGTGCTTCTTGTGGAACCAGGTCCTACAGCTCAGGTACTGAGCGGAGTGACAAAATCAGCAACAGGAGCAGGGGGAGAGGAAACAATTCCTACAGAAGTCCTTCAAGCTGCACAGGAGAAAGAGGATCAAATATTGCAAATGTTAAATTGATATTGTAATAGTTGCAACACAATTGTTTGCTCCAGAAAGATGAAGAGAAATGTCATGGTCCAGGAACAAGCAACTCAAAAACATCATGAAGACTATTCTGCAAATTTAAAGAAATAAAGAAAAGACTCCAAAACAACTTTGATAAAATAGTTTGAAAAATCTGTTTTCAAAGAAAGCTGTAAAAAAGTAAGATAAATAACATAAAAACTCTAAAAGGAAGGCTCCATTAAAATAACCTTAAAACAACAAAAAAGCAATTTAAAAACACAATGGGGTTTTCCAGCCACGGTCAGTTGGGCATTTGCCTAGTGTTGAACCTCTATCGCACACAGCTGTTCATAGGTAAGGTTGGGCTCTCATGGTAGGAGGGCACAGGGACCAGCGACGCCCTGATGCCAACCCACACTGTATATGGACAAAGGTAATGTGTAGAGGGAATTGGCTGCTTGTAGCGGATTCAACACATGCTTGGTCTGCAGCCAGGCACTGCACCCAACCCCCTATGCATCCAAATGGCTGTGTACTGCAGAGTTGCTAACAGAGGCGGTTTTGTGGCAGGACCAGGCTATAGGCCAGGCCCTTCGGCAAACCCCGTTGCACATGGCCCAAGTCTCTGTGCAGCAGATGTTGGATACCCATGGAGGGTGGGACAGTCCTCTGGTAAACGAGTAATGGCTATAGCCTAAGGCTCTGAGCAGTGGGGATGGCCTCCCATGGACAGTGGGATGCTTTTGAAGGGACCATCAAAAGCATCGCTGAAGGCTGTGTGCAGAGGTTTGGACGTTCAAGGAGGGTGGGACGCAGGGCATAGCCATAGGTCAAGCCCAGTAGCCAAGTTTGCTTCACATGGCTAAAATACAAGTGATGCAGGGATTGGATACCCACAGTGAATAGGCCCAGCACCACCAGCTACTCCCTAGTGTGTACAGCCAAAGTCCACGCACAGTAGTCGTCATACAGAAGATCAGGTAAACAGATTTATGTAGAATACAATCAAAAACCTTAGAAATTCATTAAAATGAGCCAAAGGCTAAAATAATTTTATGGTTAGTTTTGCTTACACCACTATAATGTATGCTTAAAAAAAGCTGTCATTCACTGAAAAAAGAAAAAAAAAGTTTATTTATGGTTAAAAAACAAATCCTACAAACCACCGAAATTCAACTGTTATTTTTGAATAAACTAAACATAGCTTACGCCCCCATCATGCACTGCTTATGACTAGGCCTGGGCGGTAAATTCCGTTCCGCTCGCGGAATTTGCAGAATTTGGGTAATTTCGCGTTCCGCGGAGGACGCGAAATTGCCAAAAATTCCGCGATCCGCGGCTTCGGAGTTTTTTGCTTGTTCGCGCTTTCAAAATGCGTGTTCGTGAGATATTTCTCCCCGAGCACGCAAACAGCGTTCGCGAACAGGATAAAAGCATCGCAAACGGGCAGAACAAGCAATTCCGCGTGTTAGCGGAACTTTTGCGTGCTCGCGGAGATTTTTTACCGTTTCGCGGAGCTTTGCGTAGCGCGACTACGCAAATTCCGCCCACCCCTACTTATGACCCCTCATTTTGCATCATTCATTACTTGTTAAATGACATTGGTATTGACGTTGCTGATGACATCCCAAAAGTCATCATTGATGGCATCACAAATGACAACATCATTCATTGTTACCAATAATCTACTAATTTTGCCTTCACAAATTTACTTTTAAGAACATCATTGTTTACTAAAGGTTTTGCCCAGACTAATGTTCTATTTACATAATAAATGCAGAACTATTAGTCAATGCCATTTGCTTGTGAATACACCATGTAACAATACTGGATGGACGTCTTTAAAAACATGACTTTTTTTTTTTACACATTATCACCCTTTAAACCTACAATTTTATCAGAAATATTTGTTTTGAAACACAAGTAGCAAAACTGCGACCAAGTTTCACTGTCGTAAACCATTGTAAACTATAATCACACAGAGATCCCTCTGCCTGTATGCTGGTATAGAAAGTGCTAAGAAGTCACTGATACATTAAAACAGCCCTACAGAACTGGCCTTCCGAATTATAATGCAAAAAACATATGAGGTGCTGACAAAGTCACATTTATTGGTTTCATTTTATCAAATTAATAGAAGACATGATAGAATAAATATCAAAACATTCCGGCGCATCCTACATCACACGCACAAAACCTTTCAACCAAACCACACAAAACCAAACCCAGGCATACTCTAACATCCTGACAGATCCAGATTCACTCGATAAACGCACAAGTCTTTTTGAAAAAAGGTTACACAACCCTCCTTGAATGCAAAGGAATATATGCAATACAAATGAATCAATTAAACACAAAACAGAAAATGTTGGCGAGTCCAAAGGTCGGTTAATTATACAGTTGTTAGTCCGTTTTCTCTGACAGGAGGGTGTGATAGAGAGAAGCAGCTCCAGTGCCGACACGCGTTTCGGTGCCCGACCCCACTGGGGGTCTCACCTTCTTCAGAGCGCAGGGGTCATGTGCGAAACACAAGGAGTGATGCGCCTGGAAAGACAGTATTTTTTAAGATACATTCAATAAACATAAATTCATAAAAATTCATTTAAATACGTAGGGGTGTCTATATAGGTACATCCCCTATAGTACCACATGTAAAAATGGAAGGCACAGGTTTAGGGCAACAGTTAAATAGACTATAATGGGCAGAGGCGCGTGCACACTTGAGAAGAGACTAAAGAATATATAAAGAATAAGTGGAGTAGATAGCCGTTGCAAACAGGTCCAAGAAGAACACCAAAATATATATACGTCCCAGAAAAGAAAATATATCAAAATGGTGAACATCAGACTAAAGTAAAACAATGAAATATCACCTAGGTGATCCAGAACCTGAATAAGTGCAAATAAGTTCAACCAAATCCAAAAGCGAGGGTACCTGAAACACGATGAAAGAAAAAGGATCCCAGAATAATATAGCACTAGAAATCACAGACAATACGAACTCCTTAATAGGGACCTAAGGGAAGAATATAAGAACATGAGTTGAGTGTCCAAGAGGGTGCAAAAAATCTAATGGGATAGGGTAGGTGAACGATGGGAACTCATAAGTACCACAGCTTACCAAGTCAATAGATAAAATATCAGCTGGATTCTCTAATCTATAGAGACTTCTTTAAGCGATAACAGATAGCAAACAGGATAAGGAATACGTGAGTGCAGGACGGTCCACACAGCGGACCAAAGGGTTCTTTCGAGGCAGCGGCCCAGAACGGGCTAATCGGTTTCATAGATTTACAAACAGTACAGTGACAACACCTAAAGGAACAAACAAATACACACATGAACTGAATCCCCAAAAATAATATGACGAGAGGAAAAGCACAGATAGCATGGAGTGCAGTGATCTAATGAACAAAGAGCTTCAAATGAGGAAAATAAACTCAGAAATGCCACGTGATCATATATGGCCAAAATGAGATAGACTGGTGGGTAGAAGGCTACAGGGCGCAATAGCTTAGGTACACGAAGTCCCCGCGCTAACGGTAAGAGGGGACATGCCGAGCGCTAAGGACTCTCATTTCAGATAACGTAATTTCACGAGCCTTCAATATGTTAAATAAAAGGGAACAGAAGGACTCGTGCGATACCGTCTCCCGCTGGAAATTAATCAGAAGCCTCCCAGCAGTAAAAGTAGGTCTTCCCTGCTCCGATTTTTAAAGGGACAGATGTGGGGGTAGAAAAAAGACATCACTCTGGAAGGGAAAATTAAACAACAAAATAACTACTAAGCAAGGGGATGAAGCATAAGACTAAGTATACGGAGAGGCACCGGCAGATGGACTCACCTAATAAGTGGGTGGCGGTAGTGAGAAAGAGACGTCCACACTCGAGAAAACCCGCGTCCGAGATAAACGGGAATCACAGCGGCGTCCAAGAGGTCCCAGGAGACTTACTGGGGGGAAAAACGCTTGTTTAAGTAGAGAGAGGGGGCGGCAAAAACAGCTGAGGGAAAGCCAAAGAAGACCTCCTCCCTTCCAATGCAGTAAATATAGAGAGAGGACAACAGGGAGGGGAATGGAATCGACAATGGGCGCCATATTGGAATGGTCTCAAGTGTAGTATCCGGCTGGATACAGTCTAGTGTTTCTCGTAAGCTGTAACCTACACTGTACACCCACCCACCACAGGCGTCACCAGTCAGGTGACACTGTTAATAAAAGGGGCCGGGCGCACGTGCCCTGGGCCATTACCAGTACCACACTATCCGTGTCAGCGTCTGTGCTTTCAACACCATGGGGGCCTAGGGCCCAACATTACACTGGCGACGAGGGGGCTGTGCCCGTGTGTGCAGCAGCCCAGCAACGGTAAAAAAGGGGGAGAGAGCTGCCCGTGTTGAGGGCACCCCCAGAAGACAGCGCGGAACGCGCCTGAAAGCCCCAGGAAGAAGGCGAGGTGACCGGGAGCCCACCCCGCACCTCGTGTGCCTCCAGCAAATCCGCCCCCTGTGAGGAGGCGCCCGACAACCCGTGGGGAGTGAAAGTGCCCTGGGGAGAAGAGCGAGCCGAGCGGAGCCCACCCATTTCGGTCGCGACGACCCGCCGGGCAGGAGGTGAGCCCGGGGAATGAGAGGTAGCGTGGGGTTGCGGCGAAGCCGAAAAGAGTGACCCCCAACGGCATAAGGTCAGCGGGTGCCCACCCCGCATCAGCAGTTGAAGGTGAACTCGACACAGGAGGCCGGTGAGTGGAGTAGCCAACCACCAACCCCCCACACCCCCGCGAGGAAGTGAAGCTGTGCCCGGGAGAGAGCCTGCAGTCTCCGGCGCCAGCTCTGCGACTGAAAGCAGAAGTGAGCAGGTGAAGGGAGCGCCGCTGAGCAGCGAGGGCATTTGCACGCAGTGGCAGTAGTAGAAAAACTCACTGAGGCTTAGACGAGTATTCCTGTTCTGTCCGGTCGCCCATATACGTCCAGAGTGGTTGCGGCATGCGGAGGGGCGGCCAGCTAAGGAGAGAGCGTCCGGAGGTGTGTGATCTGCGGGCAGCCTTAGGCGTCAATGCTCCGCCTGCAGGCAGAAGGCGCGCATGGCCGGCAGGATCAAAGAGGCAGTAAAGCGAGGCCCGCAGCGTGTGGGAAGCTGCTGGGGGGCCGTGAAAAGGATGGCAGCAGAGAAGTGCCCCGGTGTGTGTGCACAAGCGGAAAACAATGAAATCTGCCAAAATTAAAGAGGGTGAAGAATAAAATGCAAGCACCTACCGTGAGCGGAGCGCCTGGCGGTGTGAGCGAGGGAACTGGTAGCAGCCGAGGTCCCGATGATGTTCTGACCGCGGCATACAACAAAGAGAGCAGGGGAGAAAGCGCAAAGAATCGGTGTCTGGAAAAGCCTGGATCAAATCGAGAAAATGCAACAGCACTGCCACCTAGTGGCCGTTTCGCGGTAACCGGGGAAGGAGAAAAGATTATGCTTAGCAGGGACAAGCATGCAGACAAGGGAACCGAGTACCGCAGCCCGCCTGAGATCAGTGCCAGAGCTGGTTAGGAGAAGCAGCTGGTTCTAATCCAGAAGAAGAGCAAGACGAATATGAGCAGGGGGTAGAGCACCATGAGCAAGGTGATGGTGTCAAGGAAACCCTGAAGGAAGCTTAAGGTAAAAAGGCAGCGCAGGAACAGTGACTGCAAACACATTGACAGTGAACAGGATATCGGCAAGAAGGAAGCCCTGAACGTACCTGAGACGGAGGGTGCAGCGCGGTGCCTGGTGGCCACAGGTTATCGCTGCTCCAGCAGGAACAGAAGAAGGAGCCCCACCGGAAGAACAAGGGTGGCTGGGGAACACCCCACCAAGCAAGATCACAGCAGCATGAGCGCCAAATGGCGGAACGACGCCATCGCAAGAAGAAGCGCGCAGCATACGCGCCAAATGGCGGAACGACGCCACCGCAAGAAGAGCGCAGCATACGCGCCAAGTGGCGGGACGACGCCACCGCAAGAAGAGCGCAGCATACGCGCCAAATGGCGGAACGACGCCACCGCAAGAAGAGCGCAGCATACGCGCCAAATGGCGGAACGACGCCACCGCAAGGAGAAGAGCGCAGCATACGCGCCAAGTGGCAGAAGGACACCACCACAAGGAAAGGTGGCACAGAAGAGGTACCGCAAACAGTACCAGAAGGACGCCACGAAAGTCAGAGACCCAGGAAGAGGTCAGGAGTCAATGAGCGACTCAGAGGTCCAACAAGGAGGAGGACCGCAAAGAGGACCAGGATGAGGTCCGAAGAGAAGGACAAGTTAGACGGAAGTCAGAAGTAAGCGAACGGAAGAAGGTCGCAATGACAGGTCCAGTCTCAGAGTGAAGTGAGAGCAGTGTCCTAGGGGTAGGACCAGACCGGGGAGCCACGGGTGGAGTGCACGCCACCCGGGGAGGCCTGGTTAAGGCAGAGAAAGAAGAAGAGGAGACCGGACGGTGTCGCGAGGGAGGAGAAGAGAGTGGCAGCACGCCACTCCGCAAAGGAAGAAAGGGCAGTGGCACAACGCCACCGGCAAGACAAACACCACAGGCGTGCCGGAGGAAAGGAACAGGGCGACAGCACAGAGAACTAGTGCCATCAGCAAGATGAAGACGCAAACTACCTCTAGCCCACTCCCGCCACAAGGCCGCCGAATGCAGGAAGATCACCGCCTGTCTGCCCACAAAAGAAAAACTAACAGTAAGTTATCACCATCCAGGTGCATCACCACCAAGGAGCATCGCACCACCCGAGGGAATCCACAACTGGCCCATACCACCGGAAGACAATGAGGCGAACCACCCAGAAACCTCCTGTGCACCCCATCAACCTACAGCCTGCCGAAGTCGAGCACAACCGGCCATTGGAAGATCCGCCTTTGGGGACTACACAAGACTGGGCCGTGGCCCTGTTGGGTGTTCCGCAGCGACCCCTAAGTGTGGCCTACGCAAAGGCCCGCACAGCCCACGCAGTCACGTGACAGTCCAGGGGACAAGGGCCTCGACAGAGTTTCCATGCTATGGAAGTCCGGACAGGAGAGATGCGTCGGCACCAGCTCCACGTCAGGCGCGGGAAGAAGGGAGACCAAGGTTGAAGACTGGGTACAAACAAGATTATCAGAGGAAAGCGCATAACCCAAGTCCAGACGGCGAGGATGCCCAGACGGAGACACCACTACCGAAGGCTACATGAGTGACTTGGCTGTGAGTCCGTTGGCAGTTCCGCAGCGACGCCTTCGCGCGGCTCCCACGAAGCCCCGCACGGTCCACACGGTCCCATGGCAGCTAGCGAGAAAAGCCCTCCGAAAAGCTCCAGTGAGAGAGGAGTGCCCTCCAAGAGGCTCCAGTGAGAGAGGAGTCCGGGCGAAAGAGGCAAGTCGGACGTCGCTCAAAAGTCGGGGACAAGGAAGGCCATCTAGTACGCCACCTCCACTGGAAGGCCTCACACCCAAAGATCATCTCCACCAGCTGCAGGTTCTGCCATCAACCGGAGCCTGAGTGCTGAGAGATACTCCAGAGTGGATTTCGCCACAGCTCCAGATGCACCGACACTGAAGCTGTGCATAAAAGATTTGGAACCGAGAGACCGGGCCGGTCCACAAGAACATCGTCAAAGCAGAAGAAACCATCTTGACCCCGTGGTCCGAAGGCCCAGCGCCGGCTGGCGGACGGCCTGAATATAATCATTTGTTCCATAGGCTGTTGTTTTGTTTTATTACAGGTTGGACTTCTGTTTGTTATTTTTACCAAAGTTTGGGAGGGATGTAGTATCCGGCTGGATACAGTCTAGTGTTTCTCGTAAGCTGTAACCTACACTGTACACCCACCCACCACAGGCGTCACCAGTCAGGTGACACTGTTAATAAAAGGGGCCGGGCGCACGTGCCCTGGGCCATTACCAGTACCACACTATCCGTGTCAGCGTCTGTGCTTTCAACACCATGGGGGCCTAGGGCCCAACATTACATCAAGTATGAGGCAAGCTGGCCATGCATATAGCTCTGGGATAAAGAGAAATCAGAAAGAAAATCAAAATAAAGATCAAAAACGGTCTGAACAAGAGACTCAAGTACATAGAAATAGAGAGAATAGGAATCGAAAATCCTGCTGTAAGTTGTCAGCAGAAAGAGATCCAAACATGTACAGACTGTAGAATTAATGTATGCACGAGAGCGTAAAAAGAAAGTCAAACAACTGGGGCCCTGAGGAAAAGCAGCAAGGGGTCAGGATAACCACGCAGAATCAATGAAAACTCCAGGAGGGAGTAAAGATCCAGATAAAAGTTACAGGATCGCATTCTCCCATGGGAGGATTTCATTCAGTCCTTTGTCTTTAGTATTGAGGGTAAATATCCAGAATACCTCTCTCTTCCTGCGAGTGGCTGTCATGTCTCTACCTGCTTGGGATAGAACTTTCTCCAGCACAGACCATCTAAGATCATTGACAGCATGGTTAGCCTCTATCCAGTGGCTAACTAATGGGGCTGCGTGTTTAGATAGGCGTATGTTGGACTTGTGTTCCCCAATTCTTTTTCTGCACTCTCTGCCTGTTTCGCCTACATAGGCCAAATTGCAGGGACACAAAATGATGTACACAATATTGGAAGATCTACAATTCGTCATCTCTTTAAGGAAAACCGTTCTCTCATTTATTCGGATGGTATCACTAATAATGGCATTGGGGCACGTTTGGCAGGAACCACATCTATAGTTGCCTTTCATGGGTTCACCCCCAGTAATCGATTTCTGACAGGAAGGATTACATTCAGGTCTTTTTGCTATCACCAAAAAATTCCTGAGATTGTAAAACCACTCTAAAGCAAACATCATAACCAGGGACACCCACAATATGAATATCCAACATGTGCCATCAAAACAAAAAGAAAGCACTACTATAAACCACTAGGCTGTAATGAATACAATGAAAATATAATGTCAATTACACTACCACAAGCAAGAACAATTATATAGCGTTAAACACTCTATTATCATGTAATATACATTGACACATAAATAAACAAAACACTGGCCTAAAAAACGTATCCCTATGGTATTATATAAATCAAAAAAGTGAATCAGAAACCTTTATAGCCATCAAGGAAATATTCAAGTATTACTAAAGGAGAAGAGGCCCATCCTTATGTTTCAAAACAACGTTCTTAATCTATTAAAATGTATCCATTACTTATAAATTATTCTGTCACAAAAACAGAAGATCCAAAATTGAGTCTAGTGAATTTACATGATTTATAATTATCAATCAATTAATCAGTATATCTAAAGCGTAGCTTATCACCCAAGAGGGTATCCAGGCACTGTGGAGCGGGTATCAGTCAAAGAGCCAGGTCTTGAGTCCCCTCCTGAAGTGAGTCAGTGATTGTGGAGTACAGAGATGGAGGGGAAGGGTGTTCCAGGATTTGGTGGCAAGGTGGGAGAAGGAGCGTCCTACTGTGTGGCAGCGTCGGATGTAAGGTAATTGTGTGATGGCGAGGTGAGCGGAGCGGAGGTTCCTGGGAGGTTGGTGGAAGTTCAGGCAGTGGTTCATGTAGGCAGGTCCTAGGTCATGGAGGGCTTTGAAGGCTTGGGTCAGCGACTTGAATTGTCATCTTTTCTGGATAGGGAGCCAGTTAAGGTCTTTGAGTTGCTGGGTGATGTGGGTCTGCTTGGGCAGGTTGAGGATCAGTCTGGCTGCTGCGTTTTGGATCATCTGGAGTCTTCTCATGAGTTCGGTGGTGGTTCCTGCATAGAGTATGTTGCCGTAGTCTAGCCAGCTGGTGATGAGGGCCTACATCACCATTTTCCTGGTGCTGAGGGCTACCCATTTGAAGACTTTTCAGAGCATACAGCGAGTGTGGAAGCAGGCTGAGGAGATGGTGTTGACCTGGCGTTTCATGGAGAGTTTGCTGTCCAGTGTTATGCCGAGGTTGCAGACGTGGTCAGTCGGAATGAGGGTGGGTCCAAGTTCTGATGGCCACCATGAGTCGTTTCAGAGGGAGTTGTGTCTGCAGAAGATCAGTACTTCAGTTTTGTCAGCGTTATGCTTCAGGCAGTTGTTCTTCATCCAGGCTGAGACAATCATCATACATTTGTGGAAGTTGGTCTTCATCGTTGTAGGGTCTGCTGATAGCGAGAGGACAAGCTGGGTGATGTCGGCGTAGGAGATGATGTTGACTTTGTGGCTTCAAATGATGTCTGTAAGTGGTGTCATGTAGATGATGAAGAGAGTTGGACTGATGGAAGAGCACTGAGGGACGCTGCAGATGGTGGGCTTGGGCTTTGAGGTGAAGAGGGGGAGACGGATTCTCTGGGTGCGTCCCATGAGAAAAGATGCCGTCCCTCTGAGTGTGTTATCTGTGTTTCCTATCTGGCGTAGTCGATCGATGAGTGTGTGGTGGGAGACTGTGTCGAAGGCTGCGGAGAGGTCAAGCAGGATCAGGGTGGCGGATTCTCCTCTGTCGATTAGGGTGCGGATGTCATCTGTTGCAGCGATAAGGGCTGTCTCTGTGCTGTGATTGTCTCCTAATCCTGATTAGAAAGGGTCTTGCAGGTTGTTTTTCTCTAGGTTTTCAGTGAGTTGAAGGTTGATGGCCTTCTCCAGGGCTTTGGCGGGAAACAGGAGCAGTGAAATGGGGTGGTAGTTCTGATGCCCCCTGGGGTCTGGGGCGGTTTCTTGAGGAGGGGTCTTACCTGTGCGTGTTTCCAGGCATCGGGGAAGGTGGCTGTGGTGATGGAGGCATAGAGGATGGTGGTGAGCTGGTGGCTGATCTCGTCTCTTCCGATGTTGAAAAGTCAGTGGGGGCATGGGTCGGTGGGTGCTCCTGAGTGGATGGAGTTCATTAGAGTTGTTGTGCTGAGTGTGCTGAGTTGTTTCCATTGTGGTGGGCAGGTGGTCAGTGTCAGTGCTTGATGGGAAGCTGAGGAGGTCAGTGGGTTGGGGATTGAAGTTTCTGTAGATGGTTGCTATCTTGTTGTGTAAGAGGTCAGTGAGGGCATCGCAGAGTTCCTGTGAGGAGGGGATTGAGTCTTTGGTGGCTGAAGGGCAGGTGAACTCCTTGACGATGGTGAAGAGCTCCTTGGTTTGGTTGGCATTGGCCTCGATGTGGTGTGTGAGGGCCTTCTTTTTTGCAGCTTTGAGCTGGCGGTGGTACTTGTTGATGGCCAACTTGAAGGTGGCATGGTCAGCGTCGTTCTTGTTGATGCGCCATCTTCTTTCCAGTTGTTTGCACCTGCGTTTCAACGCGCTGAATTATGTGGTATACCAATTGCCTCATTTGGTGGCTCTGAGCGTTTTGACCGGTTTGGTGGTAAGGACTCAGTTGGCGGCGCTGGTGATCCAGGCGTTGAAGTTCTCAACTGGCTGGTTCAGGTTGGTGGTGACACTGGGGTGGGTGATGCTGAGGATGAAGATCCATTGGTCCTGTGTGACCTTGGTCCAGCTGCGGAAGGGGGCCCTGTGGTGGCTGGGGGTGGTGAGTGGAGGTCCGGCGATAGTGAAATGCGCGATGGAGTGGTTAGGCCAGGTGAGTTCAGTGGTGTGGCTGTATCTAATTCTGCTACTGGATGCGAAGACAGAGTCCAGCATGTGTCCTGCTTTGTGCGTGGGGCCCTATGACCAGCTGCTTGAGGCCGATGCTGTCAATTTGTTCCAGCAGGTCAGTGGAGTTGGTGTCAGTGGTGTCGTCCAGGTGGAAGTTGAGGTCTCCCAGGAAGATGTGGTGTTCAGATTCGATGCCGAGAGGGGTGATGAACTCCATGATGATGTCGCTGAGGCCGGTTTGTGGACCTGGGGGTCTGTAAGTGAGGGTACCTCTGATGGTATTTTTATCTTCTATGTGGAGCTGGAAGTTCATGTGCTCCATGATCGGCGTGGTTTTGTCATCGGTGATGGTGCAGATGATCGAGTCTCTGTGTATGATGGCGATGCTACCTCCATGTCTGTTGGTGCGGTTGCAGTGCTTCATCTTGTAGCTGGTGGGTGTTGCGGTGGCGATGGCCGAGGTGCATGCGGGGGTAAGCCAGGTCACTGTGATGAAGGTCACGTCTGGGGCAAGGGTGGAGATGGTGTCTCAGACTTCAGTGGCGTGTTTGCAGTGAGATCTGGCGTTGATCAGGAGGCAGCTGAGCTGTTCCAGTTAGGTTTCGAGGATGGCGCGGCCCTGTTTGTCCCATCATTAGAAAACTCTAAACTAATGTCAAAAGCTGTATCATGGATGATGTCATCAATGATGCAATTTCAGATGTCATCAGTGATGTGATAGGCATTGCATGACAGAGGTGCAAGTTATGGTTAGTTTACAAACCATAATTGGCAAATTTCAGTGCTTTCTAGGTCTGTTTTCTAACTGTAGCTGTACTTTGACTGTGTTTTTTCAGTGAATTGCAGAGTTTTTTTAAACATACCTCATGGTGTTATAAGCAAAGCTAACCTTGACTTCACTTTAATGAAATTTGACATGCCAAGTCTTGACAGTTTCGCTTTTTGATTTGGAAGTTCAGTGCAGATTCTTCAAATGACACGAAAGTAATAAGCAAACCAGAATTCCCTTTTGAATAGAAACTTTGTAGTTATGGTACTACATTTTCCAATTAAATAGCAAAAAGTCTCTACCTTTCAGCATGTCAAATTTTGTGCTGATTTGTTCGGGAGGGAGGTGGGAGGGAAATTAATGAGAGATGTAAAGTAGTGTTTTCCATTATAAGCTCCATAGGAAATGTGCTCTCTGTTTCAACTAAAAACTGGGAATGGAATTCCAAAATGGCATGAAACTGGAATTTTTCACAGAGGTATGCGTCGCTCATGTTTGATGTAAATCCGTTCATTCGTTTTTGAGAAAATAGTAGGGGTGGGCACAACTGGCGTAATTCTCTCTAGCGTAATGACTTGTAATTACCTCAAAATTACTTGTAATTATGCGCAAGTATGTGAGAAGAGTAATCAAGCATTTATAGCTATTTTCTTGAAATAGTGCAAAATGGACCCTTGCATCCAAAATGGGCCAGAGGATGCCTTTTGCGCTAAGAAAATAGTACTAAATGCTACAGGCCACGATCAGCAGTAGGCAGCAGCTACTCGCTCTCTCTTAGTTCATTGTTCCTGTGCTTTTGCAGTAGGATTTATGCCCCAAATTACTCTTAATTACTCAAGATCGCGTAATTGTGTAATTTTGTAAATTACTCATCACAAGAGTAATGCATAATTACTGAAATTACTCCAGCGTAATTAAACTTTTTCCACGGCCTAGAAATTAGTGCTACAATAATTGCCTTGATTGGCTTTGAATGATTAACCTACAGAGCTATCCAAACTGTTAATTTTGCAGACCCTCCTTTCGCGAATCTGCCAAGGATCCACGAATCCATTCTTAACAATAAAACCACACCATTGGATGAGGGATCTTTTTTTTCTGTCAAAAAATGCGGATTTGTGGATCTAATTGTGGATTCATTAATTTATGCACTCTGATTGGCTGGTTATCACAGAAAATGTTTCTGGTGCAGCTTCCATTGCCAAGCATTATACACTGTAGAACAACACAACAGAAAACAAATATGGCATATTGAGGCAGGTCAAGCATACCATAACCCCCATGGCTCTACTTTTTTCATATGTAATGTTAATTCTCACCCATGTTGTCTATAAAGCACTCCGTTGCATATTGCTTATCCTGAGCTACAGAAATAAGTTAAATCAACAAAAACAAATAAAGTGGGGTGGCTTCAAAAGAGCATCCCGGCATTAAAATTAACTTTGAAGAAGTGACTTTTGTCATGGGGCTTACAAATCCTGGGCTGGATTCTGGGATCCTGGATCCTCACTAGTCTGTGTGGATCCTCCTGGAAGTCTCAGGATCCTCAGATCCAGGTTGGAATTAACAAATCCTACAAAACATGAATTTGGGCACCTCTGCTGCTCATGAGGATTTATTGCCCCGTGGGTTTGGCGCCGGTCCTGGCCAAAGGCTGTGTTCAGCAGGATGAGTTGGCCACACATGGAGGATTAGCAATAGATCAGGACCTGCTGCCAAACCCTGATGTGCCTAGGTGAAGGTCATGTGCTTCAAGTGTGGGTCATCTATGGTGTTTTTGGTACAGGTTCTATTCTCAACTCATGCTCCTCATGACTGACGGCCATGTGTGTCAAGGTTTGGTCACCAGAATAGGTTGTGTGCAAGGCCTGACCACAGGCCAAGAGCTACAGCCAAAACTGATGCATGCAATTGAAGATAAGCCAACTGTGGAGAGTTCGGTGCGGGGCCTGACCAAATGTCAGAGGGTTGCATTCATAGAATGGGGATTTGCTACCATTGGAAGGCTAGGTACAGACACTGTGGCCCACTCCCAATGTGCACAGCTAAACGTTGTGTTTGTTGGGGTTGTCTTCTCATGCGGGGTTCAGCCCGGGCCTAGCCACTGGTTAGGCTCTTTGAAACTGGTTGTCTGTAGAAGGTTGGGCGCAGGACCTGTCTGAAGGCCAGGTCCTGTGACCAATCCTGTTGTGCATGATCATGCATACCGGAAGTGACCACCCATTTGGAGCTTGCTTTTATGGCAGTTGCACATAGCATATCATCAAACAAATTACTGCTTAAAGCATAGTTAAAGTGATGCTATGGTTATATTTGGCCATAACACCTGAATGTATGTTTAATTAAAATACCTATTCACTCAAAAATTAAATTTAACTAAAATGTCCCCAGTTATTGTTAGCTCCACAAACCATAGCCAGGGCCACTGGAATTATGCGGCAGGAGAAGGTCACATTATGTGGCAGGGGTGAGTAAATTATTTAACACTGTCTGGGCATTGGGTGCATCTCATTAGTACAAGTTTAATACTCAAATATAGCAATAAGCTACTGAAAGGTGACCAGTCAAACTTTGCAAAAGGCCTTCCACTGCGCAGCAACAAGTGCCACTGCGTTTTTAGTAACTTGTGAACCGTTTGAGCTAGAAACTAATTTTGTGGCAAATGAGTCAAATCTATAACTATGCAAAAATCGCTGCGGCGGTACAATCGATTAATTCCAATGGTCCCTCACCATAGCTCACACACCTGTCATGCAAACCAAAACTCACACACCAAATGCAATGACTGTAAAAAATGTATAAAATAAATAAGAGGGTTTCATACCACATCTTTAAATTACAGCACATAGGCAAAACTGTACTGTCGTGTCCAGAGTCATGTCATTGATAATGTTAATGGTCTTATTATTTATATCATTTTTGCAGTCATCTATTATATCAAGAGTGAGGTAAAGGACCTTGCATTTAGAGGTTGAGGTATGTTTTATGTGACAGGTTTGAGAGCTGCAGTTTGTTTTCATGGTCCTACACTGAGGTAAAGGCAGGTATTGCTGCTAACCATGGGCATGGTGGAGCAGGGAGTGTCATTAAAAGGCGTTGAATGTTGCACCATTTCTGGGTACCTGATAGAAGTAGACAGATGAACATTGCTGCTACATATATCCCTGTGCCCAAGGATTTTACCAAGGGCTTACTAATGGGAAGTGGGTATGGTGACATGGGCTGCTAGCCATTCATATTTTAGTGCATATATCCATCAAAATAATCCTTCAAAATTTCAGTTACTGCAGGTCAGCATCTTGGGGTGCCAAACAGTCGCCATTATTATTCTATAATTTGATAGATAGGTGTAAACATGCAGATGAAGTCAGCAACCCTTGTTTAAATTGAGACAGGATGATAAATATACTGATCACATATTTAAACAAGCATTGGCATAGCCAATAGGTCTCGCCTTTGGGACCTTATAAGTGTTTAGCCATGCAACAGTTGATGTTGTTGCACCAAGGATATTGTGCTGGATAACTAAACACTTATAAGGTCCCAAAGGCGAGACCTATTGGCTATGCCAATGCTTGTTTTTTGTAGGCACGGAGAGATTAAATGATTTGCCCACAATCACCGGATGGTGAGCCGACACCGAGGCTCAAACCTGGTTCCCAAGCTCCAAAAACGGCAGTTTAGCCGTAAGGAAACATCCTCTCCCCTCACCCTCTTTGCAGCAACAGAAACAAAAGTGCTCTTTCACGCTCCTGGTTTTCCAGTCCAGATCGCATAACAAGGAACAGAGACAGCGTTGGCTCCTTCGTAAGGGAGGAGGTAAGTGGGGCGTAACGCTTTTGATTTCTCAATAAATTTCCAGGGACAGCATTCGAAGAGCTGGTAGTTACTGTCCGTCCTGCCCATGCCAGTCTGTCATCACTGCACTGCACTGTGTCGCTCCCTCTCTTTTACCATTCACCTGCCGCTGCTTCCACGTCTGGGTGCTCCTGCAGTTTGATGGCTTCGAAGATAAGGTGTTAATTCACTAAGACGAGTCAATGCCTTTCTAGAATGTTTTGGGAGGACTCCCTACGGGTCTGACCTTAAGATCGCAGAAGAGGGTGAACGACCTTGAGGAAACAAACATTCCCCCATCCGCGGTTAAACCAGTAGGATTTTGGAGGTGTTATTTATGTTTCTTTACTTGATTCTTTAACTGAATTCAAAAGTAGCCACAGTGACTTCCATATCTATATCACAGGTTTTCATTTAAGGCTCGTGTAATGTGCACCAACAGCACAATCACCTTCTCATGTACAAAACATGCGGAATATACTTTGTAGAGTCAATCGCGACAACATGAAGTTAAACTACTGCCCGCAAAGATGTGTTTTGCTTTCTGAAACTTGTAATGATATGGTTTCTACAGTGAACAGAACGATGCCACCAAACCACCCAGGAAACTCTGCATTAATATTACACAGAAGAGAAGTACATGATATTCATCTTAGAACGTTCAAAAGGCGTTTCAGATTCCAACTGAGGTCCCTGCAAGAATGATGCTTTATTTAGTGAGGCTTGCAGGTACTGTGATAAGTACTCAAATGTTAGAATTACAAGCAGGGGTATTCCCATTAGGGTGAATGGCTTTATTGCCTTTTATTAAGGGGGTTAGGGGAGGTGTTGTGCTCGCTGCAACAGCGCCGCATAATTAGACCTATTATTTACAGCGCTTATACACTGCAGAAGCGTGTCATGAAGCAGCACCTCCAAAATAAGTCACTAATATTCCCGCACCTCTCCCTTGAGGTACACGTCAATTGATTTTCCAAATGTACCGTACTAGGGCGGGGAGGAGGGAGCATTTGTTGCGATGGCTGCACTGACACCTAAGAAGGCAAAACATCTCACTAGGAGGCGCCCTGACATGTTTCACATATTTACTTGAAACGATCATAAGAGGAGGGGTCAGGATCGAACCTGCGTCCTTAGGAGCGAACAGCTCCAGTACTCTTCGTAAACCAGCCTCCTTCCTTTGTGGACAGCTCCCTCTGCCTCCTGGAGGCAGGCGATTCCTGCCTTCTTCTTCTGTTGGCCCTTGCGGCCGCCTTCAGTACAGTCAAGCAGTGCAAACATGGGCCACGTCCAAAGTACGATCTATGTCATAAGGCCATGCATGTTTTTATTTCCCCCAAAGCTGGAAGATTTGTGGTTTATTTTTTCCCATCATCTAACCACAGATCATGGAGCCTTAAGCTTTTGATACCAGCAGCCGGTAAAGAAAAGTTTATAATGACCGGTTAACCGCAGCAGACTACTAGACATTCTCAGGAACTTGTAATTTATTCTGTCAATCAATACATCTGAGTCTACCATAAACGAGCAAAGGCAATATAATATCCGAGAAACATCACCAATTTTAGAAATCTCAAAAGGGAGGTTATCCTCTCAGGTATTTCCTTCCAAACATATTGTCTTTTTCGTTTCTGCACATGACAGCTAACTGACAAACACGAAAAATGTCTAATGCGGAAACCAGGAAACTACTCAGGGGATATCCCTCACAATTGTTGGACACACAACATCTCTGCTGCAGATGGCTTTTTTCTGTAAGATATTTTAAAATTCTGCCTCTGTGTGACCAACTAAATAAGCCACGACAGATTCACTGTCCAGTCTCTCCTTGCTGCCATTTTTTTTATTCCAGCTTTTTTGCAGATTTATATAGCGCGAACTCGAACCGAAGGTATTGGAGCGCTTTACATGAGCACCGGTTACTACACAAGGACACAATTAATTTTTTAAAATTTTTTTTTTGGTAGGCACGGGGAGATTAAGTGGTTTGCCCAGATTCACAGGATGTGGACGCGACCCCGAGGCTCGAACCTTGGTTTCCAGCACCAAAGTCGGCAGCTCTAGCCGTCAGACCACATCCTCTCAGCTCTGAGAGTAACCATATTACCACCACCACCACAGTGAACGTTAATATGAACTCCGACTCCAATGTTTACACTGCAACATTTCAGCAGCAGAAAAAAAATGTCCCTGCGGCGTCTTCCTCCAACGCAGAAACATTTCACTTTCTGCAGCAGGTTTCCTGAGGCCACCAACTCCGCCGAATTCACAGTAAATTCCCGAAGCGAGCCCTAGTGCCTTTGTAACGTGACCCTTCTCTTGCCCAGGCATGCAGGGGGGCCCGGGGATGCAGACCCTCGAGGAAGGGCCGCCTGGTGAAGACTTTACACAACTCAACATTTCTCAGCAGTCTCACGAAGACGAGTGCTGTTGTGTGCAAGGGCTACCACCGCCTACGAAGAGAAGGGCGCCAGAAAGAGATGGACGTTCATCACCCTCGACCCGTTTACAAACACACCTGCTAGACAGTCGAATAAATCCTGGAGCTTGCGCCAGATGCTGCAGCAGCCCCTAGTGACTGCGAACATTCACCTTTCAAACTGCACGGATTTGTGCAGGACATTTCAACGGCGGGCAGCCACCAGTCAAAAAAAGCTGACCAGACGCTCGTGCGTCATGGCCTTTTTCCCGCACGGCCGGCATGTGTTTCCAATTATCGCGCACGCGTCTGGGCACGATAATGGGAAACAGATGTCGGCCCTGCGCGCGTAACCGCAGGAAAAAGGCCATGACGCACGAGCGTCTGGTCAGCTTTCCAAACCCCCTTACTAAAAGTCTCGCAAGCAGCGCATGCGCTGCTCTAGGCTCGACCTAAAAATGGTCAGGGTTACATTTAAATTACCCTGGCATAATTTGTATAATTTCATTATTTTTTTGCATTTTGCTTCTTTCCCAAATTCCCCAACTTACAGTATTATACCACATTGTGTAATTATGCTGCTGTTCACTGCAAAACTATAGCTCAGGAGCACCTCAAAAACAGAATGAAAGCAGGCTGTTATTAGTAGACATTTGTGTTTTTTGAGCAATTGTTTTAGTGCAAAATGTGCCAGTGTGTCAAAAATTGATGTGTGGACACATTTCATACACAAATGTAGTGCTATATGATGGATTTGCATTTCACATAATTATGCCTAATTTTGCATAATATTCCCGAAATTTGTGTAATCATACAAAAGAAAATCATTCAAATTTTGTCACCCCCTATTTCAAGAAGGCATTTGGAATTCCAATACCCAGCCTAAGAAAGCGAGAATAGATGTAAGCTTTGCTGTGTTTCGCTGATATGTAGGTCAATCATGAAAGCAAAACTTACAAGTAGTGGACTAGAGCATTTTAGCCTTAGGGCTTGATTTGGATCTTGGCGGATGGGATACTCAGTCACAAACGTGACGGATATTCTGTTCACTGTATTACAAGTTCCATAGGATATAATGGAATGAAAATTTGGCGGACGGGATATCCGTCACGTTTGTGACAGAGTAACCTTGTCTTCCAAACTCGTAATCAGGCTCTTTATCTTATTACATAGGGAATTATAAAAAGTGTAGTAGACCCCAAACACCACTGTAAAACGGCGGTGCCCTGTACTTCCAAATCTGTGGGTTCCATGCACTATTTAGAGTCAGGGTAAGAGAGAGGTTTACACCAACAGAGTCTCTGCTGGCTCCGCTAGGGTAAATATCGGACCTGCCAGCCTATCACAGTGATGGTCATCCAGGCTTATTTATGCGTGGTGAACACAGGCCGTATTGATGCATGGCAGACATTTTGTTTTTTGTTTAGAGATAGTGAAAGTGGCCATTTACGAGGGTCTAAATGAGGCCCATCATCTGCAAATAGCTGCTGCCTGAGGAACCGTACACCAAGGTTTACATTCTGAAATAACAGAGATTTAGCTACACTGATTTCAGTTCTGTAAATGCACAACACTCATTTCTACTGGTATAATGTGCAGTCACTATAAAATACACCTGAACATTTATAGCAATATTTTTTATCAATTTCGAGGAGTAGTGTGTGTACAGGTAGAGAACAATAGCAACTGAAAAGTAGTAAAATGGCAATCCCTACACCTGGACACGCCCTTCCCACCAATATTGAATGCGGTATAGCCCTTCTTCCTACAGTGAAGACTTATAAGTTGAAACTTAGGTAAAATCTACTGCTTTTTAACTTAATAATGCCCTACAAGGAATGATATATTGATATGATAAGGAGGGCCTGGAGCAAGTTATTCAGAATGCTGCAAGATATGTATTAGCCCTGAATCCAGATCTAAAATAAAAAGAACTAGTGGGTAGGAAGAAGCAAAATTCTGAGATAAAGGGCTGGAGCAATGTGATGGTGTCACCAGAGAATATTCTTGTAAACTCTGGTAGGTAGTGGACATGGCAAGAAAGGGGAAAGCCTTAGTTCCAGAAGTGTTCTGCAATGCAGATGCATTGTCCCTGTGTTTGCCGGGTGAAAGAACCTAGTTTAGGTAAATGCTTTCCCAACAACTCTGGTAACAAGGAGAACACATAAGTTGGGATTCTCTAGCAGACGTTTGCATTGCTTTAGAAAGTCACATGTGAGGCAAGTGCACTGGCTTAGATGATATACATTTTGGGCAATGAGACCCAACTATTGTATGGCTAGCTTTTATTTAAAGAAGTGTAGGAAATTGTTGTTGTCAATGCATATCTGAAACAGATGTAAATAACTGGATAATGGCTAACAGAATAACTTCATCAAATTACACCAATCACACAGAAGGTGATGGAAGGAATGCTTGCAATTTGTCTAACCACTGGCAATCGCTGGGAGTAGCATTCCAACCAATCGTTCTTTTATCCACCTGCCACCTCAGTTTGAACCCAGCCATATGCAAATGAGTCTTTTATTGGCTGCATTTATTCCTGGTAAAATCAGGAATGGTATCCCACATCTGTGAAAACACAGGCCATTTCTTATCGGTATGAGAGGTAGCCCTGTGGATACTGCTCTGCCCAACTTGTTATCAGGGCCCTCAAAGGTCTATTACCATATTAATGTGTGTTGGACTAATGTAATTATTTCTTATGGGTAGATCATGAAGTTTGGTCATACAGTAAAATAGGGCTGCCTTTGACTGAGTATTAAGAACACCAAAAAAATGCTCATGGAAAATTATTATGGGGCCTACTTACAATCTGCATTGTGTAGGATGTTTAGAAGTACTACAATAGTACTACCACTAACATACTACAAAGTGCTATTCATAAACCTATGTGTGAAGGTCTACGCCTCGGCCTCACATGTCTTTTATGTGCAGAGATCTCCGCCCTGATTGTGGAAATGCCCACACAATGTAAGCATATGTTTTAATAGTAAATTTGGGACAGATAGAAGGGGAACGGCTGGAAAATGGGCAATACTTAATACTAAAGTGGAGAGGTTAGGGTGCTGGAATAAAAATGTTTTAGCTGAATTACCCATGCATAGTATGTTTTAAGTTAGCATTTGCTGCACCATTTTATGTTCAGCCGCCATTTTGAGCCATGATTGAAATTAACTTCTGTCCCTCTGTCTCTGTCCCAGCTGGAAGCAGCTGCGAAAGTTTTCGTTTCTCCAAGGTTGAGGTTCGCTGTACTAATGAATACAATGTCTTTGTAGGTACATGCCTTTCCCACTAGATAGGCCTGCTCCCACCCTTAGAGCGGCGAGTGCAGGCAGAGTGACCTTGACGCTGAGATAGCATGTGCCCGGTCTCAGGACTGAAACCCATCCTTCTGTATCTCCTTTGTTCACCAGCTACCAACTGGAAATTTCCAGTTGGGGCGTGTCTTTGTTGGTTCTGAGTTGTACATATCTATATTGTCATGCTTGCTGAGGTCAGTCCCGCTGCAGCAATCTAAGGAGGCTGGTCAGACCGGACTCCACTTGAGTGTACCCTGAATAAAACATACTTGGTTTGCATTCTCTACTGTCTGACCGACTCTTCATTTGTATGGAAGGCTGAGAGGTGGTCGCGAGTGACCCGGGTGGCCCTAATCGGGTCACTTCCTTCAAAGGGAGGAGTAAAAAGTGGTTAAGGGTTGATCAGGGAGGGGGTTATGGAGGCACATGCACCCGCCCACAAAACAGTTAGCACCTTCCTATTGAGAAACTGCACTTACATAGTTATATAGTTACTACAGCCAAAAAAAGACCGAAATAGTTGTAAATGTACTTAAGCTCAGATCTGGAGAAAGTCCAGTACTACCTATTGCCCCTCATAAGTACTGCAACACCCTCCCAAATAATAGAGGTAGGGACCTAAAATAAAATGCAATAGGAACTCATTTTAAAATAAATTACATTATTTAAAGTAGTTAAAAGTAGTTAAAATATAAATAAATTAATTTTATTGTGGACAAAATAATTATTATATCAAATATTTTCATTTTAATGTAACATATTTTAATAGCCTCGTTTTAAATTTAAAAATTAATGTAACATTAATTTGATTGAATTATAATTAAAATACATTTAAATAATTCTATGCATAACTTTTCATATATTGAAATACATAATAACATGTATATATTTGTTTGCTTTAGTTAGGATTTTTTTTTTTTATTTAACCATCAGAGAAATAATTTCAATTTAAGTTAATATATTCCAAATAAATAAATGCTACATTTCAATTAAGTTATTAATGCTGTAACTTTTTTTTATTGTTGGAGTATTAAAATAAATCTATAAAATTATTTAGCATTAATATTTTACATTAAAACAATGTTTGTATTTTTAAAGGTCACTTACCTTTTGCACTTTTTCCTATACTTTACCATAGGAAGATGCCCAGCCCGGTGGCAGAGACCTCCACATACATGTGAAAAGCTATGAGTATTAACATTAAACTATTAAATTATTTTTTAAATAATTATTAAACTAATTTAAATATATTAACTTAAATTTAAAAAAATGTAAAGATCTAATTAAAAATTACACCTACAGTAAAATGTTTTTGTATTTACTTATTATGTACTAAAATTAAAAAAAGGTTACGTATAGAATTAAATGCAATTAAAAATGCATTTTTTAAAAAAAATGAATAAGGGTAATAACTTAATCATTAAAACATATTTATTTTTGCAATATATGTCATTTTTTAACATACAATAAAATGTAGATTTAGTTTTTAAAAGTTGAAAATAATTGGTTTCATTTAACCTTATTTTCTATGAGGTTTTATTTTAAATTCCTACCTCCATTATTTTCAATGGGATAGTTTTGCAGTATCAGTGGTTAGGCATGTGTGGTGTTGAAGTTACTGCTGCTCCTCTTTGGCTTTAGTAACTTTGATCTGTTTCAGGGGATGGAGATATTTAAGTCTACACTTTTGAGTAGCTTTACACTCATAAATGGCAAATAGCCCAAAGTAGTAAAGTGTTGAACTGGGTCCTTTCTGCAGGTTCATCACAAAACTTTTTGCCTTCACCGTCCTATTTTCTGAACCCGTTTTTGTTGGCTTTTAGGACTCTGCAAACTTTACCACTGCTACCCAGTGCTAAACTGCTTGTGCTCTCTCCTTAAAACATGGTAGAATTGGCTTATACCCAATTGGCATAATCAATTTACGTGCAAGTCCCTAGTAAAGTGGCGCTACTTGTGCCCAAGTCCTGTAAATTCAATACTACTAGTGAGTCTGCACTACTGATTGTGCTACCCATTCAACTAGCCCTTTAAACATGTCTCAGACCTGCCATTGCAGCCTGTGTGTGCAGTTTTAAACTGCCATCTCAACCTGGCAAACTAAACTTCTTGCCAGGCCTTTTAAATACATGTAACTCACCCCTACGGTAGGCCCTGGCCTGCCCAGAGGGCAGGGTGCAGTGTATTTAAAAAATTGAACATGCACTTTTTAGTTTTACTTGTCCAGGTACTGAAAAACTCTCAAGTATTTATTTTACTACTGCAAGAGTTACCTTAATAAGCTGTAACTTCCAAATGGGAACAGCTAACCTATTCAAGCTTGGTGTCTTTGGAATTGTAATGAAAAATCCTCTCTTATGGTAAAGTCAGATTTTAAATTAAAAAATGTTAAATGCCACTTTTAGAAAGCTGGACGTTTCCTACCTTAGCCATTTAGTGCCTGTAGCCTGTCACTGGGTCACATAACTGGGTATAGTTAGCAGTTGGGCTTGTGTACTCCTCCTAGACAGCTACAGACAATAGAGGGCATAGGTGTGCTTGGATGGGCCATCACTGGCAGGATGGGAGGGCGGAGCTGGGCACAGCCCTACTTACACTTGAATAGGCTGTGTTCTGCCTCCACACACAGGGCTGCATACCCCCTGTAGTTAGGCTGGAGCAAGGGCAGGGGAAGCAGGAAACCTGTGCACTTCAAAGGGAAACCTCTAGAAGCTTCTCCCACTTCAAAGGAGGCACCTGGTATAAATATTGGCCCTCAGACACCGTCTCTTCAGTACACTTCTGGACCTGTGGAGCTCTGCTAGGAAGAAAAACTGCTGTGCTGCTGAAAACGACTGTCACTCTGCTGGACTGCTGCCCTGCGGGCCCACTGACTTGCTGGAACTCCTAGCATGTGAAGGCCAGTGCTTCTACAGGATGTATCTCAGCACTCTGTGGCCATTTTCCATGCCTGGCATGGCTTTTTAAATTCTATAGCTCTGAGCGAGATGGTAAGAATGTACATTTCTATTGCACTTAGAATACTACTTTCAAGTTCAGTCTTGGGCTCTCAGTTTCACCTTTGTTTACTTATTTAATTCCTAGTTGTCACCCTTATTGAGTTTATTGGGAAAAAAGTATATATGGATGTGCAAAGACGTGAAACAATCGGCATACTGCAAAACAAATTTAAGAATTTATAAACATTCTCATGCAATTCTCAGGTAGAGAATCATAAAAAGATCTTAATCTATCAGTTTAAAACATTAGTAAGGTGTGACAGTCTAATATTCTAAAGTTAGTGCTTAATTTACATTCCCACTTGCATTACCACAGTCTTAGCTTGCAGAAAACTGCTTTATCCTGTAGGCTTGGAAAGGCATATACATCACATTCTTGTAAAGGGTAAGTTTATGATATACCACTATTGTTTCTGACTGTCACTTCTCTTTTTAGAGGATAACCATCATCATTTATGAGTACCAAATTCGGGTTAGTATAGCCATCGCCACCTAGGAGCTCTAACTCTTGGGTGCCTGATCTGTATTGCTGATAAACATCAAACACTAACTAGAACATCCTCACCGATGAACACCCAATTCTATAGGGTACCTGACTCTCTAAAATGCAGAAAGTCTTACAATAAATGAACCTCAATCACTGGAGAGTTTGAATATAATCTTTGGTGGGCAACCGATTCTCGTAAATATAACTGCCACTATTGAATGAGCAACATTCTCGTGTACAGTATATGTTTCACCAGTTATCAGGAGCACTCATATCTTTAGGGTATAACCGTCCCAAAAGATGAGTAACAGAATCTCTAGATGTATGACCATAGCCACTAATGCTAGCACTACTTTTTGCTGTATACTGAAACTGTAGAGTACAGCGATTATCACAAATGACTGCCCAGTTATGTGAAAGATCTGTAACCATCCCTGCTAAGGAGCGCAGGACTCCAATGAGTAAAAACATCACAACTTATGGCAACCCAACTCTGTGAAACCTCACCACAAGACTGATGACTAATCAAGTCTGTGGAACTTAACCATCACCCCTGATGGCCGCCCAAACCTGCTGAACAAAGCCATCACACTCAACTCTGTGGAACGTAACCATAACGACCAATGACCACTCAACTCTGTGAACATAACCATAATCACCAAAGACCACCAAACTCTGTGCAACATAACCATCACCACTCAACTATGTGGAACATAACCATAACCACCGATGACCTCTTAACTCTATGGAATATAATCATCACTACTGATGACTACTGATGACCACTCAATTCTGTGGAAGATAACCATTGATGACCACTCAACTCTATGAACGTAACCATAACCACCAATGACCACCCAACTCTGCGGAACATAACTATCACCACTGATGACCATCCAACTATCTGGATCATACTGCAACTAACATCACAGAGGAGCAGCCAAATCTGTGGAGTATAACCTTGATCACAACTGCGAGGATAACCAAATAAGTTAGCTACATGCATGTGACATCTGGTCCAAATCCTAGCAAAGCCAACGCTGCTTTTTATTTTTCAGAACAGTTAACCACAATTAAACTGAGGTTCATACACTGCATCTAAGCACACACATTGTGGTAGTAAATTTTATATTTGTTTAAGGCTGTGATGGCTCTTGATTCTTAAAAGTAAAGCCAGCATGACTGGAACCAGCCAATACTGTGGACTTTGACCATCATCACTGAAGAGCACCTTACTTTTTAGAATGCAAGTATCACACCAGATGAACAGTAGAGAATGTAGAGTGTGTAGGTGGATAACGAGATGGATTGTGGCATGGATAGACAGATTGATGTATAGACAAGCGGACAGACAGACAGAACTTTCAACTAACAAAGACTTTTTTCTTCATTCTCATATTGGTTGCAAAGGCATATGGTGACTATCATCAGTTTGATTTATTTAAAACTCAATCTAGCCATAGTTATTAAACACTTTGAAAGCTAACGCTTGTATTTGAAAATAGATGAAATTCCAATTTTCTATCAAAATCTAACCAATTTTATAGCACCTCTCTCGATAGTTTTTATCTTTCCAAGCTCTAACCTTCTTACACTTCTTCCTTCCGCCTCATTCTTCAATATCTACTCATGGTCCGCATCCTCTTCCTAGCTGTTTCATTCTATATGTTCCCATTTTTCTTTTATTTCTCCCATTCGCTCTCTCTTTTACGTTCTTTGGGGCATATTCTCAAGGAGTCATCGCCGATTTATCGGCACTTTAGTGCCGCAAAAGTGGCGATAGATTCATCACCCCATTCACAAGCTGGTGCAAACTGCCGACATCGCCAGTTTTCCTGCGATAGCAACCGCAAAAAACATCGCCACGGATGAGTGCGACAACTAACGCTAATGATATGCAGAGTAGGCGTTCCCGTGCAAAAACACACGAAAACACCACTTCGCGAGATTCTCAACGACCAGTCAGATCTGCGATGCGAACCAAGAACAGGCGATAAGGCGCGTTAGCAGCAGGGATTTAACACCTGCCTTTTGCTGGTGTTAAGCAGGACGTCCACCTGCAGTATGAAAGGGAGCCCAGAGCCACATCTGAAGACCAACACATGTCATGGAGCTACTGATCATGCAGCTCGGAGACCCAAGAGGGCCACAACACCCACCACTCCCAGGCCCCCCCCCCCGGACCACCCCCCCCGGATTACCACCGAGGCAGTGCAGGACAGCGGACGGCCCTAAAACGCACCAGCCCCAGAGACTCAACGCCAGATGAAGCCATTGGCCAACACAGGCTCAAAAGGACAACCATCCTCCGCACCCTTACCCACATTGCCCACAGGCTGACGGTACCAATACAACGGACAACCTACATCCCCCCGCAGACAAAGCTGCTGGCTGTGCTGCACCTGTTGGCCCTGGTACCTTCCAACCAACAACTGCCAGAGTCGGAGGAGTCTCACAGCCAGCCCCATCAAACTCCCTCACACATGTCATGGATGCATGTCCACAAAAGCAACGGCGGGCCCCTGTATCCGCACCACACGATAGTTCCAATTCGTGGTGTACCTGCGCAACCAACCCCAACACCAGCCGTGCTAGACGCCTCCGTGCCCCAGACCCAAGATCGTAGTAACCGAAATGTGGGTGCGCCAGGTCATGAAGTCCAGTAGTCAACAGTAGTGTAAAAACAGAACTTTATTACAAATACACAAACAAACAAAACGAAAAGCTCAGCCAACGCGTTCCATTCCCAACGGGGAACTTCAACAGGGCAACGTGTCTTCAGAAACCTATGGGAGAAATGGAGACAATGGTCAAACTTCCGTATAGTCACATGCCTAATCTGGTACAGTGTACTGCACTTGGACAAACCGAAATGCTCACAGGCATGATAAACCATGCATGAGAAGACCGTAACAGAAGTTCGTGTGGCCGTAACCATCGTAGGAATGAAGAGGAAGGTAACAACCACACAAACTGCTGTTACAGTCACATCATGCAGGACTCATCATACCTGAAAGCATCACGGTGTGTGTCAGCTCGATACCCCTGCCCCTCACTCCCCCCACACTGCGCAGGAACATCTTGAGACCACGCAAGGGAACTACGCCATAGCTAGCGTCACGCATGTGTTGGGGGCAATTCACAGCACACTTGTACGACTTGTGCCCCCTGCCGACACTACACACAATCACCGCAACAGCAACCACACGCATGCCATCACTGTGCATACAAAAGTGGACCACCGTGGCCTGTCCACCAATGTCGTCGCAAACTCCCCAAGCAGTGTGCATGATTCCCACATGTCCACAAGTCCGCCACCAACCAGCGCTTTGAGGATAGCCCCCATGGAAATGCACTGCCCATCGGCAAGTACCAACTGAACACACCACACACCTCAACTCCACAATCCCCCAACTCACAACTGTGGGAATGCACACGTCACAAATCCACCACCAAAGTGACTACTGCGTGTGTCTCAGTCTCCGCCACAACCTGTCCATAGGCCTACACACACGTGGCCGACCACCTTCAATGGGCACATTCACACTGGAGACGAGGTGGCTACGTCCCAAACCAACCGGCACACATCACGTCACCGCATGCTGGGTCGTGTCAGCAAGGGCGGCGCCCCCCACCCAGCCACGAGCCCGCCGCCATGACCGGTGGTGCTTGCGCGATCCTGTGCGCCTGCTGCACCCCAGCCCTGGTCCCCAGACCGGTCCTCCGCCCAGCGATGACTGGCCGCCCCTGCGCACCTAGGCCTCAATGCTCACCTGCCGCCACCGGTGTGTCTCCAAGAGGGCCCACCATGTGCCGGTGCATCCTCCTCAGCCGATCGCTGGATTCCGCGCCACAGGCCCCCAGCGCACCCTGCAGCACCGCACCGCGGAGTCATGTGTGTGCTGACTGCTGCCTTCGGCGTGCACTACAGTCCAGCAGGACTCACAATTCAAATCGAACCACGATTAGCAGGACGGCTCATCGAGGCCTACGCATCATCGCAGGCTGCACACCCGCTCAGCTCTTCAGGTGCCACTAACCCTGTGCAACGCAAGTCATCGTCACGTGGCGGTAGGCCCCTGCCAGCTGCAGTGCAGCGGGTGCCACTAACCCTGTGCAACGCAAGTCATCGTCACGTGGCGGTAAGCCCCTGCCAGCCGCAGTGCAGCGGGTGCCACCAACCCAGTGCACCACAAGTCATCGTCCCGTGGCGGTAGGCCCGTGCCGGCTGTAGTGCATCGGGTGCCACTAACCCAGTGCGCCACAAGTCATGGACCCTTTATGATTGATTCTCGGGGTGCGGACGCCATCATGTCATCTCTGGCAGTGGGGAATGTGATTTGCTAGGCCCCTTTTATTGGCAGGGTCACATGTCCTGTGACGCCTGTGCTGGATGGGTGTGGTGTGGGTGTTAACCAGCCCTCAGGGAGTGGCTGTGGAATGCTGACAACTAGACCACTGATCAGCAGATCACTACAGGGAAGACCTGGGACATGTAGCTTTGTCGTCCCCCCTCTGAGCGTAAGCGGAGTGGACTGGCCTGGCTATGGCAGGCCAGCATAGGGGTGGGAACAATGAGCCCGGGGCTCTGGGCTTGCTTCAGTTCTGGGCTGGACAAGGAAGTAACTGATGCTTGTGTCTCTGTTGTAGTGTCTACGCCACCCAGACCGCAATCGGCAATGTTGCACCCTGTGACTCAAGTCCCACGACATGAGCAACATGGACGTAAGGGGGAATCACTGACCCTACATTCATCCATACTCTCATACTTGAATGATCAAAGGCATGAAACATCTGTGCGATTCTGAATGTTTAATTCACATCCAGTGGAGTGTTGCAGCTGGAGCAGTACAGGGCCATGCACACCCCACTTCACATTATTGGCCCGTGGAGGGCCAGCCAGAGTCCTTCAGGGAATGACAAGTACATTGGAAGAGGAAGAGTTCAGTCCGCAGTCTGATCGCTGTGTCATTGGTAACCAAACAGATAATGGCAGTCCATGTCGAGGTCCAAGGTGAGTGTCGTAGGGTGTATCGGGGGACAGTGGAAGGTGATGATGCAAAGGGCAGAACCAAGCAGAAACAGGCCATATGGCGGAGATGAATGCTACGGCCTCCTCCTTACCAGTAAGGTTGATTCATCCGCATCTTCGTCCTCTGATGTCACATGTGCCTCACACGTGGGTGGTGGTGGAATGTCGGCAGCACTGTGTGCCACTGACACATCGGGGGCTGGAGGTGGATTGCCTGCTGCACTGTGAGGCATTAACACATCAGGGGGCGGAGATGTGGATGTAGTAGTAGCACCAGCATTCATCTGCGCAAGGCCTTGAGGCAGCAATGCCATGACGAGGATCTGCAGGGCATGGAAGGTCCCAGCCACATCTCGCTGGTGTGCAGCCGTGGCAGCTATTCCTTCCGCCGTCATCCGCTCCATGTTCTCCATGAGCCCCCGCATCTGTCCCAACTCCCGGCTGACATCGCTGGAGCTACTCTGACTGGACATTTGTTCTTGTCTCAGTATCATGACTCCAGCGATGTCAGCCATGGATCGTTGGAGAGCATGGAGCGGACTGTGGGTGTCCGTTAGGGACTGTAAGTGGTCCCTGATGTGAATCAGACACCCATGTATGGCATCAAGTTTGGCTGCCATGAGGTCGAACCCCACCCGCACCTGATCAGCCATCTTCTCCTGGACCTCTAACACACGGCGTTGGAAGGCCATGTGTTGTTCGTGGGGGTCCTGGGAAACAGCCGGGGTGGTAGGTGCTTCCTGCTGTGTGGTCTGTGCAGGGGGTGGGGTCTCCTCAATGCAGCTGGGCTGCCCTGATCCTGGAGGTGGGGTGCCAAAGCTGTCAATGAGGGTTTGGAGGGCTTCGGTGTCGATGTTGGGGATGTCCTCATCGTCATCAGTGAAGAGTTGTTGGGGCTGCTCTGCAGGAGGTGTTGATGCTCCCTCTGCAATGTGATGGGGAGATGCAGTATTACATTGTGTTCACATGTATGTTGTTGCATTGTACAAGTTCACATGCAGACTGCATGACAATGTATATTGTGACTGTTTAGGAGGAGCTGCCTATTTGATGCGGGACAGTGGACATTTCGTCAACATCACGGATATGTGTTTGTACTTGTACATTGACATCTCACATTTCCCTGCTATGCCAAATGTGATTGGCCAGTTTCTATACACAAGCGGCACCTGTTGTGTCCTCTGTCCTGTTGTAAACGTGTTGCAGTTTGTACCACATTGTTGTCAATGCTGATGTGCTCTGAATGTCGTGTGTGTGTGCTGCATTTTGAGAGAGTCGCCCCTGCAGCTCTGATTTTGCTGCCCCTTGTCCCTTTCAGGCGGTGTGCCTTTGACTTCTGTGCCCATACAGTACTGAGATGTTGCAGACTTGGGTGAATTTGGGTCTTGGTGGGAGTTGGGACTCTGGGGCATGGTTTGTCCGCAGATGTGTTGTTGACGTCATGGGTTCTTCGTGCAGGTGGATGTGTCAGAGTGTGACCTGCTCCTTTACGGATGTGGTCCACACTCAACCACCTCTGTGTGGTGGCGTGCACCATGTCATGATGGTCGGACTGCAGCCATGCTTATCGTAATGCAGTGTCACTTGCATTGTCAGTGTGGCTCACGGACCCGCAGCTTTGCTGGGTTCAGCACATGTGCATAGGTTGGTTGTGAGATAAGTGATGTGTGGGCGGGCCTCCTCTGGGCACATAGTCGACGGGGCCTACGTGCTGTTTCTATGTGTGCTGCAGTGTGCCAAGGGGATCAGGGACATAATCCAGAGTCATTGTGGGTGTGCACTGTGCTCCGCTTGATTGTGCATGTGTGCCATTGTGCCCATCTCCTCCCGTCCCCCCAGTCCCTGATGGTTACTCACCCTGTTGCTGTTGTGTCAGGTCATGTTGAGCAGTGTCCGGTTCCCCAACTCCTGCCACCGTCTCCCCACTGATGACTGTGGACACCATTTCCTCCATCTCATCCAGCTCCTCCTGTGGCGCTGGACTCCCACCTCCAGTCTGCATTGCTGCCTTCTGGTTGTTGGCGAGTTTCTGCTTGGTTTTGCGCTTCACATCATTCCAGCGCCTCTTGAGCTCTTCCATTGTCCTCCTCAGCACTCCGACTGCATTCACCTTGTCCAGGATGGACTGCCATGTTGCATTTTTTGTTGCCAATGACACAGTGGAGGTGACGAACAGTTGTTGATGGTGTTCTATCACCTCCGTGATCAGGATCCTGTTTTCCTGCGGACTGAACCGCGTCTTCCTCTTCTTCTTGTCCTTGCCCTTCCCTGTCCACGAGGTCCCAGGCTGCTCCTCTGGGGGGCTTGTGGGGTTCTGGCCGTCCTCTGTACCTGCCTCCATTGTGCTTCGCTGTAGTTTGGTTTTATGTTTGTGTTTTTTTTTTAATGCTTTTGTAGTGATTTTTCCTGCCTGACGTGTGTGATTTGCAGGCCTGGCGCTGCTTTTCGCTGATTGTCTTATCGCGGTTGGGCCCATCGCAACTTTTTTCGCGTTCGGGTTTGGATTTTCATCGCCGTCCCGGTAATGTTATTGCGGACATTTGACGCGTTATCGGGAGACTATCGCATGTTACCGCCGTGTTGAAAATACGACGTTAAAACGGAGTTATTTTCCCGCGATATGAAAACTTGCGTTAACGTATTTTGGCGATGTTTATCGCATGTTCTTGAGAATATCCCCCTTTGCCTTTTATCGCTCCTGTTCTCCCCATGCATATCTCACTATCTTTCTCCTGTTATCCTGCTCTTTCTCTAACTCTCTCTCATTCTGTCTCGCTGTATCATTTTTTCACAGTTTCACTCTGGAGCCTTCCTTCTCTCCCTTTTTCTTCTTCATATCCCCTTTCTTTTGCTTACTCTCTCCCACTCCTTCTATCTTTACTTCTCACTTTTCTTCTCATATATGTCTTGCCTAATTTTCCCTTTCCCTTTTCTCACTATTCCTTAGTTTCACTTAATCTGCCAAAAATCAACAAAGGTCTTCTGATGGAAACGACCAAAATGTCCTATATGGAGGCTTATAGTATGTAAACAGGGTCATGTCATCACACAAACAGTTTTGTATAGTTCCAAAAGGTTAATATACTTCCAAGGGTCTAGCAATATACCCTCAGAAGCCTTCACTCTAATTGAGGCAAATAGGAGATGACTAATAAGGAAACCAAATAAAGTGAGTATTTAGGTATAAAAAGTGTCCTTGGAAGAGTTGTCCGCCATTTTGTACGAAGCTGTCATGTGTGAATACAGCCCAATGAACATCTCTATGGGCCAGCTGGCTGGTTCTTCACCATTTTCCCCTCAAACTGCTTATCTTAACTTTTCATGGATATTGTTTACTTGCAAAAGCAAGTAAGAGCACACATAACCCGCTTCGTCTCATTGTATCTCTCTGCAGCAAAGGAAGCCATGCCATCAGCAATAAATTGAAAGGGCCCTCGAACAAGGACAAGAAGTAATTGCCTAATTAATAAACAGCCCTTGTGTGTCATCTCGCATCCCTGGGAGGACAGACGAGTGTTTTACTGTTGCATATTATATTAGTAACAGAACACAGGACGGCGAAGGGTTCTGCTGAGGAAGTCAAATTACCAGAGAGCATCACATGGTGCAGTAATTAAATGAACACAATTCACCAACTCATGCTTTTGTCAATAGAAACCAAGAGGTTTAATTTTGCAAATGTATGCCATATTTTATCTGATGTATTCAGGGACTTACCTTTCTAGTCTCTCTAAGGCCGGTCTGCATTGGGGCAATTACCACAGCCTTTTGTATTTCATATTTTTTTTAATCTAAAGTTTTCTACAGCTGATGGATGTCTGGTGCCAGTTGTGTGTTTGTGGCATTCCTAGGTGGGTAACTAGGGTTGCAATGTACAATAACCTAAGGTGTCACCAGACTGTGACCAGGACAGTGGTTAAAGGTGAAATCCCAAGTGAGTGAGTTTTCTTTGCCTACTGCACACTGCGAACTTGATTGTGTTCAGACTTTAATGGATCAAACTATGGCGTGGATTTCACACTCATGGAACATTCTGTCAATATGTCTCACACCTGCTCAGATGCTCTTAGGCGCCTATAACATGTGGGTCCTATTGGACACGTACAACAAAAGCACATAGGTGCATTTATATTTCCTAATCTTAAATAGATCATGGCACCCAACATACCTGTTGAATTCATCATCCTGTTCGAGCATGATAGGTTATTCTATTTCAAGAAGCGACAACTTGTTATAAACGTTTGGCACACCCTATTATTTGTCGCTTACATAAGGGGTTCATAAGTCTAACAGCCTAATATACTGTCCTTAAATGAAGGTGGGCACATCTGCTCCTGTTTAATGTGGAGTTCGAGTAAAGAGGGTGAAAGAAAACCTTGAAGTTAATGGCAAGGTCCTACAGCTGTAAATAGGGAATGGGTACCTGAGACGAAGGGAAGGAGAGTTTTATGGAACGGGAGAGAGGGTGGAAGTGGCTGCGGGAAACAGAAGTCTGCAGGGAAAATGGGCCAACACAAGAGTGGGTAGGAGGTGTCGAGGACAGAAGGGAGGAAGTCTCCTTTGCTACCCAGGTACATTGGTTGACACCTAGAGGAGCAGGGAGTCCCATAAATGGCAGACGTATCACTGGACATTCGTCACCGGTGATGTCATCAGACATTGTTCTCTCCTGTGACTCAAGCAAGTGGCTTGAAGAAGCGCTCCCTTGCAGCCCACCCTAGGCACTGTAGGACTTAGTTCCAGATATAGACCAAGTCAGAGGTGGCAGACTTTCAGAACTGCAGAGCCATAACGGATGTTGTATATTGACCTTTGGTCCATCTAGGTCCAAAGTGGACTCAAACCATTACTTCCACATGCAGGAATTTAATTCTTTGGTGACCAACCCAATACTCCTGATAGCGTGGAATTCAAATTAATATAATCAGTCCAACCTGTACTTACAATGTGGGCTCCAGCTCCGCACTATGAGGGTCATTAGGATGGCGGGCGGATCGCCACCGCTGGCTCGGCGGTGGCGATCCGCCCGCCATCCCAACCTGATTTACCCCCGCCATATTATTATGGCGGGGGGTATCGCGGCGGACGCAAAGTGCGTCCGCCGCTTTTCTGCCGCTTGGCAATCGTTACGATTGCCGGCCGGGCGGAGCTGGGGCACAATATGGTGGCGGTGCCTTCTAGGCACCGCCATCCATATTATGATGCCTGGTGTAAAAGGCCTTTCCAGGAGGCTGGTGGGGATGTGCTTTGGGAGCCCGTTGCGGGCCCCCAGGGGAGGTTGGGGGTTGCGGGGTGCACTTGGGGGGTACCCATGGTACCCCCTGCATTCCCATGCACAAGGTGGCAGGCACCGCGCGGTGCCTGCCACTTTGTGCATGGGGCCCTATGTTCTTCTTCAGGTGAATGCATCTTTGGCACCATTTTAGAATGGAGCATAAATTGAAAATCTCTTAACAAATATTATCATTACAGTTGATTACTTCAGTCAATGATGAGAGTATAGGATCAGTCCTTAATAGCGATTATTAAGGAATCGCTATTAAGGAGTCGCAATTACCTATGCATGTAGGTTTTGCAATAAAAATTGCGATTCCTACATATTCCTTAATAGTGAATCGCAAATTGCGACTCGCTATTAAGGAATGGCTTACCATTCATTCCTATGAGCCTAGAGGCCAATAGGAATGAATGGGATTGCATTCGCAATTTGCGAGTACCAAATAGGTACTCACAAATTGCACATGCAATTTCAAGGGTGCAAGGGGGCCAAAAGGCCACCCTGATGCACCCCCAAAAACATGTAAGTATGAACATGTGGTGCACACACATGCCCTAAGGGCATGTGTCTGCACCACAATGCCCTTTGAAAAATGCATTTTTCAAAGGAATTGCAAATTAACATCAACTTGAAGTTGATGGTAATTTGCGATTCTAAATTGCGAAAACGCAATTTGCGAATGCATGATCCATCGCATTTAGGGAATCGCAATTTGCGATTCCCTAACTGCATTCGCAATTAAGGGAATCGCAAAAAATTGTGATTTCCTTAATTGTGAATTGCAAAAAAGGTACATGCATCTGAAAAGGCCATTTTGCGATCGCAAACGGACAGTTTTTGCGATCGCAAAATGGTTTGATGCATGCGTCCCTTAGTCGCTATTCTATACTTCTCATATCATAATTTAGGCAGAACCCACAAAGAGTTCTTAGAAAGAGTGAGATTAGTGGAGCAAATTAAAAAATTGAACTCCCCATAAAGGATATTTCAGGAAAACTCAGCCGAGCCTCCGTTTGCTAGCAACAGGTGCTGCAGTAGCTACACCCATAAAGGCATGAGAAGAAAAGAGGTGAGACAGGAAAAGTCACCACCAAAATGGCAAGTAACAAAAGCTGTCAGAAGTAGCTTACAGCAAATCTCTCAGTAAATTAAAAAAGAGCAAGTATAAGTGAAAGTCACAGTAAAAGCTTAAAAGAGACTGCGCTGCTGTAACTAGGAAACATGCACTAATATGAAACACAAAAACACATGTATCAATCCATCTGGTGTTAGATCATCTTGCGCCAATAAAGAGAAATCGTCCGATGGTCTACAGCTTCTTCCTTCATACCCACAGTAAACATACGATGTTGACAGCGTACTAACGTAAAGTATCAGTTATTTGTAAGATATTTATATACTTGTAGCAGTTGTCTTGGGTTTCCATGAGAAACTTCAGCAATGTGTAACTATTAGCTATTCAGTGTTCCACTGCGTAACAATGAACTAATCTAAAGATAGAAACATTTTATTTGCAACGTCCTAATTAAAACGTGGGGTTCACAGCTTCGTTTAAGCATTATTGGTTTTAATATACTGTTCTCTATTCAGCATTGTATGAGTATGTGGAAGCTAGAAACTATTTAGATACACTAGGAACATGTAATTTGGGAAAGAGAAACATATTTTATAAAGTCAACATTTTCTACAACAATGACAGCTTTAAGCAAGTGGCATTTGGGTAATCTATCAAAAACATTTGTGCATGGTTCAGCATTTCTTAAAAGCCATTCATTTATTAAAGAGAATCTGGACCTAGCAATGAAAATACGATAGAAATGAAAGCTAAGTGCATTTCTCACCAATTCTCTGCAAGTCATGATGATTATGCTTGATCTCTCCGCGGCCTTTGATATGGTCCATCACGATTTGTTGATGGACCGGCTGCGAGAGAGCGGAGTTCAAGGTACAGCCTGGAAATTGCTCAAATCCTTTCTCTCTATTAGAGTACAAACCGTTTCACTCGGCAAATTCTCTACCAAACCGTTTTCACTGCCATGTGGAGTCCCACAGGGGTCATCCATGAGCCCTACGCTCTTTAATATCTATGTATCGTCCCTGGTTCCTCTGATTGACTCTTTTGGCTTCGGCCTGACGTCATATGCGGACGACACCCAAATTGTGGTGTCGCTGCTGCCAGGGAAGGAACTGGGAACAGCAACCCGGTTCCATGACTGCATGGCAGCTGTGGGAAACTGGATGGCCCAAAACTGTCTCAAACTCAACTCCGGTAAAATGGAGGTTGTCCTGTTTGGGAATGACCCCAACTTTTGGGCCCCAGGCTGGTGGCCGGATACGCTGATTCCTCTTCCCATCCCTATTAGGAAGGTGAAAAATCTGGGAGTCTGGATAGATGATAAACTTAACTTTGGAGACAAGTGAATGCAGTTGCTTCAACCACATCGTTTGCTCTCAGATCTTGTAAGAAAATTATGCCGCTTTTGCCTAAAGACAGTCAGCAAACGGTTATCACTGCATTAACCATGTCCAGGCTGGACTACTGTAACAGCCTATGTATAGACTACAGCTCCTGCAGAATGCAGCAGCCAGACTGCTCACTGGCATACCTAAATATGCCTCAGTTTCTGGGGAGATTAGAAAGCTTCATTGGCTACCGGTTAAGAAGCGAGTACAGTTTAAATCTTTATGCATTGTATACAAAGCCCTTCAAGGAGTTGGTCCTGACCACCTGAAACAGCAATTTCAGTGGTACGTACCTAAAAGATTACTTCGCTCCTCAGAAGCAAAACTGGTGACAGTGCCCTCTGTAAAAAAAAGCTAGTTGGGGTGGCAGAAGCTTTGTGGTCTGTGCAGCTAAGACATGGAACGGTTTGCCTTTCCATCTTAGAAGCATGACAAATCTACTGGCATTCAGAAAAGCCTTAAAAACCTGGCTTTTTAATGTATAACTTTGGCCCTATTCCTTTTCTTTACGCTTCAGTAGGAGGACTTTACACAGCGCCAGGACACCTTCGGGTAGCAGTAGTGCTCTATAAATGTCTTTAACATTAACATTAACATTAACATTAAACAAGTTGTATGTATATTTTGCACACATGCTTTTGCAAGTCTAATGAAGGCACATTTCCCTACATGTCACTCTACTGTGTGTTTTTACATTGATGTCTAAGACAAATTATGAGTTTGGTTAATAGATTACCAAGAAAGATTTTTCCTGCTCTATCAATTCCCCCATCTGATGGTTATCTTAACCATCACACAAATTCATTTCCCATGTGAGTTCGTTTCAGAGTGCACCCTCATCATCAGTTGAGTTGCGCCTTTTTCTTTTCTGACCTCTAAATTTTAGTGTTCATGTAATCATCATTCATGATGCCATTCATTCCCAAATCCTTTTCATATAACTTTCTCTTCTCTCTTTCTCTTCTCCTATCAAGAATGAATTTACAGCTTATGAACAATATTGGCATTAGAATAGCCTTCAATATACCTTTCCCTGGCATTGAAAAACGATTCCCAATCGTGTAAACTCCCTTTCCAAAATTTTCAAAAACACTAGGCGTTTCCAATTCATGTAATTCAGCTTCTAAGTCTGAAATATTCTTTGCAAATCCTTCTATCTCTTTACTTTCATCAGTTATCTATGTGCAGCAGTGAGTTAATTTAAGCATTTTGCAGACTCCTCCTTTTTCTGCAAGTAAAATGTCTAGTGCAAGATGGTCCTGAAGAACCATGGACATTGTAGCAACAAACTCAGTATTAACTACACTCCAAGCTCCAGATGTGCTGGTTGCCATTTTGTCAACAACAGTTACCAGCTTTCTAATCTTTTCATCATTTAATATGACACCTACAGGGGGAATAATTGCACCAAATATATCTCCCACTAATCAAGCACCAGTTTCTGAATTTCGTTTAAGTCTATGTGATGGTGTCATCGTTGGTGTGTTTTTTAAGCTTTGTACATGGTACATTTAAGGAATGAATACACCTAAATAGCAAATACCTTCCCAATTAACAGGTAACAAGAAATAAGCATTCTGTCCACAAATGTAATAAACACCAGGGATTGTATTTTCTTCTTGTAAAATTTGCCATGTCCCTCCTGTTAATTCAAATGTGTATTCACAGCTACTAATTCCTACATGTCTGTCTCGTTTGGGTGCTTTTCCTCTGTAAACGCAAATTTTCCATTTGTGTTGGCTGTCTAATGTTAATTTTGGGTAAACCTTCTGCATATGCTACTCTTAATGTGCCATCATTACCTCTTAGACATGAGCCATTGGCAAAAAGAACATGGTCGGGCTCAATTAGGGGTTCATCCTTAATATTGGGTCGTGGTTTGGTGCATAAATCCATGACATCTAGGCAATCATGTTTCATTTCATCACAGGCACCATCATTTATAGGCAACAGTGTTGAGGATTCAGAATGTGGCATCTCTTAAAACCAACATTATCGGAAAACAATATAGTCTGCTCGAACTTGGTCAATCTATTGTGTGTCATATACTGAGTCTTTATCCTTGTTAATTTACAGCTCCACAGAGTGTGGGACCATAACAGTTAAAGGGTATCACATCACTGTGTTCTCACTCTTTCCAGACTAGTGCTTACCGTGGCAACCACTTTGAGGCAGCCGGGAAAACCTGCTGCTACAGGATCAAGTGTAGTAGAGAAGTAGGCAACAGATTTTCGAGCATCTCAATGCATCTGTGTCAGAACTGAGAGCGCACACCCTTCCCTCTCATTGCAAAATAGTGTGAATTCTTTTGAATAATCTGGCATTCCTAGTGCCGGGGCACAACTTAATTTTCCTTCCAACTTTAGGAACGCTTTTATGCAATCATTGTCCCATGGAATTGGATCTGACACCTCTCTGTGTGTCAACCTTAGTAAAGGTATTCCCATTAAGGAAACATTTGGTATTCACTGTCTGCAGTAGCCAACCATTCCTAAAAACATCCTGACTTCCTTTTGAGTTTGAGGTGGGTTCATCTGCAAGATCACTTCCACTCTTTGGTGACACCATTCTAGCTTCCTTCACAATGATGTGTCCCAGATATTAAGCTTCTTTCAGACAGTACTGCAGCTTTCCTGGAGACACTTGGGGGCCGATTCCGATTCCGGCCGGAAAAAGTACCGACCGACTCGGAGCCGGAATTAATTCCGACCGACACGTACCGGTGCAGCCCGACCCGCCAAGTACGATGAGAAGCGAGCAAAACCCGACCGACTCGTACGGAACACAAGCCGAAGGACCGAGCCCCGCGGAAAACAGCAATCCGGCCGGAAAAACACGCGATTCGAACCGACCGACTCGCACCCGGAACAATACCGAACGAGACGTACCCGCGGTCTCCCACCCGCCAACTACGATGCAAGGCGTGGAAAACACGACCGAGTCGCACGGAGGACAAGCCGTACGACCGACACGCATACAAAACTGCGAGCCGAAGCAACCCAAAACACCGTGACCGACGCGTACGCAGCATAGAAAACAGCACAAACACAGCGTGAACGAAACGGACGAGCCCGTACGAGACAACTGCAGGGTCCGACTCGGTCACAAGAACGTCTCCTACATGCATGAAAAGTACAAAGGGAAAATACACAAAAAAAGGCCAAACAAGCAATTACAAAGCCAATAAATACTGGGGGGAGGGGCAGGGAACAAAGACACACCCACAACTCCACCCATATAAAGGACACAAATCCCTACCATGATCCTTTGCAAATTCAAATTACCTGCCAGCACTCAACAGACAGCAACCACACACCCACAGCTCATCCATCACACAAGCCACACACCATCAGCACCACAACAAATAGAAACCTCACATACACCTAGCAAAACACACACTCACACACCTTCACCTGCACACCAACACACACATCACTCACCATCACCACCCATCACCATGCCCCCAAAGAAGAATCACAAGTTCCTAGATAGTGAATTGGAAGTCCTGGTAGATGAGATCCTCAGGGTAGAGCCACAGCTCTTTGGTACACTGGTCCAACAGACACCCATGTCACAGAAAACAAAGATGTGGGAGAGGATCGTCGACAGGGTGAACGCACAATCACCATGTTTGCGCACAAAGACAGACATCCAGAACAGGTGGTATGATGTGCGCAGGAGGGTCAAGGAGCTGCTGAAGAAGGACTACATCTTGAGTCAATACACCGGCAGTGGCCCTCCTGCCAAGCCAGTATACCTCAGGCCCTGGGAGGAGAAGGTGCGGGCCATCCTACCACCAGTGAGCGTCTATGGACTAGAAAACATCCCAGAGCCTGGTGAGTACACAACAAATGTACACAATATTCTGCGACTACACACACACATCACTGTCAAGGGGAGAGTCAAACCATGCACTCTTAGCAAATACACAGCAACCAGAACAGAATCATCCCAAAATGTGTATGTCACTCAGAGAAACACAACACATGCCATCACAAAGTGACATTTAACTGTGTCATCACATGTACAAACACAACTACAACTACAGCTAGGCAGTGGCACAACTATAACTGACAAACACATCCAGACAAGTAGCCACCACTACAACACCAGCACACAGTGAAGCCCACTGAAAGAAAGGAAATATGTGTATGCTGGGCAAGTCAGTGTAGCCAATAGCATGATGGGAGTTGTAGGCACAGATATTGCTCACCCCCACAACTGTCCCATCAACACCACCCTGAACTATGCGCACATCACAGGGAGTGGAAAACAACTTACAAGATGGCTGACACTGGCTACTGCTGTGGGGAGCACAAGGCCCTGCTGGCAACTGTGCACCAACCAACAGCAGGACACCACTGACTGACATCCTGAAAGACAACTTGCACTCCCTGCAATGGAAGCACGTTCCATGGTGGGATATCTGGCTGGGTGGGAAGGAGGACTCACAGCCCTGACCATAGTTACCAGCAGCGTTTCTCACACACACCCCTAACACAAACTCCACAAAACTCACCTGGGAGAATGCATTGCCTCACACTCCAATCAAATATCCCACAAAGAACCACAACCCTGGGTCATGCTGAGTGAAGCACAGGGACACACATGGGACTTGTAGCAAAACTAACCCCAGGATAACACTGTCAGCCATCTTGTCAGCACAGGCACACAACCCCACAGGGAAGCAGAGTCAAAGGGAAGGAAGCATGGGCATGCTGGGAAGGGGGGTGGAGGCAATAGCATGATGGGAGTGGTAGTCACAGCTCAACATCCCCCACCCACATGGCCCAGCAAGCTCACCCTCAAGCAAGCACACCCCACAGAGAGTGGAAAGCCCCATCAAAGATGTCTGACACTGGTGCTCTGTTGTGGGGATCACAAGGCCATGCTGGGAACTGGCCACCAACCAACAGCAGGACACCACTGTCAGCCATCTTGCCATTGCTCTCACACTCACACACAGTGAAGTCCACCCAAAAGCAAGTAAGTATGGGCATGCTGGGAAGTGGGGTGGAGGCAATAGCATGATGGGAGTGGTAGTCACAGCTCAACATCCCCCACCCACATGGCCCAGCAAGCTCACACTCAAGCATGCACACCCCACAGAGAGTGGAAAGCCCCATCAAAGATGTCTGACACTAGTGCTCTGCTGTGGGGAGCACAAGGCCCTGCTGGCAACTGTGCAACAACCAACAGCAGGACACCACTGCCAGCCATCTTGCCATTGCTCTCACACTCACACACACTGAAGTCCACCCAAAAGCAAGTAAGTATGGGCATGCTGGGAAGTGGGGTGGAGGCAATAGCATGATGGGAGTGGTAGTCACAGATATTGGTCACCCCCACAACTGTCCCATCAACACCACCCTGAACCATGCGCACATCACAGGGAGTGGAAAACAACTGACAAGATGGCTGACACTGGCTACTGCTGTGGGGAGCACAAGGCCCTGCTGGCAACTGTGCAACAACCAACAGCAGGACACCAGTGACTGACATCCTGAAAGACAACCTGCACTCCCTGCAATGGAAGCACGGTCCATGGTGGGATATCTGGCTGGGTGGGAAGGAGGACTCACAGCACTGACCATAGTCACAAGCACCTCCCCTCACATCCCCCCTCAACACATACTCCACAGAAGCCACCTGGCGGAATGCAATGCCTCACATCCTAACTCAAGGTCCCACAAAGAATCACCACCCTGGGTCATGCTGTGTGAAGCACAGGGACACTCCTGGGACATTTAGCCAAACAACTGCCCGGACAACACTCCCAGCCATCCTGTCAGCACCGGCAGCCCACCCCACAGGGAAGCAGAGTCAAAAGGAAGGAAGTATGGGCATGCTGGGAAGTGGGGTGGAGGCAATAGCATGATGGGAGTGGTAGGCACAGATATTGGTCACCCCCACAACTGTCCCATCAACACCACCCTGAACCATGCTCACATCACAGGGAGTGGAAAATGACTCACAAGATGGCTGATACTGGCTACTGCTGTGGGGAGCACAAGGCCCTGCTGGCAACTGTGCAACAACCAACAGCAGGACACCACTGACTGACATCCTGAAAGACAACTTGCACTCCCTGCAATGGAAGCACGGTCCATGGTGGGATATCTGGCTGGGTGGGAAGGAGGACTCACAGCACTGACCATAGTCACAAGCACCTCCCCTCACAACCCCCCTCAACACATACTCCACAGAAGCCACCTGGCGGAATGCAATGCCTCACATCCTAACTCAAGGTCCCACAAAGAACCACCACCCTGGGTCATGCTGTGTGAAGCACAGGGACACTCCTGGGACATTTAGCCAAACAACTGCCCGGACCACACTCCCAGCCATCCTGTCAGCACAGGCAGCCCACCCCACAGGGAAGCAGAGTCAAAAGGAAGGAAGTATGGGCATGCTGGGAAGTGGGGTGGAGGCAATAGCATGATGGGAGTGGTAGGCACAGATATTGGTCACCCCCACAACTGTCCCATCAACACCACCCTGAACCATGCGCACATCACAGGGAGTGGAAAACAACTGACAAGATGGCTGACACTGGGCACTGCTGTGGGGAGCAGAAGGCCCTGCTGGCAACTGTGCAACAACCAACAGCAGGACACCACTGCCAGCCATCTTGCCATTGCTCTCACACTCACACACACTGAAGTCTACCCAAAAGCAAGTAAGTATGGGCATGCTGGGAAGTGGGGTGGAGGCAATAGCATGATGGGAGTGGTAGTCACAGATATTGGTCACCCCCACAACTGTCCCATCAACACCACCCTGAACCATGCGCACATCACAGGGAGTGGAAAACAACTGACAAGATGGCTGACACTGGGCACTGCTGTGGGGAGCAGAAGGCCCTGCTGGCAACTGTGCAACAACCAACAGCAGGACACCACTGCCAGCCATCTTGCCATTGCTCTCACACTCACACACACTGAAGTCTACCCAAAAGCAAGTAAGTATGGGCATGCTGGGAAGTGGGGTGGAGGCACTAGCATGATGGGAGTGGTAGTCACAGATATTGGTCACCCCCACAACTGTCCCATCAACACCACCCTGAACCATGCGCACATCACAGGGAGTGGAAAACAACTGACAAGATGGCTGACACTGGCTACTGCTGTGGGGAGCACAAGGCCCTGCTGGCAACTGTGCAACAACCAACAGCAGGACACCACTGACTGACATCCTGAAAGACAACTTGCACTCCCTGCAATGGAAGCACGGTCCATGGTGGGATATCTGGCTGGGTGGGAAGGAGGAGCGGATGACAACCAAATACAACCAATGCAGACCATGTACACACCCCAACATTCACATAGAAATGCCCAAATAATGCAGGACAATGTGCTACACCAATATCAACCCCTGACTGTGACAACTTAGGACAATGCATTGTACAGGCCCGCATCCAGAGGCACAGTCACAACTGTCAGGTGTGTCAACCATTGATGCCTGCAGAAACATAACATACATTGTGTGTGTCTCCCAAAAACAGGTGATGATGGGGACACAGCAGCAGATGCTGAGGATTCCTCGTCCCAGGCTCAAGAGGATACGGAGCTCACTGGTGTGGAACAGCCTCTGCCCTCCTCGGATGACGAAGACTTACCTGGCACCTCCGGAGCAAGTCATCATGCAGCACCAGCAGCACCACCAGCTGCACCCCCTGCACCCACCCCTCCAACGACTGTCAACACACATACCACCCCTGCCGACACGGACAGACCAAGGAGCAGCACCACCACCAGCACAGGGACCCTGGACCAACGTGGGGCCATGGACACCACCACCACCAACAACCCACAAGGTGGCCCAGGGTCACCTGTGCCTGCCACCTCAGGTACTGCACGTGTCGCCAGGGGTGGTGGGAGGGGTGGGAGACATAGGTCGCTGCTCACAGAGGGGTCTGGACTGCATGATGACCCACAACTGGCACGCATAGCCGATGCGTACCAGTCCAGCACCGGAGAGTTCAGCCAGGTAGTGGGGCTCCTCAGGGACATCAAACAGCAGCAGGCTGCCCATCATGCCCGCTTGGACTCACACATGTCCCGCGTGGAGTCCAAGTGGGACACACTGCAAGAGATGACGGCGGTGCATAGGGACATATTACAATGCCTCCGCCAGATGAGCAGCAACCAGTCAACACCTCCCTGTGTGCCCACAACATCTGCTGCTGAAACAACTGCAACTGCCACAGGGAGGCAGGATGACTCTGGCGGAGAGTCCCCTGCACCGCAGCAGCCTGCACTTGAGGATCCCCCCAAAGAAGAGGGGCCGTCCGAGGAGGGGCAAGTGAGAGGCCGATGGCCATGTGCAACCCCCAGGAAGCCAAAACCTGTTCTGGAGAATAACCTTTGTGCGCAAACTGTTCACCCTGTTGACTGCAACACAACTCTCCCACATGACATGGGGAGCTCAAGTTGGACCAATGTCTCTGATTACTGTGGACTTTACTCTGGACATTTCTGCTACCAGGACTCCCAAATTATCTAGGAACTTTGGATCACAATCACAATGTACAGCACCCAACAACCTGTGCACTATACTCACACATGTATGTCAATAAACTCACTTATACACCATACTTGCCTCTGTTGTGATTCCAATGTTGTCTCAGAAGTTGCGATGATGATCGGGGAAATGACACTGTGCATGCTAACTGCTACAGCAAGTACAACACCGGCATGTGAGTCATGGCGACTTCACACATATGGGGGAGGCACACCACCAGGGCTACACAACACAAACACACCATGGACATCTGACTCATCGCCTACACTGGTGTTGCCAGGAAATACGTTGCATTGCACAGACCCAACACCTATTCACAGTCTGTGTTAACTAGCCCACTGGTGCAGTAAGCAAATGTCAGTCAGATGTGTGACCAAAGACAACGCACATCACATAGTGAAGCACAGGTTTATTACACATTTGCAACATGTTGAAACCACCACAGATGCAAGGTAATCCCACCTGGCAGCGGGCACATAGTCAACAAGTGTAGAAGGAAGGAAGTCCATGGGTGTGGTGCACATCACCTGTAGGGACACAACAGCTACCACCCGGGAAGTCGAATCACGGTGTTGGGGATCACAGTTGACCAAACGACTCTGAAAGTACCCTGTGAAGGACAGAAATGACACACAGTCAAAAGTACTGAAGAACAGGACAGAACTGCTACTCATGCACAATACATGTTACAAGATACCCACCCAGAACCAAGTTAGCATGTCAACACTGTTGGGGAATACAGACTACCTGCAAGGACACATCGCTACACGCATACAGACATGTAGCCCATGGACACACTCAAACAGCACCAGAGCACCACCAACACATATCATGCAAACTCACATCATTGACATGCCATCTCTGGATACTCACATTCAGCTGAAGAAGTTGGTGATGAGCTGTGTGCGGACATCACCCTCAACATCATCATCATCATCACTGGCATCGTGGTCCAGGCCAGGATCCTCCACAGGTGGCGGACGTTGGTCATCGTCATCCAGGATGAGAGGCAACTCCTTCCGCACTGCCAGGTTGTGGAGCATGCAGCAGACGATGATAATCTTGCACACCTTTGCTGGGGCATATGGGAGGGACCCTCCTGTCTTGTCGAGGCAGCGGAAGCGGCTCTTCAGGAGACCAAATGTCCGCTCAATCACTCTCCTGGTCCGACCATGTGCCTCATTGTAGCGCATTTGGGCTGGTGTCACAGGGTTCCTGAGGGGCGTCAGCAACCACAGCATGTTGGGGTATCCGGAGTCACCTACATACAGACAATTGCACATTAGCAGAGTTGGAAAAGAGGGTGGAACACTACATAGCAGAACACACACAATGGTACAAAGTCAGTACACACCTACAAGCCAGGCACGCTGGTTCCGCATCTGTGCCATCATCCTCGGGATGCGACTACTCCTCATCACGTACGCATCGTGTGCAGAACCAGCGAAACGGGCACACACATGTGTGATGCTCATATCTGCAAGACAGACCACCAGTGCATTGACCGAGTGGTAGTGTTTGCGGTTACGGTAGGCCTGCTCTTGGGCCTGTGGTGGTACCAACGCCACATGTGTCCCATCAATGGAGCCAATGACATGCGGCATCCTCCCCAGGGCATAGAAGTCACTCTTCACGCCAGTGAGTCGTTGGAGTCTAGGGAAATAGATGTACTGGTTCAGGTATATCAACATAGCCTCCAAAACATCCCGGAGCACACGGCTGAACATGGTCTGTGACATCCCACCAGCAGTTGCCAGAGTGTGTTGAAAGGTACCAGTGGCAAAGAAGTGTAGGGCTGCCATCACCTTCACCTTGGGGGTCAGCGCTGTAGGGTACAGACGGCCAGGTTGCAAATGTGGTGCCAAGCGCACTGCCAAATTCTCAATCAGCTGCCTGGTGAAGCGGTACCGTCGGATGCTGTCCCGTTCCACCATCGTTGCCAGGTCAGGGAATGGTCTATGGACAGCTGGTGCCCTGCAGTGCATAGGTGAAGAAAGCAAGATTGTCAGTCACCCCACATATGTGGCATTGAACACACTCAACATCACATGATACATCATAATGAGGCACAAGTACATGATGTGTGCAGTTCCGTACGGATATGTATGGCACATACATGGCCAATATCTAACATCACAGTCCAACAAGTGGCATCAAGAAGTCCCAGGTCATGCCATCAGATACCATGAGGCCGTGTCCCAATACCCATCTCCTGCTGCCAAATAACAAACACACGCCACAGTGACATGTGAGGACTGATGTGCCCCAGGCATCACAGCTCAACGACAGGTAGATTCCCAGGGACCCTGTATTGCCACATGGACACTGGCATGACATGGTGTATCATGTATACACCACAGCAAAACAACCATGAGCCCCACAGGTAGTGGTCCGTGTTGCCTCGGCAGGACAGACATGGACGTCTGTGACACACACACGCACAACATCAAAGTCCATGCACAAACAACGTGGATGTGGAGACTGCCTCCCATTGTGCACATGAAATCAGAGACATTGTAATCACAACATGCACACAGACTGTGGAGGACCATCAACATTGTGCCAATGGGTCACCCTGGGTTGAACATAACGTCCCACATGGGACTCAGGGGGTATATGACATGATATACACATACACCACCGTGAACTGTGACCATGCCACATGCACAGATATGAACAGTTGCACATCACAGTGGTCATGTACACGAAACACCAAGGATTCTGTCCCCATAAACACGTGCACAGCCTGGGGGTGGCTGCCCCCAAGTGACACCCACAGAACAACATGTTCACCCCCATACACGGAATAGGTAATGCAGCCTTACATGCCCTAGGATACAGTTTGGACAGGCTGTGGTGTTGTAGGTGTGCCCCTCACTGCCTGGGATGTATATGTGGCTGGCATATGTTCACCTGTGACAGGCATGGTGACATATGCCAGTGACTTGTACAGGGATGCGTTGGACAGCAAGGGACTGATCAGTGCGCACACATTGGCCATTGCATTCAATGTGCGCTGGTACGCGTTGTATTGGCAATACGCCTTGGACAGCAATGGACCGATCAGTGCGCACACATTGGCCATTGCATTCAATGTGCGCTGGTACGCGTTGTATTGGCAATACGCCTTGGACAGCAATGGACCGATCAGTGCGCACACATTGGCCATTGCATTCAATGTGCGCTGGTACGCGTTGTATTGGCAATACGCCTTGGACAGCAATGGACCGATCAGTGCGCACACATTGGCCATTGCATTCAATGTGCGCTGGTACGCGTTGTATTGGCAATACGCCTTAGACAGCAATGGACCGATCAGTGCGCACACATTGGCCATTGCATTCAATGTGTGCTGGGTACGCGTTGTTTCCCATGTACGCATTGAACAGCAATGGTCCGATCGGTGTGCCCGGCCGGCCCATTGCATTCAATGTGTGCGGGTACGCGTTGTATCCTATGTACAGCGTTGAACAGCAATGGTCCGATCGGTGTGCCCGGCCGGCCCATTGCATTCAATGTGTGCGGGTACGCGTTGTATCCTATGTACGCGTTGAACAGCAATGGTCCGATCGGTGTGCCCGGCCAGCCCATTGCATTCAATGTGTGCGGTGCAGCGTTGTATCCTATGTACGCGTTGAACAGCAATGGTCCGATTGGTGTGACCGGCCGGCCCATTGCATTCAATGTGTGCGGGTACGCGTTGTTTCCCATGTACGCGTTGAACAGCAATGGTCCGATCGGTGTGCCCGGCCGGCCCATTGCATTCAATGTGTGCGGGTACGCGTTGTATCCTATGTACGCGTTGAACAGCAATGGTCCGATCGGTGTGCCCGGCCGGCCCATTGCATTCAATGTGTGCGGGTACGCGTTGTATCCTATGTACGCGTTGAACAGCAATGGTCCGATCGGTGTGCCCGGCCGGCCCATTGCATTCAATGTGTGCGGAGTACGCGTTGTATCCTATGTACGCGTTGAACAGCAATGGTCCGATCGGTGTGCCCGGCCGGCCCATTGCATTCAATGTGTGCGGGTGCAGCGTTGTTTCCCATGTACGCGTTGAACAGCAATGGTCCGATCGGTGCGCACCCATTGGCTATGGCATGGCCTAGCAACGGACGCGTTTTCAAAATTTGAACGAGTCTGATGCTGTAAATTCAGTTGGTCACCCACAACAATGTTGCAATTTCATGGGTGTCACGAAGTTGAACATTTGAAGGATGCTGGGGGCGTGTGTAAGTGGTGCAATTCCATGGATTGGCCAGATTCAGATGATGCAAACGACTTGGACCTATCACTTTGGACACATGGGACAGTATCTGCCTCTGCAGCACAAATATAATGCTGGCTGTTCCCCTGAGAGCTCACTTGCCTGCACTACATGCTCCAGGACGACATCTGCCACTACACTGCTGCTGTATCTGCACCCTCTGGACCCTGCAATGGCACGTACTGTGGAGAGAGCCCCAGCCTTCAGCACTGAGGAGAACCAGGCCCTGCTGGATGGCCTCCTTCCACAGTACAGCAAGCTGTATGGGAAAGCAGGGGAGCAGGTGAGTGTTCTGTCCACTGCCTTTCTAAATGTGCATGTTGTCTGACTAGCAAGGCTAACAGTCTGCACACCACTGGCTAGCAGGCTCACCGAGTAGTTGTCACCCCCCATAGTGTGTAGTTACATGCACTGGACAGGTATAGTGCAGTGACAGTGCATTTAAACTAGGTTTTACTTCCCAGGCAATGATACCATGTAGTAACTGCTGGCATACTGTCCATAGCCATCGTTGCACTGCCTGTGTACATCATGTGCCCCTGTGATTGAGACATGTATATCCAACTGTGTAATGCACGGATCTGATGCATGTGTAGTAATGGCATTCTCACTTTGTTATCCTCACAGGTTGATGCCCACCAGAAGCAGAAGATATGGCTGACCATCGTCCGGGCAGTGAGATCCGTGGGGGTCTACAAGCGCCGGATCCGCAACTGCCAGAAGAGGTGGCAGGACCTTCGGGGCTGGACACGGAGGATCGCACGGGTCCAGCTGAAGCTGTCACCTCCTCGCAGGAGGGGCGGACACCGGACCCTGACCCCCCACATGCTGAGGATTCTGGTGGTGGTCTTCCCTGATCTGGATGGGCAGCTGAAGGCCAGAGAGCAGCAAGGAGGGGGTGAGTCCATGTCTGCATTGTGAACTATGTCTGCCATGCTATGTGCCCTCCTCTGGCCTGGTTAAACTTCCACAGTACATCAGTCTTGTGGTCCAGGACTCATGTCCCTCTATTGTGCACTGCCCACTCCTCATCTGATAACCAGGTGTGGCCCTTACAGTCAGGGTATTGTGTCACTTGGGTACTGTGTCCTTGCAGTTTGCTTGACTCAAGGTGGGGGACAGCATCTGTTTCCCTGACTCTGTGGTGGGCATCATGGGTGGGTCCATTGCTTACACATTGCCTGTGTTCTAACATGTGTTCTGCGTGTCATTTTGATATGTGGCCCAATTGCTGAGCTGATCCACCACATGTGCCTGGGGTATCTGGCACACACCCATGCTGCGGGTGGGAACAATGTTTGTGCCCCAGTAGTGTGTATATAACGTGTGTCACACATACTTAGCCAGCTGCCTACTGTCCAGGGCTCATCCCTCATTCATGTGGGACAGGACAGTCATGCCTACTCCAGGCCATACAATACACTCTGTACTCCCACTGCCGTGTATCAGCTGACACGTTTTGCTCAGTGATTCGTCCCCTCAGGTGTCTGCCTCTGTGTCAGTGTGCTGTGGCTTCGTTGTCAGGTCTGCTGGGGTGTTCCTCGGTTGGGGCTCCGCATGCCACCGGAGATGTGACCATAGGAGATGATACATGTGTGACACATAGGTGTTTGATCACCTGACCGTGCAGACTGGGGTATGCGAATATGAGGTTCAGGCAGCTGTTTCCCATACACAGCAGATTGTGATGTGCTCAGGTGCAGAGGGTAGTGTTACAGGTCTCCCATATGTACAATGGGTATAACCTGGACAGATGAGGGTACAGATGATGTGGTGTGTGGGGGATGTACATGTGCACTTGTTCAGCTCCAGGACTTGCATTCCCCATGATCTACTATTGTGACACAGTGCAGAGTGTTGTTGTCTGGCTGCCCTGCCCATGTGACTGGAGACAGTTATGTATGACTTAGCAGGCATGGCTGTGCCATGGCATGTGACTTCCTATTAGTGATCCTGCAGGGGAGTGACATTTGCTACATGCACACCATTGTGGCAATGGCTATCAGGACATGGGTGCATCATGGTGTCTGTCGCTGGTATGCATCACATGCATTTCCTATTTGACTCTGGGCATCCCTTTCATCCGGACACCTGCACTGACTCAGTGGCAAGAGTTGTGATGTGTGCATGTCCACAGGCTTCACCGGGTTCTCTGCACTGTCCAAATACTGTGTAGGTGGTGCATGTGTCCACACCGGGGTATTGCCATCCCACAGACACCATACAGATGGGTGCAAGGCCAGGTGGGATGTGAGTGCCATGGTTGACCATCAGACTGACAATTGACTTCTCCTGTTCTGTTTGTGCAGTTTTAGCAATGTTCAACTAAGGATGCCAGGGCTTGCTCTGTAATGTGCTGTACTTACTGTGGTGTGTGCGTTCGGTGCAGGTGACTGATGTCTGTCTGTTTCCCTATTGTTTGCAGATACATCCACGGCCACAGGAGGAGACAGCTCCACGGACCAGGAGGAGCCGCAGAGCCAGACTGGGTCAGCAGCCGAGGAGTGGTCGGAGGGACCCAGTGGCACGGAGGGCGAGGGGAGCCACACCGAGGAGTCCTCAGCACCATCCACCTCAGCTGAGGACCAGAGCAACTCGGACAATGACTCCCTTATGGAGGCGGGTGTCAGCAGCCACCACACCCCAGCTAGTGTTGCTCTCCCCGCCACCACCACCACCACCACCGCCCTCCCGTTGGCTCCCATTCCCGAGGTCCGTGGAGGCTCCCATGTTCGGGAGCGTGTCTCCTTCGGGCCAGGCACCGCACCCCCTGCACCTGTGTCCCCTGCTGCCCTGAGTGAGGAGTCTGTGTACCTCCTCCGCCAGCTCCATGTAGGACAGACAGCGATGCTGAGTGTCCTCCATGCACACACCAGTCTGTTGACTCAGCTGGTGTCATTCATGGAGGGCATCTCATCGGGCATGTCTGACCTACAGAGGGGCAATAGGTCCATGGACTCCTCCCTGACAGCAGCAGTGTCCCTCCTCCGACAGTCCCTCACCCCTCCTGCCTCTGCCCCATCCACACTCCCCAGCACCTTACCCGTCCCAAGCACACACACACTGGCACAGACACACACCAGCACAGACACATGCAGCACACGGACACACACGCCAGAAACAAGACGCACACGCACCGTCAGGGGACTGCAACCACACTCACAGGGGATGGGGCACATGCACAAACACACGCATCCACAAGCACTGCGCAGTCCTCAGTTGCCTCTCCCTCCAAAGACCCCTCCCTTGCCTCACCTGCAACCCCATACACACAGCGGCTCTTCCTCTGTGACCTTGGCCTCTCCCCCTCCGACCCAGCTGATCCAGCATTCAGGGGGAAGAGGAAGCCCACCCACACGGAGCGGAGTGCCCCTGGCCCCCGGACACCATCCCCCAGGCGCGGACCGACTGAGGCCCCCACCCCAAGTCCCCCCGGTCCCAGAAGAGCAAGACCCCGCCGCCGCCCTGGAGCTCAGGCACCAAGTCTCCTTCCTCCATCCCTCAGGCCCACACTCCACAGGTGCCCCCACCACACCCTGCCCCAGGTTCCCCCACCCACAGATACACCATCCCCAGAAGGGTCAGGCCTTCTCCCCCTGCCACTTGCTCTTCCGGCCCCACACCCCCCGCTGCGCTTGTCTGTACCACTGATGTGGTGAGGGTGTCCTCCCCCTCTGTCCTGCCCACCTTTCCTGATCCCCATTCTCCTCCCCTGGAGGTGGGCACTGCAGTGGAGTCCACTATCACCCTGTCTGACTTGGGCGCTGCAGTGGCGGACCTGTCCACTCCATCTGCAGGGTCCACTGCAGTTGTGCCGGCACCCACAACATCTGAGTCATGCCCCCAGTTGTGCCGGCACACACCATGTCAGACACCTCCACTGCAGTTGTCAGTGGCTCTCCAGCACCCACCACCCCTTCCCTGCCTCCTCCTGGTGAGCCCTGATCCTGTCCCTGCGGTGCCTGGCCTGCCCCCGTATGCCCCTCCTAGGGGATTGTCCCCGGTTGTGATCAGTGCAGGCATGCATAGGGTGACATCTGCCACTGTCACCCTGTATAGACTTCCTTGATGGACTGGCCATTGGCCTTTGTTGATACCTTGCAGTTCTTCCAAGTTTTGAACCCACATACTGAATAAAGCAACTTTCTGTTCTCTAGTGGTTTTGCTTCTGATGTACATGATGTTGATGATGCTAACCGTGCCCTTGCTGCAGTGATGGTGATTTTTGGACTCATGAAAATGAAGTGTTACTGTGCATGTACCCATGTGTTCCAGGGGGACAGTGTCCTATCCTGTGGTGAATCCATGTCGTCCTTAGCAGCATCTGAGGGTGTCATGTATTCAATATTTGGCAATGGGATTTCCTACTTACATTAGCAATGTCACATCTGTGGGTTCCACCCATGCACATCTGTTGTGTTTGCCATTGTTCAATTAGTCTAGTTCCCTGACCGTGTGGCCATCTCCACTGGACATGCAGGTTTGGGCATCAATGGGGAAGGACTCTTCTGTGTTGTCAGTGCAACTTGCTATACATGTGTGTTGGATCTGTGCTGTTGATTTCGTTGACATTCCCATGACCAGGCTGATGTGACGGGAGCCTTCATTTGGTGCTAATTGTTGACTGTGTGACCAAGTGTTCTGCTGACATGATGGAGCCCTACTGATGCGACATATGGCACAGCTTTCCTCACACAGGAGTGGAGTCCCCTCATGGCAGTGTGTACTCCTGTGACATCTTGTGCGCCCAAGGTGTGTGTTGTATGAGCATGTGTGTGTGTTCACTTCCATGTTGCTGTGCATGCTGGAATCCCTAGTGATGTTCCTGTTTGTGATGCTTGCTGAGTTGAGCTATGTTCCCCCAAAGTCTTCTCTCTGGGTTCTCTGTGATGTGGGTGCATGGCACATTACTGGTCATCAGGGTGTCACCCATAGGTGTGCTTGCTGTCAGGGCTGAGTTTGTGGGCAGACGCTGATGTGTCACAGTCCGGATTCCCCTTTGCACTTGTTGTTGACACCTGTCATGTGATTTCTGGTTTGTGTTAGCTTTCATTGGTTGTGACACGTTGTGTGTGTGACTGCTGGCACTCCTCAGGGCTGCAATGTTGGTAGTTGTCTATGTGTGTCCTTTGTGGGTGACCTTGGCTTCTTCATAGGTGTGTGACTGTGGCTGGGATCCCATTGGTTGGTGTGGTATTGCCGTCATGTCCATGTACAGCGTAGTGTGCAGTGTGTCAGACATTCAGGAGTCTGGTAGAGTGGCCATGTGTGATGTGTTCCTGCACCTTGGTTCCCACCACCCCCTGGGATTGTCATGGGTGCATGTGCAATGTCACCAGTGCATGTGAGCTTCACTGCTGCACATTGTTGGAGGTCGAGGTGTGTGGTGTTGAGTGTGTGCAGATGAGAGTTGTTGCCCGGCTAGACCCCTGCCTCCATGTTGGCCTTGGCTGACAGGCCGTGCTGGTTGATTTGTGCTTGTGTAGGTGTGATGGTAGTTTGTTGCTCAGGACACATGACTGTGGTTCACAGTGTGAACGACATCTAGCTTTGTCATCACAGTGGGATTGTAATGCAGCCCAGGGTCACCACATTGTGGGGGCCCTGGGTGTGGTGCTGTGGTGTCTGTGTGTCTTGCTGTGTCAGTTGCTGTTCCTACATGCTTGTGTGACATGTGTGATTTGTGCTCCCACTCATCTGACAATGCCTGATTGCCCACATAGGGGATTTGGATCCATGAGTTACCTTTGTGTGGCACTGTATGCACGTCTGTGTAATTGGTATTCAGGCCTCCTCATGTGTTGTGTGTTTGCCTGGGGACACTGGTACCCCCCCTCACCTGTTGTGTTTGATGTGCAGTGTGGGTCTGCCTGTTTGTGTTTGTGCATCTGCACCACTGCATTGGCATATCTTTAGTGTGCCATTGGCTGTATGTTGTTTGGTGTGTTTGCCCTGCTGTCCCTGGGACTCCTAGGTCATCAGTCAGCACAATGATCATTGTGTGTGTCCCCCATTGCTGCCATGGTATGGTATCTGTTCACCTCCCTTCTACAGTCTCCACTGGGTATCTGAATTTGTGTGCCCATTGGTGCAAATATGTGGGTCTGCATTCTGATGGTCACTTCTGTCATTGAGTCATTGATGAATGTTGACAGTGTCAGCCCCCATGGGTGATGTTTGTCTGCACATGGCCAAAGGTATGCCTTGTTTGCACTGCACTGTTTGCCTCCCCCATTCTATGTTGCTATGGGACACAAGCACTACTTTGCCACTGATGTGTTTGTTGTTCTGTGACCAGTAATAATCCATGCAGTTTGGCAGTTGCAGCTTATTCTTTGTCAACACATACATTTTGGTCACTGTGATGATGGGGGTCTGAACCCCACTGCCACAATGTTCAATATGTGCTTCAGCTATGGACCCCACACTCACATTTTGGTCACTGTGATGATGGGGGTTTGGACCCCATTGCCACAATGTTCAATATGTGCTTCAGCTATGGACCCCACACTCATATTTTGGTCACTGTGATGATGGGGGTTTGGACCCCATTGCCACAATGGTCAATATGTGCTTCAGCTATGGACCCCACACTCACATTTTGGTCACTGTGATGATGGGGCTTTGGACCCCATTGCCACAATGGTCATGGCCTGCTTGCATTGTGGGTGGCACTTGTGATAGGGGGTCACATTGTATGTCCACAGTCCTGTTCAGTGTTGTAGGCATTTGACACAGTCTACACACGCTTGTCATGGTGTTGGGGGGGATGTCTTTGTGTTGCATTCTTTCTGCTGGTGTGTGCTTCTTGTGGCATGTATTTGCCATCCTGTGAGTGGGGGTGGTAGTAGTACGCATCCAGCCCCCCCTGGGTAGAGGTGGTAGTAGTGGTAGGCACCCCCTGGGTTGAGGTGGTAGTTGTGGTAGGCACCTGGCACCCCCTGGGTAGAGGTGGTAGTAGTGGTAGGCACCTGGCACCCCCTGGGTAGAGGTGGTAGTAGTGGTAGGCACCTGGCACCCCCTGGGTAGAGGTGGTAGTAATGGTAGGCACCTGGCACCCCCCTGGGTAGAGGTGGCAGTAGTGACAGGCATCCAGCCCCCCATGGTTAGAGTTGGAAGAAGTGGGAGGAACCTGGCACCCCCTGGGTAGAGGTGGCAGTAGTGGGAGGCACCTGGCACCCCCTGGGTAGAGGTGGTAGTAGTGGTAGGCACCTGGCACCCCCTGGGTAGAGGTGGTAGTAGTGGTTGGCACCTGGCACCCCCCTGGGTAGCAGTGGCAGTAGTGACAGGCATCCAGCCCCCATGGGTAGAGGTGGCAGTAGTGGGAGGCACCTGGCACCCCCTGGGTAGAGGTGGTAGCAGTGGTAGGCACCTGGCACCCCCTGGGTAGAGGTGGTAGTAGTGGTAGGCACCTGGCACCCCCATGGGTAGCGGTGGCAGTAGTGACAGGCATCCAGCCCCCCATGGGTAGAGGTGGTAGTAGTGGGAGGCACCTGGCACCCCCTGGGTAGAAGTGGCAGTAGTGGGAGGCACCTGGCACCCCGTGGGTAGAGGTGGTAGTTGTGGTAGGCACCTGGCACCCCCTGGGTAGAGGTGGTAGTAGTGGTAGGCACCTGGCACCCCCTGGGTAGAGGTGGCAGTAGTGACAGGCATCCAGCCCCGCATGGGTAGAGGTGGTAGTAGTGGGAGGCACCTGGCACCCCCTGGGTAAAGGTGGTAGTAGTGGTAGGCACCTGGCACCCCCTGGGTAGAGGTGGTAGTAGTGGTAGGCACCTGGCACCCCCTGGGTAGCGGTGGCAGTAGTGACAGGCATCCAGCCCCCATGGGTAGAGGTGGTAGTAGTGGGAGGCACCTGGCACCCCCTGGGTAGAGGTGGTAGTGGTGGGAGGCTCCTGGCACCCCCTGGGTAGAGGTGGTAGTAGTGGTAGGCACCTGGCACCCCCATGGGTAGAGGTGGTAGTAGTGGTAGGCACCTGGCACCCCCATGGGTAGAGGTGGTAGTAGTGGTAGGCACCTGGCACCCCCTGGGTAGAGGTGGTAGTAGTGGTAGGCACCTGGCACCCCCTGGGTAGAGGTGGTAGTAGTGGTAGGCACCTGGCACCCCCTGGGTAGAGGTGGTAGTAGTGGTAGGCACCTGGCACCCCCATGGGTAGAGGTGGTAGTAGTGGTAGGCACCTGGCACCCCCCTGGGTAGCGGTGGCAGTAGTGACAGGCATCCAGCCCCCCATGGGTAGAGGTGGTAGTAGTGGGAGGCACCTGGCACCCCTTGGTAGAGGTGGTAGTGGTGGGAGGCACCTGGCACCCCCTGGGTAGAGGTGGTAGTAGTGGTAGGCACCTGGCACCCCCATGGGTAGAGGTGGTAGTAGTGGTAGGCACCTGGCACCCCCATGGGTAGAGGTGGTAGTAGTGGTAGGCACCTGGCACCCCTGGGTAGAGGTGGTAGTAGTGGTAGGCACCTGGCACCCCTGGGTAGAGGTGGTAGTAGTGGTAGGCACCTGGCACCCCCTGGGTAGAGGTGGTAGTAGTGGTAGGCACCTGGCACCCCCTGGGTAGAGGTGGCAGTAGTGACAGGCATCCAGCCCCCATGGGTAGAGGTGGTAGTAGTGGGAGGCACCTGGCACCCCCTGGGTAAAGGTGGTAGTAGTGGTAGGCACCTGGCACCCCCTGGGTAGAGGTGGTAGTAGTGGTAGGCACCTGGCACCCCCTGGGTAGCGGTGGCAGTAGTGACAGGCATCCAGCCCCCATGGGTAGAGGTGGTAGTAGTGGGAGGCACCTGGCACCCCCTGGGTAGAGGTGGTAGTGGTGAGAGGCACCTGGCACCCCCTGGGTAGAGGTGGTAGTAGTGGTAGGCACCTGGCACCCCCATGGGTAGAGGTGGTAGTAGTGGTAGGCACCTGGCACCCCTGGGTAGAGGTGGTAGTAGTGGTAGGCACCTGGCACCCCCTGGGTAGAGGTGGTAGTAGTGGTAGGCACCTTGCACCCCCTGGGTAGAGGTGGTAGTAGTGGTAGGCACCTGGCACCCCCTGGGTAGAGGTGGTAGGCACCTGGCACCCCCTGGGTAGAGGTGGTAGTAGTGGTAGGCACCTGGCACCCCCCTGGGTAGAGGTGGCAGTGGTGACAGGCATCCGGGCCCCTATGTGTATATGTGGCATTGGTGATGGGCATCCCGCCCCTATGGTGCTGCTGTTTCTGGAGTAAGTAATTTCTGCATCCCTGTGTGTGTGTGTGTGTGATATGTCAGGTACGTGTAGTTTGTGTTTGTGGTTGGTGTCTGACTTACCTTCTGCGCCGTACGCGTCCGTGCCTGTTCCGGTAGTAGATGTAGAATATTGGTAGGATCAGAACGATGGGATTCATTGTTGGTTCGTCTCGTTCGTCTTCGTTGTTGCTTCGCCTCGTCCTCGTCGCTGGCGTGTTCGTCTCGTAGCCGTGGATCGTGTTGTGGCGCGAATCGGAGCTTATGTGCGCCTCTCCCGGATGCTTTGACGTGCCGTGCGTAGCGACGGGTTCGGCGCGTACGGGAAGCGCATTGTACTTGTCCGGCCGGACGGGGCTGCTTTTTGGCTTCTGGGCGACTCGTATCTGCGTTTACGGATCCGGCTCGGTCGGGGATCAGGACCTGGATTGGGTGAGTACGACTCGGTCGGAATCTGCGCTGTTGTGCGCATCGTACTTGTTCGTTCGGATTCATGTGCGGATCGGTCGGGAAACAGGCATTCGCATGGCTTTTTTCCCGACCGAATGGCGTTGGGTGCGTCTCCGACCGAGATCGGAATCGACCCTTTGGTGTCCAATCTCGGCCAGGTGATTTAAAAACGCCAATGGTGTCTTATTTACAAGCTTCTCATGTTTCTGATGCTACAAGAAGATCATCGATATACTGGACAAGTACTGATCTGTATGGCATCTGCAAAGTCGCCAGATTTCTTTTCAGAATCTGGTCAAAAATGGATGGACTCTCTCGATACCCTTGTGGGACATGACACCATGATAATGCTTTCTGCTGGAACATGAATGAGAATAGGTATTGGCTACAATCATGCAGTGGCACTGAGAAGAAAGCCTGACATAAATCGATGTCTGTAAACCATTCTGCAGTACACAGGATTTGAAACAATATGGCACCTGGATTTGGTACCATGGGACAACAATCTCATTAATTTTCCTCAGATCTTGAACTATTCTATATTTCCCAATGGGCTTCTGTTATCCCATAATTTGAGAGTTACATGGACTTCCAATTAGTTCCCTCAAAACTCCTTTCTGCAACATGTCTTCTATTACTTGTGTTATTCCTGCAATTGTTTCTGGTATCAAATGATATGGGGGCGTTCTGGGACACACTGCATTTGCTTTTACCGTGATTCGGACTGGCTCTACACCTCTACACTTTTCCAGTGAAATCACAAACTTCTGCATTTACAGTATGTTGGTACTGGCGCTTTCTGGTTGGGGAGGCGATACCCTATCCAGGCAGAACCTACCACTCCCTTCAGGTGCAGGTGATTACACACACTGTATAATCTGCACTCACCCGTGCTTAGCTTGGACCTGAGCAGGCAGGCTTATCACAAAGGCAATGTGTGAAGCATTGGCACAGCATTAACTCATAATAAATACACTGAGCGTCACAAAAGAGACTTCACACGTGATGTATGTAAAAAATATTTGTATTCAGCACACACAATAATCAACATGAACATCATGTATTTCGGGGCATAAATCACACTTGGAAATATTACTAGCAGTACTAGGCCGAACCATGTTGAAATGACATAAATAATATGCACAATTGGGAAAGATCCTATTCTACCCCCCCCCCCCCAGCACTCTTATGCGGTGCAACACGTTGTCAACCCCAGGCCCATCCTAGCAATTCCTATAATTCAATACTACACAGTTATAGTGTGCACCTCAGGTCACAACAATATCGGAAATATGTACATACAAAGAATTATAACTCTTTTTAGCAGCACTGCGGACCAAGGCCACACAGGTAAAACCGATGTCAACCATAGTGTTCTTCTGGCAAGAAATCAACTTGTAAGGCAACACCGCCGGCCAGTGTTGTGAATCACAGATGGTCCTCAGACTGTCACACTCCACAAACACTCACTCCACACCGATACGCGGTGCAATGGATATCAGGTAGGTCTGTACAGAACGCCCTGTCACACATACGCACTCAGCACCATAATGCGGTGCACAGATACACAGCAGGTCAATTGATAGCACACTGCAGACCCCGTGGCCCAAGCCTCCCTCCACCTTCCATCTCGCTCCGACTATCCTACGCAAACAGATGGAAGATACCCAGCCCTCCCACTGGATAATAGGCCGCACGCAGCCAAAGTCACACTTAGTCAGGGTGGGGTAAGTAGCAGGTGGGGGTAGGTAGCAGTACTTATTAGGAGGCACTTGTCAAATGGGGGTTTGGCAGCCACTCGTGAAGTTCAACCACAGGATGCTGAGCAGAAGTGGGCTGAGGGCAATAGTTGGTCTCTCAAAAGAATTCCATAAGGGCCTTCTGTCACCAGCCCAGTTCTTCGAAGCACAGTGGGGGGGGTCACATAGTCTGTCGACACGCTTCCAATCACTCTCAGAAGTGTTCCTTCAGCCCAGTCAATTACTCTCATTACCCAAGCCCGAGCCAGGCAATACTACCTGGCAACACGATGTTGTCAGGGGCCGAGTGAGGAGGGGGCAATTGGTCCGCCACACTGTGGGCCAAAAAGAGACCATTGATGAATGGGGAATGAAGCAGGGGAGCCTCTCAGAAGAAGGTGGCACCCCGTCCAGTACACGTCGGACAGAGTCACACCCAGGCAATCCGGCAACAACGTTTGGTGCGCATGGATATGGGTCGCATATGACGCACAGCGCGTGGTGCATGTTGATACTGGTCACACCAGGCAATTCCGGTCACACACACAGGCACAAGTTTAGCAATGCCGCATGAGATAGAATGAGGCACTACTACGTTTACGCCCCCACCTCCGAGGGTCACAACCTGTGAATCGGACACCGCACACAGTTAGAAGGCAGTCGGCATGTTGCACAAGAGAGATGCGGCACAATTGACAAATCCAGCCATGCTAGATTCCGCAACCAGTGAATCCACTCACCACCAACAAGACCCTTATGCATGCTGAGGACCCCACAATGTAGGGGCCACACACCTTAGATGCCGGCAAGGTTTCTGGGGGCTCCACACAAGGCAATCCGGTCTCCAGGTGCAAATCTTAGTTCTACGCTCACTCCGTGCTACCAGTTGGGATCCAGCAGACAATGTGGGCACTTCAGAAGGCACCGCTCTCCAGGTGTCACAAGTAGACATTGTGGGTCACTTATAGGAGATATTTGATGTCCCTGAGATCTCTGAAAGAACAGGTAGCAAGCCAACAAGCCCTTGGAGAGAACACTTCAGTGTGCTACACAGCAGCAGGTAGTCAGCCGAGGCCAGCCACTACTCGGAAAGGGCGCATGGTCCCTTTCAATGGCATTAATCCTCCTTGTGCACAACAGATTCCTCTGGCAGTGTGCACCACCCAGTTCCAGGTTCTCCGGTCCCACGTCCTTACAAGTGCATCTCTGCCGTGCTGAAGCATGGCGTAAACTGTAGTGTGGCGTTGAAGTGGGGATGGTTAAGAGGGTCTCCATTTGAACCACAGATGTCGCCCCTAAATTTCAGTCCTGTCTGATATGAGGTCACGGAATGCAGATCATAGGGCCAGATGTACGACCACCCAATTTGCGACTCACAAATTGCGCTCAATTGCGAGTCGCAATTTGCGAGGCGCAAATTGGGATGTACAACAGTGTCAGAGACACTGTTAGCAATTCCCAATGTGGTCACAAAATGCGAGGCTCATGAAAATTAAGGAGCCTCTCGCAATCTGCGACCCCATTGGGAATGGCAGGCCCTCCCAGGTATGGTGCCTGCTGGGCTCAGCAGACCACCATGTCTGGGACTGCTTTTAAATAAAACAGTTTTATTTTATTAATGCAGCCCTTTTTCCTTAAAGGACAACAGGATGCATTTTTTTTTTAAAAATGAAACGTTTTCGTTTTCATTTTTTAAGGGCAGGTAGTCGTCCCTGGGACCACTGCCTCCCCTTAAAAAATATTTTCTGAGCCAGTCACAAAAGGGAAGGGGTCCCCTGGGGACCCCTTCCCATTTGCGACTCCATTACTACCCTCTTGAAGAGGGTGGTAATTTGCGAGTGTTTTGCGACCGCAATTGCGGTCGCAAAACATTGGTACATGGCTTTGCCGTCGCTATTAGGAAGGGAGCGCCCCTTCCTAATAGCGAGTCGCAAAACCTATTTAGCGAGTCGCAAATAAATTGCGACTCGCTAAATAGGCTTTGTACATGGCCCATGAGGTTTTTGCATGCGCAAAACGGGTCGCTAACCCGTTTGCGCATGCAAAAACGGGTTGTACATCTGGCCCTTAATCTTTAGTGGGGCCATGATCTGGCTCCCTGAGGCCAAGTGTCAAAACCTCTTCCTCCAATCTATTCAGCCAGGCCCTCAAATGGCAGAGGTCTGTCATTCCAGTTGCATGCCCAATGTTATATAACTGTCACTGGGGAATGCCCAGATGGGCTCTCCCAGCCTCCAGTGCAGACTGGAGTCAAGCTAAAAGGTGCACAAAGAGTATTAGAGCAGAGAAATGCCCACTTTCTAGGAAAGGCATTTCTAAGCTAGTAATGACTAAACCACCTTTACTAAGGGAAAGGGTTTGTCATTGTGAATCCAATGATATGAAATATGATGAGGCTGCTCCACTGCAATCCACTATTTCAGCCTGAAGTAATTTCAGCCCTTTCCCTATGTTAGCCCATGGGAAGAGCAAACCTCACTACCTGGGCAGGGAACACACGTGTGCCTGCCCTGCTTTTCACCTACCACTTGCTTCACCCCATGAGACGTACACTCGGGGTGCTCTAGTGGTAGTGAAAGGTCCTCTCAGGATGGCTAGAGATTTAGAAAGGCCAGCCTGAACAAAAGCACACAGACCTACAATGGCAGACTGGATACATGTTCAAGCACATCATTGGTGCAAGTGCGCAGACCGGCATGCAATGACAGGCTGGACACATATTTTAAAACATCAGGTAAGCACCACTTCCTAACATGTGTAGGAAGGGCGTGCACACTTTCACGCTGCATTTACATTGTGAAAGTCCTAAAGCTCTAAGGCCACTACAAGAGAATCAGCGAACTCAGGAGGCAAAAGCAAAAAGTTTAGTAAACAATACTTAAAGAGTATCAGGTCTAACACAGTATCTTTAAATCAGAAGGTAATTCTTGAATCATTAGTAAGGAAAACATTTCTGTGTTTGTCTGTTGCTTAATCATTTTAAAATCCACATCCTCATCATGCGTTTGAAACGCAACACTATCCGGTGTACAGTAAATTGTGCAATTTAACTTGCACAGCAAATCTCTCCCTAATAGATTTACAGGACTCAAATCACAAACAAACTGATGTTTTTCTTCAAATGAACCTATTTTCACTGGCACTTTTTCTGAAATGGGATTTTTCATAGCAGTGATATCCCTTCCAGAACCTGTACCCACAGGAACACCTCTACCTCTGACCTGAGGCACATTAAATCCTCCTAGATTTCCCTGTAAACCAGCCTGTGCAATTGCAACTCCTGCATGTTTCCTTGATTTCCTGCAAAAAAGGATTCTGAAAACCTTTCTGAGCCAACTTTTTCTGTGCCAAAATAAATTTCTCTTTAATTTTATTCTGCTTGATTTCTATTTCATCACTGCAGTATTTTGCATATCTCAAGATCTCATCAAGTGATTTATTCTGCCAGCAGATCATGCTTAGAGTTATGCATGAACAGATATCTGGTTTCAACCCTAAAACAAATTGTGACACAAAAATCCCAATAACCTTTTCCTCTGGATATTCTCGTCCACTGTGCTGCAGAAACACCGGTAAAAATCTTTCATAATATTCATGAACTGTTTCTTCGGTTCTTGGGTGGTTCTTTTAATTTTAACCCAATTCACATCTTTCAGAGGTACTCTACCCTTCAGGAAAGTAATCACTGACTCATACTTCTCCATCACTTTAGGAGATGGCACCTTTGTCTTAATATCCCTCACTGGTTCTTCTTTCGGCCATTGTATCTCAGTCTTACATTCTGCCCATAAATCATCAGGTACCACAATGTTAAAAAACGTATCCAAATCCATCCACAGCACCTTTGAAATCTTTGTAAATAATTCAAATTATGCATACCATTTCACTGGTTTGTCTCTTAATTTTGGAAAATTGTTCGTAAATTCTTCCAAATCACCTCAACGTTAAGGAACATGTACGTACGTTCCTCCTGCTATGTCTCTGAGTGATTAGGCTGTTGCTTCTCCCTCATTCTCCCCATCTTGCCTCACTGCTATAGCAGCTTCTCTCTTTTATCTTTTCATGCTTATTTGCCCATTTAATTTCTAACTTTTCAGTCTCACTCCATTTATGAATGCATTTGACCAATTCCATAATATGTATACACATTCCTGAAATTTGTATGTTCTCTATAGCTGGATCATCTAAATGGACCGTATAGCCGTTCTGCAGATGTACATTTTTGGAAAGATCAATTTCATATTCCTGGGCTATCTCAACTAATCTGTCATGTACCATAGCTGCTCTTCTTGTAATCTCCTTACACAAATAGATCAATTCTTTCCTCTGATATTGTTCTATGTGTTCAAATTCCAAACATCCCCTTATTATCTCCTCCAATTCCACCTTCAATTTAGAAATATTAAAAGGCTTCCCTTTCTCTGTATCTAACCTCTCTTACACTTCCTCACCTTCCATCTTCCTAATTGCTGCTGCTTCTTCTAACCAAGCAAGAATATAACCCTGTGCTGTAGAGCTTATGTTGCCAGGAGAAATTGGAGTGGTAACAACCAATGTCCCTCCATCTATTAATGCTTGTATTGTTTGGGGAGGTTTCCATACAACAATCTGAGAATCTCGTGAAGTCGGAACAAATCCTGTTGAAAGAATACATTTTCAGCAGTTTGTTGAATTTCTGGCCTTAAATCCATATTCGGAGGAGCACTCGCAATGACTCTGGGTACTGTCTAGGCATTTACAGGGATCATCGGGCTGTGTTGCGCACTGCAGTTGCATTAGTCACAGTAGGAACTGCAACTTGTGATCTAGTCACAAGTGGTGGAATAATTTGGAGTATTTTTACAGGTTGTTCAATCCATGCTACGCCTGGATCATCAGAGACAGTTGCCACTATACTGCTTGTACCAGTACTTGGTTCACTTTGATCAATTGGGGTTGCATATGGTGGGGGTCTAGAAGCTAACATTTGCTCTAAAATCTCATCTCCGAGGCAGTATCCATCTCATCTGCATCCTTCTTTTTGGAATCTCTCTTACTTCCTTTCTTAGCTGCTTCTGTAGAATTTGCTGGGTACAATCTAGTTCCCTCTATTATAGCCTTTCTCCATCTACGCCGTCCTTCATCCCATTGTGCAGCTGCATAATTCTGCACCGCTTTCTTTGTCCTCCTGTGGTATTTCTCCTCTGTGTCCCTTGCAACCTTCTCCCATATACTCAGTGCTTCATACTGTGAAGGTCTAGGTGGTGGCTTAATCTTGTAAAATTTTCCTTTCAAATTTTCAAGAATTCTGGTACTAAAGGTTCCATATCTAGGAAAACTGAATGCTCCTCCTTTCTCAGTGATCTTACACCATCGATGAAGCCATGAATAAGTATGTAACCCATGCTCAGTTGTCATTATGTTTGCAGGCATTCCTTCAGGAGGTGCCTCTACCCCCTTCCGTACCGGAATAGTAACATCTCTCCTCACCAAACTCTTTAAAACATTTCATAATTGCAATTTAATGAGAAACAAGACAAATTCAATCTAATGTTATTATTCTGTTCCATATACATCAAATTTCAATAATTCAATCCTATTACGACTAGTAATTTCTCAAATTTGCTACTAAATCCAAATTCAATATTTACTTTTCTCTTGTCTAATCCCAGCGTGGTACTTCGACATCACCAACCATTCCCAGCATGAAAACACACTATCACAAACAATCCAATCGCAAGACAATTTGACTTACACTCTCACTCCTTGCAGCAGTTCACCCTCCTTTACAATGTCTCTTACATTCACTAAACTCCAACAAAATCTTCAATTAACACCATATACACCTTCTTGTTTGCTCTTCTAAAGAAAATAACAGTATCACAATCACTCAAGAGTATTTTTCACATCTGCAAGTGAAATCTCGATCAATGTGAAATCACCCAAATCAATGCAGCTTCCCCCGTTTGCCCGATTAGGTTTTACTAACATCGATCAATGTTAACATCTCACAACAATGTTTAGTATCTCTATCTTAATGGTATAGGTGATGGTACCTCACACTCTGCACCTCAAATCCTGCAAACAAGTCTTCTACTTATTTATTGTATGTATCCCGGGATCTTTCGACTACACCAAGTCTGAAATCTTTAATCTCTTTTCTACAACGATTTAACAATACTTTCTTTCATTCATCCATTCAACCTCAAAACACTACTAGATAAATCAAAGCACAATTACAACAAGCGGCTCATCACCCTATTAATACTCACACCTTCAGTCAGCAACCTCCTTTTAATACTGCCTTGTCAGATTTTCAAGTTCTGGACATTGGATTGAGGAATTGGGAGTTTTATTCTAATTTGGGATTATTTTATAGCTCTATTCACGGCGTGAACCAACCTCTGCTACCACAAAACTTATAGCGTGGAATTCAAATTAATTTAATCATTCCAACCCGTAACTTACAATTTGGGCTCCAGCTCCATGCTATGTTCATCTTTAGGCGAATGAATCTTTGCCACCCTTTTAGAATGGAGCATAAATCAAAAATCTCGTAACAAACATCATCATTCCAGTTGATTAGTTCAGTCAATGATGAGAGTTCAAAATCTTTATTTCTCGTTAAGAGATTAGTTGATAGTTTCTCAAATTTATTCAATTAGTAAGTCAGTTAAATCCGTTTACAAACATAACAAGTAAAAGGTTATGGGCAAATCAAAATAATACAATGAATAACAAGCGTGTTTCATAAAGGAATTTTAGTCCATATTCTATACTTCTCAGTTCAAAATTTAGGCAGAACCCATGAAGAGTTCTTGGAAAGAGTGAGATGAATGCAGCAAATTAAGAAATCGAACTCCCCATAAAGAGTAGTTCAGGAAAACTCAACTGATCCCCTGTTTGCTAGCAACAGGTGCTGCAGTAGCTACACCTGTAAAGGCATGAGAAGAAAAGAGATGAGTAAGGAAAAGTCACAGCCAAAGTGGCAAGCAACAAAAGCTGTCAGCAGTAGCTTACAGCAAATCTTTCAGTAAATTAGAAAGACAAAGTCTAAGTGAGAGTCTCCGTAAAAGCTCAACAAAAGAGACTGCGCAGCTCTAACAAGGAAACACGCAGTAATATGAAACACAAAAACACATGTCTCAGTCCATTTGGTGTTAGATCATCTTGAGCCAATGAAGAGAAATTGTCCGATGGTCTGCAGCTTCTTCCTTCATTCTCACAGTAAACATACGATGTTGACAGGGTACTTACTACCTTATAGTATCAGTTAGTGGCTAGACATTCATATACTTGTAGCATTTGTATTGGGTTCCATGAGAAACTTCAGCAATGTCTAACTATTAGCTATTCAGTGTTCCTCTGTGTAACAATGAACATTTTATTTGCAACATTCTGGTTAAATCATGGGATTCATGTCTTCGTGTGAGAATTAATGGTTTTCATATACTGTGCTCTATTCAGCATTGTATGAGTATGTGGAGGCAAGAAACTATCTAGATACAATAAGAACATGTAATTTGGGAAAGAAATATGTTTTATAAAGTCAACACTTTCTACAACAATGGCAGCTTTAAGCAAGTCACATTTGGGTCATCTATCAAATACATTTCTGCATGGTTCCGCATTTTTTAAAAGCCATTTATTTATCAAAGAGAATCTGGGCCTAGCAATGGAAATACGATAGAAATGAAAGCTTAGTGCGTTTTGCACCAATTCTCTATGTGTCATTTTTTAAAACAAGCTGTATGGTAATTCTGCAACCATGCTTTTGCAAGTTTAATGAAGGCACATTTTCCTACTTGTCACTCTAATGTGTTTTATGTTAACGTGTAAGACAAATTATCAGTTTGGCTAATTGATTTCCAAGCTACATATTCCTGCTCTATCATTCCCCTTCTCAGGGACCCAACCACTGGTGACTGCAGATGAACCAGGGGGACACAAGTCATTGCTCGGTGATGATGAATGGCAGCTGATAGAGGAATGAAGATACCCCCTCCATGCATTTGAAATTGGGCATCTCAAGCATTGAGGAGGACAGAACTAAGTGAGCGTAACTGTAGAGGCAGTAAAGGCACAGTGTTCCCCCTCATGGATCTTAGATGCTGGCCGATAACAAATCAAGCAACCTTAGTAAGTGAAACTTTGCATGTACATGTGCCCGTCAAGTAGAAAAATACACTACGGAGGAGAATAACTCTAAGACAGACAAGATACTCACTGGTATCACAGGCATGCAGCACTTCTCACAGCTAAAACTGAATGCCAGCTATCGCCAAATGGAACTACACCTGGCCACGTACAACATTAGAATGTTCTCCATAAACCATCTCCATTGCCTCTGCACTAGGTAGAGTTTTATCACTGTTGTGTCCTCAGCAGCTGAAATATTCCAGAACTTGAACCCATGGTGACCAGTAGCATTGCATTTCCATATTTGTCGCAGCTTGTCTAATCCCTCTGGCATCAGGAAAAATAGAACAAATGAGCCACTTGAAGTCATGCCATTTTTCCTCAGCTTGTCGATTTGTTATGTTATGCTATGTTAAAACGACTTATAAAGCGCGCGGCTACTCGACGGAGTGTCCCGGCGCTGGCAGAGGGAGGACAGACACAAGAAGGGTACTAATCGTTAAAAAGATGGGTTTTGAGTTTCCTCTTGAACAGTTCAAGACTGTCTATCAGCCTCAGATTTCCCTTCTGGTGGTACTCACTTTCTCCAATTTCATAATTTTGCTGCTCTCTCACTCAGTGTCATTTGGAGTTACACAGGGCTCCACTTTTACGATTCCCTCAGTTACAGCAGTCCACCTATGATTTGCAGTCCATTGCCTGCCTAAAGGCAGTGGCATGTCCTGGGAATGGAACACTGCACAGGCTGCTTATGTTGATGGCACTCTATTCTATTCTATGATTCTTGTAGAGCGCATGGCGACCTAAAGACCTCCTAGCGCTAGAACAGTCTTCATAATAGCCAGTACGCCACTGAGAGGGGTATTAGTTGCTAAATGGCCAGGTTTTCAAGGTCTTAGAAAAAGAAAATTCATTAGGCAGCTGACAGTTCAAATGGGAGGGTGCCCCAGAGTTTGGGGGTCAAATGAGAAAATGAACGACTGGCGGGTGCTGCTATTAAGTCTCTCTGGATGTTTTCTATGGTATTATGTATTGTCCATGCACCCACCATTTGTAAGATAACCTTGCTCATCGCTGTGGCACTTGGTCATTTAGGTTATTCATTAGTGTGCAATGTCCTTGTTGTTTCTCTTAGTACCTCATTCCCTTTAGTGTGCGATCCCTAGTGGTAATCGTGAACCTGGTGAAGATTGATACCACTGGATGTGGGTTTTACCACATTCCTAATTTTTATGCCCTAGATTTTATCTGTTGAATATTCTGTGTGCAGACACTGGTGGGACACACAACACCCAAGTTAAAATCCCAATTTGGGTACGAGAGGAGTTTGGTGCCCGTAACAGGATTTGAGAGCCAGTTGGAATGAGGTGCTAAATACAAGTTGTGCATCAATTGGTCTTGTGACAGTGTTTGTGCATCAATACGTTGGGAAAATGTCGCTGTATAATTGCACTACACTGGAAAAGGCCATTTCATAGTGTTTGCAAACAGGGCTCAGCGGCGCCGCTGCTTAATTTGTCAAAGGATAAAAGCCAGGGCCCAAAGTTTTGCTTAGAAGCAAGTGGTACTGAATGCTGGTGTGCTGAAAACTAAGACTGCAGAGTCCACCTCATGCCTCTTTCATCCACCACAATACTCACTGCCTCTTTCTTTCATTCATGCTGGTTTCTGCTTTCTCCCTTAGCCACATTTTTTCCCATCTTTCTCTACTATCTTCTTTCCCCCTTGGGTTTTTATCACTCTCTTACTCTGGGTCAAAGTCTAATGAGGAAAAATAAATACTGGTTGCCAAAAATGATTGCCAGAGTTCCCCACCTATGCCCACCGGCTCAAATCAAGCATTGCACAGTGCACACTTTTCTCATTGACAATCAGTCTGTGAAATAAAAAGGCCTGGATTGGGTAAAGTCTGAAAGAGAGGATTAAGCAGCAGTGGCCTGTTCTTAAGGCTAGAGGGGCCCCTCCCCTCACCTTTTGTCAGATATGAAGAGTGTCTGAGTGAAGGTCAGCCTGGCAGACACTCTTTATATTCAGGTCAGGCAGCCTGACGCTATACATGTGTCTTAAATAAACCGGTGCCAGCTGCCTGAGATGAACTTTGCTGAGTTGAAGATGTCACAGCTCTGTTGGCCTGACCACCTCAGCCCAGCAAAACACTTGATGGAGGGCCTCTCTCTCATGATGAGGGGGAGTGTCACTGATAGCCTAGGATCTGGTAGCTTCTGTTTTGAGCCCTGAAGTGCCCAGGGCCGAGTGTCAATCAGTGACACCTCATCAGAGTGGGGTGGGGTCAGTAGTCTCACTGACTCCATCCCACTCCGTTATAAGTAAGGGACTGCCGCCTCCTCTCATTGGCTGACCAAAGGCAGCACTTCAAATCCTTCAGCAACCTCGGAGGTGTGCCACCCAAAATAACTGTGAAGATGGTAAATTTTTTTTTTTTTTTTAAATGTTTGGTGTGTGCATGTGTGCATGCATGTATAAATGTATGTGTATTTGTGAGAGCTTGCTGTGAATGGGTGAGAATATGCATGTGTGCTTGTGAAAGGTGATGTATTTGTGCATGCGTGTGAATTCACGGGTGTGTGTGTGGCCTGACCAGCCCCACGCTTGAACTACTGGCCGCCTCTGGAATTAAACTTTCTGTTTTTTATTTCTGCTCAGCTCTGAAATTCGTATAAACTCGGTTCCAACTTATGGCACAGGTGTTATCTACATCGTTTGTATAGGACCTGCTTAGAGCACGGGACCCCTGCCATTTTGAATTTGTTGCAGTTAAAAATACCACATCTTTGTGTTACCATCCTTGTGTACGAGCACCGACTCTATCAGGATAATGCTTTCATGTCAGCCCTGCCGGAGGATGAAAGCCGATGACTAGCTGAAAGCATTGAAGCTCCATAGATACTGGGGCTGTTCAGATTTTATAATCAATGCCTTTTAGGGTCCACTATGTCTACTTCACCAGGAGAAGCATTTTTCTTCCATTAATTATACTTGAACAAATTCCACATATTTTTCAAGAACCCCAGGCCATCTCTGATCAACAGCTTTACAAGGATCCCTTACATCCCATTGAACCAAAATCTATAAAAGACTTCCTTTTGTATTTAGTATTTGTGTGTAACAAAGATCTTAAAATCCACCAAAGAATGAGCTTTTTATTTTCTGAAGCAGAATCCCACACTGTACCCGTTTCTGTAGAGCACTTTAAAATATCTATGCATTTTCAGCAATAAAGTGAATTTTCTGTACAATGTTTAAAGAATCTCAGTACTTTCTAGTTTCCTGTGAACCATGCAATTCTTTGTAGTGGACCAAATTTGTTCCCATTCTTCAGTTGCATTTTTGTGAAATTGTAAAAGGAATGATCTAAGGCACCATGAACTCCAAGCTGTTCCCATTGCTAATCAACACCTTTTGCATGGTCATGGTCAAGGAGCGGGGAGCGCAGTGGTGCTGAAAAAATGTTTAGAGTGGGGCGCTGACCATGAACATCATTCGACTTGTGCCTTGACTGCACTTTGCAGGCTGCTGATACATGTTTTGAAAAATTTGTAAAGCAAACAGCCATCTTTATTATTGTAGGAACCTCAGTGCCTAATTTATAAACAAATAAGTGCCCTCTTGAGGAGACCATTGCAGCTTGCACTACCTGCAGACCCTGCCAGCTCTGCCGATGACAGTACCTACACAACTACTAACCATCACACTCTTACAAGAGTGAAAATTCAGACTATTGCAGGCCCCCAAAGCTATACGAAGGGTTTGGGTGGCAGGCATTAATCATTTTAATTATATATTGAATTAATAAACAATTATTCTTGTGCTCATCTCTAAATTAGCTAAACAGCACAACCCTGTGGCCGACTGTCATAATTGCCGGTGTTGACAATATAGGGCCTGATTCTGATGGGGTTAGGAAATCTTCCCGATCGAATCGGTTTGGAAAGGGTTTCCGATCGACTCGGATCGGGAGAGTCCGACCGACCGAGTATGATGCATCCGGATGCTTCCAGATACGATTTGGTTGGACTCCCATTGACTACTATGGGAGCCTATGTTCCTAACCACATCGTAATCTGGCCCTCGGTCGGGAAGACACGTTTCCGATCCTATTCGGAAGGAGCAAATGCAGTTAGGAGGCCTTCCGAACCGCATCGTAATCCGGTCCTAGATGGGAATGCTTTCCTAACCGCATCGGAATCGGGCCCTAAGTGTCAGTGCCAAGCACCGGAAACCACCGGCTCAAATTCTCGAGAATAGTGGCACTAGATAAAATGATAAAATAATCTAAACATGCCATCAAAGAAGGGACCAGTAAACACATCTTTTCGAGTAGCCTCCTAATTCCATTGGGGCTGATTCAAACAGTTACTTTCCCCATCAAAACCACAAGATCTGCATAGAAATCCCATAACTCCTACCTTTCACCTTGATTGTTCGGTAGATAAAAGCAGATGAAATCTCAAGGTGAAAGTGCGGCCCAAAATGAGGAATTACCAGGGACTTAGACTCTAAATTACCGACTCCCACTAATACCTCATTTCTCATTGAATCTTAAGGGTCCAGCTCACATTGGGCCAGATCCCCCCTGCCCCCCTTCCCACCCTCCCCCAAGTTACCAATACCCCCAGCATCAGTAACTCCAGTGGTGGAAAAAATTGAGCCCATTTACCGGGACGCTCATAATGAGGACCTATGTGTTAAAAGAATTAGCAGCACTTTGTCAAACAAAGGTGCCTGTCAGTTGAGAGCTTGTATTTGAATGCACAGTAAACACATTAGGACTAATAAATAATGACCTCTTTATTGATAATTCTCCATCTAAACTCCATCAAGGATTTATGAAGGGAGTTCAGCAACCCTTCACCCTACAACCCTACCTCTGGTGCCCCTGGAGAAGGATCCTAGGCACATCTGCTCAGGCTGAAGAATCTTATATCCCAAACTTGGTAGGAACATTTTTGCTGCATTTGTGCCTTGCTGGTAAGTGTGGCACCACTTCTCTGCTTTCTGCATTATATTTATTTATGCTTCTTTTGTGGCTCTATGGCGGCAGGACAGTCATGGGCAGCAGAGTGACTGAAGATCCTGAAACATAGATTCAGAAAAATAACCAAGTTCCAAGGTCGTGGCTTCTGCTCCCATTGACTTGCAGCTCTCATAGCAATGACAGCTCCGACCAGTGCTTAATTTGACTCCGTAGTCAGGGCGGAGAAGTCCGCACATCAAAAGGTAGTAGGTCTGTCCTATTTTTTTATGAGCCAATTTCTCCGCCCCCAAATTGTAATGAAAGTGTAGGTTTACCTTTGTGAATTAGACCCTCAGTGAATATTGGGCAGGAAGAACAGCGCAAACTTGTGCGTAAATACAGATGTGCAGAAAAGTTGCTCAGTGAGTTGAATTGAGTTGCATTGTTCAATTCGATGCATCTTGAATTAAAAAAACGCAAATTGATTTGCAGATAAGCATACCATATTTTTCTCCCTCCAAAGATCCTGCAACACGCATTATATAATTATGTGATCGGTGACAGAATAGGATTTTAACAAAACAGGGTTCCATTTTAATTGGCAAATACGGTAATAAGATTGCAGCAATGAAACTAAATACATTTCTTATCGTTTCCCAACAGACTAAGCATTCTTGTTTGTGATGGTTCCACAACACATGCAATCACTGCGAGCACCTTAGAGCTCCCCAGCAGACTCTGTTTGCAGAACTAACACTGAACAAAACCAGTCTGAGCCTGCTCCGTGCAGACCCCCCTTAAAATCCGCTTCCACTGTCTGCTTCATATGGCCAGCATCCGTGTCTGAGGCCGATAAGCCGAGAGTTGTGCCTTTTGGAATAGACAGATGCTTTGTCCAGGTCAAAAGTTCAACTCGTATTTTCAGCTGACAACGAACTGAATCTGCATTTTTAGGGAGGCACAAAACCAGTTTGGACAAATGTGAAGCTTTATTTATTTTTAATTATTTATTTTGAGTTTTATATAGCGCGAACTTGGCCCGAGCGCATCAGAGCGCTTTACAGGGGATCCGTAAACAGCGATTAAGCCTTTTCACCACTGGGAGCATTGTGCTTTTTGCAAGCCTCTGAAAGCATTGTCACTGCTTCGTTTAGGGTAACCAGGCAACACTGCACACTGCTATCCCATCCAAAGGATGCATAACTACACTACGCCTACTCCTTCGCTCCAGGCAATGTGGTAAAACAGTCACAGAGGGGCAGATTTACGAGCCCCCTGCGCCACCAGTACGTCAGGGGGCTGCTCCATATTTACAAGGAGAGGAAAAGCCACCCTGCGTGACTTTTCCTCTCCTTGTAAATACGGCCCCTTCACACGCAGCACTTTGCGGTGAAGGGGCGTTCCATGGGTGTTGCTGTGGGTGTTCCCACGCAACACTCATGGAACAAGACACATCTCCAGAATTACGAGACATCGTAACTCTGGAGATGCGTCTGAAAGCTACGCCACACTAGAGGTGGCGTAGCGAGGCGCACCGAGGAGAAATGTTTTAATTTCTCCTCGTTTTTCCTCTTTCAATGCGTGCTGCATTCTGCAGCACGCATTGAAAGAGGAAAATGGTTGTAGTGATTGTTTTTGTGCAGGAAGGTTCCCTTCCTGCACAAAAACAATCTCCCCACGACGCAGGCATCCTTTCACCATGGTGCAAGGGTGCCTGCGCCGGCGCATGGCTGCAGTTTGTGCGCCAGCGCAGGGGGAAGCACAAGGATGCGACATATTCTTGTAAATCTGTCGCATCCCTGTGCTTCAAAACTAACGCAGCGCGGCGCAGCAAAATGACTTGCTGCGCCGTGCTGCGTTAGTTCAACGTAAATCTGCCCCAGAGGGTGTAAATCCCACTCACTTTCAGTCAATCCACATGTGATACGTGTGATGTGTATGTGTGATGGGAGCCAGTAATGAGCTGTATCTTGTAGATACAGCCCATTCCTACCCTTTTATTTTGATGCACTGCAGCAGGAAGGCTTGCTGTGCTGCTGTGCATCAAATATTGTAAACGAGGGCCATAATTCCCTGGGCCCAGGCTTCCTTGCTTATACTTATGCCTGACGGCAGATCAATGCACTATCGTATATATAGCTAAGCAAAATGTCAACTACCCTTTATTACTTCGAATTGTATTCAACATTGCCTACAGTTAGTGTTGGAATAGAATGGGAACTGGGTGGATTCTCATTCTGGCAGCTATTCTTGAACCAAAACGGTGGTCCAAGTCGGTTCAGTGACTCGTCCTGGCGAAACGTCTCAACAACAGGAACATTGTGGGATCAGAAGACAAATGGCAAGGGAAATGTGGAGCTCCTTTTCCTCCACATCTCACACCACCCAGTAATTTACTTTGTTTGAACTCTGTTTTAGCTAATTGAGCAATCCTGGATCCTTGGACCTTCGGCTATACTTCTTTCTCCTTCATGGCAAGCGAAGATACACTCAGCCAGTCACTTAGTAAGATGACTGGAAATAAACTGTGGCTTAAAACTTTCTTTGGCTTTCTCAAGCTATAGTCTATGCAAAATACGTAGGTCTTTGTTTTACTTTCAGGAATGCCAGAATATATATATATTGACGGCTTTTTGGTTTGAGATTTTGATTACTTTATGATGAGGTATATTACAAATATTTGCTAAAGTGTAAAAAAATTTCCATGGCATTTGATATAAAAGATATAGTACTACATTACTGTATGCAATGAAAAGAGGCATAAACAATGCTACATTGAAGATTTGAACCGAAGTGACAGCAAGGGCAATGAATGAGGATGCTCTTTATCTGTGGTGTGTATGAGCAATAAAGTTTTGTTGATATTGCAACATCAGATAAATTCGGGAATGCATCAGATATGTAAAGTAATATTGTTGCCATAATAGTGGAATTACAAATAATTGTGATTTATTTGTATAGAGCTATGTGTTATATGGTTTGGCTTTTTCCCTTTGTAAAAAACGAACAACAAACGAGTGGCATTTTTGTAGACCTTCAAGTCTGTTTTCTATGTTGTATACCATGATCACATGATTGTTTAAAAACACGGTGTTGTTCACGCCCAATTACTCGTGAACAAGGAGTTAAGGCTCCGAAACGCGTTGGGTGGTGGTGCCATGAAATAAACCACGTTGGATTTAAGCGAAGGGCTGTGGTGTTGTTTTGTCAAACAGTTTACAACATTCCGTTGGATATATATATATATATATATATATATATATATATATATATATATATATATCCTCCAACTTTTGCCCCTGCACCAAGGACGCCACTCCAACAGTTGGTAGGTAATCCAAACCCATTTATTGAAAGAAACAGACATCCTGCTCTGATTATTTAAAGTCCTCTTGCCTTACGCGTTTCTGAGCTTCACGCTCCTTCGTCAGAGGCAATTTGCATGCACACCATCTTCAGGCTTCCACATTTTCCAGCGCTTGCCATCAATTTATAGGCCTCCGGTGTGCCTTTCATAATGACTCCCATTACGGTGCATGCTGGGGCTTGTGGTTACTCATGCCTTTCTTTTCCCTCCAGTGGGTTGTGTGCATATACAAAATATTAAAAGGACCAATAAAAACCCTCCAGTGGGTCTCAGAACAGGAGTTCCGTTTCGCAATGTCTAACCAACTGTGCCGACATTTGAACACAATCCAGTTTGAATCCGTCGGTCCCTCGTGAACTTCAAAGGGCGGTGCAATCCTTCACGGCTGGACCTGCCGTGTCAAAAATCCTCCAACTTTTGCGCCTGCACCAAGGACGCCACTCCAACAGCTGGTAGGTAATCCAAACCCATTTATTGAAAGAAACAGACATCCTGCTCTGATTATTTAAAGTCCTCTTGCCTTACGCATTTCTGAGCTTCACGCTCCTTCGTCAGAGGCAATTTGCATGCACACCATCTTCAGGCTTCCACATTTTCCAGCGCTTGCCATCAATTTATAGGCCTCCGGTGTGCCTTTCATAATGACTCCCATTACGGTGCATGCTGGGGCTTGTGGTTACTCATGCCTTTCTTTTCCCTCCAGTGGGTTGTGTGCATATACAAAATATTAACAGGACCAATAAAAACCCTCCAGTGGGTCTCAGAACAGGAGTTCCGTTTCGCAATGTCTAACCAACTGTGCCGACATTTGAACACAATCCAGTTTGAATCCGTCGGTCCCTCGTGAACTTCAAAGGGCGGTGCAATCCTTCACGGCTGGACCTGCCGTGTCAAAAATCCTCCAACTTTTGCCCCTGCACCAAGGACGCCACTCCAACAGCTGGTAGGTAATCCAAACCCATTTATTGAAAGAAACAGACATCCTGCTCTGATTATTTAAAGTCCTCTTGCCTTTCGCGTTTCTGAGCTTCACGCTCCTTCGTCAGAGGCAATTTTCATTCATAATGACTCCCATTACGGTGCATGCTGGGGCTTGTGGTTACTCATGCCTTTCTTTTCACTCCTGTTCTGAGACCCACTGGAGGGTTTTTATTGGTCCTTTTAATATTTTGTATATGCACACAACCACTGGAGGGAAAAGAAAGGCATGAGTAACCACAAGCCCCAGCATGCACCGTAATGGGAGTCATTATGAAAGGCACACCGGAGGCCTATAAATTGATGGCAAGCGCTGGAAAATGTGGAAGCCTGAAGATGGTGTGCATGCAAATTGCCTCTGACGAAGGAGCGTGAAGCTCAGAAACGCGTAAGGCAAGAGGACTTTAAATAATCAGAGCAGGATGTCTGTTTCTTTCAATAAATGGGTTTGGATTACCTACCAACTGTTGGAGTGGCGTCCTTGGTGCAGGGGCAAAAGTTGGAGGATTTTTGACACGGCAGGTCCAGCCGTGAAGGATTGCACCGCCCTTTGAAGTTCACAAGGGACCGACGGATTCAAACTGGATTGTCTTCAAATGTCGGCACAGTTGGTTAGACATTGCGAAACGGAACTCCTGTTCTGAGACCCACTGGAGGGTTTTTATTGGTCCTTTTAATATTTTGTATATGCACACAACCCACTGGAGGGAAAAGAAAGGCATGAGTAACCACAAGCTCCAGCATGCACCGTAATGGGAGTCATTATGAAAGGCACACCGGAGGCCTATAAATTGATGGCAAGCGCTGGAAAATGTGGAAGCCTGAAGATGGTGTGCATGCAAATTGCCTCTGACGAAGGAGCGTGAAGCTCAGAAACGCGTAAGGCAAGAGGACTTTAAATAATCAGAGCAGGATGTCTGTTTCTTTCAATAAATGGGTTTGGATTACCTACCAACTGTTGGAGTGGCGTCCTTGGTGCAGGGGCAAAAGTTGGAGGATATATATATATATATATATATATATATATATATATATATATATATATATATATATATATATATATATATATATATATATATATATGTATATATATATATACATACATACATACATACATCAGCATATTCTATTCCACCAACGCGTTTCTGCCATTGCGGCCTTGATCACAATTATGTTGTTAAATGTACTTCCTTTTATCCCTTAGTGGGAATGCTGGTACTTGTAGTGTTAATCATTTCATCCTCGAAGCAATTTCTGGGTTTGTATCACAGTTCAATAAAAACACAGTTCGTATTTGATTATAGTTGTTATACCAGCATTGCTTCAAGTTATTTCATTTTACAGTTACCAGTGCTCTGATCTGGCAGGTCATAATTGTTTATCTGTAGCAGGCATGGTTTCCACAAAGCTCACAAACCCTTCCATTCTCCGGGTCGCATCGGTCCGGGAAATGTGTGTGCCAGGGATATGCCATCACCTTCCTTTGTGAGGCTGTCCCTGGCATTTCTTCCATCGCTGGGAAACACACAAAGGCGCTTTTGAAGTGGTTGCCTTTCCGGGCTGGTATAGTCTTCAATGTTGGTTCAGACGCGGAGGACTCGTGTCCCTTGTGTTTACTCCGTGATGGAATCCAGATTTTTAAGCATATCCACAGTCCAGGCGCTGCCGCTGGTTAAATTACATGAAAAACAAAGTGGTCAAAGACTGGTGCCCGCGTTGGAACTTGACCAATGTTCCCAAAATCTCAGTTACACAAAACTTAATTTACGCTGCACTCTCGTGGGCTCTGAGGTACAATTTATTAAACAGCATATTCTATTCCCCCAACGCGTTTCTGCCATTGCGGCCTTGATCACGGTGGCAAGTCTAAAAACAATTATGGGGTATATTCACAAGAACGTGTGATAACTACCGCAAGAGTAGCGTAACGCAACTTTCAATAACGCAGCCTATCACGGGAAAATAACCCTGTGTCAACGTGGAATTCACAACAAGGCGGTAGCATGCGATAGTCACCACATAACGTGGCAAATGCCAGCGCGTAAATCAACACCACGCCCAAAAAATGTGAAACGCGAACGCGAGAAATCATGTGATGAGGCCAATCGCGGTACAAAAAGCTGCGAAAAGCAGTCTCAGGCCTGCAACAACCACGCGTCTGGCGGGCAATTGCACCATAAAAACCACAGGCACAACACACCAGAAACAAGCCAAAGCACGTAGCAACATCCATGCACCCTGACCCAGCGCAGAGGGCAACGCGAACCCCACAACACCCACAGACCACCAGCAAGGAACAAGTGGGTCGGGGAAAGCCAAGGAGAAAATGGAGAGGAAGACGGGGTGCAGACCGCAGGAAAACAAGACCAAGGCCACAGAGGTGACAGAACACTACCAGCAAATGACCCACAAGCAGACTGCCTGGAATGCAGTCGCAGATCCCAGGAGGCCAAACCAGGAGGCCAAGAGGCTCCGCCAGGATGTGACAACCTAAACCAGGCACAAACCCGCTGCCAACAGGAAGGCAGCAACGGCGACAGGAGGTGGCAGTCCAGCGACACAGGAGGAGCAGGAGGAAAGCCAGGCCACAGTCATCAGTGTGGAGAGGGTGCAAGGAGTAGGGAGTACGGACACAGCTCGACAGGACCTGACACAACAACAACAGGGTGAGGATCCAACAGGGACTGGGGGGACGGGGAGTGATGGGCACAATGCCACACATGCACAATGAGGTGTAGCACACTGCACATCCACAATTACCCAGGGACATGTCCCCCATCCCCGTAGCACACTGCAGCACACACACCTAGCAATCACAGCACATACCATGACAATGTGGCACAAAGTGCAACACCCACACTGCAGAACAGGGGACACAACTGGGTCCACCCAGGCGCAGAAACAGAACAATCACATTAGACAGAGCAGGGAACTGTGAGATGCACATCTACCCCAACAACCCCACATCAGCCATGTAGGCCAAATGGACACTATCCCAACTCAAATAGCCACCACCGCCCAAACAGTCACAATGTACATTGTCACACAGTCTGCATGTCGACAAGAACAAGGCGCCAACACAATGCCAACATGCACCTCCCCTCCACAATGCAGAGGGACAAACAACACCTCCAGCAGGTCTGAACAGACAACCCATCAGTGATGCCCGAGACGAACACCACACCCCCGACCCCAACGCCCTACAACAGCCCATGGACATCCCACACAACCCACCACCAGGACCAGGGCAGACAAGCTACTCAGAGGAGAACCCAGACTCTGCAACAGACCACACAGCATGAAGCACCTGCAATCACGGCAGCCTCACAACACGTCACCCACCCACACATGGCACCCCAATGCCAGGTGGCCGAACGCCAAAAGGAGGTGGCCCAACAGGTGAGGGTGTTGCCTTACCCATGAAATGCGAAGTAGAACACATACGTGGGTGTCCAATACCCTTCAGGGACCACCTACACCTCACAAAGGAGACCCACACCTCCACAGAGACACATGCACATATCATGTTGAACTGGCTATGGGCACGTGCGCCCGGCCCCTTTATTGGCAGGGCCACATGTACAGTGACGCCTGTGCTGGATGTGTGTGGTGTGAGTATAAGCCAGCCCGCACGGAGTGCTTGGTGCTGGCAACAACCTGAAAAGTTGACACCAGTGTCATGGAAACAGAAAACACCAGCATAACAGAGTCAAATGCAGAGCAACATGGAGGGATCCGGAGTAAGGACGGAGGACACCCAATATTCAGTCAGGAGGTTCCGTGAGTTGCAGTGCACTGAGGTAGGGGCACTAGAGAAGAGCGCGCTCATGTGAGGAAATTGCTAGGATTGTGTCCCTTCGGGTTAGTCCTGATGCAGATGCAGTGGGGTGTGTTACACCTGCATCAACTTCCTCATCAACGTCCCAGGTCTCCCACACTGCCTGAGGTGACAGTTGCGTCCGCAGTCCACAGTGCAATACCCAGTATTAGATCCGGGTGTGTAGCTTGACTACCACCACCAGTCTGCATTCCTGCCTTGGGGCTGTTGCCTCCTGCCCTCCCATTGTCTGTGCCCTCTCCCGTCCGCACACTTGACACATCTTCCTCATCATAGTCCCAGGTCCACCCCATTGCATGAGGTGACATTGCTGCGCAACCCCACAACAGCACAAAACACAATCAGTAAAGGACAATGGCTTGCGGTGCACTGAGTCACTGGCACCTGGAGTGCTGAGCAGGGTATCAGGCCGATGATGGCATCCACGACAGGTCTGAGCAACTCCGTAGGTCTGTCAGGACCACCCTTTCGACTCTGGCAGATGGCGGTTGGTGGTGTTCCTTGCGGTGGTGGCGTGTGCCTCCTGCGGTGATGCGACGTCCGGGCCGGTCAAGACTCGATGCTATGTGTGGGCCATGGTGGCCCGCAGTTGAGGCCTGAGGATGCGGACAGTGCAGGGCCACAGACACATGGCGTTGATGACCCCAACACCATCGCTGCAGAGGCCATTCAATGTCTCAGAAGAAGCTGTCCCAGACCTGACCAGCACAGAGTTAGTGGCCCCGGATGAACTGCGGCAGGCACAGGCACCCAGCCACGGGACGGTGACATGGGGTGCAGTTAGATGGGCCATGCGACCTGAGCGGGTCCCCATCAATGTCCGAGGTGTATGTTGCGGAGGGTTCCGGGGGACAGTGGAAGGTGTCCTCCAGGGCATGATGCAGAAGGTCTGATGTCATCTGGAAGCAGCAAATGGAGGAGTGGAAAGCGCAAGCCGCGTTTGCACAAACAATTCGGGATCAGCTACATGAGGATGAAAATTAGCCCCTAGTCCACAGACTCAAACGCCACCAATGTACGACCAGTGAGTGTCCATGTATGTCGGAGAACAAACTTAGTGGCACAGGTGCTGTGAGGGGATGCAGTCTGCGATGATGCCGGTACACAGATGTGAACTCCAACATTGCCAAATCAAGACTCTGTGACCTACTGGAGCGCAGTGTAGGCCGAAGGCAGCGGTCAGCATGGTCCCACAGACACGTCTCGTGTGCTTGTGATGCATTCGTTTGCTTCACTGAGAGCAGGGAGATTAGTGATATCACCTCTGCAGTAGACATCCGGTCACTGCCATGGTATAATCAAGACTCAGTTCCAAATGTGTGACCTACCTGACCGTGGTGTAGGCCTGAGGCAGCGGTCAGCACGGCCCATTCACCTAGTGTCGCCGGCATAGGTTGGATGGCCCCACCGGCCTGCGTAGTTCAGGTTCAGTGGCACCACGTGTAGCCGGCTGGCGTTGAACAGGGTTAGTGGCACCACGTGGTGCAGGCTGGCGTTGAACAGGGTTAGTGGCACCACGTGTAGCAGGCTGGCGTTGAACAGGGTTAGTGGCACCACGTGTAGCTGGCTGGCATTGAACAGGGTTAGTGGCACCACGTGGAGCAAGTTGCCCATATGGAACAATGCCTCACTGATCGGGGGGGGGTCTGGTGCTGTGGCCGCTGGCCCGGATATAGGGTCACTGCCATTCATGACTCAAGACACAGTTCCACATGTGGGACCTACTGGTCTGAAGAGTAGGCCGGGGGCGGCTGTGGAGTATGTCAACAAAAAGGGAATAAAGCGGGCCGGTGTCATGGCAGCCGTGATGGTCTGAGGTGGCTGCCAGGGTCTCGGGCCTCGGGCTTGTGGCTTGCGCCGGCAGGTGGTGGGCCCTCCTTGACACACGCCGGTGTCGGAAGGTGATCAGTGTGGCCTGGCTGCGCAGGGGCTGGCCTGACGGGTTCGTGGACCAGCGTGCCGGGGTCCGGCAGGCGCGCAGGATCTCAGGCAACTTCGCTCACGAGGATGGCGTCGGCCTCGTGGCGAGGTGGGAGGCGCCGCCCTGGCAGAGACGTGGGTCTTTCCGGAAGTGGACCACGCCCAGGCCTACGTGGTTTTTATTCACACCCCTACGCTGGCGTGGTGTACGCCGGGCCATCCCATTCCGCTGACGCTTAGGGGGGGCGTAACAGGCAACATTTCTGCGAGGTCCCCCACTGGCTGTGGTGACATGGTGGCGTCCACTGTCCACTACACTCCATATGCAAGAGGTGTATGTCGCCATGGATATGGGTGTGTTCTGCATACTGCGAGGTGTCCAGCACATCTCCGGCACTGTTGGCATTGTGTACTTTCCCAATCATGGTTCTACTGCATCCTTCACACATGCCTGGTTGCCACCTCTCCCCACATTCGGCTAGTATGTGGCTGAGGTGCCATGCCGTTGCTGGCTCATTTTCAGGGCTTGCCCATGTGGACATTGTAAGTTGTTCTGTCGTGTCTGGTGGGTGGGCATATTGTTGTGTCTGTTGTATGTGATTTTGTGACGTGTGCATTGCCAGAGTTGTGAGTTGCATGGTCGTGGTGTTGAGGTGTGTGGGGTGTTCATTTGCATATTGCCAAGGGGCTGTACATTTGCCTTGTTGCCATCCTGGGAACGCTGGTTGATGATGGACTGTCAGAGGATGAAGGTATCATGCACACTGGCTGTGTATTTGAAGGCAACATTGTTGGGTGTTCCACTGTGTTCTGTTGTTGCCTGCACATTGGTGTGAGACGTGTGCTTCCTATTGCGATGATTGCGTGCTGTGTCACCAGGGGGCACAGGTAGTACATGTGTGCTGTGTGTTGCCCCAACATGTGCGTGCATCCTTATTGGGCGTATGGTCCTTGCTTGGTCTCCAGCGCATCCTGCACATTGTGTTGTACGTATGGGGACTGGGGTAGCAGGGTTATGGTGATGTCCAGAACAGGAGTGGGGGACTTGGATGTGGCTGGCTGTGGGACTCCTCCGACTCTGGCGAGTGTTAGATGGGGGGTCTCAGGGGCCAACAGTTGCAGCCACGCCATCAGCTTTGTGTGGGGTGGGATGTTGGTTGTCCGCTGTGTTGTTGCCGTAGGCCTGTTAGGCGATGATGGTCAGGATGCGTAGGTTGGTTGTCCCTTTCGGCCTGGAGTGGAAGGTGACATTGTCAGATGTTGGGTCTGTGCGGCTGGTACGTTTCCTGGGGTTCCGCTGTCTTTGTCTGCGCTGCATCTGTGTTGGTCCGGGGGGTGTTCCGGGTGTGGGATGGGGTCCTGGGGTGGTGGGGGTGGGTGTTGTGGCCCTCTTGGGTGTCCGGGCTGCATGATGTGTGGCTCCATGGCATCTGTTGCCCTTCGGTTGTGGCCCTGGGCTGTGCTCCCTTTGTGGTGCTGGCTGCCGTCCGACTTTACACCAGGTCAGAGCAGGTGTAGATTTCCTGGTGCTAACGCGCCTTATCGCCTGTTTTGTGTTTTTATTGCGGATGTGGCTGGTCGTTGTGAATGTTGAGGTGTGCTGTTGTCTCTGCTTTTGTCACGGGAATGCCTACTCTGCATCTCATTAGCGATATTTGCGAGGGTCCTCTGTGGCGATGTTTTTTGCGGCTGCTATCGCGGGTAAACTGGTGCTGTGGGCTGTTAACACCGGCTTGTGAATGGGGGGGTAAATTTATCACGACTTTGGTTGTGATAAAGTGCCGTTGATTCGGCGATAGCTCCTTGTGAATATGCCCCTATGTTGTTAATTGTACTTTCTTTTATCCCTTAGTGGAAATGCTGTTACTTGTAGTGTTAATCATTTCAACCTCGAAGCAATTTCTGGGTTTAAACCAGGGATGCCAGAGATATATATATATATATGTGTGTGTGTGTGCGCCTGTGCATGCGTGCGTGCGTGTGCGCGCGCGCGTGTGTGTCTATTGCTACACTAACCATATCTGTTTATATAGTGCACAATGCGAACTGAATTGTTTTGTGGCACTTAGTAAAAAAGTTTTTGTTACTACCCTTTGGAAGCAATTTTATCAACCTTAGAATAAGGAAATGTTGAGCTCACAAATGGAAGGAGTTAAACGCATGCATTTCAGCCCACATGTATCTGTTTGTAGCTGGTGCATAACCCTGTAAGCTATTTTAATTTGTGGCCTGCAGACCACATTGAATCTCTGCAACAAACCTATTAATGCACTGTGCAATGTTACATAGAAAGCAAATTTGTAAACTACAGTGTACACACGATGTTCTACAGCAGGCACATTAACTTTCTAAGCTAGTTTATGATTATTCAAGCATGCGCCCATAGCATGCACCCAGAGCTGACCAGCAAGTGCATTAACAACCTACAGTATTTTACCAGAATACCTGCTATTTTCGCGAAACACATACATCTTTCCAGCATGTTGACTGCTGCTACTCAAGACGTTTGCACTTCACCATGGCTATGCACCCTTTGACTCCACCCTTCCTGACTCCACCCTTTTTCCTTCTACCCAGTCCCTCTCCCCACTGCTTTATGAGGTCCACTAGCTGTAGTGATATTTGCAGGCTTGTGACCTGTATTCACTTTATGTCTTGTTTAGCTGCTGCTATATGCACATGTATGATGTATATTCAATCAGGGGGTTTTAAGTGCACTACTCACCTGTGAGGGTCTCAAGACACTGGGGGGGCTGCTCCAGTCAGTCGAAGAGCCGATCAGTCGAAGAGCCAGGTCTTGAGGGTCTTCCTGAAGATGTGCAGGGTGGGGGCGTGTCTGATATCTATCGGGAGCTCGTTCCAGGTCTTGGCCGCGATGTAGGAGAAGGAGCTTCCACCCATTCTTGCTCTGCGGATGCGCGATGTTTCTGCGAGGGCGAGGTTCGCGGATCGTAGGTTCCTCTTGCGTACGTGGAAGGAGAGTCTGACGTTGAGATATTGGGGTCCGGTGTTGTGTAGGCATTTCTAGGCGTGGGTGAGTATCTTGAAAGTTACTCTCTTTCCGACGGGGAGTCAGTGGAAGCTGCGCAGGTGTTGGGGGATGTGTTCGTGTCGAGGGATGCCAAGAACGAGTCTGGCTGCGGTGTTCTGTGTGGTCTGGAGTTTGTGGAGCAGAGACTTGTTGATCCCGGCATAGAGGGCGTTTCCGTAGTCCAGTCTGCTGGTTATGAGGGTGTGGGTGATGGTCTTTCTTGATTCGGAGGGGGATCCATTTGAAGATCTTACGGAGGATGCGGAGGGTGTTGAAGCAAGTGGAGGCGATGGCATTGACCTGTCGGGTCATGGAAAGGGAGGAGTCGAGTACGATGCTGAGGTTTCGGGTGTGGTCGGTGGGGGTGGAGGGGCTGCAGAGGGTGGAGGGCCACCAGGTGTTGTCCCATGCAGAGGTGGAGGGTCCGGGGCAAGGACCTCTGTATTCTCTGAGTTTAGCTTCAGGCAGCTGCTGTTCATCCAGGATGCGACGTCCTTCATTCCTTCCTGGAAGTTGAGTCTGGTGGTGAGGGGGTCCTTGGTGAGGGAGAGGATGAGCTGGGTGTCGTCGGCATAGGATATTATGCTGAGTCTGTGCTGTCTGACAATGGTGGCGAGGGGGGCCATGTAGATGTTGAAGAGCGTAGGGCTGAGCGACGATCCTTGGGGTACTCCTGAGTTGATCTCTGTGGGTTCGGAGAGGAAGGGTGAGAGTCTGATTCTTTGGGTTCTGCCGGTGAGGAAGGAGTGGAGCCAGTTGAGGGCAGTTCCCTGTATGCCGGCTTTGTGGAGTCTGGCGGTGAGTGTGCGGTGGGAGACGGCGTTGAAGGCTGCAGAGAGGTCGAGAAGGATCAGGGACGCGGTGTGTCCTTGGTCAAGTAGGGTGCCGATGTTGTCTGTGGCGGCAAGTAGAGCGATCTCAGTGCTGTGGTTCCTGCGGAATCCGGATTGGGAGGGGTCGAGGATGGAGTTGTCTTCGATGAATTTCGTTAGTTGGACGTTGACGGTCTTCTCTGTGACTTTGGCCGCGAAGGGGAGGAGGGAGATGGGTCGGTAGTTCTTGAGGTCTGTGGGATCTGCTGAGGGCTTCTTGAGTAGGGGTCTGACTTCCACGCATTTCCAGTCCTCGGGAAAGATGCCGGTCTCGAAGGTGGCGTTGATGGTGTGTCATAGTTCCGGTGCGATGGCGGCGGCTCTGTGGAAGATGTGCGGGGGCAGGGGTCCATGGGGGCTCCTGAGTGGGTGCCTTTCATGGTCGATGTGGTGTCTTTGGTGGTGACTGGGGTCCAGGAGGAGATGGTTGACTGGCTGGCATTGCTGGAGGCGGGAGTGGTGTCGGCATCCGGTGTCTGGTCATTGAAGTTGAAGTAGAGGCCCTTGATTATCAGATGGAAGTAGGAGCTGAGCTTGTTGCAGAGGTCCTGGGAGGGGGTGATGTCTGTGTTTTCGCTGGAGGGTTTAGTGAATTCCTGGATGACGCTGAAGAGTTCCTTGGAGTTGCTGGCGTTGGCGAGGATCTTGTTCTCAAAGAATGTCCTTTTGGTGGATCTGATGCGTTGGTGGTATTCTGTCATGACGTTCTTGTAGGCGGTGCGGTCTTCCGGGGATTTGCTGTTTCTCCAGTTCTTCTCGAGACGTCTGAAGGTGCGTCTGGATTCTTGGAGGTCGGAGGTGAACCAGGTGGCTTTTCTGGGGCGCTGTCTGTCGGAGTTATGTAGGGGTGCGAGATCATTTGCGCAGTTGGTGATCCATCTGTGGAGTTCTTTGGCTGCAAGGTTGGCGTCAGCCGAGGTGGCGGGGGCGGTGCGGTTGAGGGTGGAGGTGAGCTGCTCCTCAGTGACCTTGCTCCAGTTCCTTCGTGGAGAGCGGGGTGCAGGTTTGGGTGCGGTGGGTTTTTCCATGTGGAAGTGTACGCAGTAGTGGTCTGTCCAGGGGGTATGCGAGGTGTGGCTGAAGTGGGTGTTGTTACCTCCTGTGAAGATGGGGTCGAGGGTGTGTCCTGCCTTGTGGGTGGGGGTGGTGACGAGTTGTTTCAGTCCCAGGTTGACGAGGTTGTCCAGGAGGGTAGCGGAGTTGGGGTCATTGAGGTTGTCTAGGATGAAGTTGAGGTCTCCGATGAGCATGTAGTGCATGGAGGCGATGGCATGGGGTGCGATGAGGTCAGCGATGGTAGTGGTGAATGTAGTTCGAGGTCCGGGAGGTCTGTAGATGAGGGTGCCTCATAGGGTCGTTCTGGGGCTGGTCTGGATCTGGAAGTGGAGGTGTTCGGTGACGGGCGAGCTGTCGCTCGAGCTGTAGATCTTGAGTCGGAGGGAGCTCCTTCATGCGATGGCGAGTCCTCCTCCTGGGCGGTTGAGGCGATCCTTCCTTTGGATCTTGTATCTGTCGGGGGTGGAGGTGGGGATGTCGGGGGCGGAGGTGGAATTGGTCCAAGTTTCTGTGAAGAAGGCGACGTCTGGAGAGAGGGTGTCGAGGAGGTCCCAGATTTCTACAGCGTGCCTGTGCAGGGAGCGTACGTTGAGGAGGATGCACCTCAGGGCTTCGGTGGTGTTGACGTCTGGTGTGGGGGCAGTAGCCGTGGTAGTGCGGAGGGTGGTGAAGGTTCGGCAGCAGTGGCAGCAGGAGAACTGGCCGTGAGTGGTGTTCGGCGTGGACAGCTGGCAGTTGTTGTTGACGGGCGCAGATGGGCGCAGATGGGCGCAGACGGGCTTGCCTTTGGCGCGGCCGCGCAGCAGCCACCATTAAGTAGAGAAGGGGGAGGGAGTCGCAGCTGGGAGGCGGGAGCGAGAAGCAGCAGGGTGGAGGGTCCGCGGGGGCAGCAGCCGCATGGAAAAGGAAAACAGGCAAAAAACAGAAAGAGACATGGCAACAAGGAATAAAAGACAGGAAAAACAGGCACAATGATAAAGACAAAAAACAGAGCAAAAGACAGGAAAAAGACAGAAAAACAGGCACAATACAACACGGACAGAAGTGGAACCAGAGGAAGAGCAATGCTCTCCCACTGGACCACCAGGGATGAGGCGCAGGCAGGAGCCTGCGGGTGGAGGAGGGCCTCGAACACCTACCTGACCAAGCAGTGCACAGTGCACGGAGCAGCGGCACTTAACAGCAGAGCTGCGGGGGGGAGAGCACGTCCCTGACCGGGAGGTCAGAGGTCTTGCTCACGCTCCCTCGCAGCAGCTGCCATTAAGTAGGGAAGGGGGGAGGGAGGCGCAGCTGGGAGGCGGGAAGCAGCAGGGGGGAGGGGTCGCGGGGGCAGCAGTGGCGGGAAAGGGAAAACGGCCAGAAAACAGAGAGAGACAAGGCAACAAGGAATAAAAGACAGGAAAAACAGGCACAATGATAACGACAGAAAACAGAGCAAAAGACAGGAAAAAGACAGAAAAACGGGCACAATACAACAAGGACAGAAGTGGAATCAGCAGAAGAGCAAGGCTCTCCCACTGAACCACCAGGGATGAGGCACAGGCAGGAGCCTGCGGGTGGAGGAGTGCCTCGAACACCTACCAGACCAAGCAGTGACAGTGCACGGAGCAGCGGCCCTTAACAGCAGAGCTGCGGGGGGAGAGAGCAGGTCCCTGACATATTCACTACAGCTCATGCTGAAAAGCAGTTGTAGTACTTACTTTTTGCTGCCAGTAAAATATGTGTTGTTTACACCATGTAGGCTGTTGGTAGTTTAAAAAGCGGCATGCGTAATTACTAGTGTCTGAGATTAAATCAAGCATTTCATCCATCACTTTTTGCCTATTTCAGTGTGAAACCCTAAGTGTGACGGGCATACCCAGACATGGGTCCTGTGCTCTCTGTGCCAGAGGACTAAAACTGCATCCTATTGGCAAGCCCAAATAGGGTGAAACTGGTCTGGGGTTGCTTGTGTTCCTGTTCAGAAACCATCAGACATGGCAGTTTGTTCTGCTCTGTTCCTATTGGAGAAGATCAGGGCTGATTTGCGTATGTCTGGTTCGTTTCTCAGGTGCCCTGTCGGACAAAATAACAAACACCTGATTTTTTTGTCTTCCTCAAGGAAGATTAGCAGCCCCCTACTTCCCATAATTAACTCTCCAGAAAAAAGAAAATGTCCTCTTAATCAGATGTAGAGCTGTGAAACTTTCTTTTTGTCAATACTGCTCCACATCTCATCAGCTTTGTTTCTGGCAACTAGTGAAAAATTGTCTTTTTGAGAGTAAATTACCGATCAGTCAATCACACTTTTCCACTCAAAATTCCTACTGATATAGAAACCTTTCTGGTTCTCAGCACCATGAGGCCATTTTAAAATATATAAGCGCCTAAAAATGTTGCATAACATTTTAACTGCAACATGTCCAACTTTGTCAATGGTGAATCTCACTGTTATCTGACAATGGTTCCATCCCCCATTGTAAAAAAAATCAGTTAATATTAAGTCATTTCCTTTCTAAACCCACAATCTCAACAACACAGAATTTGACGGGTATTAGTTAATTTTCAGCACGTTTTGGGCCAAATCTTTATTGCAGGCTTGTATAACCTGTTAAACATCAATGGGTGGGTCAATAGGTTCGACGGGTTGCAGAAATAAAACCCTATAAGGGGCAAACGTTCTTAAATTTAATTATAATTTGAGGCAATTCGAATCAGTTGCACTTCTATAAGTTAATTCTAAACTGTGCATGTATGATTTTGGAGGTTTCATTTGCTTATAAATACTCCAAACTAATTAGGTGTATTTTCTTTGAACTATTCCAAGACCTGAAGTCTTACATGGTTTTCCCATTGCTACACCGGTGAATTACACGTCGGTTTGGTTACTACTGCCAATGAGGTGTAAGAATCTAAGGTCTGAGATTCATAGATGATCTGTTTTGATCATCGTTGGAGGAAATGGTGGGGTATTTTGCCAGACTGAACATCCCCCATTTTTGGTAAGATATTGGTTCTTTGATACTGTGGCGATCATTAAACCCTTTGGAATAGACCAGTTTCAGAAGCAGGCATTAATTACATCAACCATCATCTGAGCTTCCACCAACTCTCCAGACTCCTGCGATCCTCCTGCCTCTCTCTCCCTCACCCGCGCATCTACCAAAGCAACATTGGAGGACACTCATTCTCCTACATCGATGCGAAGTCCTGGAACAGCCACCCCCTTACTCTCCAGAATTCACCCTTTATTCAGGAATTCAGAAGGGGACTCAAGACCTGGCTATTCAACTGATGCCACCAAAGCAGCTTGAAGCTCAGCACCTGGTTACCCTCATTATGTGCTTTATAAATCTGGCTTTGATTGAATGATTTGTTTTTAACCTTAATTCCAGTTCGACCTTCAAGATTGCTATGCAGTGCTCAAACATCTCTATCGACTCTTAACTGTATAGATCCTTAGAGATTGCCACATGGACCATATTTTTAATCCATACAACTGAATGTTGTTTTTCATTAGTGAAGGGTGGGGTCTACGCTATCAAAATTACGCAGAAATATTAGTAGAGCCAGGCACCTTCTTTGACCAGTCCTCAAAGTTAATGGCATGTCAACATGACACCCAGAGCCGAAGGAAATCAGTAAACTGCATTTGCTAATAAAGTTGCAGCTCAGAACGACTCCACTGCCTTTGCTTGTTGAGACGATGAGCCCCTCAAAAAATGCTAAGCACTTGTGGACCATAATTGAGGGCCACACTTGATGCTAGCACAGGTAGGCAAGGTAAAGCATGTATCTATATTCTCATTACCCTGTTTGAGGAAGCTGGATAAATCATGATGTTTTTTGCCTTGGCTACCTCCAGTCCAGGCAGTGACATTTGTTATGTTTGGGTATTGCAAATAGTATTTTCAGAGAGTGCAACTTTATAAAAATGATAAAGTTAGGCTAGCCAGAGGGCCTATAAATTTGGTCTAAATGTCTGATCCAGAATAGACCTACACTGGTAAGAGCCCCACATTTACTACAAATGCCTTTTCATCTTGCACCCCAGTGTGCATGCAGGGTCACCTAGCTATCTTGCAAAACAAATCTCACGATATATCAAAGGTGGGCAGCCAATATTTACCAACAAATGCCTTGTGTGCTTCCTTCTCTATTAATTCAGAGCCATGGGAGGCACTAGTTTTGTACAGACAGTGGTCCAGTTATGGAATATCTCCAGGCAAGTCTTGGGCAGGAACCCTCTTGAATAATTTGAAGGTAGCTTTATAAGACCAGGACCCTCCACCCCCCCTCCTTTTGACTGCTGTCATCATTAAGTTGATCAATAACTATCATCACCATCACACTACTGCTGGCCGGATGGTCCATTTTATGTGGCTTGATGCACTCCTCTTCCCGTGCTTGGAATGACTCCTGAGCATGGCAACACACACTGCCTCCTTCCATCCAGCTTACTCTTCACTGCCTCCCATCCATCACAGATTCACAGCTGATGCCGCACGAGAGCTGGTGCTCCATTATGCAGGATTTGTTAATGGATTCTTAAGTCTAATATAATCAAAAGGATCTGCGCCATTTCTCAAGCAAACTATTTAGAGTATATTTTAATGGGAAGCAGGTGATAGCATTTCTCCAACAACAGCCTCGCAGGCGGCCATATTAATATTTTGGTAGAAAGCTTCCAAGCGAATGCAGAAAACATTTTCAGACACCACTGTTCAATGAAGTCAATAAATACTGAGCATCATTGGGAAAAACGAAAAATGTGGCTGAAAAACCGCCCATTCTGTTGTTTATTTTAATAATGTAACAACATTATTCAGTAAGACATAGGGGCCGATTCCGATCTCGGCCGGTAGGGCTCCGAATCGGATTCGGCTTAACCGGATCCGATTCGGAGTCCTATTTCCCGACCGATTCGTACACACGCGTCCGGGCGAGCGAGTACGATGCGAAATGGCCGACCGACTCGTCCGGGTGTCCCGACCGCTCCGACCGACTCATTCCCGGGTCTAACCGCACCGACCGACTCGCTCGGACTCGACTCGCACCGCGCATTGGAGACGTTCCCCGGCCGGGTAAGTACGATGCGCGCCGTGAGCAGTCCGACCGAGCCGCGCACTCCGGCTCGAAAGAGCAGTCGGAGCCGTACTTTGGGGGTCCGTGTCGGACCCCCCTGTACACGTAGCCGCGTGAGTCGCACACAGGGGGGACCCATGGGTCCCCCCTACACGTGCATGTACGGCGCGACCCGCATCGACGCGAACACGCTGTAGGGGGCGCCCTTGTTCGCGTCGTGCCCATTGAGTCAATGGGAGCCCGTGTACGCGTCGTACGACTGGCTCCCATTGACTTCAATGGGAGTCCGACCGAATCGAGTCCGATAGCATACGTGCGCATCGTACTCGTTCGGTCGGACTGCTAGAGTCCGATTCGGTCGGAAATCTCTCCGGGTCCGGCTCAGTCGGAGAGATTTCCGGCCCGAATCGGAATCGGCCCCATAGTTATGATTGCTCAGGTTTCCGTTGTTAACTCCAAATTGATGCCACATTTTGGAATGTTTGGGCGAATGCCCTTTCTTATTTTTTTATTTCGTCTAGTGTTTAACACACAGCTCAGGTGGGTGGAAAAGGGGGTTCCAAAGGATGCCTCCAGCATGGACCTTTCACTGAAGTGAATGACTAGGTGTTATAATGTTATGATGTATGAATCTGTATCTGAAAGATGTAGGCACCCTACAGATCACACGGAGACACACTCGAAGGGTCTCACCCTTCAATGATGAGAAAATCGAAACTTTTGAGTGAAAATAATTTAACTTTAAATGTTTCAAATTTTAGGAATTTTAGCAATTTTTTATAATTTCATGTCCCCGTTGATAGAACATTTGTTTTTTTTCCTTGTTTGTAATTTTGTATATCTATTATACTGTTCGCAAGCTTGACACTTCATCAGTCTGAGTTTGTCAATCTGAATTTTGCTATTTTTTGCCTCTAAGTTGACATTGCAGCATCGCTGTTATCTGACAGAGGTTCCTTTGCACTCAACCTCATTGTGACCAGCAAGTTGTCAACTTGTTATCACTCCAAGTTTACATAGTACCATCACAGTGATTCGGTAGCGGTTTCCTACTCCATGCGAAAAAACCCATAGGTTACATCATATCAATCCACATTAAATGAGCTAAAACCTTCCTAAACCCACTATCACAAGTCATGCTTTACTCGTCTATCAGAACAATAAAGAATTTGACACAAATTAGTAACCTCTTAAGGTTGTATTTTACAGTATTACATCAAGCATTTCGACCTGCACCTACATCAACTTCACAGCATAGACTACCAGCGTATCGCCAAGGTACGCATACATATGGAAGTACAGATATACTATTCTTACCTCCACACTTATGTTCTTTCATTGACAGTGTGACTCCACACCTCTCTGAAACGTGTTGTGTGTATATATATATATAATACTTGTGTAGCGCATCCTTAGCCAAAAGGCACTGGAGCACTATATAGTGTCAAAGGCAAAGATACAGTCGATCGATATCTGGGTTCTGAAAGTGGAGCATCACTTCATTGTGATGTGTTCTCTAAAGAGGTGTGTTTTGTGTTCTTTCCTAAATTTAGGAATGATTAAATGATCTTGTACAACTGTTTCAAAGAAGTTTACACAATTCACTATTCACTTTACCGAAAAAGTCATTTGGCACCCTGCACGGGGTATTTTGGAGGATATACAAGATACGAGGGAGGGTCATCATCTTAAAAAGCACAGCCCTGCCCATCAGAGATATCGGAAGTGGCCTCCAGTGTGCCACATCATCCTTAACGCACTCAAGCTGAGCGAATAGATTCCGCCGCATGAAATCCTCAATGTCCCTAGTTACAAAGATGTCCAGGTACCGAAAGCTCTGAGTTAATACTGGAGCTACACATGTGGGCAGTAAAACCGGTTGGCCTCCTGCCAAATGGGAAGATGATAGATTTATCCCAATTGATTTGGTAACCCAAGTAACTTTAAAAGTGGTGAAAAATATGTAAACTTCTGTCCACCGAGAGGCGCAGCTGTGTAACATACAGCAAAATATCATCAGTGTATAGGGAGATCCTTTCCTCCCATGCAGCATTCCTCCAGATTCCCCAAAGGAGAGTATCCTGCCGGATCCAAGCCGCCAGGGACTCCAATGCCAGGGTGAACATCATCGGAGACAAGGGGCACCCCTGCCGCGTACCTCTAAGAAGAGCAAAGGAGCGAGAAAGAACGCCATTAAACCGCTCCCTCGCCAAGGTATCCCTGTACAGGAGTCCAACCTATGAGCAGAATGTGGGACTGAATCCCAACCTGGACAGGACCGCAAACAGATATGGCCATTCTATGCTGTCAAAAGCCATGTCGTGTCCAGGGAGAGCAATACAGCATCCTCCGCACACTGGGCCACTGTCATGTGTAGCACACTGTAGAGGCACCTCAGATTCAATCCAGTGCCCCTGTGAGGCATAAATCCGGATTGGTCTGGATGGACCACCGTGGTTATTACCCTCACATGTCTGTTGGCCAGGGCCTTCACCAAGACCTTGGCCTCTACACTGAGCAAAGATATAGGCCTATAAGAATTGCAGGCCGTGGGGGTTTCCCTTTCTTGCAGAGAACCATGATAGTGACGAGCCTCTGATCTGCTGGGAGAACACCATCACACTTGGCTGTTTGGAACATATTGAGCATATGGGGCACCACTTTATCAGCCATATATTTGTATAACTCCATTGGTAGTAGTTAGGCCCCACAGCTTTACCTGATTGTAGTCCACGAATCACCCTTTCTATCTCCTCAGCCTTCGAGTCCTGCTCTAATGCTTCCCAGTCCTCCAGTGAGAGGACTCGTAAAGGGAGGTTTTAAGGAGGTCAGTACAGTCATGGCTGGATCGAGCAGTCCTAGAGGAGTACGTGTATTCATAATAATTTGCAAAAGCTTCTATCTCAGCACCAGTGGCATGGACCTTTCCTATATAACCCTGGATTTCAACAACCCAAAATCTGCCTCGTCTCTCTTTTCCAACCAGGCAATAAACTTGCTAGCCTTATCGCAGATATCATACAGGTGTCTTTGAGTGGCCAAGGCGTGGGTTTGAGCAGTATTCTATGCTAGGTCCATTCATTATTGTTGCCTGAGCCGAAGACGATGGATCAGGCAAGTATCAGGTACCTCCCTCCTCATTAACTCTAGCTCCAAGGATGTGATCTCCTGCTCCAGTTTAGCATGTTTAATTGCCTGTTCCTTCTTTTTAACCCCAATGAGGGCCTGAGTGTGACCGTGCAGCACCGTTTTAAAAGCTTCCCACATGGTACAGGCCTAGTCGACTGACCCTGCATTCTCCTGAACATATTGATCAGTACGTTCACTTATTTTGTCCTGGAATTTCCTATCATTTAAATGCCAAAATGCTATCCTTGGGGGCAGGGCAAAGTCTTTAGTCGATCCCGAAAAGAAAAACAACACTGGGGAGTGGTCAGATATGCCTCGCGCAAGATGACTAATACCATGAAACTGGCACACACTCATGTGTTGGGTACAAATATAATCCAGGCAAGAGAGACTACTATTTCTTGCCAACAGGTGGGTAAATTGAGTCATGGTCGGGTTATACACGCGCCAAAGGTCCACCAGTCCGATGGTGTCTGTGAAGAACCGAAGTGGGCTACCACCTGACTCTCCCCCCACTGGGCAATCTGTCCAACCCAGGGTTCATCACTTCATTCATGTCTCCCCCCATTATCAAAGCACCTAATAGAATATCCAATAGTCAAGTGCCAAGTGGGTGTCCCCCTGTAGCCTGGGCGGTGCATAGACTGAGGAAAGGTTGAGTGTGTGACCCTCGCAAATGCCAGTTTGTAGGACAAATCTACCCAACGGGTCGTGCCACATGAGGCCAGGCGTGTATGGCCAGGTGGCATTTTTAATATGGGTAAATGCAGAGTGCACCCAAAAGCTTGGAGTTTGTTTTTGCAAAAATATGTTGCCGATGTCACATTTTTCGATATGGTTCAATTATGCGCAACTTGTTAATGGGCACTTAAGCAAAATATAATCAAAATGAGTTCTGCTATTTTTCATGCTATCTACCAAGAGCATATTTTAATGAGAAGCAGGTGCAAAATAACATCTCACTAAAAGCAGAAAAATAGTGGAAATGTGAATGTCGCCTTACAAATCCTGCACTTAAATCTGCGTGAATGCTGTGCACGTGAACATTCATTAGTCTGCTATTTCAAGGCAGAGGCAGGACCCATTTTCTACCACTGCAGCTCAATGTGCTCATTATCAAGCATAATAGACAACAACAAGAATCTGTTTGCTAAAAAAACAAAATCAGTTGTTTAATTTAATAATGTAACAACATTGTTAGGTGAAACCTGGGTGTCTGTGTTGAGGTTTGCTCAATAACTCCGAATTTGTGATGCATTTCAGAATGCATGGCAATTTTTTCATATTTATAAGGTTATAAGATATTTCAGTAAATATAAAGCCATCAAACAGCAATAAACATACAAGACAAGATGAAAATTATTTTTTTAATAAATGCCTGAAGGCAACAAGAAAACAAAGCTCATAGCCATGTGACTACATCTGATAGAACTTTACTAAATCAGTGGACAAAGCTATCTTTAAAGTAATGTACACAATTATCACATGAGATATAGACAATTTATTTTCATCATTTCACAGCCCCATCTGCTATTATCGATAGTATGATCCACCTTATCTCTTGATAATGTAAAGACGATAACCCAAAGAGACCCAGAAAACGTCTAAGCTGGGATCAAAGCCAAATGCCAAATATTGACTGACCCAAAAAGATGTCTTACATTTTAAACAAAAAATTTAAAAAAAACTGTTTTGGCACAGCTCAGGTCGACCCGACTGGAATTTAGTGAGGTGGTCCATTTCAACTAATTTTATTCTATTCTTAGGGATTTGTAGAGCGTTGTGGCTACCCAGCAGGGCTTCCCAGCGCTAAAATAGATTACAAGTAACATATCAGTCCAACCCATTTAGCTGTAGAGAGCGGTTTTTGGCAGTTTTCTAAATGTTAATTCTGAATCTTTTTTCTCCGTTTTGGGGGTGGGTTGAGTGTCCAAAAACTTGGCCAGTTGAGCTCCATCTACCTGGTGGAATTGTTTCTGACTACCATGATCTCTGTTTTCTCCCCATTCAGTTTGAGACTGTTTACTGCCATCCAGTGTACCACATTTTTAAGACATTTGTTGAGCTGGGTGGATGTTGTATCCGTTTGGTGGGAGAGGGAGATGATGATCTGAGTGTCATCAGCATATGATATTGATGAGAGACCATGGGCCTTTATGATTTCTGTCAGAGGAAGGACGTACAGGTTGAACAGTGTGGGGCTCAATGAGGGCCCTAGCGGCACCCCACATTTTAGAAAGTTAACTTCCGGAAGTGTGGTTTCCTCACAGACTTGAAAGGTTCTATTTTGGAGGAAGGAGGTAAGCCATATAAATGCTGTTCCAGCTATTCCTGCCTCTTCCAACCTTTTTACTAATAATGGGGGGGAGGCTGTGTCAAAAGCTGCAGTCAAATCTAGCAGGATCGGAGCCGCTGTCCCACCTTCATCCAGGATAGCTCTGAGCTCTTCTGTGGCAGCAAGCAATGCTGCCTCAGTACTGTTACCTTGTATAATGCCTGTCTGAGATGGATGTAAGATGTCATTTGTCTCTAGATGTCGTGAAAGGTTTCTATTGACAAACTATTCTAGTATTTTGCAAGGCCTAGGAAGGAGGGAGATCGGGCAGTAATTTTCACACCTTAATGGGTCAGCCAAAGGCTTCTTTAGAAGTGGTTTAACAATGGCATGTTTCCAACATGAAGGAACCATCCGCGATTGGAGTGAGAAGTTGAACATATCTGTTAGTTTAGTTGTTTCTACTTTCCCACCTTTGAGCATAATATCCGAAGGAGCAGTGTCCAACTGGGAACCTGAATTTAGGGATTTGAGAATCTCCGGAGTCTCTTCCTGGATGATATCTGGGAAAGTGCTAATTTGTTGGTTACACTGTTGGTGAGACTCAGCTGCTTCATCATCCCCTCCAAGAGTGAGAAGGATTTTATTAACCTTCTCCAAGAAGAAGTCAGCTAGCATGCTGCATCTTGATTCTAAGTGAGAGGGACCAAACAAGCTTTTTTCATGTTTCCTTAGACTGTTCACCTGGTGGAACAGTTCTTTGGCAGAGTTTGCGGCATTCTCAATCTTAAAGGCAAAGTAGTTGACTCTAGCCTCTCTACTAGCATAATGATATGTTCTTACTGCCTTCTTCTGTGCTAGATATATCATTGCTTTTCCTCCAGATCCTTTCAAGATTTTGAGACTCCTTTTTCAGTTTTACGAATTAAGGTGTGAACCACGGTACCCTATCTCCAGGGCTCTTTGCCTTCTGTTGTCTAAGAGAAGCAAGTTTGTCTAAGGCAGTCATCATCCATTTTTTAAACTTGCTATATCTGTTTGCCATGTCTCCCACCATTTCAGGGAAGGAAGTGTTAAACATATTTTCCCATACCCCATTGTCCATTTTTGATGAGTTACAACTAGGTTTAGAGTGGTGAGGTGCAGTGCATGCAGTACTTGCATTGCTCAGTTGGAAGGGGATTAGTTTATGGTCTGACCATAGGCTTTCTACTGGGTCCCCTGAAGCCAGCTCAGGTATGTTGTAGAATATTGAGTCTAGTGGGTGGCCTTGCTTATGGGTAGGAGCTTTGACCCGTAGTGTTAATTGTACCTCCGCTAAGTTCATTATAAAGTTATTGGATACTTCACAGTTGGCTTTATCTAGGTGCAAATATAAATCACCTAGAATTTTGAAGTTAGCCGATAATAGATTGAGTTCTGCCACGATATCAGGGAGGGTCTGTATGAACTGCGTGGCTGTGCCCGGGGGGCAGTACATTAATAAACTTGAGAAGGTAAAAGTCATGGACAGTTCTAAATCGAACAACAAACTATCGCACCCTGGTAGCGACAAGGGGTCAAATGTAAACTTTAGTTCCTCTTTGTAGATAATGGCTACTCCTCCTGCCCTTTTTCTTCTTTCCTGATCACATCTACTAATTGCATAGCTTTAGGGCAGGGTCATTGCAATATCTGGCATAGAGTCTTCTTGAAAACAGGTTTTGGTGAGGAACATAGCTAGAGGTTTAGTATCTTCTAAGAGAGTGAACATCTCAAGGTAGTGTTTGGGCATTGATCTGCTATTGAGCAGGTACAGCTGCCCCCTTCTTTCTCCAGTCTGTGGTTGTCTGCAATAAAATTGAAGTTGTCTATAGTCTTTTTACAATTTTCACAGGTCTGGTTCTCGTTGCCAAGATTAATATTGTGTTTACATGCCCTACCTTCAGTGAGGTTGAGAGAGCGCAGTTCTTCTGCTGAATAACTGACCCTTTCTTCACCCAAACGTACAAGCTTCCTGGCCCTTGGTCCCAGTCAGGCGAGGACGGGCGCAGACGGGCTTGTCTTTGGCACGCTAGCGGAGAACCCGCTGCATGCGTCTACTGTGCGCCTGCGCCCCAGTGCACATTTTTTAGCTGGGCGTACAGTTCAACGACTAGCGCGCTGACCAAAACTAATGCTTATTAGTATCACTGTTAATCAAGAAGCATGTTAGTGAAGGGTTGATTTTGTAAATGAGTAGTATCAAATTGATCAAATTGCTAGATGGATGATTCTAGCTCAGGAGATCACCCTAAAGTTCAAGGAAGCATGATCTTCCCACTGAATATTACAGCTTTATCACAATATTTGCTTGTTGGTATCAACTTTCTTTAATATTAAGATTGCCCAAGTAGAACTTCTCAGGGCTTTCATACAGCACCTCCTGCTTACACCTTTAACTGAAATGGTTGACCAGGTGCTAAAGTAACAAATTGACAGACTTTCTGGAACACTCACTACCAAGCTGGGTCTCTTGGGGCTGTGGGGATCCATGCTTCTATGGCAGAAAATGTGTGCAAGAAATTGGGCTTAGTGGTTGAGGGGTGAAACCCTTCTCAAGCAGCAACCACAATTCTTCTCACGGTGAAGTCACAAGCAAACCTTAAATTAACCTGTGCTCAACCCTCAGATAGCTTGGCACAGAGCAGTCAGGCTTAACTTAGAGGTAATATGCAAATTATTAGTGCAACACTTCAAACAGTAAAGCAGTGAAAACACCACACAAAAAGTATCCCACACCAAGTTAGAAGAGCAGAGTGATTTTTTTAATAAGTAAAACAAGACCTAAATGACAAAAATCCAATCAGTAGAACCAGAGATATTCAATTTTAGTAAAAATAGCGCCAAAGGGCGTAAAGCTCCAGCAGTTGATATCTGGTCTCTCCACACTGGGACAAAGTCACAAGTTCAGGCTGACTGCGATGAAGTGTGGGGTGGCTAAGGGGACCCAGTTCGGCCCGCTGAACATAGGACCTTAAATCCTGGTTTGTGGAGCATCTGGTGGATTTGCTTCAAAGATGCATCACGCAGCCCAGGCGATGCATCAGTTCTGATATGTGGCGAGCCCGCTATGCGAGGACCTGTGTCGTCGTTGATGATCCCATCAACGGGGCTGGTGATGAGAAGTCCAGTGTTGAGGATGCAGCATGCAGTCGGGGCAATGCATCGGTTCCAAAGAGCTCAATGGCAGTGATGCAGAGTCTGTCATTGTTGAGGCTTCCTTTAAAGAGGGATACTAGGGCCTGCACCGGGGATGCATCATGCAGTGGCAGTTCTGAAGGCGATGCAGGCAGTTGCGAGGTTGTTGGAAGCCTGTCATGTCCCTGAGGCTTCAGATCAGAAGTCCAGCCAATTAGCGATGGGAGTCACTCTGGGTTCTGGGTACAAGAGATGCATGTCCATTCCTTCTCACCCAGGCAAGAGGGCAACTGGCAGCAGGTCAGCACAACAGGGCAACAGTTCTTTCAGAGCAGCAGTCCAGCAGAGTGGTAGTCCTTTCAGCAGCACAGCAGTCCTTCTTCCTGGCAGAATATCCACAGGTCCAGAAGTGTACTGAAGTGGTGTTGTCTGAGGTCCAGTATGTATACCTATTTCTGCCTTGAAGTGGGAGGAGAAGCTTCTAGAGGTTTCCCTTTGAAGTTCCCAGGCATGCTGCCTTCCCTGTCCTGGCCCCAGACTAGCTACAGGTGTATGTAGCCCTTTGTGTGGAGTCAGGACATAGTCTATTCAGGTGTAAGTGGGACTGCGCCCAGCTTCTCCCTCCCATCCTGCCAGTTATGGCCCATTCAGGCACACCTAAGCTCACTATTGTGTGCAGCTGTCTAGGAGGAATACACAAAGCCCAACTGTCAGCTACACTGAATCTTGTGACCAGAAACAGGCTACAGGCACTAAATGAATAAGCAGGAACATGCTAACTATTTAAAAGTGGCATTTCTGAAACTGAAATTTGAAATCTGACTTCACGATAAGTTAGGATTTAAAATTAGGATTCCAGAGACACCAAGCATGAACTGATTATCTATTCCCATTTGGAAATTACACTTATAAAATGTAATAAGGTAACTCTAATGTTATCCTATGGGAGAGGTAGGCCTTGCAGTAGTGAAAAACAAATTTAAAAGTTTCACTCTACCAGGACATGTACAGCTTAAAAGTACATGTACCACCTTTTAAGTATACTGCACCCTGCCCTCTGGACTGTTCAGGGCCTAACTTAGGGGTGACATATGTACAGTAGCGACCGGTGGTGGGAGTGCTGCCGGGAGCTGACGTGGGGCGGGGGGTAGTAAACTGCGGATTACGGCCCATTAGAGGTAAGTAAACAAATAAATAAATAAAACGAATTTCGTTGCGCGCTCTGCATCGCCAAATGCGATGCAGCCCGTGCAACGAAATTCGTTTTATTTATTTATATGTTTACTTACCTCTAATGGGCCGTAATCCGTAGTTTACTACCCCCCCCTGCCCCTCCCCCGCCCCACATCAGTGCCCGGCAGCACTCCCACCACCGGCCGCTACTGCATATGTATTGAAAAGGAAGGTTTGGGCCTGGCAAAAGTTTTACTTTATCCACATGAAATGAAATAGGGCACTAAAACTTAATGAAAAATTAAACAGGGTATTCAAATTCGGTGTGCTACTCTGTGAGGAAGACTACCCGTCTCTGTGAATCAACTTTGAAAGAACCAAGGAACCGCGGTCACCTGTAAGCAGAGTGCTCAAACCATACAGGCCCTTAGGCCAAATCTCAGTAAATTATTACGTTCATGTAAATCAATTTCTACAAAAGACTTGTATGGATTCAAAAACAAATCATTTATGTGTTCCAACAGATATCTGTACAGAATCTATTCAACATGAAAGCTGGCAGCTGTGTCTTGGATCAATCGCGATCAACCCCAATGCATTTCAGGTGTCAAGCACCCTTCATCAGGTGTCACTGCAAAAACAATATATATATGGGTATACATGTATCTCTAATCATATTACAAAAGACCATCAAATTAAACCATTTGTACACTAATAAAGCATCAGATGCAATACATAAAACACCAGCAGTTACATTTCATACCATTTGAATACTTAAGAAGAACCAACATCGAAGAAACCACTAATGCAGTGATAAAGCCAATGAGTGGCTTCACATGTATGATGTATTAGGGAAATGACTGAAACAGATGAGAGACTAGTGTGGTCACCCTGTCCAAAACGTATGCTCTGCAATAAAGGTTTACTTTGCCAGGTCGAAATAGCAGTTTAACACACTGCACACCCATGCTTCTCAATGGCATGAGACATGTTTGTAGCACTAGTGAAGTGGGTGGTACAATCAGTGCTGCAGGACCACTAGTGGCAGTTCATTTACAGGCCCTGGGCACAAGTAGTGCACTTTATTAGGGGCTTACTAGTAAATTTAATATGCCAATTGGGGGTTAGCCAATGTTACCATGTGTTAAGGAGTGAGCATGTGCACTTCAGCACTGGTTAGCAATGGTAAAGTGCATAGCGTCTTAAGGTCAGCAAAAACGAGATCAGCAAAAATGAAGGAGGAAGGAAAAAGGTTTGTGGGAGACCATTTTAAAGCTGACACGTCTAACAATCTTGGAAACAGGCATATCACAGTCAGGCAGGATGACAAAGTTGATCGAATGAGTGTTTTTGAGATGAACAAATTCATCTTTAATGTTGCTTCACTGTAGGAATTATACCACATTTCTATTGTAATTGCTATTTTTTCAGTTTCAATTTTCCCTCTAGACCAGGGATTCGATATTGCTTCCTTTTCTTTGATTTGTAATTTTGAGCACGTTGATTGGGCTTTTTGTCAACTTGTTTTTCCTTCAAGATCCATTACATTTAACTAACAATAGCCTCCTGCATGAAGTGTAATGGTGTGTCACATTAGGTATGATTAAGACCGTGAGTAAACTTACAATCTCAATTCACACGCTATTTGAGAGAGAGCAGGAGGGAAGTTTAAATCTGAGTTAATATGCTGTTCCCCTAGAAGGTTATTATTAATGAAATTCAATTATTCAACAAGGTTTATTGCTTATTACTCAAGAAGGTTTATTGCCCATGCAGGTTTTCACTTTGTACCAAAAAGAATGAATTATTTAAAATGCTGAATGATATAATTCTTCACATTCAGGACATTTGTTGTAATTGGTCAAGAGATTTCATTGCTAAAATATTCGGTGCACATGGTGATAATAGGTTGTTTATATATAATGAAATCTGGTATTACCCACTAGCATGACCAAGAACTATTTTAATCAGCATATACTTAAAAAAAAATGTCCAAGAACTATTTTAATCAGCATATACTTAAAAACAAATGTCCGCCATATTAATGGCAGGTTTCTTTTCCACTAACCTGCATACTATACATGTAAGACACAGCATTCCCAATCTATTATATTTGTTTGGTCCTTCATATCTGGGAAATGTTTATATTGTTTGATCGATTATATAATTGACGTGAGACATGAAAGGGACTGTAATCAGCAAAGGCTATAATAATTATAATAAGAATGATTCTTATTTTTATTCCTATTCTTTTTCTTTTCTTATTCTTATTATTATAAATTCTTGATCAAAATCTATGACAGTGCCTATATCACAAGATTACAAGAAATTTTGGACTCAATCTGTCAGTATTCAAAAATATCAGAATTTGATTAGTGATTAGACACACACAATTATATTTTATGGGAAATTGTCAAAGTAAGACTCTTTGAGCCTGATCTTAAACAATATTTTGTCACTGCTGAACAATATATCTCATGATGCTCCTCAGATGATAATAGGGAGATTCGACGGAAGCCTGTTTGGCTTGATATGGACATAATGTGCAAATGAAAGAGCCTGTAAATATTATCCTAAAGAGTAAGGAAGTATAGGCCATTTTTTAAATAGTGAGCAGAGGTTATGTGTCAGGCTAGAATGCCCTTCATAACTGTAATTGCCAGAATTGAAATATAATGCAAGAAGCTAATAATGGAAATAACTATGCACAGTTTTAGGTGTTAGTTGGTTTGGTGAAGTGCAGAACAAACTAGGAACATCAGTGGCCGTATTATGAATACAGTGCATTTTCCCTGTTTGCTCCATGGCGCACCTTTCAAAAGGTGCACCAGGTGGAAACATGGACAGTGCATCGTATTAGAAAAAAACTGCTGCCCCCAGGGCAGCCACAAACTTGAGCTGCCCTCAGGTGAGTGCATTCAATGAAATACGGAGCAGCCAGGGCCGGACTGGCTACCGGGCGTTTTGGTGTGCTGCCGAGCTGGGGGCTGATTTCACTGCGGTGGGGGCTGATTTCGTTGATGGGGACCGGCGTGAGCTTCGAAATAAACAAAGGAAAACTAATGTTTTTAAGCACACGCAGGTCCCCGTCAACGAAATCAGCCCCCAGCTTGGCAGCACACCAAAACGCCTGGTAGCCAGTCCGGCCCTGGGAGCAGCTGTTTAAAAGCTGCTCTGTGTTTCACATTGCAAGCGGCAACCCGCCTGTACTTTCAAAAGTGGAGAGAGATCCACCTTGCAGGCAGGTGCAGTGACTGTGGTTGAATTGGCAGCCGGCCACTCTTCCCTTGGAGCACCAACATACATTTGTGTTGTATCATTACATTTGCCCTATATATTTATAGAGCACCCGGTCTCTCTGTTCTTTTGCCTGGTTGCCAATTTGTTTTCTTTCAGGTGCAGAGACTGCACCCACCTCAAAGGGGATATCTAGGGGGGTACATGGACCCCCTTTCTTCCTCCAGAGGGCTGCATTTATGAGGTTCACTGAAAGACATGTTTGCCTCTGTGCCCGTGTCCATAATATGGCGCAGAGGCAAACTTATTCCACGCCCCATGCAAATGAGGGAATGCCCTCTTATGATAGCGCTGGTGCAGCATGTGCGCCAGCACCAGCTGTATTACAGAAGGGGACGCACAAGCGTCTGCGGCCCTTTTTGTAATATCATTGGGCCCCGGGGGTGTACAAAGCAGGCGCACATTCCTGTCGCTCTCGGGGTACAATGTATAACATAACCCCAGGCGAGCATAGCACCCAACAGTGATATTACATAGCTGAGTTATATAAATCTAGCAATTCCTTCCCATCATTGGAGGTTCAATATATTGATGAGTTTAACATGAATATTTGTCATGGCAGAATTTCTAATATTATACACTTGATGAAGGCAATGCAATAAAGTATGAATAACAATTATTGGCCCATCTTTTGAGTTTCATCTTTGGATAATTCTGGATAGTTGGTTGAATTGTGCTCATTCATTAAAATGGTGCAAAATTGGACATGGAAAATGATTGCTTACTTTATGCAATAAATGTGCAGGTAATGTACTTGCTAGATATTATTGTAAAATTTAATTGAATGGATTGACTCACATTACATCTTCCCACTTTTCAGACAAGTTTCAGGAAAGGGTTTCGTACAACGTACTCGTACTATCTTTAATGACAGCCAAAGGACTAAGGGCAGTGGCGTAGCTAGGCACTCTGCCGCCCGTGGCGGTCCCTGCCTTTTGCCGCCGCCGAGCGCCTAAGAGCAGGGGGGGGGGGGTGCTGGCGATAAATTTACCTGCCGCCCCCAAATCTCGTGCCGCCCGGGGCGTACCGCCCCCTCCGCCCCCCCCTTGCTACGCCAGTGACTAAGGGCCAGATGTACGAAGCTATTTAGCATTTCTTAAGGGGCCGAATCGCTATTTCGTCCCGTTAAGAAATGCTAAATAGCCTTTTGGCATGTACAAAGGCAGTTTGGGAATCACAAAATGCGATTTCTGCCCAGTAGAAATCGCATTTTGCGACGCCCAAATAGGAAATCGCAAATAGGGATTTCCTATTTGTGGTTTCCTATGAACATGTACAAAGTATTTCTTAATTTCGAATTGTGCATTTAGGAAATGCTTTACCATTGACTCAAAGTCGATGGTAACCATGTGTAATTTTTTTAAAGTGCAATAAAGCACACACAAGCCCATGTATGCGCTTTACATGTGCACCACTTTTTTCGGGGTGCAGCAATGGGGGCCTTAGTCTGAACGTCACCCTTGCTTTAGTATTTCCTAATATTTCCTATTAGGGGATCAGAAATTTGGAAATGCAAAACCATTCGTACCTATGGGCCTTTAGGAACGAATGGTTTGGTATTACCTAAATAGTGATTTCCTAATAGTGATTCCTACTCTGTAGGAATCGCTATTAGGGTATCTCTATTTTTGTACATACCATTTTGCATTTCCTAGGTAGCGATTTCCAAGGAGTCGCTATTTAGGAAATGCAAAATACGTATTTCGTACATGTGGCCCTAGGTGCCACTATTGCATTGTGAATTTATGGATTTTTCAAAGTCTTTTGATGGAGTATATAGAAGACTATAGTCGCCTGAACTTTTATACATGGTGGCACCATGTAGAATGATGCATATTATAATATTTTTGTTACTCCAGAGTGAGACAAGCTGTCCATTGACATTATATCTGTTTAACATTTATCAGAGGGATTTTAATGACTATTAGCCTGACGATACTAATCCACCATGTGTTTTTTTTAAAGAATGTGCTTGTTTTTACATAAGCAGCTTTATTTATTGATCATATGGCAATTGAACTACAAGTCACTGGTGAACTCGTAAAAATACAGCAATTGGTGGCAAATTTAAAGATGTCTCAGCTTCTTAGATTTGGTAAGTCGAGATTCAGAGGCATTGGACTACTGATAATAAGTGATTGATGACGGTTGGTGAAAATGCAAATCTAGAGGTTTCTTTTTTTAACCAAAAATTATGACAGGAACCAAAGTTGAATAAGTGGAAAGTGCAGTGAGCATTTGTGAAATAGCTTATTTAGATTTAACAATAGGGCAGCTGATGTTTTTGGACATTTCCTAAAGAACACAAAAGCAAAAACCATTCCCTGCTGAAGTTGGATATTGTATTTCTTTTCTCTTGATTAGCAAATCTATTCTCTTGAAGGACTATCCAGATAATAACTGCAAGCCCTAAAGATGCATACTAATCAGTAGGGTGTGTGAAGTGGTGGGATTTGTTTTGAGAAATCATGTGAAATGTGGTTTGCTATTATTTTGAGTAGAAATTTGTGTGAGGGAAAAAGACATGAGCTATGCTATTAAGACAATGGTTGAAGGCAAAAATCTACTTCGATTGAAAGATTTGCTGTACAAACCAGTCTACTCTAGTTGAAAATTGAGCAAAAACACATGATGGAAAATTTCTGGAGAATATTACTTAACAGATCATTTGCAAATCTTGTCAATTTCCCCGGCATAGTTAAAATCTCACCAAGGCTTAAATTCAAGTTCTTTCGGACATAAAAATAAAATTGCCTAATTAGGTAACAACACTTCAGATGATCTTCACATGGTATTATGCCACACTCAATCTGACTATATATCATAATGGACTAGAAGGGAATTAGTCCGTCTGGAGGCTGCTTCATGCTCCCAATACAGGTAATATTTAGTTGAAATTTCAGGAATCCTATCACTTAAGATAAGAAGACTAGCTCTGTAGACCCAGATCAATGCTAAAAAATACATTGAAGCCTGGCCTTTTGGTACCCTTTTTAGGTCTCGCGCCTAGCGTTGCACTGCGCAACAGTGCTCGCGCAGCGTGAGACATTTAGTAGCTGAAAAACGGGGATTCAGCACTGACCTAGGAATCGCACACGCTCGTGCGTGTGCGATTCCTTTTGTGCTACCCCATTGGCCTTTTCGTGCGTCTTTGTATAAAAGACTGCACGCAATTGGCCAAAGGCGGGCGCATTGCTCCGCCCATGGCCTATTGGTGTCTATTACGCACTTGGTGCGCGTAATAGACACAAATAGGCCATGTGGTTTCAATTATCGTGCCCCGACACGGGCGTGATAATTGAAATCACATGCTTAGCTGTGGTGCGCGTGCGCGCACCAGTTATTTTATATTCTTGCCGCGATATTAATATAATTGCGATCTGGCTAGGCGCTCAGCTTATCAGTTTTCTCTATAGCTAGTTTGCTGATTATTGTGTTCATCTGTATTCGCGTGAAAGCAGCTTTGTTGAACGCCCCGTTTTAAATTGCTGTCCTATTCGCTCCATGCTCTTCTTTTTTTTCACTTGTCTGAGCCTCAGTGCAGTTTTTCTACGGCCTCTCGTTCAAGGCATGATCACAGCAGAATGTATGGCGAGGAACATGCATGAAAGGATACGCCACAGCCCGACCGTACCGTTCAGTTCGAACATTACATTTGGTTTAAGACCCACATAGTACATCTTGTAAGATTTGCTCCTTTGGTATTCTCATGCCAATAAAGTTTATTTGAATTGAGCATGATCAGTTCAGCATGGTACACCAATCTTGCATGCATAGAACAGTGACATTTATGTTACTACCAATGGAACACCTTGAGGTGCTTGTCAACAAAAAATTAAGGTGGGAGTAAGTACGATTGGAAACACGTGCTTTTGCAGAAAAATCATGTATAGGCTATTTTGGTCAACGTCATGTTCTCTTCCCTCCCCCCTTAAAATGATGCGACTTTCCTCTCTAAGATGGCCACCACGCTTTCAACACGGAAGATACTGAGACGCTTTCAGTGTCTACAGGTCTGCCTGTCATTTCGTAACGTGAGCCGCTTTCCTGTTGGTTGTCATCGGTAGCAGCTGCCTGGTGAAAATCGGCCTCTGATTGGCCACCTTTGTGTTCCTTTCTAGTCTGATCCCGGGCTGTCAGTAAGAGAGAGGGGTGCAGGCAGTGCTGGTGGCAGCAGGTCAGTGAGTGTTGGTTGCTGCCTTGTGTGTGCCCTTATGCTGCAGGCTAGTTCGGGAGAACAGTGTGATAGGTTGAGGGCTGTTCAAGTATGGGTTTGGAAGGAAACCTGCATTTCAGGGCAGCAAGGGCTGGATTTGGTACCAAATGCTTCTCCGATAAAAATATAATCCGACACTGTACAGCGTTTTGGGACTGGGTTGGGGACGCACTTGTTGAAGAAATGGCCAGAAACTTAGGGGTCGATTCCGATTCGGGCCGGAAATTTCTCCGACCGAGCCGGACCCGGAGAGATTTCCGACCGAATCGGACCCGTGCAGTCCGACCGAACGAGTCCGATGCATTCGTATGCCACCGGACACGAGTCGGTCGGACTCCCATTGAACTCAATGGGAGCCGGTCGTACAACGCGTACGCGGGCTCCCATTGCCTCAATGGGTGCGAGGCGGACAAGGGCGCCCCTACAGCGAGTACGCCGCGAAGCGCTCGCGGCGTACACGCACAGGTAGGGGGACCCATGGGTCCCCCTGTGTGCGCCTCGCACGGGTACGCGTACAGGGGGTCCGACACGGACCCCAAAGTACGGCTCCGACAGCGAGTTCGAGTCGGACGGCGCGAGTCGGTCGGAGCGGTCGAGGTGCGCATCGTACTTACCCGGCCGGAAAACGTCTCCATTGCGCGGTGCGAATCGGGTCCGACCGAGTCGGTCGGAGCGGTACGATCCGGGTACGAGTCGGTCGGAGCGGTCGGGTCGCCCGGACGAGTCGGTCGGCGACTCGCATCGTACTCGCTCGGCCGGACCCGCGTACGGTTCGGTCGGGAAACAGGCTTTCGCATGGCTTTTTTCCCGACCGAATGGTATTGGGTGCGCCTCCGACCGAGATCGGAATCGGCCCCTTATTGTGCGAAGTTTCTCCGTGAAAGTTAAAACCTTCAGTTTATCATGGCTTTTTGCTGCGAACATGCTGTGCATTTTGAGACTTGTATTTTGTGTTTATCATTATAAGACTAGGGTTAAAAATACCAGATTGCAATCTGCTATTGGTTGAAGGTGTCATGCATGACAAGAATTCACATGTTTGCAGTGAACAGTACATTTTACTTCCAGGTCTGCCACAGTATCGAGTAGTATTAATCCTCAGCAGCAGCTCAAGAAGTATACATTGCCGTAACACAAGAGGAAATCTGTTGACGTCGCTGCCCCGCACTCCTACCTTGCGCGCAGAGGTGGTGTGAAAAATGCAGGCTTTACAAGTGCGAGAGACATGACAGTCTGACTAAATGCCAGCAAAAGTGCGAGTTTTGAAAATATTGTGATGTAACAGATCCTCTGGTCGAGATACAGCTATTGCTGTGATGATTGGAATGTTTAATCAACTCTAAACATTTTTGAGCGCCCTGCAATATTGAGGTTTCAAAGTGACAGTCATCCTAAAAGTAATCCCAAATTCATACCTAAAGTACCAACTGAATTTCATTTGAACTAACCTGTAATCCGAAAGACATTTCTTCAAAATCCATTACATACTGCAGAAAGAGCTCTAGATTTGCTAGACCTCGGGAGATGCCTCAAGTTCTATATTGATAGAACTAAACACGCAAGAATATCATATCAGCTTCTATTGTCCTTCTCTAGATCACCTAAAAGCTTCCCAGTCATAAAACAAGGAATATCTGGAAGCGTAGCGGCAACAATAGCTTTTTGACACATTAAAGCAGGAAAACCTCTTACAGACACAGTTAAAGCCCATCCTACAAGGATCACAGTGACTTCATCAGCACTCTACGTGGGAGTGCCACTAGTAGACATCTGCCTAGCTGCAACAGGGACTAACATACACACATTCACGAAACGCTATTCTTTAGAATCAGTTGCATGCATATATTTCCACTTTTTGCTAGATATCTGACGTGTTGAGACTTCTGGGACAATTTCATATTTACTTGGAAAACACCACAGCTGCATGATTGTATTTTTATAATAGCCCTGACCGCCAGTTAGCTTAAAGCCTACCTGCTCAAACAAGTTTTAAATCAAATGTGAGGAAACCTAACTTAAAGGACTGATTTTTCATATAACACCTTACATTTATATAGGTCCTGAGTATAAGCTCAAATGGATTTTAAAGATGGAATGTGTGGCAAAAGATGACAGTTTTTCAGACTGCCTACTGACTGGTAAACTTCATCTCATGCATCCTCTTCGATTTTTGAGTCTCAGTAGATTATGCTCTTGGTGCATCGGAAGAAAGATTGCTGAATTGGCACTTGCAGTTACTTACTATCTATAAACACATTCTGTTAAATGTTCCTTTATTTCTGGTCTAACCTACTCTTTAATTTACCCCAATATCCCTTCTAGTTCTTGTCCTTTTCCTGCCATGAAGTAATGCTCAGTGTCTTATTTTTGTTATTGCCAAAATCTTGGGCCTATAAATCGTGGGCCTATTGGCAATATCACTACACTATACAACAAGCATTTGCAATGCAATAGGTCTCGCATTTACGCGAGTTTGAGCTATTGGCATTGTAAATGACAATGCCTTTTATTTATGTTTTACAAACAAAAACATAAATAAAGGCATTGTCATTTACAATGCCAATAGCTCAAACTCGCGAAATTGCGAGACCTATTGCATTGCAAATGCTTGTTTATCCTACAGTGAAAATTGGCACATTCCTGTTATTATATGCTGCATAATAACGAACATGTTATGTGTTATGTTATGTTAAAGGTACTTGTAAAGCGCACGTACACCAGATGATTTAATGGTGCTGGAGTCCAAGGGACACTACCGCTTAAGAGATTTAGTCATAAACAGAACAGCGGGTCTTTAGAAGTTTCCTGAACTGAACGTAGGAGGTCAGTGATCTGATGTCCAAAGGGAGAGAATTCCAGAACTGATGGGCCAAGACCGCAAATCTTAGAACCCCCAATTTCTTGCGTTTAAAGGATGGGATGACTAGGAGATTCAGATGGGAAGAACTTAGGGGCCTATTACGATGACGGGCGGACCTTGTCCGCCCGCCACCGCAACGGAGCACGGGACCGACCTCCGATGTTGCGGCGGTCCCGCCATGCAAATTAGGATGCGCCCGCCACACTGGCGGGCGCATCCTGGCCCTTTTACATTGCGGGTGGATCTGCTGGCTGCAGCTCCGCTCGCAATGTAAAAGGATTGTGCACAGCATTGCCATGCACAACATGGTAGGCACCACGTGGTGCCTGCCACGTAGTGCATTGCAATGAGGGGGGGTACCATAGGTACCCCCCATGTGCACCCCCCCACCCCCCGACACCCTGGGGGCCCACAACGGGCCCCCAATATCAAACACCGCATGCCTTTCCATGGCGGCAACGCCGCCATGGAAAGGCCAATAACTGCACGCATCATAATATTAATGGAGGTGTCTTGCAGACACCGCCACCATATTGTGTCCCTTTTCCGCCCAGTCGACAAGTCAACCGGCGGAAAAGCCGCGGATGGTCTTTCCGTCCGCCGCGGTCCCCCCGCCATACTAATATGGCGGGGGGAGTACCAGGGACATTTGGCGGGAGGATCGCCACCGCCGGCCCGGCGGTAGCCACCGGCGGTGGCGATCCGCCCGCAATCGTAATGGGCCCCTAAGATCCCGAGAAGGGATGTAACGCTGTACCCGAGAGGATACAAACACCGGACAGTTACCATGAAGAGCTTTAAAGGTGATGCAGCCCAGCTTAAATGTGCTGCGTTCGGCTACCAGGAGCCAGTGTAATCCTTTCATTAACGAGGTGACATGGTGCCATTTAGGCTGGTGGTAGATCAGTCTGGCGGCCTGGTTTTGCACTAGTTGTAGTCGTTTTGATTGATATGCTGGAATGCCAAAGTAGAGTGAGTTAGCATAGTCAATATTAGAGATGACTAAGGCCAATACTACTTGGGTCAGGGCTTCAGTGGAAAGGAATCTGCTGATCTTCCTGATCCTTCGAAGCTGAACGAAGCAGTAAGAAACCACTGTCCCAATCTGGGCTTTCATAGACAGGTCACTGCCGATAGTGATGCCCAGGCATTTGGTTGAACTTGAAGGGAGGGGGGGGGAGTTCCCAGTTCGGTTGGCCTGAAGTTAGATTTTTAGGGATTTGATGGCCCGCCGACTAAGATCAGCTCAGTTTTATCCAGGTTCAATTTCAGGTGGTTACTGTCCATCCAGTCGCTTAAGTGTCGCATGGTAGATTGGAAGCTGGAAACAGAAGCTGCCGACTGATCGATATCAAAGATCAATTGGAGATCATCGGCATATTTGAAGGTGCAAACCTTCCTTTCGTCGAGGGAGTGAATAAGGGAAAGTAAGTACATGTTGAAAAGGAGTGGTGAGAGCGAAGAACCCTGCAGCACCCCACAAGTCAGTTTAACCTTGGGGGAAGAGAGATGGGCGAGGCGTACAGCTTGAGAGGGGTCTTCCAGAAAGGATAAGAGCCACTTAAGAGCCAGGCCCTGAATCCTGGCTTTGCTGACACGGTCGGCCAGGAGTTCATGGTGGACCGCGTAGAACGCTGCAGAGAGATCAAGAAGTACCAGGGCTTGAGTGGTGCCCTTGTCGGCCCCTTTCCTAAGTTTGTCTACATCCTAATAATATATGTGTTCATGTCGCAGATGCTGCACAGAAGTGAGAGACTTTGGGGCCGATTCCGATCTCGGCCGGTAGGGCTCCGGATTCGGCTTAACCGGATCCGATTCGGAGCCCTATTTCCCGACCGATTCGTACGCGCGTCCGGGCGAGCGAGTACGATGCGTATTCGCCGACCGACTCGTCCGGGCGTCCCGACCGCTCCGACCGACTCGTTCCCGGGTCTAACCGCACCGACCGACTCGCTCGGACTCGACTCGCACCGCGCAATGGAGACGTTCCCCGGCCGGGTAAGTACGATGCGCGCCGCGAGCAGTCCGACCGAGCCGCACACTCCGGCTCGAAAGAGCTGTCGGAGCCGTACTTTGGGGTCCGTGTCGGACCCCCTGTACGCGTAGCCGCGCGAGTCGCACACGGGGGACCCATGGGTCCCCCCTACCTGTGCGTGTACGGTGCGAATCGCTTCGCCGCGTACACGCTGTAGGGGGCGCACTTGTCCGCATCGCACCCATTGACTCAATGGGAGCCCGCGTACGCGTTGTACGACAGGCTCCCATTGACTTCAATGGGAGTCCGACCGACTCGAGTCCGATGGTATACGTGCGCATCGTACTCGTTCGGTCGGACTGCACGGGTCCGATTCGGTCGGAAATCTCTCCGGGTCCGGCTCGGTCGGAGAGATTTCCGGCCCGAATCGGAATCGGCCCCTTTGTATATCAGTTTGTATTAGTTTGGGACATATCTCAGAACCATTCCAGAAATTAAAATTAACCCACCAATAATACCTAAACCAGCCCTATGATGCATGCCCCCCATTGCCCCGACTAAAACAGGGTAATAGGGCCTTGTTTGATTGAAGCAGCCCATCCTGGTCTGAAAGCTGCCCATAGCAGCCCCCTACCCTGCAGCCCACTGGGAAAAGGTCAGAGTGGCAGAATGGTCAGTCTGCCCTGAATATTCTTACCATTGTTGTGCTAAGTGTCTGGTGGGACATCACAAAGTTGGTCCTGCACCTTTTATGGAGTAAAGATAAAATATTTATTTCACAATAATATTCAGTTGAAGGGGTTTTGGCTGCTTCCTAGAAAAAGAGTGCCATGAGGATGGTCTTGTCCAATGTGAACTTCAAATAAAGATTTTTTTTTATAAAGCCTGTCACAGATCTGTTTATAACTGAACGGTGCACAGACATAATATCGAGTTGTTTTTTTTCGACTTACAGAAATATCGCGTTGTAAATATCGGAGGGACAGAATATCGACATCAAGAATATCGGTGACCAGAATATCGACCTGAAGGTAAGAAATATTGTTTTTGTTAATATCGAAGTTAGTAATATCGTTAGCAAAAATATCGTTGTTAATAATATCGATGTTTATATTAGTGTTATGTATTTTAGTATGTATTTTATATGTATGTGCTCCACATTTTTTGTTATGTGTTGTATTTTTAAAAAAAATATATGTATTAAATTTTTAGAAGCTAGTAATTTTTTTTAAAGTAAATTATGCGTTTTAGTACCGTAGCGGGTTGTGGGTTTATAGGGGAATAGGGTGGGAAGTAATTTAATTATAATAAAGTAATTATTAATTTTTATTTTTGGTATTGTTAATTAATTTATTGTTAATTGGTAATTAATTTTTATTAATTAATTAATTGATAATTATATTAATTGTGTTAGTTTAGTTTAGGAGCGGGTTGTGGGTTTATAGGGGAATAGGGTGGGAAGTAATTTATTATAATTAAGTAATTATTAATTTTTATTTATTGGTATTGATAATTAATTTATTGTTAATTAATTATTAATTGGTAATTCATTTTTAATAATTGATTAATTGATAATTATATTAATTGTGTTAACTTTTTTTCAGAGCGGGTTGTGGGTTTATAGGGGAATAGGGTGGGAAGTAAATTAATTATAATAAATTATTAATTTTTATTTTTTGGTATTGATAATTAATTTATTGTTAATTAATTATTAATTGGTAATTAATTTTTAGTAATTGATTAATTAATAAATATATTAATTGTGTTCATTTAGTTTAGGAGCGGGTTGTGTGTTTATAGGAGAATAGGGTGTGAAGTAATTTATTATAATTAAGTAATTATTAATTTTGTATTTATTGGTATTGATAATTAATTTATTGTTAATTAATTAATAATTGGTAATTAATTTTTATTAATTGATTAATTGTTTATTATATTAATTGTGTTAATTTATTTTAGGAGCGGGTTGTGGGTTTATAGGGGAATAGGATGGGAAGTAATTTAATGTTTTTAAAGTAATTATTAATTTTAATTTATTGGTATTCATAATTAATTTACTGTTAATTCATTATTAATTCATTATTTAATTAAAAAATTATTTAATTGATAAGCATGTTAATTTTAACCCTCTGCTATCCAACACTTTCCCTACAGTTATACTCTCTGGAGTGGGAATAGTAATTTTTACCCCTACGCTATTCAACACTTTCCCTACTGTTGCACTCTCTGGAGTGGGAATAGTAATTTTTACCCGTACTCTATCCAACACTTTCCCTATTTTTGCACTCTCTGGAGTGGGAATAGTAATTTTAACCCCTGCGCTATCCAACACTTTCCCTACTGTTGCACTGATTGGAGTGGGAATAGTAATTTTTACCTCTTTGCTATCCAACACTTTCCCTACTGTTGCACTCACTGGAGTGGGAATAGTAATTTTAACCCCTACGCTATCCAAAACTTTCCCTACTGTTGCACTCTCTGGAGTTGGAATAGTAATTTTAACCCCTACGCTATCCAACACTTTCCCTACTGTTGCATTCACTGGAGTGGGAATAGTAATTTTTACCCCTTCGCTATCCAACACTTTCCCTACTGTTGCACTCTCTGGAGTTGGAATAGTAATTTTAACCCCTACGCTATCCAACACTTTCCCTACTGTTGCACTCTCTGGAGTGGGAATAGTCATTTTAACCCTTACGCTATCCAACACTTTTCCTACTGTTACACTCACTGGAGTGGGAATAGTAATTTTTACCCCTTCTCTAACCAATACTTTTCCTACTGTTACACTCACTGGAGTGGGAATAGTAATTTTTACCCCTTCTCTAACCAACACTTTCCCTACTGTTACACTCTCTGTAGTGGGAATAGTAATTTTTACCCCTACGCTATCCAACATTTTCCCTACTGTTGCACTCTCTGGAGTCGGAATAGTAATTTTTACCCCTACGCTAGCCAACACTTTCCCTACTGTTGCACTCACTGGAGTGGGAATAGTAATTTTTACCCCTACGCTATCCAACACTTTCCCTACTGTTGCACTCTCTGGAGTTGGAATAGTAATTTTAATCCCTACGCTTTCCAATATTTTCTCTACTGTTTTAGTTAATGTAGTGTATAATTTATTTTAAAAAGATTAAAATTAAAAATATTGTACATTTTTAATTTGCTATATATATATTTTTATATTTTTATTTATAATATTGTTGTATGTGTATATAAGTATTTATAATTTATAAAATGTGTTTTAACAATTTATGTTATTAAAGTAATTATTTATGAATATTATTAAGTAAGTATATATGTTATATTTTATATGTATATGTTAATTTATTTTTACATTATATGTATTAGTTATCATTTTTAAACATTTTAAAATATTTTTAACTATGTTTTTTTAATTATATGTATTATTTACTTTATTTTACATTCTTTTTTAACATAAAAAACGATATTTTTAACAACGATATTTCTTACAACGATATATTTTTTCGATATTTTTGTACTTACCATGATGTAGATAGGATGTCGATATTCTTGACTTCGAAATTTTTGTTACGATATTTTTGTACCTCGATATTGTGGTAGTCGATATTTTGTCAGTAATTCTAACTGAACATTTTCTTTTTTAGAATTTAAGAATTGGTTGCTAAGGTAAGATGGCAGGGGCGGCTTCTCTGCTAAGGCAGAGGAGCGTCCCCCCCACTTCCTCGAAGCAGTAAAAATAGGTAAAAATAAAATGATAATAACGTAATGTTATTCTCATTTTATTTTGTCCTCCTGCTGCAGCAGCTTTGAGTGACGGGGCGACGCTGCAGAGCAAGGGAGGAGTGGTAGAACCCTCCTAAGTGCACAATGACTGTTTGGTCGGCCACTCGGACCACCCAAAACAGTCATGCGCACTTTCCCTGTTCTCCATGCAGGCTGCATTACAGCCTGCATGGAGAACATGCCGAGGCCCCCGGTCCCTGGCTGAGCGCTGAACCACGGCGCTCAGGTCAATCACAACGCTGCATTGCAGCGTTGTGATTGGTCAGATAAGCCTGGGTGCTTACCAATCACAATTCTGCATTGGACCGTTGTGATTAGTCAGGGTAGCCTGGCTGTGCCTCCTGGAGTCAGAGAGGGAGGAGAGCAGGAGCGGAGATGCGGGACCCGGCAGCAAGGTAAGTGTATTTTTTTTTCATTTTACATTGGGCCCCCGCACCCCCCTGCCTGCACACCACCCGCAAGCCATGCCGGCCGCCACTGTAAGATGGTGAATACAATAGCTTATAAAGTTTGTTTTTAAACCTTAAATAAGCTTGTATTTAAACTGAGTAGAATTTTACAAAAGACTTTTTAAATTATCCAATTGAACTATCACTGTATCTGCTTTAAAATATCATGCCCTGCATTAGTTTCAGCTCCGCCATTGCTCTCCTAGGTCTGCCAATGTCATTTGAATTTGGTCATTTATGTGGTACAATAGAAGGACATTGTGCATGCCCAGGGTCGTGACAAGGAAGAGGGAATAGGGGTCATTACCTCCTCATCCATCTTCCTGGATGCAGTCCTTGCGCTTGAGATACCTCTCCCTTCTGGCAGACCAAATTCTCTAGCTGAAGCAAAAGGTTCCTCCAAGATGGCCCCCATTAGCCAGGAGGAACTGATGACAGTATATCCGGTTCTTTTCTTTCTGTGGAACGACCTGCACTGGAGTGATTCCTTGAATACAGGTAAGTTGAATACTGTTATTATTATATTTTGCAGTTTACCGGCAACATTGCATTTTTACTTTAGCCCATTTCACCCTGCCATAGCGAGCATGGCTTATTGGTAGCCGCATGCTTGTAGCGTTTTACAGAAGCGATGCCCGCACATTTAGCCTGTGATGCCCTGTCAAAGCGGGCAGGGCTTATTTACTGCTGCGGGCTTGTACGCGCTTTCCCAATAGCGGTGTGCACATTTCAGCCCATTACGCCCTGATATAGTGGGTGGGGCTTTTGAAAACCTCTTGCCTGGACTATAGAAGGAGTCCTTGAGGCAAGAGTTTTTACAATGATTAATGCCTTCTCCCCCAAGGAGCAAATCGGGAGTTGTAGGCAGCGCTGTTTCTGGCCCGACCTCTCAGGATGCTTTCACGAACTTTGGTTTCTTTCTAAACTGACCCTAAAACAAGAAGTTGATTGGTTTCCTGCCTCATGTTTTTGGCGTCCAGAGAGCTCGTAGCTTGGAATTTCCCTTTCCTTTTCTGCTGCTGCTGGGTATTGGTTATGGAGCCTTTGGGGAGAAAGCTGGGCCCTCATCTCAACCCTCAGTGCAATCCTTGCAGGCCATGATTGAAGCTGTAGCAGAGGCAGCTTTTAGAGCTTGAGCAGGGCAGCCACTGCCTAAGATCCCCAGGCAAGATCTAGATGAGCCTGGAGTTGCTCCTGAGGAGGAGAATCAAAGGGGTCGATATGTTCAGGGATCTGACATGGCTGATCTCCTGCGACACCTGAGAGAGAACCTAAGTCTTCTTTCAACAGGCACATCAGCTGATGAGGGCGATTGTTTGGCCTGTTATCAGCAGTTGAAACCCAAGACTGTGCGCTTGCATAATGCTATGCAATCGGTCCTGTGCCCTGAGTGGAAGAAAGTGGACGAATCTTCTTTTCCTAGATTCCTTTCACATCATTATCCTGTGGATAAATTTGCAGAGGAGTTTCCATCGGTAGTAACTGTGGACAGTCTGATGGCCGGCATGTCCACTCAGGGTAACGTGGTGTCAGAGGATGGTTTCTCACCAGACTCAATAGATAAGAAAGTTGATGTGGCAGTGAAGCATTGTAATGCGACAGCCAACTTCTCCATTCATGCCAACACTTATACCACATATACAGGCCAATCCCTTCTTAAAGACTTTCAGGCTTTAGTGGAATGCATGTCTGAGGGGATGGATTGTTCAACTCTTTTATCCCTCATGGAGCAGCAAGTCCGTTTTCTTTCTGACCTGTCATTTGACAATTTATGTGCATCAGCAGCTACTTATGGGGCCGCTATTGCCTCCCGCCAGCATTTGTGGATGCACAACTGAGAGGCGTATGCTACTCAAAAGGCTATTCTGATGAAGGTGCTCTTTGAAGGTTCCAAACTCTTCGTGCAGCAGTTAGAAGAGCTGATTAAGAAGTTGGTGGAAATTAAGAAGTTGCTGGCTCTAGCCTGTCCATTTCCTGAAGGCAGGAGTTTTGCCTATAAGAGGGCTTTTTCTTCGGGCCCAGTGAAAGGTTCTTCCCAGTGCCCTGTTCACAGCTGGGGCACCCCGAATCTTGACAAATTGCAGTTCTAACCCTTCTCCACTGCGGCTAGCCCTCAGCCTCCCAAGGCATGACTACCTGGGATCCTCTCCAGTGGGGGGGGGGGTGAGAGGAGGGGCACCTTCTGGAGTTCCACATCCAATGGCAATAGAACATCTAAGAAGCCTGGGCAATTCAAATAGTCTCTGAGGTTTATCGTTTGGAGTTTTCAGAAACCCCAGAACAGTCTTTGGGGAACACTCTGCTTCCAAGGGATCTGATTCGCTGTCAGGCTTTCTTAAACAGCATTCAACAGCTTTCTTGCAAATGGGCGATTCTTCCTGTCCCTCAGTTGGAGCAGGGGCACAGATTTTATTCCATTATCTTCCTGGTGCAGAAGGTGTCAGGAGACGTTTGGCCAGTATTGGATCTAGTGGCTTTGAGACACTTTCTTGTCCCCCAAACATTCAAGATGGTCACACTTCAAAGTATCTTTCCTCTATTGACAAAGGGGCAGTTCCTGGCATCTTTGGATATGTTGGACGTATATTTACACGTATCAATTTTTCCTCTCCACCAACAATTTCTATGGTTTTCAGTGGACAACCAACATTTTCAGTTCGGTCTCTCCCATTTGGCCTTGCGACGATGCCCAGAATTTTAACCAAACATCTAGCTCCACTGGTTGTTATGTAGGGGCATCTAGACGCAGACAGCCTTTGAGCGAGGAGACAAGTTGAATCAGTCCTGAAATAATGCAGTTTTGAGAAGCTTCCTGAAATTAACATAAGCTTGACATTGGCGTAAGTGAAGTGGAAGTTTTTTAAATCTTGATCAAGAGTGAATGTCAGCTGCGTATCATCAGCATATGACAGAGGAAGGAAGGGGGGCCACATATATGTTGAAGAGCGTCAGGCTCAGACAGGATCCCTGAGGCAATCCTTTGTCAAGTTTCAGGGAACCTGACTTATACAAACCCAATGTAATAGTTTGGGTGCTGTCAGTTTGAGAGTCCCTGAACCTTGATAGAGCCATCCCATGAATACCAGACTCCTGCAGTACTGGTGGGTATTTTATATTCTCAAGGTATCCTAGTATTTCCTTAACTCAGCGATTAATTATTTGGCTCTTCTTCTCTCTTTAAGGCCTCCCAAGACATCAAAGAGGTTTGTGTCCTACTTCTCAAACATGGTTTCCTGCTCAACTACACCAATTCCACCTGCAGCCTCCCCTGTCACTTCAGTTTATCGAAGCCCTGTTCAGGATGGATTAGGGGAAGTCTTTCTATCTCCCACTCAGCTTCAGCTCTTTTGGCACTCTCAACTGCTTCAGCAAGACTGTGGCTGAGGAGTCAGGGGGAGATGGCTTCAACTCTGGCTCTGGTCCCTTGGAGCCGTCTGCACCTTTACCCCATCCTTCATCACATTCTACAACACTGGAGTCAGGTGTCCCAGGACTTCAAGGCACAAGTTCCTGTCTCCACCCGCACCTCCCCCCCCCCAAATTTTCAGGACATGCAGTGGTGGTTGAACCTAGTAAACCTCAACAGGAGCCATCAGTTGAGTCAACTCCCGCTGTGGTCATTTCAACCGATGCCAGCGGTTTGGGTTGGGGTGGTCATGGGGGATCTCACCATTCAGGAAGGTTGGAACAGGAGAGAGTCCCTTCCTTCCTTCAACTTGAAGGAGTTGGGTGCGGTGCGGGCTGCCCTGTTTTATTTCCTCCCATTAATCAAAGGTCAGGGGGTGTGTGTTCAGACGGACAACCAGGTAACAAGATCTTAATTATGTCACCAATGGGAGATGATTCTTTCTCTCCTTCTCCTTTCCTGAGAAATTGGGCTGTGGTCAAAGCAGAATCTTCTCTATCTGACAGCAGTTTATGTTACGGGTAGGAGAATTGACCTTCCGACCAATGCAGTCAAAAATGTCCTTCTTCAAACTCTCATTGCCTCTCTCCCCAGGTGATTGCAGCGATATCACAGAGGTTTGGGAGCCGATGGATGGATCTTTTCACAACAGAGAGCAATGCCCTTCTTCCCCACTTCTGCTCCTTGGTTCCCCCTGCGAGGGCCTGGGCAACAGATGCTCTTTCGATCCCCTACCCGGGGTATCCTGTATTGTTCCCCTCCCATTCCCTTGATCCCCAGAGTATTGCAGAAGGTTATGCCCGACCATGCTCAGGTTCTTCTTGTACTTCCAGGGTGGTCCCAGAGACCACGGTTCCCTTTTCTTCAGTTGTTTGTGGGTCACCCGTGGGTGTTCCCTCTTCATCCTTCTCCCTTGAGTCAGGCGATCCTGTCACTAGCTTCTCTACGGTGCCCCAATCTGGGGGTCTGTCTGCTGAACGGGTGACTTTATTGGCTCAGGGATGTTCAGAGGCAGTAACTAATTCCATCCAGTTATCTCCTAAACCCTCAACTCGCAAGTCTTACGATCGTCATTGGGAGCACTTTGATAAGTGGTGTAGATCTGGGGGTTTTTATCTGGTGACTTGTGCTCCAATGAGAATTCTGGAATTTTTACAGGATGGTTTCTCTTTGGGGTTGGCAGTTTCTACCATAAGAACCTAGTGGGCTGCTATTTTTGCTTTCCAGGGGTGTGATGTCTCTGAAGTTGCTCCTTTTACACCCCCTCACCTTCGGAGTTTCTTTCTTCAGAGACTGGTTTCCCATTCTCCAGTTCCCCCTGGGATTTGCCTTTGGTACTCCAGGCTTTGACTTGTCATCCCTTTGAGCCACTTGGCTCTATGACTTTCAAATTTCTGTCAGAGAAAGTGGTATTCTTGGTGGTTGTGTGTTCAGGCAGACAGGTGGGGGAGATTGGGGCTTTACTTTCAATTTCTCCGTTTATGTGTTTTTTTCCAGATAAGGTTGTACTTCGACCAGGCCCTGGTTTCCTGCCTCAGATTTCTTCATATTTTCACTGTTGGGAAGACATTGTTCTTCCGGTTTTCTTTTCTAGCTCCTCTCCGGCTGAAGAGATGGCTTTGCATTCTTTTGACCTTTGCAGGGCTTTGACTGTTTTGGAACATCGGGTTTATAGTCTCAAACTAATGATGGTTTACTGGAAAACACTTATTAAATTATTCAATGGTCAAAACGATGTGAAACCATTTAAGGGTATTTCTTGATGGTTTATATGTTTTACATGTGGTTCACTCTCCCATAAAATCACGTAAATGTGTGTAAAGTTGTATATTGGTTAAAAGTGTGTTTTATATTTACGTTAATGTTTGGTTTAAATGTATTATACTGTCGGAAGAAACAGAACGGTCTAAAACATCAAATAGCTCTAAAGAACTCAAGTTAAAGAAATAAGGGGCCCATTACGATGTCGGGCGGAAGCACTACCGCCGTGCTGGCGGATGCAAAAACCACCAGTTACCGTCCGCACGCAGCAGTCCACACGCCCGCCCAATTACGATGCGAAAAGTCAGCCAAACACCGCCGGCAAGCCAGCGACACCGTCCGCCATCAAAGTGCGCCCGTACACGTAGCGGCGCAGCCCAATTGACACACACCGTCCGACGAAACACGTACCGCCCGGCGTACAAATTACGATGCCGCAAACAAACGGATCCCACGGCTAAGAGACACCGTACGTCAAACCGAAGCGGTAACACGAACGCCGAGCACGGACATCGAAGAAGCGGCACCCCCGAGCATGAATCCAGCACTGCAAGCCCTCCCTATGCTCTATCTGATGCACCACCAAGGACGCAACGTACCGCGAAGACGCAGGTAGGCACACACACAACAAGTGCACGCAAACAGCGCACACAGTGCAAGGGCGGAAAAGCGGACAACCCCCCACCCCCGCGTGTACACGACACATCCACCATTGCATCCACATATGACACACAGGCCAAATTGTAACAACTCGTAACACATGTGTACACACCACCTGGGACTAGGAACCAACGACCCCGTCACGGCCCCAAAGCGGCGATGACGCTGCCACACATGCGCACAACGCAGAGGCCAACCGCAGCGCCATGCATGCGTCGCACACAGACACAGGGACACAACCAAGCAGCACACACACCAGCCCCACCCCGAACGCACATGACACGTGACAGGCCTGCCACAGACATGTCCCCAACGCCCAATTCACGGTCAACACCCAACGTCACACAACCGACGCACACATGTCAGTGAAGTCACGCAACAGCAGGACACACCCCAGTGTAACAAACATGGCGAAGCACACAGCGGCGGCAACACCAACCAGGAGAACCAGGGCCCCTTCGGGAAGAGGAACGCCAGTACCACACTGAAACACCCATACCACCCTGCACACATGAACAAGACATACAAAACGGAACACCAAAGAGCCCGGGGACCGACAACAGGTGGCCCAAGAATAACATCCACACACAAGGCCCAACGCAGAGCGGAAAGGCAGCCTGCCGCCCACACAAGGGAGAGCAGACAGCACTGAATGACCTTCCATTCCAACTCCGAAACCACAGCCCTACGAAAGAAGCCGGTGAATACAGCCATTGTCCAAAAAAGACCAACACAGGCATGCAGAGGAGACCGACCACAGGGCAGATAGCGCATATCACCGAAGAACACTACGGACGGGAAAGAAAAAGAAAACACTCCCCCATGTCGGCCCCATGCAAGTTATCTGGAAGGAGTCACACATCACTGACCTTGAACAGTCTGAGAAGCATGTGGGATGAGGGCCCGTGTCCTCCGCACAAGCCAACAGAACACAAGTCCTGTCTCCCTACGACTACACAGAGCTCACAGCAACCTCGGAGCGTGCACATTGCAGACTGCACACACAGCCGGAGCACGCCACCACAACGCACCGCTGCAAAATGGCACTCTCAACACACCTACCCAACTACGCCGGACAGGTCAAGCTGTACAAACACAACCTGACACAGATATTGGGATGCGAACCCCTGTCCCTGCTGAACGTAAGTTACCGACTGACTTACCGCATCACATTGTTCAGCTGCGTCATACCCGTCTTCTACTGTCGGAGGTGTCCCTTCCACCATCCTGTGGAGTTGTGTCTCTCCAACGCGGCATGTCTAAAGGCGGACCTGCTACAACTATTCCTCCCTCTGGACGCACACGACAGGGCCTGTTCAGCCTATGGGGGCATGGCGTATGTGGCGAACATCGGACCCGCACTGCAATGGGACCACTGTGCCTCCACACGACGGATCATCGAGCACAGCTACATCGAATGTCACCCAGCATGCCCCATCATGCTCCTCCAAGGGACAACTTACGAACAACACCTTGACAGCCACCATCCGCTACATTGGCTGGCAAACATGTATACCACCAATGACATGGAAGCCCTGCTGGACGGCATCGCATACCTGACAACCTGTCAATTCGTCGGACCCCAACGCAAGTCCCCCAATTGACCTATGATGTCCAACCCCGCACCCATGCTTAGCTTCCGCACGGACTGGCCAGTCACCACCACAACAGCCATACCAAACGACCGGCAACTGTTACCACACCATCAACGACATCGCCATGACATCGGATATGACCGGGACATGCACACTGTTCCCCATCACATCCAGGAACACCGCATGCATCGTGGGAGGCAGTGGCATGGGGTCTGTGTATCGCACCCACATGGACGGAACTGCACGAACAACCAGGACACGACATGGATCCAGCGCCATGGACACACACACCGCTCAGTGGACATGAATAGGTCGCCTGGAGTCTGTGGGTGCTGCACCCCTCCCACCCCCGCCCCGGGAATCCCATACCAGGACCTTTGCATGGACGACAAGTGCATACAACAACAACACGACCCCAGTGACTGTGACATGTCCAGTAACCACCACATTGCAACAACAAGTGGCACGCCGCTGCATGCACGCAAGCACATGCCCTGATGTCATCTCACATGCATGCATGCATGAGGAACAACCGCAGCAAACCTGTCACATGGAACTGAGATGGACTGTGCCCATGATGCCAAGCGGTCTGGTAGGCTACTTGTATACCGTCTGTGTCAAAGTCCGCAGCTCCGCAGCTATACGTACATGTACATTAGCACAGCCTTGGCCAAGCAGATGTAACTCTGAAGCCCACATCCCACATGCAACAGCTAATCACATGTAACCCTACACCCTATCCCATTTGTAATCATGCTCAGCATATCCTCAACATGTATTCCGCTGCCAGTAGTGTCCACTATACTGCATCACAGAGGACAGAAGACTCAATATAATGTTTGAAACCAAAACTGTCTCCGCTGACTCATTTCACAAGTACGAATGAGAGAGGATGAGAGGATGTGAAGTACACGGCAGTCGTGACATGACCATGTAGTCCACTGGCATTGGATGTCAACGCAAATGAGTAGCACAACTGTGGAAGACACACATGTGTCGTGTGTAGTCGTATGGATGCAGTGCTCAGGTGGGTGGGTGTGACGGGTAGATGCGCACATGCCAAGTTGGAGCACGCCGTGTTGGGAGGGGTCATGAACAGTACACCACCGCTTCCCTGGGCATTGTGAGAGGACACCTGTCGGGAGGGGAAGTGAACACGTGTGTGCACAGCAGCCGGGCACACGAACAATGCGGTACCAGGCGCACACGTCAGCCCACCCTCTGTGGACAAGCTGGATCCTGTTGTGCGCCCGCCATGCCCCTTGACAAGGCACACACAGCCCCAGTCGACCAGGTGCAACCCCAACATGGTCAATCCGCACAGGCGATACAGGGCATGGGATGGCAGTGGATCATGGTGTGTGAGAGGTCTCCTCGCGCTCCTCCTGGTCATATCACGCAGGCAATAGAACCTCAACGTGTAGCATGGCACAAGTCAAATGGAAGTGTAGGGGGGACGCACCACAGCACGAGCAGCACTGACGTCACGGGAGGTGGCTCGCACCATCACATCCATTGCCCATTATTCCAACCACGCCACATGCCATTGCGACAAAGTGCAAGCGCGTGCGCCACCACCCCGAGCCCTCACCAGAGAGGCCAAAGAGTGAATGTGTGGGCCATCAGCTACAGACGGACGCGGCCTGGCCGCAAGGGCAGCCACAGCCTCTGGGTGTCGCAGGTGGCGGATCCGGAAGGCGAAGACTGTGATGCATAGTCCATGCAGGCCGGGTCTCCATTTGGGGCACCACGCAGGTGGACGGCGTCCCGCCACACATCATACCCTGAGACAGCCCACTCGTGCAACTGGACCCACACATACACTCCTTGCCCTCTCTGGTGCGAGCTTGGGGCTGCCTGTGCAAGCGCTAGCCTCGCAGGTGCACATGCATATTGGGTGAGCGAGGGGAGGACATGAGGGCTGGGGCGAAGATGACTGTATCACTGTCAGTGAGTACAAGGGATGACCCAGATGTGGACAGGAAGAGACGTGTCCCGTGTGTACTGCAACTAGTCGCCAATCCAACTACCCCCCATGTCCGGAATGTAAGCCCGCACCTAGGCCCGCCCATCCGCCACATCGAATATACCACCAGCACAACAACCTTCCCATTCGAAACACTGACTGGGGGTGGCAACCAGTGAACAATCATGTGTAGCCTACCCACGCGTACATGTGGGCCCTCCATGATCCATGTCACCTGCGGCAAAGTCATGACATGCGCAATGAGGGAAGTGAGGAGAGCTGTCCGCCCCACGCACAGAAGGTGCATCAGCTCCACAGACCCAGCAGCGAGTCCAGCAGGGGTCACATGTGCAGGGGCAGCTGTGCCTGGTGTGAAGGCACATGCATGTAGACAGCACATCGACCAATGTGTAGTCTGCCCACATCTACAGTCCATCATCATGCGGACATAGGAATTGAACACAGGGCAACACATCTGAGTGGGTGCACCCACCGTGACCAACAATGCGCAATTATCGACGTACCCGCACTGTGCATGGCCCCCCACCCAACGGAGGCACATCCAGTGCCACCATCCCACACACACAAGCCTTCCACGAAACATGCTGTGTCCAATGGTCAGTACAGAGTCAGCGCCCATCTGGTGGATCCTGAACAGGAGACACATGCACACACATGCCAGCTCCCACTATGTACGTCTGCCACCTGGCACGTGCAATGTAACCTCTCACCTGTGACGTGTGTCTGCAAGCACACAGCCGTTTTGGCATGGGGCTGTCAATGTGGACACCTGTCAATGTTTCGGGAGGTGTGATCCGTACAGTGCTGTACATAGGGTGCAGTGCTGACACCTACTACTGTCTCATATCCCCTCGTGCCACAGGTCCCACTTGTTTTGGCCGCTCAGCCTGTGCCCACATCGTCGTCGTCGTGTGCCATACTCATCCAGCCTCGGAAGCAGTGCCATGCTCAGCAGACATTCATGTTGCCGTGGCGTTGCCGCTTGACGAATATGCAGTCAGTCCCCATCAGCACGCCCCGCAAGTCATTGGGGCCTAGATCCCCATGTGCATGCTCATGGCAGTGGTTTGTATCACTAGCCATTGCCATTGGTGGGAGACCTGTGTAAGTGTATTGTGGCCGTGCCGTCCCTGCTTGACAGCTGGGCTGTGACTCATGTGCTTGCTCAGTCATGTCAGTGATGTGAATGCGAAATTGCTATGTGTTGTGTTGCTTTGACATGTGTCCACTGCCATCTTCCCTAGGCGGAGACCGAACATTGACCGCCCATACCAATTGCTGGCGGACATGGACGATACTGAGGTCATAAGGAAGTTTCGGCTGGACAGGCCAACCCTGCATCGACTGTGTGCCATGTTGGAACCCCATCTCCGTCCCCGCAGGGTGTATCCGACAGCATTCACCCCCACGGCTAAGGTGATGGCCGCCATGCATTTCTTCGCCACTGGGTCATTCCAGCACACAGTGGGCAGTGGAGGAGGGATGTCCCAGCCCATGTTCAGCAAGGTGCTGAGGGATGTACTGGCAGCCATGATGCTGTACCGAAACAGGTACATCAGATTCCCCAGGGCTCGTGAATTGGCGGCAGTGAAGGGTGCATTCTATGCCCTTGGCAGGATCCCACACGTCGTTGGTGCCATTGATTGCACACATGTTGGCCTTGTTCCACCACAGGCCACTGACCACCTGTACCGCAACAGGAAGCACACGCACTCCCTGAATGTGCAAGTGGTGTGCCTTGCGGACATGGTGATAACCCACGTGTGTGCAAAGTTCCCAGGCTCGGCCCATGACGCACACATAATGCGCAACAGCATCTTGCCACGACTGATGTCCAATCTGCAACAGGATCGTGGCTGTATTGTCGGTGAGTATGTGGAGTGGTGTAGCGTGCTGGCTGTGCGATGCTGTCCCCTGTCCAGTTGGAATAGCAACGGTTCTCTGTGTCCCTCACACCCAGGTGACTCTGCGTACCCGAATGGGGCATGGCTGCTCAGTCCATTGAGAAATCCTCGCACCCCAGCAGACGTTCGCTACAATGAGGCACATGGGAGGACCAGACGTGTGGTCGAGCGTACCTTTGGCCTCCTCAAGTCCAGGTTCAGGTGCCTGGACCGCACCGAGGGTGCGCTGGCGTACTCCCCACAGAAGGTGTGCCAGATAGTGGTGGCGTGCTGCATGCTGCACAACCTGGCCATTCGGAAGCAGATCCCCCTCATTGTGGATGACGGAGATCAACCAGGGCCCCAGCCCGCAGACCAGGACAGCTCGAGTGAGGAGGACAGCGGAGAGGAGGAAGCTGGGAATGTGCGCCAGCAGCTCATCGCCCGCTACTTCACTTGACGGTGAGTGTCTATGTACGACGGCTGATGTGGCTGTATTTGTGCAGGTGTGTGTGTGCTGTGTCAGGGTGGCCTTTTGTTCACTGCGTGCTGTGTGTCAACGCTCCATGCCCAGGTTAGTATGCCACTGATGGTGGCTGTGGCATTGTGCCCTATTGCTCTGTGCGATGTGTGTACATTGCTTGTAGTTGTTGACATGTACTGTGTGATGGGTGTGTGACACACTCATTGAATGTGCTCCTGTTCTGTCTCCCACCCCTAGGTCCCTACAGGCCCTCCGGTTCCATTGCCATGCCACGCATTAGGTGCCGTTCCGCTCAAGGTGGCCGTTGTATTCCGTACAATTAAAACACAGGGCACAGACAGCAGTTTGTGGAAGAGGTGCATTTATTTCAAACTGTGACATGTGATTGTGTGTAAGGTGATGACAAAAGTGGTGCGTGCAGTGACAATGAGCTGTCGGTCATGGCTGCGTGATGCTCAGGGTGTACCCACTGGTTCTATGTCCATAGTCCAACACACACATGCCATCCAGATGGCTGTGTGGAGTGGGATCGTAGTCCAAGTCAATGCAGTGGGTGGTCAAGGAAGGCTGGCTGGCTGCCTCACTTGCGTCTGGAGCGTGCGAAGTCCTCCCGGGAGATCTGTTTCCGCTTCGGACGGCCCCTTCCACGTTTGCGAGGGGGTGCCTGCTTGCGACCTGCTGGTGGTTGAGGTGTGCTCACTGGCTGTGGACGCAGGGGAACTGGACACTGCTGCTCGAGCCTGCGCCCCGGCAGGTGGTGGCGGAGGGGAGCTGCTGTCCCTGGCTGTGACCTCACCGCCACCACCAGCTGGCCCATGAGGTCCACGAGTTGGCCCATACGGGCGTCCATGGACCTCAGCACCCCCAGCACCTCACGCGTGTCTGTAGCAGACCTGGCCCATTGTCCTTGGGCCTCTTCATAGGCCCCAAGGACCCTGGCAATTTGAGGCAGGGCATGGTTCCCAGGGGAGACTGGCGTTTCCCTGACCCTGCTCCTCCTCCCAGTCCTGCTGCCACCGGCCTGCCCACTATCCACATTGCTCACCACGGTCCTCGCCCTGGCTCCCAGGGTGGATCCAGTGGGCCGGGCCACCACCTGCGCTGGTGCTGGGGCCAGCGAAGACGTGGTAGCGGTTGCGGCAGTGGTAGTGGCCGCAATGACCGTGGGTGTGGCCGCAATGACCGTGGGTGTGTCCGCAATGACCGTGGGTGTGTCCGCAATGACCATGGGTGTGGCCGCAACGACAGTGGCTGCAGGGGGCTGTGAATGTACAACAGCCCTGGATGATGGGTTGGTGGGTAGGTGGGGGCCTGGGGAGCGGCTGGGCCCTGCCACACCGGATGGGCCTGCTGGGTGGTCCGTGTCCGAGGAGGAGGACAGATCCTCCACATCCGTGTGTCCTTGTTGGGGGCTTGCAGGCTGGCTGTGCTGGCTGCTGTCTCCATCCCCAGCATCCATCACTTCGTCACCTGTGGGGAGAATGAGATTTGTTAATGTGTTGCACCTGGCGAAGTATGTATTTGTCGTCTGACATTCACAGTTCGTGCAATCTCGTACATGGGTTTCCCGGAGGCGTGTGTGTGGCTGTACCATTTGTAGTTGTGTGTGCTTGGCAATGGGACTGTGTGCTGTGCACATGTGGCATGGGACGGATTGGCCATGCCGATGGGTGTGTTGCTGTGCTCCTACTTATTGTGACTCTGGTGTATGCGGGCTCCTGGCCCATCCTGGGTCTGGTTTGTACTTTGCTTTTGGGGTTCAAATGGGACGCTTAGGAACGCATATGGCAACATGGGGGCCATGCCCCAGAAACGCATTTGGGATGGAATATGCTTTTGGGCTACATGCTGTGAGCCATGGGTGCCGAACGTGACATGTGTTGTGGCAGCATGACAGTGCATGGTCTGAGGTGTGTGCATGCCTGACATGCCCTGCATATTTGCTGTCTGTTGTGATTACTGGACATGGCATTGGACGCATCGTTATGAGTGTGTGATGGTTGTGTGCCACCCGACGTATTGCAGTTGTCCCATCTCCTTGGTGTGCGTGCTGCCCTGTGCCATGTGCATCACTGCAGTGCTCGGGGGGTGTGGCCCATGTTGTGTGTTGTTGCTCACAGTGTGGCGTGCGCTTCATTGACTTCTGGCACATGGTTGGTCATGGGCATGTATCTTAGCGTGACTGCTGTATGTGTGGCAGCTGTTCGGATGACATGCCTTTCATGAGACTGGGGCTGACGGATGGGATGGATGGGATGTTGTATGTGCATGGTGTGTCTGTGTGTTTGATGGGTTCAGTGGTGTTCGTGTGCATTTATGTTGTTCCGCTCTGTTGCGTCTAGTGTTGTTTGTCTTACATAGGCGTAGTTGTGGGGTGTGTGGTTGACAGGCAGTAGGGGCTACATGGACAGGACTTCAATGGTGTTTCGGTTGTGTGTGATGGGTTGCACAGTGGCTGCCGTGTGGTACTATATTCAGTGTGGCTTGTGCATGCAGACGTGGCTCCTTGGGTGTTGCTGTGTCTGTGATGGGTCATGTGGGGTGTGAGTCTGTGGTTCATGTCCGTGTGCACATTGTTCACTTGTTCGTGACAGTGGGCGGTGCTGCGTGTTCGTCTGCTACGTGACATGTCCCATGTGTTGGTCGTGTTACGGTCCTCATGCCTCCAGTAATCCAGCCCTGTCCAGTTTCCCACCTGCAGGTTGTTCGGGCATGCACTGTACTGGATGCCACATGGTTCTAAGCGGGGGTGCTCCATGTTGCAGGTCTGTGGGGGTGGGGGCGGTGTTGTGGGTCGTGGTGATGGCTGGACACCCACTGACACCGATTGTTGTGGACCGTGATGTCTACCTTTCGGCTGTCGGTGTGCACTGCGGTGGCTGACACGTGGCTGTGGGGTGTGGGGGATGCTCCTCCTTGCTGTGCTGTGGGACTAGGGGCCTGGTGTGTGTTGTACTTGAGCTGTCCACCCTCCCACCCACTGCACTTTGTGTTACTGCCACTTACCTGTTACTTGTCGGTTAGTGCAGCTATGGCGGACACATGGGTGTGGTGGGTGCTCGTTGTGGCGCTTCTGGCATACTTGGGGACCTGTTGGTGGTTACGTGGCTGGCTGAGTGTACACATGCCCCCACGTATCTTTCAGTTGTTAGGTTTGGGCTGTGTGTGGTGGTGTCTGTTGCATGTGTGTGTGATGTGTTGTGTATTGTGTGCTGGACATGGGGGTGTTTGTCCCTGGGAGCTGTGGCATGGTGGTAGTGCATGTGAGTACATAGCGGTGTGCTGGTATACATTAGTTTGTACTTACCAGCCTCCACTCCCCCTGCTAATCCGGTGAGGATCTCCGGATGGATGATGACTCGCACCTTCTCCTCCCACGCTTTGAAGGTCTTGAAAAGCGCGGGATTCCCTCCGCCAGTGACGGCAGCCAGCTCTCTGTTTTTGTTCTCCTTCTTCTTGACCAGGCTTTTGACGTCATTCCACCGTTTGTTGATTTCTCCTCTGTTCCTGGGCAGGGTCCCGACTGCATTGACCTGGTCTACGATCCGGTTCCACATTCTGTTTCTGGTGGCTAGTGGTGTGTGCTGGACCAGGTTTCCATAGATTTGTGGGTGCACCTTGATGATCTCGTCGACCATGACCGTCAGCTCAATGGGCGTGAACTTGGGCATTCTTTGTGGTGCCATGGTGTTTGTGGTGCTGGTGCGGTGTGTGTTGTGTAATGTGCAGGGGGTTTGTGGTGCCGGTGTTTGGTGGTGGTGGTGGTGGTGGTGGTTGTGATGTGTGCGTTTCTGTGGTGTGCTGCTGTCCTTGCTGTGTCACTGTGTCCTCTCCTCTCCTCTCTGGTTTGCAATGTTGCAAGGGGTTGTGGTCTGTGGGAGTGCTGCTTTTGTACTTACCTATGTGGGTGTGTCCTCATGGTCTGTTGTTTTCAGGTGTGTTGTGTCTGGTGTTCTGGCCTTTGTGGTTTTTGTTTGTCCAGGGGGGTGTGTTTTCGGGATGTGTACTGTGCTTTTGTATTTGTGCGTGCCTTGCTGTGTGGACTTGTTGGCCATGTTGTGTGCGATTGTTTTTGTCAGCGGATGGTTTCTGTGCAGGGACGTGGCCGCCATGGCTTCTGCCGTGTCAATTTTCATCGGAGTTGTTTGCGCTGGCGGGCGGTATATTTGTAGTTTTCCCGCGCTCATGGCGGTGCGATCGTAATTTTACGTGTGGTGTGTCGGCCGTGAGGGCGGGCGGTTTTATGTTGTCGTGCGTGTTTCCGTCCGTGGCGGGCGGTTTGACTCCGACTCGGACGAGGGCGGGCGGTATCTTGTGTGATTTTTCCGCCGATGGCGGTTTTCGGTTTGTGTCATCGTAATGGCGTGGTCGGTGTTCAGACGGTGTGTGCGGGCGGATTTTTGCCGCTTTCATGCGTGGCGGATTTTTTTACGCCGGGTATCGTAATGGGCCTTAAAGATCTGCATGCCATTTATTATGAAGATGAGATGGCTGGCTTAGGGATGGAGACAAGGTATCAGGGAAAGATGCCGTGTGGTAGGGGCTGGATAGAGGGACAGCTAGCTGGCACGTGTATTGGTGATTGAGGCTGACAGCTGGTCTCTGGTATAGACGTGTAGGGGGACAGAGGTGGAGGCCACCAGAAAGAACACCTCAGGGGAGAGAAAGGAGGAAAGACTCAAGCAAAATTAAAAAGGGGTATAACATAGGCTTGGTAAATTGGGAAAAGTCGTAAAGAAGCAATGGAATTGGGTAGATTAGCATCCTTGGTCTTACTGTGGGCAGGTTGGGCCAAAGAAAGTTGGTCGCAATTTAGAATGGAATGGTAGAGCTGAAGGATAATGGGGGTAAAAGGCCCAGAGGAAGGTACATCTCGTTTCACAAAGGAATGATTGAGCCTAAGGTAACTGATAGCCAGTAATCCCAGTGCAGGACTTGGAGGACTCAGTTCAAGAAAGAATGGTGGAGCAGAATGGCAAAGGCATTGACTGATAGTCCCGAACAGCTGAAAGTAGTTAATAAGAAAAGTTGGTGAGGGGGGTGGAAGCATTAGAGCCAAAGGGGGTGTGTTGATTTGTTTAGACCGTAGGGGGATTTGCAATGGGCCTGGGCAGAGTTTGCGTTATTCCGCTATGCGGAACTCCGCAAAGTTATCAAAATACTCTGCTGAGCTACGCGGAGTTCCGCAAGTGGTGGAGTGCCTTTCTGTCAAGCTGTTCGTGCTGATTTTTAGCTCCGGGTGTTTGTCCCGCACTGGAAAATCAGCACGAACAGTACCATGCGCAGCGCAGGATGGCGCTGGTTTTTTCTGCCGCTCAAGTAGATGTTCTACTCAAATGGCAGCTTCCTCAACGCGAACATAAGATTTCTCAACGCGAGCAGTCACGACCATCCACGAGCACCTGCGCTGACAAATCTCACTGGGAGGTGGTCTAGCGTTGGAGTTTCCTCTCTTGCGCTCGCCAACTTAATGTTGGCGAGCGAGGAAAAAACTCCGCTCTGCGAGTTCACTGCTCAGGCCTAATTTGCAGTTAATTTAACATATTACTTGGATGTGACTGACATTTCTGGAGTGTACGGTGGAAGGACAAAGGATGCAGATTGTGAGCTTTATCCTGCCTTTGTAATAAAGCAACCTTTTCCAGATGCCCAAAGTGAGCCCCTGTGGTCTGTCAGTCCCCAGTGCTTAAGGTCTGATGGGTTTAAGGGCTCACGTGACTAGCACCAAGTATATATATTTGGTTTCATCCACAGTCCTTTCCACCGGCATAGATTCGGCAGAAATATGTATGTAACAAATGTGGCACTTCCTTGGTGGGCCATTATGGGGCGGTTGTTAACGGCTAATTCAGTCAAATATCGTTAAAGAGATGTCTGCCATTTGCATGCTATCTACATAAAACATTTTATAATGAGAAGCAGCTGCAAAAATAACACTTTTCCAACAGGAGAAAAGTGGTGAGATTGTTGCAATCCTGTAGTTAGCTTTCTGTGAATGGCTGAAGACGTGTGCAGTTATTAGCCTGCTATTTCTTAGGTGATGCAGAATTCATTTTCAGACTCTACTGTGCTCATTACCAAGCACAATGGACAAACAATGTCACCGCAAAACAACCGCATCCAGTGTTTAATTGAATGACCCCTGTGTGTCAGTGCTGTGAGCGAGTGCCTTTCATGAAATTCTAGGCATTTCGAGATGTGTGGCCGGAAGCGCTTGTTTAGCACAACTACTGTTGCACAGCATTCCACTAGCATACCCCTTTTTATTGCATGTGTTTAGGTGTGGTAATGAATCCATTACTTACCGGTAATCTTCATTGCCCATCATCCATTTCCCCCCTCAGCCCTAACATATGTGAGGATATGCCAAGTGAAACAATCTGCACACACCACGATAGATGCTCATGAATGAATGAATCAATCAATAATCTTGTAAAGCGCAACTACTTATCCGTGATGGTCTCAAGGTGCTGGGTGTGGGGGGGGGGTGAATACATTTTTTTGCAATATACAACAATTATTTCATTGATGCCTCAATGACCACTGAACCAAAATACTTCTTGAAAGACTGAGTCACGTCTAGTCGATAATGCGTAACAGTGTCTCAGGGCTTGACTAGGTAACTGCATTGCAGATCTCTAAGAAGGAAGCTCTCTCTGCTACAGCCAAAGAAGCTGGCATTGCCCTTGTTGATTCACTTTGGACATCTTCAGGAGGTTACATTTTAACTGGCCTGTAAGCATGGAATTTTGCTCCTTAACCCATCTACTCAAGGCCAACTTCTTACCCTTGTTGTCTACCCCAAATGACACAAACAACGAGTTAGAACATCAAAATGGTTTTGTCCCCTTTAAATATATGAGAAGACCCCTTCTCACATCCAGAGAGGAAGGAATCGCAGATCCTTCCGGAGATTGTAAAACCAGCAGGAATATGTCCTGCAAGCAATGGTATTTGGTATTGATTTTAGGGATAAACTTAGGATCCATCCTTAGAATTCTGCCAGAAATAAACCTCCTATATGGGTAAGAACTTAGTATGGCTGATAGTCCTCTTACAGGCACATGCATCAAGAAAAGCTTTTGCAAGTCCTTAATTGCGAATATTAAGGAATCGCAATTAAGGACTCTCAAAAGCCTATGCATGTAGGAATCGCTATTAAAATAGCGATTCCTAAACATTCCTTAATTGCGACTCGCAAATTGCGAGTCGCAATTAAGGAATGTCTTCCCATTCATTCCTATGGGCCTACAGGCCCATAGGAATGAATGGGAGATTGCATGCGCAATTTGCGAGTACCAATAGGTACTCGCAAATTGCGCATGCAATTTCAAGGGTGCAAGGGTGTCCAAAGGACACCCTGTTGCACCCCTGAAATTGCTCTGTGCACACATGTTGCACAGAGCAATTTAACCTGTGCAACATGTTGTAGGCAACAGAGTAACCTACAACTTTGAAAAATGCACTTTAGTGCATTTTTCAAAGTTTTTGCAAATTACCATCAAGTTCAACTTTATGGTAATTTGCGCCCCCTAGTAGCGAAATCGCTATTTTGAAGTGGTTCTTGCATTGCATCTAAGGAATCGCAAAATGCGATCCCTTAAATGCAATCGCAATTTGAGAAATCGCAATTACTTGCGAATTCTCGAATTGCGAGAGCCTTGAACCTTGATGCATCGCAAATGCCCTTTTTGCGGGCGCAAACGGCCGATTTTTGCGAATCGCACCGTTTGCGCTCGCAAAAATGGTTGATGCATGTACCTGTTAGCCTTCTAGCAGATGTAATGGCTAAAAGAAAAGCTATCTTTGATGAGAACCAATGCAGGCTAGTTTTTCCATAGGTTCAAACGGAAGACCCTGAAGACTCTTAAGAACCACCTCCAAATCTCATGTTAGGACTACATTGTGAAAAGACGGTTTCTCGACTCTCAACTTACCAAGGGTAAAATAGTAGAAAAATCATCCAAGGGACCTCTGAATGCTTTGATAGCTGACCAGCTACTTAGCTGGAGATAAAGCTTTTCTGAACCCATCTCCTAAAAATGCTAGAATTGCGAAACAATGTATAGAGTCCAGGTTTGTAGACCTCCCAGCACACTTATTCAGGAAAGACCCCCAATGTTTTTTAGACGTTTATAAAATAGATGATTTTCCAGACTATTTGATATCTTTTGCCACCTGTTTCAAGCATCCTAATTTCGCTAAACCTACCATCTCAATTTCCATGCCGTCAGGTCCAACCACCTGAGAACCTGGAGAACCTGGAGGCCAAGGTTGGGAAACTGAAGGGGAGGAGAAATGAGAGGGAGTTGATAATAGCCCTCTACCACCAGCCTCATAATGAGGGGAACCATGAGTACCTTGGCCAAAAACAGGCTACCAGTATGACCAGCAGTTACTCCTCCCGAATCTTCTGTAGTAACTTCGAGAGGAGGGGAATAGGAAGGAAAGCATATAGTAAGTGTTGCGGTATGGGATTGACAGGACATGCACTGCATAAGCATGAGGGCACCATGTGTTGGAGCAAACCAGGGGAAGCAATGCATCCTGATGGCAGGCAAAGGGGTCTATCCGGGAGACCCAAAATGACTGCATATCTGCTAGAAGTGAAGGAGGAGTATTTGGAATGCTACAGAGGAAGGTAAATTTTGACATAAGTTATACACTTGAAAGTTTGCCTTTTCCTAGATATACACTGCACTTACTGCTAGAAGATGCTGCTCTTGCCAGGAAAAAAACCCTAGTCGCCAACTTGTGAGCCTCCTACTTCTTGTGTGCCCTCGACGATTTAGGTAACAGCTGGCTTCCCAATCATCTTTCTTAATGACTAGGTTCTCTCCGCTCAACTGCATGTGGAATGTCTGCATCACATCCGTTGTCAAAACATACCTCCTCTTCTTTGTATTGAAGACTGCACTATGAGTGTCACTTCCTGGGCTGGCACCAAGTAAGACTTCTTCTGGTTAATGAGTAGGCTCAAATGCCAGAGGAATGAGCTGACTGCATCTACGTTCTGCTGAGCCTTAGAAAAGGAAGAAGTGTATAACACCCAATTGTCAAGATAGGGGAACATAGAAATGCTTCTCAATTGTTATGCGGCTACCATTTGTGCCAATACCTTTGTGAACACCTTCAGAGAGATACAAAGGCTGAATGGGAATGCCTGGAATTGATAGTGTGCAGTCAGGATTGCAAATCTCAGATATCTTTCACTGGCTGGATGGGTAGGTACAGGAAAGTATGTGTCCTGTAAATCGAGGGTTGCCAGGAAGTCACCACTTGAAATCAATGGTTTGATGTTCGGTAGGATAACCATTCTGAAGGTTTCTTGAATGAGAAATTTGTTCCGTTCCTCGAGATGGAGAACTGGTCGATACAATCTGCCTTGTTTCAGCACAAGAAAAGTATTTGATAAAACCCTTGGAAGTGTGGGCCAATGAAACCTGCATTACTGCCCCATTAGCAATGAGAGCCTCAATGCCTTCCAACATCAAGACTTCTTTTGAATCAGTCTTTTGGCAATGGTCTACATTTGTATCAGTTCACCGGTGGAGCTTCCTTGAATTGCTGTAGTTAACCATCCCTTAGGAGAGAGAGCGCTCAATTGCCCAGAATGCAGCATTAAGTTCTGAATAAACACTTTTTTTGCCAGAAAAGAACTTAACAGGTTCAAAATCTTCATTGTGTCAGCTGATTTCTCCACCATTTCATATAGCTGTTCACCAAATAACTTTTGCAAGGTGAATGGTAACTTTTGGCAGAGCCATGTTTGCCCTACGTCAAGTTTCCAAGGCTTCACCCAAAGTAATCTCCTCCCTCTAACAACTTCTCCTGCCAAATGACACATCTGATAAAAATTGTGTTAAAAGTTCCATATTGTCTAAGAATTGTCCAGTAGAGCATCATAGAGGAACTGAAAAGCCTTCAAGAGGACCTTTTTTGCGTAGGCTGCATACATGCCTAGAAAAACTAGATGTGACATAGACTATTTTTAGAGATCTCTCAACTTTCTTTTCTACCACATCCTACAAGATTGCATTCCCTGTAGCCAAGGACAAGGATGAAGCCATTGATGAAAGAATGGTTTTACCCTTTTGAGTTTGTGAGAACTGATCCTCAAAGTGCTCATTAGAATAGCTCTTACTAATAAAGCGAGGAATCCACATCTTATCAATGTCCTTCCAACCTTTCATGATAATGTCCTTAATAACATCATGTAATGACAAATTATCTGTAGGACAAGCTCTATACTGGGAATAGAACTAATCTTGATCTTGCTGGTTGTGTTCAGGTCCCAATACATCCCTGATACAAGTTAAAACATCCTTCAAATAAGACACCTGAATATAGTGCATTTTTTGGCCAAACTGTTGCTACTCATCAGAATCTGCACTGGCCCTTTTTGCAGCTGGTTCACTTAATGTGGAATCTTCTGCCTGTTTGATCAGTAATTCCATATCCCCTATGGAAATCTGAAAATCCTCCTCTTGTTCAGGAGGTTCTAGTTTGTTTTGTTTGCTGGTAGCCTTTTGTGCCTCCGAGAAACATTTTGTATTTAATTATTTGGCCTGGAGACCTGATCTCACTTCGCCTGATTTTTAGCACCAAACAAAACAATCCAGCCGAAAACTGTGATTGCACGTGATTGCACGCCCTAAAACAAAAGCACCCACCGGAGGAGGAGCACCACATATTTATAACAATTAAAAACATGGTAAAAACATAAATAGCATTCTTCTTTTCCTGTTATTGAATTGCTGGAGCATCCTCCGGGAGACAGCAATAAAAAACAAGAGGTGGGAAAGGAAGTAGGAGGTGTACTTATACCAGTGCTTAATTTGTGCCGGTGGTTTCCAGTGCTTGGCACCAGCGCTTAATTGTCAACACCTGCACTTATGACAATCTACCACAGGGTGGTGCTGCTTATCCACTTTTCAGATGAGCACAACAAAAGTATTTTATTAATTCAACATACCTTAAAAATGACTGATATCTGCCACCCATACCATTCTTTTAGCTCTGGGGCCTGGAATAGTCTGAATTGTCACACTTGTAGGGTGTGATGGTTAGTAGTTGCGTTGGTACTGTCACTGGTGGCGCTGGAAGGGGTAATGGGTGGTGCAAGCTGCAGTATCCTTCTGATGAGGGCCTTGGCACTTGTTTTGTTTTACAAATTAAGCACTCACTTATGCATATATCAGACAAGGTAGAAAGAGCACTGACATTTGTTTAACTTTAGGTTAGTAAAGTCCTGTGTAGGAGGCGGGTTCTTCACATATCTTAGGACTGGAATGGGGAAAGGACGGATTATGGGTAATGCATGCTTTTGGAACAGAAAGATGTCGGTAACCTGCAGTTTGAAGTTGAAAGTCTGATCAACATTTGTATTCCTTCAAACAGATAATACAAGGACTTTGGAGCTGTGTAAATAGCACAAACTTACTTTTTGCAGTTCCAGGAACCTGCAAGGCTGCTTCAGTAAGTGTGATGCAGAAAACCAGTTATCAATAATGTTGCCCTTTGTGAAAGCAGGCAGTTTCCAGACTTCATTTTCAGGCTACCAGGATTTGTGACATTGGCTACCTGAGAACAGCTGGAATGGTTTGCCCCCCTGCCGCTTAGGGCTGTCTTTAGCCCTGAAAGGAAACCAAAGAGTACTGGTGCTTTGGACCTGCTCGCTGATAATTCCACACTGTTAGAACTGGCATCCTTAGAGTGGTCTTCCCTAACTTTTTTTGCCTATCTCCCGCTAACTTTTTGTACTCGTTTTTGCTGGCTTCAGGACTCTGCACACTTTACCACTGCTATCTAGTGCTAAAGTGCATGTGCACTCTCCCTAAAACATGGTAACGTTGGCTCATACCCAATTAGAATATTTAATTAAATGTATTTATTCATCCCTAGTAAAGTGCACTACATGTGCCTGGGGCCTGTAAATTAAATGCTACGAGTGGTCCTGCAGCACTGATTGTGCCACCCACCTAAGTAGCCCTCTAACCATGTCCCAGGCCTGCCACTGCAGGGCCTGTGTGTGTAGTTTACTGCCACTTTGACTTGGCATTTAAAATCCCTTGCCAAGCCTTAAACTCCCCTTTTTTTATCACACATATGTCACCCCTAAGGTAAGCCTTAGGTAGCCCTTAGGGCAGGGTGCTGTGCAACTAAACGATAGGGCATGCACTTTTCAATTTTACATGTGCTGATAGTGACAAACAGCTAAATTCATTCTTCACTGCTGTGAGGCCTACTCCTCTCATAGGGGAATTCCTTAAAATATCTTTAAGCTGCAATTCCTGACTCGAAAGGAGTAGCTGCATCATGTTTCATATCTTCGGAATGGTAATGATAAATCCTCTTTACTGAGTTCTGATGTAAAAGTTGGATTTAGCATTACTATTTCAGAAATGCCACTTTTAGAAAGTGGCGTTTCTCTGCTTCTACTGCTCTGTGTGCCTTGCAGCCTGTCTCCAATACATGTCTGGGGTGAGTGACAGTTACATTTTGTGCATTCCCACCAGACAGCCACAAACACAGAAAGGCTAGGTGTGGCTGAGCACCCATCTACATACATCTGCATTCTGCTGGCCCTTCCTGGGCAGGAAGAGAAGAAGGGGCTAACACTGACACTTCAATACTTAGTGGCCTGACCACACACAAAGGACTGATTGCCCCCACAGATAGCCTGGCAGACAGGACTGGGTTGAAAGGGATAAACGGGTGCACTTCAAAGCCACTCTTTGAAGTCTCCCTCACTTCAAAGGCACATGTGGGAATAAGTACTGGGTCTCTGACCCCACCAAATCAGACACTTCTGGACCTGCGACCAATCTACCAGGAAGTAAGATCTGTGTTGCTGCTAAAATGACTGCTACACTCCCGGACCACTGCTTTGCTGTGCTCTTGCCATGCTGAGCCGCCCTTCTGCCTGCTGTTTGACAGAATGGGTGAGACGGACTGGACCCACATCACTTGATCCCAAAGTGACAGCAAGGGCTTGCTTGCATGCCTTCTGTTCCCAAGTCTCAGGGACATCAAACACTTGCATCTGCACCTGGACACTACAAGCCATGAGTCGGCCCTGCCAAGTGGTGCCATCCCAGTCCTGGACCCTTGAGAGTGAGGCCCTAAGGTGCTTGACAACCCGCACTCACACATCCACATCGGATTTGGCGTCTCTCTGCCACCACATGGTTCGGAACCAATGCACTCTCGCCTTTACGTGTAGTAGACTCGGCGCAGTTACGTGGAAGACCTCTGCGCATCTCGTCCACAGCGTAATCTATGCAGCCTTGTAGCAACAATATTGTCCTGATCAAAGGTACTTTGGTTCAGCGGACCCAAGGAGGCCCCCTCTGCTGGCCTGCACTCCCTCACGGTCAGCCCGAACTGTTGAGTTTGTCCTGGCCTAGTGCAACCCAATTACTCTCTTAAGCTGTTATTCTCTCTAAGCGCTCTTCTGACTTTTTGATTTCGTACAACTTTGTACTTCAGCGTCTACTGAAAGGATACTTTTTGGTCTTGTTTTATTTATAAAGTCCTACTTTATTTTTCTAAACTGTTGTAGAGTCTTTTTGTGGTGTTTTCACTGTGTTACTGTATTAGTTATTTCACAAATACTTTCCACATTGCCTTCTAAGTTAAGCCTGGCTGCTCTGTGCAAAGCTACCGGAGGGTGAGCACAGGATAATGTAGGTTGTGTTGTGACTTTCTCTGACTAGGATTGTGGTCCTTACTTGGACAGGGTGTATTCCTCTGCCAACTAGAGACCCAATTTCTAACACCCACATTAACAATATCTCTTAGGTGAAGGCTCCCAGGCACAAAGAGCACTAGCAGATGACTTACAGAGCTATGCCATCAATTAAGAAGAGCAATGACCAGCCTTCTTCAGCCATTGCTTGTTCAAGTATCATTCAAATTTTGAATATAGCCCACATTGCAGCCATTGTAAGTTTTAATTGTCAATCATGACATGTGGAATTCTTTCACCTCTACTGTAGAAGACCTACAGTTAGATGTAGGAGTTTGTCTCCAGAGACACTTCTATGACCTCTATGACCCCTGTCTACTAGCTCTCCATAAAACTAGTGTGCAAGTCACAGAGGGGACATCTGTTGCAGGTAGTGAGGCTAATGGATCACCTTGTTCCCATTACTTGCACTTGTGGTCAGTAAAACACTGTGGGTCTGATTCACAAAGGTAAACAAACACTTTTGTGTAGGTTTACGACTTTTTGCTATGCACAAAGGTATTTTACTAGCAATATATTTATGACTGTGGATTCTCCACATAAAAAGATAGGATGGTCCTATCTTTTTATGTACAGGGACCTTGCAGTCTACTAGTAAAATACCTCTCGGACAGTTGGATTATATCCAGTTAGCGACTTCGGACATGCAGGCAGTGAACTTGTTCCTTGAGCTGGGGGTCTTTTCTGAAGAGTATGAGTTACATGTTCTCTGCACAGGAGAGGATGTTGATGTCATGTTCACGAATGACATTGGCCAGAGGGGTCATGTATGCATTGAAGAGGGTGGGGCTGAACAATGAAAATTGAGGCACTCCACATATGAGTTTGGGGCTTCTGGGGAGTAAGGTCCCAGGCTGACAGCTTGTGTTCTATCCATTAAGAAGGAGCAGATTCAGTGAAGAGCGTTGTCCCTGGATGCCAGTCTCGCGCATGCGCATGTTGAGGATGGGGTGTGAGCTTGTGCCAAATGGGAGTAACAAAGTCAGGATAACAAAGGGGCACTGCACATTCACTTTTCAAAGCAGTTGTTGACCGCTGTGCTGCTGCACAGCCACTGAAGGTAGAGTCCCCCTCCAACTAGCATTAGTTAGTTTTAGATGCACGAGGTGATGCTGTGCACAGCGCTGGGACTATGGGGCGGGCTGGGGGTGTCCAGGTTGGGGCTGAAGATATTGAGGGAGCAGGCGGAGGTGGTCTGTTCTAGGTCTAGCTGCACTTTGTGTCCAGTGTGAAAATTATGACTTCTGTGATAGTGTATGTTGCGTATATCCTTATTTAACATGCTAATGTTTTTATGTATAAACAAATGCATAAAATAGTTTGTGTTCTTCTACAAAGAAACTCATGCAGAAAACTCGCAGAGGAAAATAAACTACAAATGTTTTACAGCAGAGTTGGTTTCAAAATGAGTGAAAAGGACACCGCTTAACACTGAAAATAATCTTGCAGTGCACAGAAAACGTTTGCACCCATCACAAAGATTGGTAGAGTTTGGGTCAATCACAAACCTTAATATACCCAAAAAAAAGAAATCTGAGCACACCCCCAGTCACAACGCGTGGCTTTTAGAAAGGAAGTGGTCATTATTTAAGGTTATGTTGCATTATGTTATGTGTATTTGTATAGCGCACAGCTCATTCTCTAGGGTATCCTGACACTGAAGCAGGAGCGGTATGGGTCGAGCCAGAATTTTAAAAAGTGCGTAAGATGAGACGACTGTTAAGAAGAATCACTTTAGAGCAAGCGGAGTTCAACGTAGGTCCATGAGGGTTGGGTCCATGCCAGATTTTCAGGGAATCCACAGAAGATACATTTATACAGAATGAATCTAAAGAGAAGGTAATTGGCCTAAATCTCTGGCACCCATCATGCTTTCCCGAGCCTATACTGGATATAGACTTTTTCTCTTAGAGTTTTCCCCGCAGAGAGACACAATGAAGCAGCGGAGCTGGCTGCGCCAGACTGGTGAAGAACACTTGCCTCCACATGGCCCTTGCTAGGTAAGTACATGGCAGCAGAGCCAGAAAAAAGTTCCTGCAAGAGAGAAATAAAGGATGGACTTAGGAGATAAGGAGCACACCAGTTAAAGAATTTACTTACATATGATTCCTGCTCAGCATGCCGCCAGGCACTCCAAATTGTATCTTTAATATCTCTGTAGAAATTTATTTTGACACCCCTGGTATTATGTGCTTGTTAGTGTAAAAAGGTTGGGGGGGTTGTTGAGGGAGTATGACTCCAACTGACCCACCTTACAGCCAACACACCACAATATTCTAACCAACACATTTATTTGGGACTTTGGCAGGACATGACCTGCATCGAAGAACTAAGAAGTGACACGGGGCAGAGTATAAGAGATGGATTTTGCCTACTTGCAAAAAGATGCAGTCACTTGGACAATACGAAAAAATGAGTCCCACAGTTGTAGGCATACCCTTAAGCTCATTTTTACACATTGTCCTACTACAGGTAGGTAGATACGACAGTTTGAAAAAAATCTGAAAGAACGAATGGTCGTAGTGCCCCCACTTTGAATCACCTAGATTCAGCTCTGCTTGAAGGAACCTTCATTCAGATCCTGCAAACTGATCCCTCAATGCCCCTTCAATCAGAATACAACTGGTGGCTATTCTGGGGAGTGCATGGTCTGCAACTTTGGAACAGCCTGGGTCCCTACTTTACAGTAAAATAAACCTCTATGGAATCAGAAAACTCAAAAACCAAACTATTCAGATCACTTGATTGAAGATTTCTTTTGGCCTGTGATGGAAGGAAATCAGATTGGAGTTCTTGCCTTAGCTTTCTTCACTCCTAACCTCTGCTGACTCATTTCTGTTTTCTTGATAATCCTTCCAGTTTCTGTATAACTCTGCAACCCATTGTTATTCTAAGATTACAAACACTTACAAAAACCTAAACAGATAGTATCATACTACATAAGTCTTCTGACTCGTTGTCGACAGAAACACAGGGCCCCATGCATCAAACTAAAAACCGGTCGCCAACGGGCAGAATCTCAGAATCTGCCCCTTTGCGACCGGTATTTTTGCATGTGGGATGCATCATCCCAAATGCAAAAATTGCAAATTGCGATTGCATTTAAGGAATCGCAAATTGCGATTCCTTAAATGCAATGCTAGAAGCAATTTAAAATAGCGATTTCGCTATTAGGGGTCGAAAATTACCGGAAAAAAAACAAACTGGTCGGTAATTTGCAAAAACTTTAAAAAATGCACTAAAGTGCATTTTTCATAGTTACATGTTACACACACACATGCCCTTGGGGCATGTGTGTGCGCAACATGGGTGCACATTACAATTTCAGGGTGCAACAGGGTGTCCTTTTGGCACCCTTGCACCTTGAAATTGCATGCGCAATTTGCGAGTACCTAATGGGTACTCGCAAATTACGCATGTAATTCCCATTCATTCCTATGGGCCTGTAGGCCCATTGGAATGAATGGGAAGCCATTCCTTAATTGCAACTCGCAATTTGCGAGTCGTAATTAAGGAATTTGTAGGAATCGCTATTTTTTTAGCGATTCCTACATGCATTGGCTTTTGCAATTCCTTATTAGCAAATCCTTATTTTTCGCAAATAAGGAATCGCAAATGGCATTTTTGATGCATGTGCCAGATAATCAAGTAAGAAAAACTGTGCACCAACTCCTTGGCAAACAGCAAGCTGTGACTTGTTTAACACTACTAAACTTTAGACCAGGGTTTATTTGGTTTCTGAGACTACAGGTACCCTGTACAACAACTGCTTCTTACGACATTCTCGAAACCAGCTGCGAACAAGTGATACTACTGAACGAGTAGAAACATGGCAGGTAAACCCTAGGGCTTACCTCGCCTACAGTTAAATTCATGTAGTAGTATTTCATTCACAGGGGACTGTCTCAGCAATCCCACTGAGGAGGAAGACCTCAAAGTATCACTGATATTTCAGGGCACATTACACGCCATAACATGATCTGTGCACATTACTAACCACAGACTGATTTCTTGTGCTAAGCATGCTTTACTTGCAGCAATGATCACAGCCCTGTCCTCTGATCACTGGAGCATGCACAAAACAGGAATTTCAGTAAAGAGAATTTTAACAGTACTTTACAGAGTACTGATCTGATATCTGCTGAAATCAATGTCATCAGCACTGTTTGTCTGTCAGTTCGCCCTCAGGACACCAACCGCTTTTCATGAACCCTGTTGGCAAATGTCCACTGGTCATCCATGAAGTCAGAACACGGTATTACTCATCCAGACAGTCAGACCTATCCAAAAGCATAAAAGGCAACAATTTTTTAGGTGGACTGTTGGCTGAGAGCTGCATGCACTAACTGACATCTCTCCACACTACCAGCGCTGACCATGCTCTGTGTCCACTGACACCACCACCCATTTTCGATGTGAGCTAGCTGCACGAGCTAGCCTCACCGTCTACTATAAATGCACACAGCCGGCATTGAACACTGTTTGTATGCACTGATGTCACCAGCTGCTATCCCTGAACACTTCAGCACTGACTGCTTTCTATTCAGAATTTTTGCCCTGACCTGTCACAGACATAACAGCAGCTTTTGCTTCTTCTCTCTTTCTTTCTCCCCTACACATACCATTCTCTCACACACACTCACAACTCTCACACAATCATACACACATGCAAACACACAAGCTAATACCACGCTTGCACACACCTTATGCACTCACCCACACACAGCACATATGCTACACACACAACACACATCATACATATGACACACACACAACACATACAGACACACTGCACATTCACACATGCACCACACACACACAGAATTGTAAGACAATACAACAACCCCTGGACATTTGGCATGAACCTTCTCTTCACCTTGTCTTGACTGGTGCCCTGGATGTCCCTCAACTTATCTATAACTATATTTATACCTATATATATATATATATATATATATATACTATATATATATATATATATATATATATATATATATATATATATATATACTCTGTATTGCAGACTTCCTTAGAGCACAGTTCCCTGCAGCTTACACTCAGCCTACACCTTTGCGGCCCGAGAGATCAAGGACAAAGTGGAATTTTCTTTGCCAAGTGCCAAGTATCATTTGGGGGTGTGCAACACCAGAAGCCAGGCTCGCTTGTTAGTGCTGAGGTTTGAGTTGTCAATTGCACGCACCACGGTGGAGGTCTTTATGATCAGAAGGCCTAGGCATGGTTCTTTGCCACCTCCGCAGCAAGGACCATGAGCTCTCTCTCTCTGAAAATTTTATTTTTACCTGTCTGCCCTTGGCCATCGAGTCAGGATTAGTTAATGGTGGGCTACACATGAGAGCTGCAGTTGGAGGATGGTGATAGATGGTATTAGCTGCTGCTACAGAACTCCTGTGCATACAAATTTACCACCTACCTATGATGGTGTTGATTGAATCTAGATTAGGCTGTAGATATTGGCAATTTGTGGCTCTGATGTTCAGTTGGCTCATTCTGGCATAGGTGAGTATTGTCATGCAGATAGAATATTTTTGAATAACGCTTGAGCGTGGCAATGCAACATTTGCATTTCCATACACGCGCAATATTACCTCATGTGAATTTATTGCATACACTATGGATGTACTTGTGATACCAAGAGGAGCAATACTATAGTTTCTCACTTGTGGGACATGAGTTTTCTCTTGGTCATATCTGTATTTCCATATGCAGTATTTTCTTGTAGAAAGTCTAGCTAACTTGGGGTGAGGGCCTTAGAGTTACTATGGCATTTTTGATTTTGCTTAATCAATATTTTTCTCATACTTTGGGGAAAATCTATAGTTACCTCGTGTTTCACCAGCCATCTAGCTGGCAGGATTTATTAGTGGCGCCTCAGTTCCCAGTTGAATTATGTATTAATATGCAAGTTTACTATAGAGGTAAAATCCGATTAAATCCGATTTAGCATTCCAGCCTTTAGAGGTTGATACATTTAGTACCAATAAATTGGGCAATGCTAAAACATGCTATTTACAAACAATGTAAGCAGTATAAAAAATACACATTATTATGCACCACTTACTATAGTTAATTCACACATCAACAGCTGCTGTACAAAGCAGTCTCGGAAGTAACAAATATTTATTTTCTGTTTGCTCTGCCCTCTAATATGTAAACCCGCATCTGAGATGTATTAAAAACTTAATTTATGGCCTTTGTGAAAGTTGTTAATTCCAGAAAAGCCACAAAATAAAACTAGAAGTTAAACAAAACGTCAATTAATTCTGCAGATTATTTCGCATTGAAAATGACCAAACTGTTCAATGATTAACTTGCTCTTCAAAGTTCCACTGTAATCTGTTGCAGCCCAAATTAGTAATTAACTGGCTTTGTGAACATGGGGCTGGAAATACAAAGAGTTATAGCATCAAAAACCCTCCGAACAGGTGAATCAGAGGGTTTGTGAATGCAAGAACCCTTTTTCTTATGTACAGACATGTTTAGCTATTCTAAAAGTTTCTTCTGAATCCCTGTGTTTAAAAATTAATGCCGAATGGGTAAAGGCATGCCCTGGGCCTCCCTTTCAAGTACTGTCTCGGTATGCAGTGTATCAATTTTTGTGACTGAAATCTGGTCCAAAATATTAAAAAGTTACCATCTCCTCCCTTTTGCAAAGGAGTGGTAACTTTTTACAAAAGGAAAGGGGTCCCCTCAGGACCCCGTCCTCTTTGTGAATGTTAAAAAAAAAGTTTGTTGGAGAGTAAACAGTAGTCCAGTAGACCAAGGCCAACACTAAAACAAAATTAACAAGCATTGGCAATGCCAATAGGTCTCACATTTTCATGAGTTAGAGCTATTGGCGTGGTAAATGAAAATGTATTTTACCCATTTGTTTTGGTTTGGAGTGGAGTGGATGTATGGGGTGTGGAATTATGTGGTTTGCATCGGAATTGTTAGTTGTGTAATTATGTGGGGTGGAGTGGATTTGTGGAGTGGAATTATGTTGCATGGTGGATAGATATGGGTGAGAGCTGCACGGAATAGATAAACAGGAAGAAAGAAAGAAAGAAACAGGTAGTTTGTGCACGAAGCGGTGAATGAATTCCAGGCAGGAACAGAAAGAGTGTGTGAGAAAGAGAGGAAGAAGGGTAGAACAGATGCATAAAGAGGTGCCTGTGTATGCAGAAGACACCCCTAGAAGAGGAAGAGGGACGGAAACCTTGAAAAGAAGCTGTGCTCGAAAGCCTGAAGTCAAACACATGAGAGAGGAGGGAAGAGTGATAAAAGTAATGAGGGAATGAATGTGGTGGTCTTTCCCTCGGGAGTTTGGGCAGAGCTTGGAATGGGAACGCGCTGTAAACTATGTAGAGAGTATAGGGGCTGCAGTCGGTGAGAAAATGGAAGTCTTGTTCAACCTTGTGATGTTTTCCTGTCTTATGTTGTTTAAATGCATGTATTTCTGTTGTAGGTCCATTTCCTAGCTGAGCTGTCTTTCTGGTATATGAGCCTGTGGCACGCAGGTTGCATGCAAAGGTGTGCAGTATGTACACTACCCACTAAGCTAGCTCACTGGGATTAACACGTGGCATGCAGGTTACACACAACTCTCTGCAGCAGATATATTAACTCACTGGTCTATCTCACTGTGATTAAAACAAGCATTTGCAATGCAATCGGTCTCGCCTTTGGGACCTTATATGTATTTAGCTATGCAGCACTTTAGCCTGGGTGCTGAAACATCTACTGTTCTTTAGCATGGAGGGAAAATAAGCACCAAGCTGCGTGACACGCCAGGTATGGGAACACATGGAGAGAAATATTGCCTTTCAGTGGGAAATGGTATAGTCCAAAGCTCTGTTTTTAATATAAAATCAGGGCCTTCGGTGGTCATTTCACTGAAAATACAAGATTTGAAAAAGATGTTATTGTCTACGGGTGCTCATGGAAGATACTTCCTATGGACTGGAATCTAGAGAATGCTAAAGTGATTCTGGTATTTTACTGACCTCTGCTGGACGTTTTCTATCAAGAAAGTTAAATAGAGGCAGTTGCCAGAAAAATAAAAAATAAAAAAGTCCCTAAGCAGAAAGCAATTCTGGTATTTTACTGACCTCTTCTGGTCGTTTTCTATCAAGACAGTTAAATAGAGGCAGTTGAACAGAAAAAAAAAGTCCCTAAGCAGTAGCAGACAAGTCCTAGGGCTGATCTCCAGAGCCCACAAAGTACATACACGTATAAGTATATACTAAAGTATATACAAGAGGTCTCGAATGCTCGACCTAAAATTTTGATCAGCAGGGTTGTAGAGAGTTGTCTGCAGTAGGTGCGAGGTCCTGCTATGCTATCTTTTTAGGATTGGAGTTTTTGACCGGGACCACAGGAAAAATGAGAGTCTGTTGCATATAAATTAGCTGCACTTACTATTTTTCCATAATCTGTTTTGCTTCTCTCTCAGACAGATTAACAATTCTGACAATTATGCACACAGGTCGCAGTGCCGAGCCTCACTGTTTGCAAGTGTAAACGGTTCACCCTTAGCAGCTTGTTTCTGTGTAGAGGCTTTTAAATACATTATTTTTCCCAGTGTTTAGACAAGGGCTTTTGTCTACAGTAGGAAAGGAAAACTCAGAATGTGTAAATGCAATTCGAGGGCGGAAAGAATGGTTTCTTCTTTGTCCTGATTATTTTTTATATTAAAACACATTTAAGCTGTCCCCAGAAAGTGTTCTCAAAGTGGCAGTTCTTTCCATTGGGGATTAAGACGTGACAAGAATCCCAGAATTCTTGCATCTTTATAAAAGTCCAATGAATTGTATTCTAGTGTGTCCCCTTGTGAGACTGACTGTGCTTTTGAGTCACCACCACTTGGACACCCAAACAGTAGACACATTTTAGAATATAGCTGGGCTATACTGTACCAAATAAACAAAGCACACCTTTTTTTAAGATTTTTTTTTTCAAGAAACACACACATGCAGATTGCCTTCTGCTTACTGTGCTATTGCATTTGTTGCACATAAATAGTTTTGCTCTGGAACATAGGAAGGGCAGTTTTAATAAAATGGCTTGCCTGTGCTTCATGCATGGCCATTTTATTAATTGTTGGTGATTAACTTTGTGAAGTGAATTTGTCTATTTGTGTATAGTTGTTTTCCATAAGAATCCTCTGTGTTTTAGTAACACAGAGGTCCCTCTTCTACCTGTGTTGTATAATGTCAAAATGGATGCATAACTAATACCTCAAAGTAAGTTGTCTATATGGCCTAAAATCACATAGTATGTCACATAATGTATATTTCTTTGCCGCATAGTTTAGTTAACACTGTTGCATAATTCCAGTAACATGTTTGTGGCCCATAGAATGTATAATTTTTTGTGCAGCAGGTGCATGAACACACTAAGCTATGTTAATAGCTCTGAAATCTGTGACTTGGATGATTGAAAGATCCCTACAGCAGGTGTCTTACCCACATGGCTATTTTATGCATGCTTGAAACAGATGTGTGCGTGACACCTAGATTTCTGGAGCACTTGCATGAATCTCTTGGGTTATATTTCTTGATGTGTAACCCATAACCTGCAGGCAAACCGCACATCTGCAGCAGGCACAATAACTTACCAGGGTATCTAGTTGGAGTGTGAGATTTCCGGATATAGAGAGATATTTGCAGCAGGCTTATAGACTAACTGAGACATCTTACTGCAAAGGGACCTTGCGGTCTGCAGGAGGGAAGGTCTCTGCAACAGGAACACAAACCTCATGAGCTATCTCATGTTATTTGATCCTGTGTCCTGCAGGATAACCAGAAATGCGCTCTGAAAGTATATTACCCTTGTGGGCTCTCTTGCTAGATTTGGAATCTGTCCCATGCGGGTTACACACTGAATGGACCCCAAAAGCTCATATACTGGGACTGGAATCGTTGATGTACAGTTGGCACACAGTTTTCTTTAGCAATCACACAACCATTCCGTTATCTCACTGGGATTGGCACCTTCGAAACAATATTTTGGGGTTAAAAATTAATCTGCAAAGGAAGTTATGGAAACGCGAGAAATGAAGAACACTCCAGGAAATTCAGGTGTGTCAAACTGATTTTAAATGTATTGGCTTCTCCCACACACACTTGATAGGCAGGCGGTTGGGGGAGGGGATGGGGTTGTGGAAGGAACAATACATGCTCAGTGGTACCATACAACTTCTTAAATCACTTTCAATACATAAAGTAAGATAGCACAAATTTTATTAAGCTCGCATATAGGTAGGTCGGAGTCAGTCGGATCAGAAGGGGACCCTTTAGATAGATCTTTGCATTCGGAGCATTTAACATGCCGAGTTAACTTAGTGCCAATAAAATCAGGCCTGAACTGGCAGGTAAAGTAAACAAAATTGACAGTTCCGTACCAGAAAGGGGCCTCTGAAAGAGCTGTGGGGCTGGGGCAGAGTCCGTCTCAACTCAGGAGCCCGAAGGTCTTCTGTAAAGTCACTCACACGTCAGGCTGGTGGATTTTGAAGACAGATGGCATGGGGGCAGAGACATTCTTATTTCAGACTAGTGCCTTCTGAATGGCTGGTGGCCATTTAGGTACATGTCATAAAATAGGAATGCAGAAACAGTGGCGAATTGGAGGAGAAGGATTTATTTATACCTTGAGACCTGGCAGGGTGTGGACACGTGATGCAAATGGAATTACAGAAGGCAAGCGCTGCTAAGCTGGCATTTAGGGCAAACGTACTGAGGTCATTAAGCCGAGGGCATTAGAGTGCTTTATCAGAATACCAAGCAAAATACACAGTTCTAGCCATGAGGAGTTTAAGTGATTTGCCCAGAATCACAGGATGTTGACCCGAAGCCAGGATCTCACCCTGGTTCCACATTTCGAAAGTTGGCTGCTCCAGCCACAGCATCTCCCAGGTAGTAAAAGAACTGATGAAACAAGCCCCATTCACAATATAAAGAAATGAAACATAATAATACAGGTACACAAGCGCGGCCGTGTTTTTAAAATACATTCCTTTGTTTTAATCCACTTGTTGAATAACATTGTCAGGGGTAGTATGCGTTATATAAATATAAATACAATAACTGTGTTATCTGAATTCGGAGATAAAAAGGCATGGGTACGTCAAAAGAAAGGGAACTCCTTACAAACACAGCGCATGAAAGGCAGCAAGACAAGAAGAGACTGTAAACACAGCAGCCCCGGCCCGGAGAGTGCATCCCAGAGCAGTACAAGCAATTAGTGAAGTCCAGCACAGGAAAGTTATTGATATAAGTAGCAGCACAGAAATTTAGGAACCGGGGAAAACTTCAAGCATTTAAGCACACCGTGGACTGAGCAGGGGTCCGGGTTCAAGCAGTGTATTATAGAATCGGAGCGCTGGACATGCACTGAAAAGAACATGTATTAGAGAAAAGCGGTGAGGGGTGACCACCTGAGCGAATGACAGGCAATAACAGAGGCTGTGCAGAAGCAGGCATGGAGAAAACAAAAACTGTCCCAGCAGGTTAGCTGCTAGTCAAAACATATGGGGATTGGAGGGGTGGGGAAACAACGGGCTGCTGAAACAACACAGTAATCAGTGGCGGTGCGTCCATTAGGGCGCTGGGGCGCTGCCTCACAAGCCGCCCGCACCCGCAACTCCCTTGGCGTCTGTGAACTTAAGTAAACTGACTCAGTTTACTTAAGTTCAGAGACGCCGAGGGAGAACTGACAATCATGTCAGTCAGCATGACGTCGGACCGCCCACCCCCTTCAGAGTCTGAAGGGGTGGGCGGTCCGGCGCCATGTTGACTGACATGCATGATGCATTGTCAGACCAGGGGCAGGCAGCACCACAAGTGCGCATGACTGGTGAAGGTCGGTGAATTTTTCCGCCGTGCCCAGTCATGCGCACTAGTGTCTGCTCTGGCTGGTGCATGCCCATTAGAAGAGCGAGGGTTGATCAAAGGCTAAACCCTCGGTCTCCTAATGGGCAGGCGGGTGGCGAGTAACCCTGCTCTAAGCCAATCCTGGTATTGGCTGAGGGGTTGCCACTCCAGTGAAGGCGCCAAGGGCCCAGCAGAGGCGGCGCGGACCGGCGGTCAGGTAAGTTTTCTTTCTTTTTTTTAAAAATTTTAATTCCCCGGCCCCCACCCCCGCACGACCCCCCCCGCAACCCCCTCCCTGAGTATTGCGATGCGAGCCGCGACTGAGTTTAGTGACTGTTACCCATTGAAATTCCCCACGCTCTTGACTTTGTTGGATGAGAAGAGCCGAAATAACCTCAGCGTATTTATGTACGTTTTGATCAGTCTTTTGATTACCGTTGGTTAATGCTGTACACATGAAGCCATCCCTGCATGCATCATCTCAGCACGAGCGCCTACATGTGCAGCTTGGAACATGTGAAGGTTCTCTCCGAAGTCATGCCTTGCACGTATGCACACAGCATGTGAAGCCATCCTGCGCACATCTTCTCAGAGCTACTTTGTGCAGCTGTGTGTGTGATTAAGGCTTTCTCTTCATGGTGCATCATCATCTCGCTGACGCCGATGCTGTTTGGAGTATGTGGGGCTGACTGTAATAATATCCAGGGGTTAGGAGTGTGTGTGTGTTTGGGGGATAGGCTGGGGGTGGGAGGCTGACTGTAATAATATCCCGGAGTTAGGAGTGGGGGAGTGGGGGGTTCTTACAATAAAAATATCCCGGGGTTAGGAGTGGGGGAGGTGACTGACTGTAATAATATACCGGGGTTAGGAGTGTGGAGGTCGAGGGTGGGGGGGCGCGACTGTAATAATATACCAGGGTTAGGAGTGGTAAGAGGTTTGTCATGGTATTTGCTAATATTATTCCCGCAATTTTCTGTCACGGGCTCAGTCGACCTGGCGAATGCTGGTCCATATAGTAATTCCTGCAAATGTCTGGTGTATCGGTATCGTCTAAAACCAATAAACTGTTGTCATTAAAAAAAAGAACGGAAGATAGCTGGGTCTCACTCAAGATGTATGGTATTTAATGGCCAATGCTCGGGTGACCCCGTTTTCAAGGCTAGTATGTCAATCTGCTGAGTTTTTAAAGACACCTCGGTGCATTCTGGTTATTGTAGTCTTGTACGTCTGCTGGCAAACCTCTAGATTGAGACATATCCTCTGGGTGGCAGTTTAAAAACAGTGTCATGCAAGACTTGGTAACATGAGAGCTTTGCATCCGGGGGCTTGGGGCCTCGGGGTCCCAAGGGCAAGACGCACTGTACAAGGCCTCACTCAGCAATGCTATGTGTCTCATATCAACGTTTCTATGATTTAGGCAGCTGTTGGCTTTGCTTGGCACACACACTCAGATAAATCCACCAATAGGGGGATAAGCATGGAAGAGGGGAGGGGAGAGGGGTTTGGTCTGACGAACCCAAAACGTTTTATGAACTGGGCACAGAGCCGGGAGCAGCAGGCGGTCCCCCAAGGCTGGGCAGTTTTACATCCAAGAAGCTGTCGGTGTTCACTTCACACTCAAGTGGGGTCCCCACCAAAGCTTTCGCCTAACACACGCCCACTCTCTGCATGCCAGGAAGGTGCTGAGACAGAGTTTGTGTTCTGTATTATAGTATAAAGTATCGCCCTTTAAGCCTCTTGGCCCATCTAGAGATCTACTGTAATCGCAGAAATGTGCAGGGACTGAACTGCTGCACACTTAGGGCATTACCACTGATTTTAGTAATACTCTAATACTGCACTTTATCGCTGAAATTCTGTGACATGGACCCTCTAGCAAAAAATGTGGAAATACGTGTACAAAATTATCCCAATCCAGGGCTAATACCACGGAGTAACATTGTTTCATAGGGAGAGTAACCCTAACCACCTAAGAAGACAGGAGAGTATATTTTAGATGTTATATAATTTTCTACATGGTTCCTAAAATACTTTTTTCCAGTGCTTTAAAAAGAAATAAAGAGTTTCAGGTACTCACTATTTAGTACCTGTTTGCTCCTGAGAAGTACCGGTACTCTCCCATTAAATGTATTGCAGCACTGCTGAGATGTGCAGGCAGTCTCCCTTCCAAATTAAAGAAGTGCAGGTACTGAGTACCGGACAGTACCTGTTCACTGAAAGCACTGTATTTTTTTAGAGCAAGGGATAGTGATTACAGCTGTGTCCGGGCGATAATCTGATAGCATAAGAAGAAAACAATAAATTAAAACTATAGGGAAAGGTCTGCTTTGTGCTCCAGATCAATAACACATAAAGGTTCAAGATTTCTGGTGCTAAGGGTATGTCTAATGAAATAAAAGGCACGGTCAAGCAAAATTGGGATATTATTGTAAAAGGACACGTGATAGGCTGCCTCAACTCGCTCATCTTCACATATTTCTATATGACTGGTTACAGCCAGCAGCTGTGGGTGCTTCCCGAAGTCTGGTTAGAGCATATTTTTCCAATGTTAATGCTGCATGCAGTGCAAGACACTGGGCAAGCATACATTTTAAAGGGCAAAAGTTGTCATGCAGAACAATTTACATATTACAGTAACTGTTGAACAAATGAATGCAAGAAGATATGGGGCAGTTTGTCATGTGTTTAATATTTCAAGACTATACGTTCCCACTGCTTGCTTTATCGCTGCATTCATTTGCTTTAAAATGCACCATTTGCCAATCTTTTTAAAATTACTTTCTCAGGAGAGGGACTCTCCCTAGAACCCAAGGTTTGTCCATTGAACTTGTTCACATCGCTAACTAGTGTTTTCTATTGGAAAGGGTAGAGCCAAAGCAGTCTTGCTTAGTACCCTAGCCCTCTTCAGAAGTCAGACTTGCTTGGCAACCCAGAAATTCTCTGAAATAATGTATGAGTTTTCTTTTATGAATGCCTAGAAGAACTGAATTTTTAGTTCATTTATCACAGAAATAGTGCTGAAAATTGCTCCGAAAAGATGCCAATTTTTAAAAAATTTCTTCACGGGGGGAGAACCCCCCCGAACCCCCCTTATTGCCGTCGGGCTCACTCGCTGCGCTTGCTTGCATACGTTGATTCGTTCTGCATACGGCTCACCAGTTTCAAATTCCACCAGCCGCCACTGACAGTAATGGGGGCTCCGTGGAGGGGACGTTTGTTGTTTTTGGCTGCCTGAGCCTATTCTCCTTCCTCTGCTGCGCTTTCCGGGATTTGGGGCAGATCAAGTGTTTGGTAGTGCCGGGGATGGTGCCCACGCTGCTCCTGTTTGTCCTGCTGCCAACCACGTAGGGCTCACAGTGGTGGAACCCGTGCAGCCGCCGAGGCACAAAAGGCAAGAGACAAAACCAGCCTTCAGACAGATAAGACCGTCTTTTCAAAATAGTCATTTGCACTCTGTTCCTTCAAAGAGCACATGCTCGCCAGTGCATTTCAGCAAGAATTAGGGGCAAGTTTCCACAAATGCAACCCCAAAATATAGCTTTTACTAAAAAAAATTCTCACCGCCATGCATCTGTCATGAAAGCATGCCAAAAAAAACCCACAAAACATGCCGATAGACGTGCTTAGAGCGGTGATTCCGTAAAGATTGTGACTCAGAAAAATCATGCTCCTTTGAATGCTTAATTTTTTTAAATGTTATTTTTACCTACAAAAATGCATTGTAAAAATAACATCTACAAAATTGAAGAATTCAAAAGCTCAACAATGCCAGTAGTATCTAAAACAGAAAAAGGACATGCTTTGTCTGAGCCACATAATGTCAATAGTGTATGAATCGGAAGAGTTGAAACCCAGCACCTGTCTACAGCTGACAGTGATTTCCCGAAGCGGTTTTCTATTGTTGCAGCTAGGTGGAAATTACTGATTAGTTCGCATTTAACGAGCATCACGCATGAACATATGACTGGTTATAAAGAGCAACATAAGAAATGTGGTGAAAATAAAAGCTACATAGAATAGTCCTTACCCACTTCCGTCTACACCCGGTACTTTCAAGTAAACCCATGTTTCTATAAGATGTCCGTGTGATGACGTACATGAGCGCAATGTAACTAAAAAGAGGACTAATTCTCTGTGATTTTAGTTACGCCATATATATTCGGCAGTGTTTTGAAAGGCTCTGTATAGTGTCAGAGTCAACAAGGGGCAGTCTATAGTGGCACGTGGTGAGAGCAGCACTGCTCTGGATCAATGGAAGAGAGGGACTGAGCGAGGGGCCGCAGGAGGTGAGGTGGAGACCAGCGAAACCGGAGATGAAGTGCTAAATGAAGAGAGGCCCAGGTTCCACAAGATTTATAGCCCTGTTTACAGAAACTGCAGTCAGAGCGCCCCATGTCTCTTACACAAAGGGAAAAGCAAGATGCAATAAGATACAGCAGAAGCTGAACACACATCCAGCATTGTAACAGGAGCAGAGCAGAGAAAATACACAAGAATGAAAGGGAAGCCAGCGCAGTGCTCTTGAAATGGGCGCAGCTCTGAATGTCCACAATTATTAAAACAAACAACCCAGCAAGAGCCAAGGTAGGGGAGGCAGCAGTAAAAAAAGCAGCAGTAAGACAACTGTGGCATAAAGAGGAGGTGGAAGGAAGAATGCTATATTTGAATGTAAGCAGCTAGGGCTCTGAAGCTAAACACAGACAAACAGTAACAGAGCAGAAAACCAATAAAAAAATAGTCCCCCAAAGAACAGATAAAATGCCATGGCGGAATGAGACAGTACTAAGTCCCTGCTCTGTGGGAGGAATAGAAGAGAGAAAGGAGGGACAAAGAGGCAGGACTGACCACTAGCAAGCAGGGATTTCTGAAGGACACTGACATAGACAAATGAAAAGCAATATCAAGAAAGGGGATTGACTTGATGCCCACAGACTGATTACAGCAGGTCTCGAAGAGAAAGCTGCGCTGTCTAGCTCGACCTAAAAAGTAAACTTTTTTTTAAGCACAGCCCAGTTTCCTTTATGGAAAACGAGGTTCATTTAAAAAGAAAAAAAGTTTACTTTATTGAAAGTGAAATGTGATCAGACACATGGTGGTTTGCGAATCTTAGCAGGCTACCATCCCTGTGATGGCATCCAATCAGATTGACTCTAATTTGTGACTTATCCCATTAATATTCATGAAGTTGGTCGCATTATGACGCACTCTGAATTGGAATTTCAAGTACCGACCTATTAGTACGTAGGTAGGTTCGTAAAATTCTATACTGGTGAGAAAAATACAGGTTGCAAATTTGAACAGCTTTTTGCGACCAGTAAATAGTACTTCCCTCAAAAAAAAGGACTGGTAGTATTGTAAAATTCTCCAATTTCTAAAAGGACAATTCTAAATACGGTTATGAATCTATTACTGCAATACTTTCCCTAGAGACCTTAGATTGTTAGGTGCTACATAAATGTAGTGTGTAGTAATAGTAGAAGTAGTAGTTGCAATAGTAGTGTTAGTTTTAGTAGTAGTAGAGATAAAACAGTGGGGAAAATTCTAAGCCTCATTTAGCATTTCACTACCCAACTGTTACATGGCTGGAACATTGGAGGCACCACCTCTCTCTGCCCAGTGTTCCCAGCCTGACAAATTTAGAGATTTGCACTGGGTCGTCAGATCTTTTTCTCCAAAGAAGCTGCCACCTGCATGAGATTAGTCACTTCTATGAAAACATACAACGACGGCAGGTCTGCCGGCCATGAAAGAATGGCCGACCTGTCAGTACTATGTTATCCAAAAGACAGATTCCCATAGCGGGGGTCTGTCTTTGTAAAATAAAAAAATTAAAATGTCCCTGACGTGCTGAGAGTTTTCTCCAAGAATATGGGGACAATTGAGCATTTTTCCTTTAAGGGCCTGTCAGACACTCACAAGCTAAATGATTGTATGAATGATGTCTTGGGAAGGGCGGGGGGAGGCTGCCCTTGTAAGGGAAGTGGCTCCGAGGCCATTTCCACTGGTGGCTGCAACGTGCAGCACTTTTTCTGAAGGTGGAGCAGGCATCATCCCAACATTGGGAAAACCTCCACGCTGTCACTATAAATGAGGGGGGGATGCAAGAGATGGGTGGACTGGACAGCCGCCAATTATTGGCATCTACCTCACTACTGCCCTCCTCTAAAAGAGACACTTAGGCCCATATTCTCCAAGGTTAAGCGCCCGATTAGTGCTACTTTTTGAACGCAAACCCAACGCTAAGCCTGTTTTGGGATTCACAAACCAATGCAGTATTTTGCATCCAGAGAGCATTACATGGTTGGTGCATGGACGTTCCCATGCAACCACACATGCTTTTTGATGCTAAACCCTTTTCACTAATATTGGTAGACAGGGTTTAGCGACAAAAATTAACACCGCTGGAAAGGAGAAATGCTGTCATTTCTCCTTTCTTTTCCTACTTAGCATGCGTGCTGCACTGTGCAGCACGCATGCAAAGTAGGAAAAGATTTTGAACTTGTCTAGCCATAGTATTTTGTGCAGGAAGGGTACCCTTCCTGTACAAAATCTATGGTAGACTCAGGCACACACCCTAGAGCTATGGCGCTAAAGTGTGTGCGTGGCGCCCGGCAGCTGAAGTCAGCACCGATGTTATGGAGAGGGAAGGAGAGAGTCATTTCTATGTGAATATGCAGCAGAGCATCTTTGGGTGCTGCGCTCCCTTACCTGTCAGCTTTCAGAATTTGGGCCCTACTCTGCAAATCGTCCTGAGAAGAGAGCACATCCTACATAAATTGAAGGCTTGCCCGTTACCACCAAACTCTACCTCAGTCACCCGTGTGGAAGAGGAAGCATTTCCTTCAAGCCATAATAAGCAGGACTGTTGCATCTAAATATCCAAACGGCAGTGTTTTTCCACCCTTGGTGGCTTCTACAGGCATGATTGGCTGGCTGAAGTATGCATTAAAATTACCTGTTTAAATCTGCAAGTTGCAATGGTTGTACGACGGTACAACGCATGTAAATACATCGTGTGCCTTTGCAACGCATTTTTTTGCACGCATGTTTTTACAGCGAATATGCATTTACAACGCATGCCAATACCACGCATTGTTTTTAGATTTAAAAACAATGTATTTGTGGGGAAGACCCCCCACACCCACCAACTTACCTTAAATGCGTGGTATTGGCATGCGTTGCAAATGCATATTCGCGGTAAAAATATGCGTGCTTAAAAATGCGTGGTAAATGCACAACGAGGTAAAAACCTCATTGTAAAGGCTGTTTCCCATTGCTACCATCCATTTGATGTATTTTCTCTTTGTTAAAATCAAGATGTGCCCCGCTACTACTATGCTCCAAAACTCTGAAACAATACAATAACTAGGACCGCAGAAATACATCCACACAACACAGCGCCTTGAGACCCACACAGGTGAGTAGCCGCACTATACAAACTCCTGATTGATTGATTGATTGAACACATGACATAAAAACCTGGTGGTTTTTCAGAATACTTTATAGAGACATTTCATTTAACATAAATATCATGTACCAAATAGATTACAAAAGTGTCGTCCATTTGATGTAGATTTTCTTTAATTAACCCCAGTAGGGTGACAATTTTGTAAACAGTATTTCTGCCACAATATTTTCGTGAGTAGATATTACCACTCTAACAACAGACGCAGCCAAGATTGTAATCAAGTCAACAATTTGAGCAACTGATAGTTTTTTGTTTTTTTTAGAGCTGAATTTATTCTGTCCTTCATAGCATCATCAATTGACTAAAAGCGGGAAAAATAAACTCTCATTCTGTTCTTTAAATGTGCCCAGGATAAAACACTGGGCATGAAAAGGGAGCCACGAAAACAAGGTGCTGAACTTATCTCTGCAGCAGGCGTTGCTCTAGACCTTGTGACCGATGCTCAAATCCTCCAGCTTATGGAGATCAGGCGTCTCTACCTCCAGCTTCTCAGATCAATAGTTTGACCTTCACACAAAGACAAGTTGTTTTCTAAACTTGCTGCTCATGCTCTGTTGTCTTCCAATGTGAGTGACCTTTCTCGTGCTCTCACACTAAGGAGACGGAATCAACAGGAAAGTTTCAGAATAAGCCTTTCACCTTGGAAGGGAGGAATTCAAGTTGCAAGTTATGCTAAACTTTGACTTCAATAGGTGGTTCAGTGGTCATCCATCCATCCATTCACCCTTTCACTCATACACCCTCTCTCCCTTTCACTCTTCCATTCTTACATCCATCCTTTCACTCTTTCATCCATGCATATCTGTCCACCATTCATTCCATCCATCTATCCATCCACCATTCAGTCCATCCATCCATCCATCATCATTCCATCCATCTATCCCAAGCTTCTCCAACGAGTAGCTCATGAGCTCTCCAGTTTTCTTTAAGTAAATCTCCTTTGTGTGACCCAGCCTACTAAATTCGAAGCTTTGTTTGATTAATTTAATATATGTATTGAAAAATTGAAAGAGTGTATCCCAGGCAAAAATGTGTGTATTTTCGGAACTCATAAACTAATATTTGGAGAAGAAGGGCTACATTTCCTAAATATATTCAAAGATATTTGAATGATATTGGATGTGACATTGGTACAACGCACTGCTGCATATTAGCTTGGTGATAGGGGCGTTGCAGCGATGGCTGTTACGTATCAGCCATGCAGAGGCATTCTAAATTGGCAAAGCTTTTTCACATTTCTGCTGCTGACCCTACCTGAAGCATACGGTGACGAGTGCTGGCAATTTTGCAATGCCTTGACCACTTATGTAATCTTGTCTGATGTAGTCACCATTTGACCACTAATGATGTTTGTAGACCGGGATGATTCTCATTGAACATAAGTAGCTCTTATTACAGAGGAGGGTGGAGAGCCCTGATCTAAACTCACAGAGACACATGTTATAGCGTTAAGGTGTTGGACCTCATAAATTATTTTAATTGATTCAACTTAGGTCCGTATCCTTAATAACCTCAGCTACCATATCAGCTACTTAGGTCCTCCAATGGATCTTTTTCTGTGCTGGAAGGGATTGGAATATTAAGAAGATGAGCAACTATCATATGAGGACCTGGAATGGATAATTGCTAACATTCAATAACAGGAACAGCTCCCTTGTAAACCCACCCTAAACCCCTTGACCATTAAATACATTTGTTTAGCCACAACCAAATAAATGAAACAGAATCAGCAGCAACATTTATATCAATCAATCAATCTCCTTTACTCGATTTTAAGAGATAAAATCATAAAAGCCAAATGCAAAACAGTACATTTAATTAAGAATATAAATCAGATAAAATACCATTAGGTTGACTTCAATACGCCAGAAAGATAGCGAGATAAAAAATAGCACACAGGGGGAGTGGTTAAGAACTGGAGAAACAGTAAAGCAGGTCTCACTTGGTTAAAATTAATTGTCTTCAAGAGTGGAAGTATATATTTAAAACGCAAATAGTTGTATTTTGAGCAGACCATAATTATGTGCAAGGTACCATTAGTGGAAACATTGTCACAATCACAGACAGGGAGCATAGAGTCATTAAAATAACCATGATTAAAAATCACAAGCCGCTGGAATAGATTAAGCCTGAAAAAAGTCATCAGTCGTCGCTGATGACGTGGCATGTCCAAGGTAAGGTAGGGCTCCAAGCCGCTTACAGTTTTCACTAAAAGTGCGTGACGTTCTAGAAGCTTGATCTGGGCTGAGGCCTCCCGATCTGCTGTCATCTTATCTCTGAATGCTTCTTTGACCCATCTTATATCGGTTTGAACAATACCACTTGGATCATGATAAAGTTCTGGCCTCCCTAAACTTTTCATTGTGGAGGAAACATAGGTCAGCCAGGGTGTCAGAGAAAAGTTATCCAGGGTCATGCAATCTTGCATGATCAACCTGTTGAGGCCTAGCTCCTCCTTGCACCAGACTGAAAGCCAAAGCAGCAGAGGGCAGAGCCGAATAAAATCAATCACATGGCCCATGCCCAACTCTTCATGAACAACCTCAGAAGGTATACTTTGTGGGACTCCTAAGAGGCCCCTGAGGAATTTGTTTTCTCTCACTTGCATCGGGGTAACCGGCCCATACCCGTGAAATGTATATATATGTTATTTAGTTTATGGATCAAAAAATTAGCATACAGTCTTAGCTTCAAATTTGATCAGATTTAATAAGCATTTGCATATATGCGAGATTCAATATTTAGAGATCTATCTTCCCCTCAGCCGAGGGAGATTATATCCTAAGGAGACCAATTAAAGGGGATATCAGTCGAATCTCATACCAATCCAGTAGGAAAGTTCAGCAATTACCAAATGGCCAGTTCCAGTTCATAGACAGATTTAGCTGCCTCTGGCAGCACTGCGGCGTCAATGCCACAGCCACTCCATCAAGGACCCTTTCAGCCAAAAAGGTTCCACTACAATAGCATGCCAGCCGGCAGCAAGCATAGTATTTTGTCAACAGTTTGCTTTGTTCTGGAAATCCCAAATCGTCAGTCTCTGTACTGCAAGATGGGTAAAAGGGAGACGCCCCCTAGTTCAAAATTTAGGCAATAATACTCTATTGATTCCAGGTTTACCCCCCTTGACATCACCAAATTTGTCAGACCACTCTGTCCCATTGGTCACTCTTGATAGGATGAGATGATGTAGTAAGTAAAAAGTATACAAATCCGGAAGAATTAAGTAATCCATTACTAGCAATTTCCTTAAAACCACTGTAGTTTTGTCGTATGATCGTTTGTTGCATTTAGAAAGTGGGCGAGCTCATGCTCTCATCTCTTGTCAGTCCATTCTCAAGCATTGCTCTAGGAAGTAACACTTTTGTTGCAAGTCTAGTCAAGTAAGCTACAAATGTGAAAGAGGCGATTCAGTGTTAGAACACAAGTGGAAACTTCACGAAAAGTTCCCATAGGCTTCAGACTATTCAGTTCATGAATTCATACTCGGAAAGGAAGCAAAGTTTGAGGACTCCATGAAATACAGCTTATGCATGATGAATTTGTGCTAAAATATGTATCTCGCATTACACGGAACAATGCATTCATTTCCCATTTAAGCATAATAATATCACTTTAATATGTATTGCAATTAATTTGTATAAGGTACTCCCCAAAAAAATTTGTAAGACACAATCACTTCACGTAAAATCCTGCAAGTCTTTTTCTACACATTATATGTTGTTTCAGCTATACAAGGTTAAGAAAGAACACCAATGATAAGTTTTTCGAAATAAGCCTTAATACATCTACATGTAACAGCTACTTTCCTAGTCATTGTCAGTACTCATGTTACACATTCTAATATTATCTATTTTCCTAACACATGAAGCAGCTTTATTCTTACATAGAGATTTCCCTGTGTTATTGTTTATATGTCACGTTTATCTAAGCATAAGAACACTTGTTACAAAAATTCAAATTAACTCATTGACTGTTGGGCGTTATTAGAGATCTATTGTGAACATTTCTGCATGCTTTCACGATGCAGTATCTAAATCAGGACTTCATTGGTGAAATTCTTAAAGCATAGAGCCTAATACTCATATTAGTCGTTTCATGTAGATTGTGTCACAAACCACTTCTGTGTAAAATTGTTGTAAATAGGTGAATGATAACATCTCTGCTCTATCACACGCCACTTAATCCTACAAAATAAAGTACTTCTTCTCATGAGACCATAGTAATTCTCTGTGCAAGGCAGCATGTTTTTGTAGACAGGGGGCACACAACCCCCTTAAGCAGCAGTTGAAATCTTTTCAAGAGAACTCGGGAGAGAAACATTTGTTTTGCACCATTTGCCCTGCAAACATGGGTGGTGGGTGGACACTTGAAAAAGGAGTGAGTGTGAGGGGTGAGGTTTAACAGCAGAAGCAGTGTACTTACTTATACTGTTCTTTAAATCATGCCTCCCACTGGGCTACAATGAAAGAAAAGTTGGAGAAAAGGCTGGAAGGTGGGTTTTTAGAGTGATGGATAGATTTAAGTATGGAAGGTGGTTGTGTGAATAGATGGAGGGATAGCTGGCAAGTATGATGAATGAATGTATCGTTGAAAGGTGAATGTGTGAACATGTCAAGTGACGGATAGATGGTGAGTGTGTGGAGAGAGGAATGGATGTATATATCGAAGGAAGGTGGATTTATGGACAGACGGATTGAAGGATGGATGGATGAATGGATGGATGGATGTGGGCATGTAAAAGGTTGGAGGGATTTATGCATTAATGCAAGGTGTGAGAGTGTGCAACTAAGCAGATGGATGTTTTGGAGGATGCATATGGTTTTGCTAACCGGTCAAGAGATGAAGGAAGTTACCAATAAAGAGAGTGCACTGGTACTGTAGTGTATGGGATGTTTCCTCTTTGGCGATAGCACATGTATGGAGGAATGAAGGAATAAAGGAATGGATAGAAGGATGGATGTATGAATAGATGGATATTGTTTTCTGTGTGGTGCTGATTAGTAGTGTGATAGTGTTCACTGGATATGTGACGTGTGATGTGATCTTGCAGTGGAAGGTTGATTTTATCACAGTGAGGGCATATAGTGCATTGCTTGGTATGATAGTGCACTTCTAGGAATGGTAGTCTGGTGCTATGGATGTTAAAACTGAAGTTTAGTAGGTTATTGTGCTGAGATTGGTAAGTTAGTAAGATGGGCGTCAGTAGCGTGCTTCTGGCATGTGAAGGTACCGAACTGAAGTAGTGGCAGCGTACCTTTGGGAAATAACAGTTATGTACTGGTAAGTGACAGAGTGGTGCTGAGGTTGGAGCTCAATGCCGGGAGAGGTATAGTGGTGCTTGATCCTGGTAGTGTGGTTTGGAGAATAGTAGTGTATTTCTTGAAGAGGTAATGAAGTGCTATGATTCTGTTGTGCAATGGTGTTTGGGAGTAGTGCACTGGTACTATTGCAGGAGTCGGTCTGTTTGTGTAGTGCTTTGAGGCACTAGTGCATGGTAAAGAGGTAGACGTTTGCAGTGATGAGGTAGTAGTGTAGTGACGGAGTTGCCATGAGCTGATAGAGTGGTCAGGGTAATATTGTGGTCATAGTAATGCAGCAACAGTGGAGGTAATGGGATGATGGTGGTTGGGTTGCTGTGTTGGAGGGAGTATTCACCCCAGGGTGTAGTCTGTACATGTGGGGCTCAGGCATGGGGACCAACCTCTGAAATGTTTGCTGGATTGCCATTGGCTGTTGGCCCCTGTAGCTGCTGCGGCATAACTAATGCCCTGGACAGGAATGTTTGGACAACATCCAAGCTCACTAATCAGACATGATGTTACAATGAATGTGAAGTTATTTTTTTAATAATTATCAGAGGATGATACACTTCAAGAAACAGGTAACATGGCATATTACTTTTAACACCAGCAAACACATATAGGCCTTCTAGGACTTAAAAAGCAAAAACACAATTCTCTCAAGGAGTGCCATGTTAAGGTATGTAAAATGCAAGTGGATTTGGATAGCCCTGGGCATCCTATATTGACCTCTAATGTACAACTGCACTCTGAAGTTAATGATGGAAAGAGAAGGGGAGGGTGCTGGAACTGGCAAACAATATGTTTAAACACTGTAATTATCTAGGAGACTTTGTTTAACAGCATCATAGTGAAATGTGTACGGCCTAAAGGGCAAGCTCCATTTTTATACTACACTAATAGTGAATAATATGATATTATTCACTAATAGTGTAACAAGAAACTGACTGAAAACAAGGAAAGTGGTGCCTCAAACAACATCCATAAGGACGAGCTGCCCCTGTGTTCCTGGCACTTACTTTGCCACTTCTGAGGTCAGGGGTCGCTAGGGCAGTGCCAGGGGTCGCAAAGGGCAAGCCAGAGGTCACACCTGCAACCCTTAGCAACCCCTAAATGACATTTCTAGAGCCACCCACAGTTAAATCCCACCTGACCTAATATTTAAATAATTTAATATGGGTCCTTTCCCCCAAACCCTCTGCATTCCTTCTCCCTACCTGTCCTAAGCTCAGCTTAAAAAGTCTTAGTTACAATGGTAGTAGCTTTCTGGAGCTGCATCAGCATGGCCTGCAGGTCCCTCTCAGTGTGGGTCTGCACACATCAGCAGCAGGGGAGATGGTGGCTCATGGCACAAGAGAAGAGGAGAGAGAGCAGAGGCCCAAAAAGGTGGGTGAGATAGTAGACTGTCAAGTGACAATAGACCAACTCTCACTGTACCATGGAGACCCATGAGAAGCAAGAGAACAACGTCAACCAGAGAAGAGGATTTTGGGCTGGGTTTCTACTGCTCAGGTGCCTGAGTAGTGAGTATCTGGGTTTCAAGGCACATGTTATTGACAATGGCTTCCTGTGAAGTCATAATAAACATTGTGATTAATTTCTCCTAACACATGGTATATTCCCAGAGCGTGCCATGCAATTGATTTGCTTGAGGAATGTGTTCTTCAGTCCCAAAATTCCCTCCTACCTAATAGGACCATCACATAGCATGTCATTTTCAGGCAAAATCCCAGACTAATGTACTTGTTTGTTGTGAGGATTTGAAAGAAGACACTGCATTTTCAAACCCACCTATAATGACTGTGGGGCATATTATCAAGGGCTTTATCGCCGCTTTAGCGGCACTTTTTGCCGCTAAAGCGGCGATAATTTAATCGCCCTATTAGCAAGGTGTCGCTAACAGGCGTTAGCGACAGCTTTCAGGCGTTAGAGGCCGCGTATTCCATCGCCTTGCATGTCAGCAATAATTATCGCTAATGACATGCAAGGAAGGCGTTCCCTACTAAAAGCGACTGAAAACAGTCGCTAATCCCACTACCCCCTATTAGCAAGGCAGGCGAAGCGATATAATACTCGCGCTAAGCGCGTTTATCGCTAGATTCTAACACCTGCTAGTGAGGACGACTTACCTGTTTAAAGTATAGGAGGTGGATTCTAATGCTGAATCCACCTTAGCGTTATTGCGAGAATATCGCTGGTTTTCCAGCGATATTCTCGCTTAGCCGCTATCGCTGGAAATATTATCGCTATGGAGATAAACCTTACTAATAGGGTGTTATCTCAGCGATAATTTCCAGCGATAGGCGGCGTTAACAAAAAACGCGCTAAGCGCGGTTAGCGATAAATATCGCTAATCCTTGATAATATGCCTCTGAGTTTCTTCTACCTGGAGCTCTCCAAGAGGTGCTCCTAGTCCATGGTTTGAGTGATCACATTTACACTATAAATATATATTTCTCTACAGTAGGTCCAAAATCCTGGATAAACAATGAAACAACACTTTCAGCTGATTTATTTTAGCATAGTTTTAATAGATTTTACTCAACATCAAAGGCTCATATTTAAGACTCCCAGTTTTCCATTTTTACAGGTAAATACAGACAGAAAACAATGCGCATTTGTTTTCAAACTAAAGTGGAAAAATACAGAAAATTTGGCATCTTTTAAGTGACTCTACAGGTTCTTCATGAATTCCCAGCCAATACTCGTGCAGACTTAGAACACGTGGAACTAAAAAAAGGCATGAGATTTACTTCAGTAACTGCAGAGCTCAACATACATTTGTGCTATAATGCAAATGTTATAATTTGGGTTCATCGTTTTATTATATTTGGCAGCCTAATGTGCTAAAACTGGACAGGCATCAAAGTATGAGTGCACAGTTATTTGTTAAATAAATGTAGAAATATACACCTTTACCGTTTCAGTTATTCACAAAGCACAAAATAAATATGGCTAAATTCTGATAAGATGACAAAAAATAAATATGGATAAATACAGAAGGAAATGTTAAAAAAATAAATACCATAAAACCAGGAGCCCGAATCATAATATAGGATGAATGTCAGTGGAGAGCATTACCCAGTGGATGGATTGAATAAACACAATTCAAGTAGTGAATGTGTGCATTTGTTTTAAAATCTTCGTAGTAGATGTTCAGACTGTCTATGCACTTCACCCAGCAAGTCATCTCTACAGAGTGCATGGTACTAGCCAGGAAGAGCTCCTTGGTTCTTTCACATGGTCGCCGGCTTGTGTAATCCTATGCCAAACTGGGATGCACTCTTTGCATATCACCACTAAATCTACAGGCACAAAGCGTTCATATTTGTAATATGCTGCAAGTACTAGTACAGAGTCTTGTTTCCCGGTTCCATAACACAGCTAAAAGTTAATGCACTGGCACAACACCAAGGGCCTGATTTAGAGTTTGGCGGATCGGGTTACTGCGTCACAAACGTGACGGATATCCCGGTCGCCATATTACGTGTCCATTATATCCTATGGCACTTGCAATATGGCAGATGGGATATTTGCCACGTTTGTGACTCAGTAACCTGGTCCGCCAAACTCTAAATCAGGCCCTAAGACAGGACAGTGGGATAACTGACGGGGAGTGACAAATGTGAGCAATGGCTTTACAATAGTTTGGGGAGGAGGAGTACAGACAGTGTACATATGGTACGAAAGACTTGTCTCTTGCATGTGGTCTCTGAAGTGCATGCCTGTTGTGGTCTCAACTTTGCATAATGTACAATACATCCAAAAGAAACAGTGTACATTCATCAATTCAAATGATATGTGTAGATGCACTGATGACAATTTGATAATGAACAAGAAGGAAAACTATATAAAAAGGAAAGAAGAGGTGTAGAAAGAAAATAGAGGAAGACATGTAACCAGAAAAGTAAACGTCAGCTCCAAAGACAGTACAGTCTATAAAGAACATATGTTAAGAAATTTGCTACTCACAGTACAACCCTCAGCATCAGACCTTTAACCATGTTACATCCAAAAATACAAACAACTTTGTGCCACTTCAACCTGCTAACACTAGAAGAAACCAATAATCTACAAAAAAATATAAAAATATCAGGATATTCAGCAGACCACGGTCTTCTAAAAATGTATAAAAGCATTTTTTCATGAAAACTCTGCTGCCTACAGACTAGAGTTATTCTCAACAAACCCCTAATAACTGGAGCGACTTGAACATATTCTACATTAAACTCACAATAAAGGAGAAGGGGCTTGATCACACAGACCCTGTAAACTGTTAAAATAAAAATTATGCTTTCGCATTGTTTTACGTAAGTTAGCATTCGCTACGCCATTTTGTGTATGGGCTCCATTTTGTATCATGATCGAAACTAATTCTTTGCTATTTCTGAGAAACGACTCTCTCTAGGTTATGTTTCTTCGGAGCTGAGTTTTACTACACTAATGAATGCACTGTTATTATTATGCCATACCTTTCCTTAAGATGTAAGCCTTCTCCCACTTGTCTAGTGGCGGGTACAGGCAGAGTGACCTTGAATCAGGGCCGGACTGGCCGTAGCGGGCACCGGGCGTTTCCCCGGTGGGTCGATAGGGTGGGGGCCGGTTTTGGGCCCCTGGGGGTCCGTTTTTGTTACCGGGGGTCGGCAATATCGGCCCCCTGTAACAAAATCGGCCGAAACCGGCCCTAGCAAACAGCACGGCCGCACCCCCCTCACCTCCAGAGGGGGCAGCCAAGCAGTTTGCCAGGGCCGGTTTTGGTTCCCAGTCCGGCCCTGCCTTGAATAGTAGATAATGTGTGCCCGGCCTCAGAATCGAAACTTACTCCTTTGTAATTTACTGTCCAGCTGCATCTCTCTGGAAAATTCCATGGCTGGCGTGCTTTCATTGGTTTCGAATTGTACATAATGTATTGTTATGCTTGCTGATGTCAGTCTCTCTGGAGCACTCCTAAGCGACTGGACAGATTGGGCTCCGCTCTGAGTGTATTTGAATAAACAGATATTGGTTTGTATTCTCTACTGTCTGACCGACTCTTCAATTTAGTGGAAGGCCGAGAGTTGGTCATTAGTGACCCAAGTGACCCGAATCGAGCCACTTCCTTCAACTGCAGACCAGTATCCAATGGTCGGTTCCTAGGTAAACTCGCTGAAAAAGCAGTGTTTGCTCAGATATTAAACTTCATTGAACAAAACGAGCTCCTCTCGAACAGACAGAAATAATTTAGACTAGGAAGATGTACAGAATCAGCATTAAAATCCATAGACTATCTCATCAACACCCTGTCTCAGAATGGAGTTGCGGCATTACTCCTTTTGGACTAGTCACCAGAATTTGACAATGTAGATCACCAACTGCACATACAAAAAACACAAATGACATTGAATTAAAGGAAGTATCTTCAACTGGTAAACCCCAGCCTCGCCAATAGAGTACAAATGCTTGAATTACCACACTGCTTCTATGCCCCATTTACCAGTAAGATAGGCATCCTTTAGGAATCTACAAGTTCTCCTCTCCTCCTTCACGTATGTCAGGCACCCTTGTTACCTGAGTCAAATCCTTCAAACTGACTTGCTACAAGTATGTAGATGAAACACAGATCCTACTAAAACTTGAACAACGATCTGACTTAAAGATTTTCAGTCAGTCTTCTGGCAGTAGATCAATGGATGCCGAAGAACTATCTTAAACTTAACTGAGTAAAAATGGAAATTTTCACCTGCAGAACTTGGCAGCCCTACAAGCCCCTATCAGCATCGGCCCGAGAACCAGATCTGTCACTAACCACATCAAATAAGGTCAAAAACCTTAGAGCAATCAAGGACTCCATCCTCTCACTGGAAAACCAAATTAAAGTGCCCAGAGATGATTTCTATAATACTACAATAAACCTTCCATCAGCTAGGTATATCTCAGGATCTAGGCATCAATATTCTTTTTATCGTCATATACTGCCTAAGCAAATTACCCTTATATCCAATTGCCAAAAAACCCCATAGGCAAGTTACAACAAATTCCGAATACAGCTGGCAGACAAGTCCTACATCTGAGTGGAGACAGGAACAGCCACTCGTATTGTGAAGTGGTGGGGCAGGGGAGGGGGGAACGCAAACAAAAAATAAGAATTAAAAAGAAAGAAAGAAAAATGCACTTACCTACTCCGACGGACGCCGCCTTCCTCCCGATCCGCGCCGCCCTGATGTCCAGGATCTACTGCGCAGGCTCCCAGCTCCCAATCCCAATACTATTCCCAGCATTTGAGCTGTGCTGGGATTGGTTTGAGTGCTTGGTTTGGTGCTCAGACATAGACTGGGAGCCCGTGTTGGTTTCTCCACCCAGCTGTACAAGACAGCTGGGTGGAGAAAGGCCAAGTGCCCATGACAGTTTGGCCGGCCCCAGAGGGCCGGCCAAACCGTGTTGAGCACTTGGCAGTGCCCACCACTCCCCGTCCTCCCTGGAGCTCCAACTGCAGCGTTGGTGTAGGTGGCCACGTCCCTCCCTCGGCTCGCAGTTCCAGCCTGCAGGATGAAAAATAAAATAATAATAAAAATGATTTATTATAATTGTTTTTGTCCTGTGCCTCTGCTGGCTTTCAGCAGCCTGGGTGACACTCCTCCGCCATAACGGAGGAGCCATCTCTGAGCGGAGAGGACCACATCACTCCTGCATTCAAAGCCTACCTTTGATATCAGCAGCAAGAAGAATCCCTTACAAAGACTTCTGAATCACACTCACGCGGATCCAGGTCATTGGAACTGTATTCTCACAATAGGGACACAGGCCGTACCAGTCAAAGGAGAAACTGCAGACCCAGCGTGGCTCCACGTCTGATCAATCCCTCATTTAAAAATGATGTATTGGAGGCCACTCGTTCTCTGTACAAATATGTGAACCCCAGAGCAAACTGAGGAAAAGAATGAGGAACATCAGCAACTGCCTAGAATTCAGAAAAGCAATGAAAGACCTGGGCGTTCCGAGGCATCACCTAAATCCATCCCACACACCCCTTTCGCATAGCGTCTCTTGAGTATGAGGCTGCTAAATGCTGACGCATTCAGTCTAAAGTACACTTGTGGTCTCACAAAGCATGCACATCCAGCTGAACCCTCAACTAACACCTCCTCCCAACCATGAAAAACAACTAGAGTAGCTGCGTACCAGACCGATTGTCAGGGCCGGACAAATAACACACACCAGCCCTGGCAATTTAGTTGGACCGGCCCTGGGGGAGGGGGGTTGCTAGTGTGAAGCACTGCTGCTGATTTTGTTACAAGGAGCGAATATTGCAGTGCGGGAGGGTGGCTGCTAGTGTAAAGCACTGCTGCTGCTTTTGTTACAAGGAGCCGATATTGCAGTGGGGAGGGTGGTTGCTAGTGTGAAGCACTGCTGCTGCTTTTGATACAAGGAGCCAATATTGCAGTGCGGGAGGGGGGTTGCTCGTGTGAAGCACTGCTGCTGCTTTTATTACAAGGAGCCGATATTGCAGTGGGGAAGGGTGGTTGCTCGTGTGAAGCATTGCTGCTGCTTTTGATACAAGGAGCCGATATTGCAGTGCGGGAGGGTGGTTGCTAGTGTGAAGCACTGCTGCTGCTTTTGATACAAGGAGCCGATATTGCAGTGGGGAGGGTGGTTGCTTGTGTGAAGCACTGCTGCTGCTTTTGATACAAGGAGCCGATATTGCAGCATTGCTGCAAAACCGGCACCCAGTAACAAAAACAGCCCCACCACACCAAAACCGGCCCCACCCTTCCAGCCCACAGGGAAAATGCCCCTTACGGCCAGTCCGGCCCTGCCTATTGTAAAGTGCTTTCCGGAGTTGTTAAGGGGTAGGAAAATGCTATTGCAATGCTACAATGCAATACAACATTAAATGCCAAGAGGTTGATGATTGTTCAGTCCTGGTCAGCCTTTATCAATTATTCATTTACTCATAAGAGTTCTACCTCTACCTAATCCACATACTTAAAAGAAGGCTTCCTCATTCTCTGCACTATGTGAAAACCTCAAGTTTATGTGTGTCCTGATCTTTTGCCATCCCACTCACCTCTGCTGCCCTCACCCACAGGGAAGTGGGCAGTGCCCTGGCTCTGCATTGCCAACTCTTGATTTAAGGGAGTGCTGACACTGCTGTGACAATGCTTGGGATGCACAGTATTTCTGCTACCTGCCAGAATCTACTGTTAATTCACAGTTACCTTCCAGAATCTACTCCCAATGCACAGCTAGCCGCCATAATCTACTGTTAATTCACAGTTACCTGCCAGTGCACAGCTACCTGCCTGAATCTACTGCCATTGCACAGCTACTTAACATAATCTACTGTTAATTCACAGTTACCTGCCAGAATCTACTGCCAATGCACAGCTACCTACCAAAATATACTGCAAAGGCACAGCTAGCCACCAGAATCTACTGCCAATGCACAGCTACTTACTTGAATCTACTGTAAATGCACAGTTACCTGCCAGAATCTACTGGCAATGCACAGCTACCTGCCAGAATCTAATGCCAATAAACAGCTAGCTGCCAGAATCAACAGCCAATGCACAGCTACCTGCTTAAATCTACTGCCAATGCACAGCTACCTACCAGAATCTACTGTGTATTCACAGCTACCTGCCAGAATCTACTATCAATGCACAGCTACCTGCCAGAATCTACTATCAATGGACAGCTACCTCCCACAATATACTGCCAATGCACAGCTACCTACCTGAATCTACTGCCAGTGCACAGCTACCTTCCAGAATCTACCGTGAATGCACAGGTACCTGCCAGAATCTACTATCAATGCACAGCTACCTGCCAGAATCTACTATCAATGCACAGCTACCTGCCACAATATACTGCCAATGCACAGCTACATACCTGAATCTACTGCCAGTGCACAGCTACCTACCAGAATCTACTGTTAATTCACAGTTACCTGCCAGAACCTACTGCCAATGCACAGCTACCTACCAAAATATACTGCAAATGCACAGCTAGCCAGCAGAATCTACTGCCAACGCACAGCTACCTACTTGAATCTACTGCCAATGCACAGTTACCTGCCAGAATCTACTGTCAATGCACAGCTACCTGCCAGAATCTACTGCCAATACACAGCTAGCTGCCGGAATCAACTGCCAATGCACTGCTACCTGCCTAAATCTACTGTCAATGCACAGCTACCTACCAGAATCTACCGTGAATGCACAGCTACCTGCCAGAATCTACTATCAATGCACAGCTACCTGCCACAATATACTGCCAATGCACAGCTACCTACCTGAATCTACTGCCAGTGCACAGCTACCTACCAGAATCTACTGTTAATTCACAGTTACCTGCCAGAATCTACTGCCAATGCACAGCTACCTGCCAACATATACTGCAAATGTACAGCTACCTGCCAGAATCTACTGCCAATGCACAGCTTCGTACTTGAATCTACTGGCAGTGCACAGTTACCTGCAAGAATCTACTGGCAATGCACAGCTACCTGCCAGAATCTACTGCCAATACACAGCTGGCTGCCGGAATCAACTGCCAATGCACAGCTACCTGCCAGAATCTATTATCAATGCACATCTACCAACAATGCACAGCTACCTGCCAGAATCTACTGCCAATACACAGCTGGCTGCCGGAATCAACTGCCAATGCACAGCTGCCTACCAGAATCGACCGTGAATGCACAGCTACCTGCCAGAATCTACTGTCAATGCATATCAACCTGCCAGAATCCACCGCCAATGCACAACTACCTGTCAGAATCTACCATCAATGCACATCTACCAACAATGCACAGCTACCTGGCAGAATCTCCCCTCAATGCACTACTACCTGCCAGAATCTACAGTCAATGCAGAGCTACCTACCAGAATCTGCAGTCAATGCACAGCTACCTACCATCATCTACTGTTAATGCACATCTATCTACCAGAATCCACCATTATTTGAAAACCCTATGTTTAGTGTGAGTGTTCTGATTTAGTTGGTTGTCCTCCCACTCACCTCTTCTGCCCTCACCCAAAGGGAAGTGAGCAGTGCCTTGGCTTGGTTTGCCAGTTCTTGATTTAAGAGAGTGCTAGCATTGCCATGACAGTGCTTGGAAGACACAGGGTTTCCACTGTATCTCAGCTACCTGCCAGAATCTGCGGTTAATTCACAGTTACCTGCCAGACACTACTGCCAATGTACAGCTACCTTCCAGAATCTACTGTCAATGCACAGCTACCTACTAGAATCCACTATTAGTGCACAACTACCTACCAGAATCTAGTCAATGCACAGCTAGCTACCTGCCAGAATCTACTGTCAATGCACAGCTACCTACTAGAATCTACTGCTAATGCACAGCTGCCTACCAGAATCTAGTCAATGCACAGCTACCTACTAGAATCTACTGTCAATGCACAGCTACCTACTAGAATCTACTGCCAATGCACAGTTGCCTACCAGAATCTAGTCAATGCACAGCTACCTACTAGAATCTACTGTCAATGCACAGCTGCCTACCAGAATCTACTATCAATGCACAACTACCGACCAGAATCTACTGCCAATGCACAACTACCTTCCTGAATCTACTGTCAATGCGCTGCTACCTTCCTGAATCTACTGTCAATGCGCAGCTACCTTCCTGAATCTACTGTCAAGGCATGTCTGCCTGTCGGAATCTACTGCCAAAGCACAACAACCTGCCCAAATCTACTATTAATGAACAACTACCTACCAGGATCTACTGTCAATGCACGGCTGCCTACTAGAATCTACTGTCAATGCACAGCTACCTACCAGAATCTACTGTCAATGCACAGCTAGTCACCCAAATCTACTGCCAATGCACAGCTACCTACCAGAATCTACTGTCAATGCACAGCTGCCTACCAGAATCTACTATCAATGCACAACTACCCACCAGAATCTACTGCCAATGCACAACTACCTACCTGAATCTACTGTCAATGCACATCTACTTGCCAGGATCTACTGTCAATGCACGGCTGCCTACCAGAATCTACTATCAATGCACAACTACCGACCAGAATCTACTGCCAATGCACAACTACCTACCTGAATCTACTGTCAATGCACATCTACCTGCCAGGATCTACTGTCAATGCACGGCTGCCTACTAGAATCTACTGTCAATGCACAGCTACCTACCAGAATCTACTGTCAATGCACAGCTAGCCACCCTAATCTACTGCCAATGCACAGCTACCTACCAGAATCTACTGTCAATGCACAGCTGCCTACCAGAATCTACTATCAATACACAACTACCGACCAGAATCTACTGCCAATGCACAACTACCTACCTGAATCTACTGTCAATGCACAGCTACCTACCTGAATCTACTGTCAATGCACATCTACCTGCCAGGATCTACTGTCAATGCACGGCTGCCTACCAGAATCTACTATCAATGCACAACTACCTACCTGAATCTACTGTCAATGCGCAGCTACCTACCTGAATCTACTGTCAATGCACATCTACCTGCCAGAATCTACTGCCAATCCAGCACCCTGACACCATTAGTTTCCAGAGGGAGCCAGGCACTGCTAGCCCAGCTTGATATCCCATGCAGACCATCTCTGCATTGTGTGTAAGAGTCAAGGTGGTGCCTCTGAAATACCTCAAGCACATAGACACTGGCTGAAAAATATATTTGACTTTTGATCCACAAACTGAAATAGTGCCTTCCTTTTTATTTTGTTGGCTTGGTGTGCAAAAACTCAACGTATTCAAATAACATTGTCCATCCCAAACAATTGTGCCCTCCAGATCCACATTGCAAGTGCCTTTTAATCCCAAGGAAAAAGAGGCAGGAATGAGACAGCCCCCTTTCCTTGGAATCAGAGAGTGCAGACAGCTGTCCTCTGAAGGCTGCATGCTCTCCCTGCCCCTTCCAAAGGAGACACTTTTTATTTGTTTTTTCCACTTATGTCTCTTTGAGAGGCAGGGGTCCCAGTAACGTACTTTGCCAAAGTGAATGAGGAGCTAAGGCCTGCAGCCCCTTGCAGAATTCACTCTCTGCATTCTCAGATGGTTGTTAGGATTCATAGTGGAAATCTTACCTCAAGAATATTGATAATGCTACATTTCTGAAAATCCTGGTGACCAGCCTTTTGCTCTGTGCTGAACAGGTACCTGTCCATTTAGAGTTTATTATAGTATATATCTTTATAGTTTATGGATGTCTTTCTATATCTCATACTGTCTGTCTGCTTGTATGTCCCTTGTCACGTTGGACTCCCTTCTGTAACTTATGCTGTCAATCTCCTCTGACATTATTTGCCAGTTGGAGTTCTGAACCTACTCTTTTGGTGGCATGAAGAAGGCCCCCTTGGATGGAAAAAATATTCCAGATAATGTCATTGTTTCTGCGATGGGCAAAGTCATTATGAAAGACATCGGGCACTGCACAAAGAACTGGCCAGTCACATCTTGATGCTATGGAAACAGAGCTGTGATGCGACTTGGCCAATGTTGCCTTTTGCTTAACTATTCAGAAGAAGTTTGGCACTAAAAATCTGGGTACCTGATGTGAGAAATTCACAGGTAGTTGACGCTTGGCAGCATTGCAATGATCGCTTGGCTAGTCTGAGATGGCATGAATCACCATACAATGCAATTAGTCTTTTAAGTAGGCTCAGGGCAGCATCTTATTATCTTGAAAAGAAATATTTGTTATTAATTTGTAAAGAAAAAGCAAAACAAACTACAATAATTAGGCAGCGTTTCTGTGCATAGGATAATATAATAAAGCGCTTGCCAAGCCGCAGTACCTAGTAGACGTCAGCCACGGTGATACAAAATAAACAGTATATATTATCTGTTATTAATACATTATTATTAGAAAAACGTTCCCAACACTTGAGAGAAAAAGAGCAGACACTGTAGTGAGGTGGTAGCATAACATAACATGTGCATTTGTAAAAAGCATTGTTTACCCAAGGGTAACTTGGCACTAAGTAACAGATGTTTATTTTGACCCAACGGTACTCATTTTATCAACCTCAGAAGGATGAAAGTCTGAGTGGCCCCACAAGGATTTGAACCTGTGACTGTCAGGTCAAACACAGACCACTACAGTGGATGCACTCACACCCATTATGGGCGCTGCTGAACATGTTAGGAGCACCATGAAGAGGAGAGGTGTAATAGCGTGAAGTTGCAGTGTTCTGAGCATTGCATGAAGAGTTATCAAGGAACATACAACTTTGTTGATCAGATATTACAGTCGTAAAGTAGCTCCAACCTTCGGGTCTCCGCTCCTCCACAACTGAAAACCCAATCAAATATTTTCCTTTTTAGAAAACTGCACCAACTCAGTCCTTTAGAATAATCCAGAACATATAACTTCTCGTGCTTCCCCTTTTCGTCTGCTCTATGGTGACTTGGTGTCCTGGACGTGCCAATACAGTTCGGGTTTTCACCATCTGTCCCAGCAAATGTAAGCACATTTAGCATCTGTCCCTGTTTTCAGAGAGCCGCGACTTAAGAGAGAGGGAGGCAAGTTTGCATGTGTTCCAGAGCTAAATTAGCTAGGATCCCATAGTAAAAAGCAATTTAATTAATTTAACACAGGTTGTGTGTGTAAATGTTGCATTTGATCCCCCTTAATGCCTCAGTGTCACAAAGGCTTAGCAAGGGTGTCATGCGCATAAATGTAAGTAAGCAAAAAAAACATAGGGCATCATTACGATGGCGGCCGCAGCGGAATGCGGGACCGTCCGCAAGGGGTGCGGCAGTCCCGCACCTGATATTAGGATGCCACCGCCACCGTGGCGGTGGCAAGCCCTATTCCCAGCACCGCCCGCCACAATGCTGGGAATAGACTCATGTATTGGCATGCATGCACAAGGTGACAGGCGCCTGCCACTCTGTCCATGCCAATGCAGGGGGGTACCATAGGTACCCCCCATGTGCACCCCCAACCCCCCCAACTATATGGGGGCCCGCTACGGGCCTCCAAAGGCAAAGACCACATGCCTTTCCATGGCGGCAACACCGCCATGGAAAGGCTGCTTTCCGCCGGCATCCTAATATGAGACACTAATATGGATGGCGGTGTCTTGCAGACACCGCCACCATGTTAGAGCCCTTTTCCGCCCGGTCGACTCGTCGACCGGCGGAAAAGCGGCGGACGGTCTTTCTGTCCGCCTGGGTCCCCACCGCCATCGTAATATGGCGGGGGGAAATGTTGTGCGGGCGGACGGGAATGGCGGGCGGATCGCCATTGCCATACGGGCGGCGGTGATCCGCCAGACATCATACTGACCCTCATAGTTTGGATGCAGTGGTCCATCACACTCCTGGTCCCCAGTGCCACCAAACAAGCTGCACTATTGATAGCTATGTCCCTGTAGTGTTCTGTATTTTTGCTATGCTAGAGAGTGTTGTCTGTTAAGTCATTTGGTGCCCCACAGTCAAGGCAAAATTGCAGTCCTACTTCTATGTTCGTGGAATGTCCTGTTTTTGGCTCTCAAGATATGGTCACCCTCATGAACTGTAATGTTTCTGTTGGCTTTTGCTGAGAAGTGGGCAAGCCAGAGAATTCACGAGATGTGAGCTGACAAAGAGCTGAGAAAGGAGCCCCGGTTGGCTTTTAGAGCCAAAACACAAACTGTGCTGGCAAAATCATCATATGAATACTCTTTCTCTCATTCTCCCTAAATCTGGGTATATGCCTCAACTTTCTCACTTTTTCTGTCTCTTCCTATCTCTTCTTCTCCCCTCTCTCTACTTCTCTGTCTCTCTTTCTCACTTTCTCATGTGTTTCTTTCTGGCTCCATTTTCTCTCTCCCTTCGCTCCCCCATTTTTTCCATCCTCCACTTTTTTTCTCTTCCACTCTCTCTCCCTCCCTTTTTTTCATTCTTCTCTCAGTGTTCCTATGCCTCTCTTACTCTGTCTCTCTGTCCCATCCCCTTCTCTGTTCCTCATTTTATCCTCCTTAATCTCACATTCTCTTTTGCTCTTATAATCTCGGTTGCCAGCCCCCTTACCCTTTATTTTTGCCTCCTCTCACTATGTTCACTATCACATCATTCCCCAACCCCTTGGATGCAAAGAGGGGAGGCGGGCGGTAGCGGGCGGGGGGGTCGGCGGGAGGTGGGGGGGGGGGAGGCTGGTCAACGTCACTGTCTTTTAGAATTTTTTTTGTGGAAGTGCAAACAGACAACCTAGGCTGCCCAGGGCCATCTCTGCTGCACCTGGGGGATGGGGGCTCGCAGAATGATGTCATATCAGTGATCATGTTGAAGGGGCTCCTGGAGTAGAAGGGACAGCTTCTTGACACGGCTTGCTTTTGGCTCGAGACACCTAGAACACCTGGGGCCACACCAGAGCCGGACATATGACTCAGGACAGGCTCTAGCCTCTCGGCCACCTCAACTTTTGCTACCTACCAAATTTAACAGTGACCATTATTGTTTTATCCAATGCACACTAATACTTACTAGATGTGGTGGCCCTTATCAAAAAGTATTCAATAAATAAATAATATACTATTGCTAGTGCTGCTAAAAAACACATACAACCGTTGACTTAATATGGTTCAGGCCTGTTGAATATCCCCTACCGCTTTTTCAATGTCTCCATCTTTATCTGATATATTGTTTTATATCAAGCGTGTCTTCTGTTTGCCACCTCTCAATAGATAATGTAAACAGAAGCGAATAAGTGAATATCACCACCTGCTATCTTGCCGCTCAAGCCCTTGGCTTGTGGGATTACTGCATGCAGTACAGAAAGAAGTATCGGTAAATCTCCCTCATGAAAAAGAAATGAGGTTGCATCAGTGTGAGCACGGGCCCATCTGTAAAAATAACTTTAAGAAAACTGCGTGCACCAGCCAGCAATTCAAAAAAACAGATATTGTATGGTTCTTTTTTAGTTATTTATGAAAACGAGGCAAAAGGCAACTGTTTCTATGGGAACCCCAAACTGCAAATCACAGGAACATAAATTCTAGCTAGCACATCAAGAATTTTCAGTTCTATTAAGGACACAGAGACGAGGATCATGCTTCTCTTTCTTTACTGTCAAACAACAGCATCCAATCGAAACGATCAAAAGCTTTAAACTACATTTCACCTGATCCATGATGACCCAACCCCATGTCGCTACCAATCAGAGGCTCTCAGTCCTTATATAAAACCTTCAATTGAATGTCTGTCCTCCTTCTTTGCTGCTGCAGCAGCGACAGCTAAGTGCTCATTATTTACAGTGATTTGTCATTTTATTCATTACCATGTACCATGAATGATTATGTCCCTCTTGATTATTGTGTCCAGCAGGAGTGGGGACTTTACTGAGCGTGGGCGGGCTCAGCGATGAGGACTCCAGTCCTCTTTCTCTCACTATGGGAACCTCAATCTGCAATGTGATGTGTGTCATATGTATTTTTGATAAACTAATCTCTGTGTGTTGGTCTGTTTTAGGCATCTTCAACATGGCATCTTTATTTGGACATTTCAGAGTTGTGACATCAGCAGGAATATGTTGTTGTTCAGCGGTACTAAGTGGACATGGATTGTTCCTGGGAGTATGTGTCACAGAGTTTTGATGTACAAAGCTGGTACCAAGACAGCTTGCACAGCAATATGATGGAAGTTACCTGGCTTCCATTGTACTTATTTCTTGTTGCGCGTTGGTCCTAATGCAATATGTGTGCTATCATGTGATCCTACAAATTGTATTGTTGTGGCCAAATCATGCAATCCTGCCTTCACATTGTCTCATTCCTTATTGTCTACGAACTGGATGCAGCTGTTGCTGTGTTCCTCATTGTTGGCTCAAAGTGCTTGTAGCCCATCCCTGACATTTGTTTGTGGCATTCCACTAGATGCATGCTACACTGGAATGAAATGACCCTGTGGTCAGAAACTGTGGTACTGGCGTGTCTGTGTACTAATTCATTTGATGTGGTATCCCTTTTGTGAGTTCGTCAACATGCCATGAAGCTGCTGTAGACCTAATTTGTTGTTGCCTTTTGTTTGGGATGAAGTCAGATGTGTCTCCTCCTACCATGCTGTGTAAGTCTACAGGAGCTGATGTGATCATTGAGCCTGGATCACTGAATCATGTACCTTTTTTATGTGTCTGATATAAGGTCAGCCTATGATTTGGCCAATGTAATAAAGATGTTGTAAGCTCAAACACTCGCATGTATGCCTTGTTGTGATATGGTAGTGTTCAAGATTTGTTCCTTTTTTTAAACATACAACACATCCATGCTTCCATTAATCCCTAATTTTGACATAGCAAAGTTCACAAGGTTGTACTTTCACATTGTCACATGTAAGAATGACAACAGGAGACAATGCTTAGGTGACATGAGTTGTTTATTGCGTGAACAGACCAAAGTAATCAACAGAAACTTGGTGGATGAAAATATTGGAGCAGAGACCATTATTTCTGGAGTCCAAAGTCCAACATACTCCTCCCATCAGAAATGTAAATGTAGGCCAGAAAGTCAACAAGGTGATTGCGTTGCAAACACACAGGGGGAGATTAGGAACAACCTCTCTTGCTGGTGGTGGTGTCTTTCTTGCCATCCTTTGCTCCTGTATCCCTACATGGTCGGCCCCTCTTTCTTACTGAGGGGGAATCTTGTGCTACTGGGTCAGAGGTGCTCGCAGGAGTATCCTCCTCTGTCAGGGACTCCCTCCCTGTGGCTGAAGCAGATGTTGATGCTGTCGATGTACTAGGCTCACAGGGAGGGGTAGATGACAGAGGAAAAGCCCTGCAGAGGGTGGTGTTAGTGTCTCACAGCACCCCTACCAGAGAGGCCACCTCTGAGCTGAGGCCAGACACCACGGTGTGGACCCCAGCCACGCCAGTGTGTTGGCCCGCCACCTCGTGTAGATACTGCCAACCTCCACCTGTATCCTGGCAACCTCATGGTATATGCCTTTGTGCAGAACTTCCATTTTCCCCATCTCTGTAACGACCTAGCCCAACACACTGTGGGAGTCCTGGTAGAGTCCCAGGACTTGTGTGATGGCAGCCTGGGTGTCTGTACCCACAGTGGACTCCCTCTGGGGGCCCACATTTACCCTCCCACCATGGGTAGCCCCACTGCCCTGTGCCCTAGGCACAGACTGCACCCTACCACTGGGTACTAGCTCCTCACTGACTGGGGTGGTGGTGGCGACCATCTGAGAGGCCAGCACTTGTGGCAGTGGATGTTACTGACACTGCTAAGTGCACTGGCTGTGGGGCCAGCGATTATCTGTGGTGTTTCCGCTGTGATGGGAGGTGTCGGCTCAGTAGGCGTGTGCCCAGGCTGACCAGATGGGCCAGGACAGTTGTCGACATCCACCAGTTCAGGAACATTGGCATCACTGAGGGCTTCATCTTGTTCCTGGGTCAGAGAGGGACTCTAGTGGCTTTTTTGCCTCTGCTCAGATGCAGTGGTGGATTCCCCTGTTAAGAAATAAAAACCCCATCACTGGTCAAATTGAGGTATGTACATCGAAATTGTTTGTGTCTGGTTAATTGTGGCGCTCGAATGGAAAAAGAGAAATTAGTTATTGCTTCAGTCAGCAATGATTACAGAGTTGTATTTGGTTACTAGACATTATTTAACATACAATCTATGTATCTGAATTCATCATCTCATTGGATGTGACACTATATGTCCTTTGGGGTTTGGGTATAGACGTAACATCTCCAACACTCAGCTACACAAACAATGTAGTCATATCATTAGTATTTGTCAATTCCAAAGAGTCTTTAGGACTAATTCAGACAAACAGGCATGTTGGTTGTATAAGTGGCATTGTTCATCTTGTTAGGAATCTATATTCAAGTGGTCTCATGGCATTGAAAATGAGCTATGTGTCTTTCATGGCTGACATATATTAGGGATACTCCGTAGTTATGTCGTAAATCGGGCCAACAATAGTTTGAGCTGATGTGTCCAGGACACCATCAAGCAAAGTGTTCAGATGTGTATTTGTGATGAACATTGTTTGTACATTACACATTTGTTAAATAATGCAGCTCAGTAGTAAGATGGCCGACAAGTGAGAAGGACCACTAGCATTCTAGCATTTTGGTTAGAGTTGGGATGACAAGGCCTCATGGTAGTTGGGGTAGCTTTTTTATCTCTACTTCCCAACATTTAAGAAAAGGTAAGGTACCTTACTAGTGTAGCTCAGTAGTAAGATGGCCGACAGGTGAGAAGGAGGGCACAGAGTGTTGCCTCTCAGTTGGAATGATAGGGCCTCATGGTAGTTGTAGACTGGTCAATCACAGTTTAGCAACAGTTGAGAAAAGGTGAGGTGCCGGGGTAGAGTAGCTCAGAAGTAAGATGGCCTGCAAGTGAGAAAGACCACATGAGTTCTAGCATTTTGGTTTGAGTTGGGATGACAAGGCCTCATGGTAGTTGGGGTAGCTTTTCTATCTCTTCTTCCCAACAGTTGACTAAAGGTAAGGTGCCTGATTAGTGTAGCTCAGTAGTAAGATGGCCGACAAGTGAGTTGAGCCACATGCAGTCTAGCATTTTGGTTAGAGTTGGGATGACAAGGCCTGATGGTAGCTGGGGTAGCTTTTCTATCTCTACTTCCCAACAGTTGAATAAAGCTAAGGTACCTGACTAGTGTAGCTCAGTAGTAAGATGGCCGACAAGTGAGTTGAGCCACATGCAGTCTAGCATTTTGGTTAGAGTTGGGATGACAAGGCCTGATGGTAGCTGGGGTAGCTTTTCTATCTCTACTTCCCAACAGTTGAATAAAGCTAAGGTACCTGACTAGTGTAGCTCAGTAGTAAGATGGCCGAAAAGTGAGCAGGGGGGGTACAGAGTGTTGCATCTTAGTTGGAGTGACAAGGCCTCATGGTAGTTGTAGACAGGTCAATCTCAGTTTAGCAACAGTTGAAAAAAGGTAAGGTGCCTGAGTAGTGTAGCTCAGTAGTAAGATGGCCGACAAGTGAGAAGGGTCACATGCAGTCTAGCATTTTGGTTAGAGTTGGGATGACAAGGCCTCATGGTAGTTGGGGTATCTTTTCTATCTCTACTTCCCTTCAGTTGAATAAATCTAAGGTGTCTGACTAGTGTAGCTAAGTAGTAAGATGGCCGACAAGTGAGACGGGCCACATGCAGTCTAGCATTTTGGTTTGAATTGGGATGAGAAGGCCTCATGGTAAATAGGGTATCTTTTCTATATCTACTTCCCAACAGTTGAGTAAAAGTAAGGTGCCTGAGTAGTGTAGCTCAGTAGTAAGATGGCCGACAAGTGAGAAGGGCCACAAGCAGTCTATCCTTTTGGTTTGAGTCGGGATAGCAAGGCCTCATTGTAGCTGGGCTAGCTTTTCTATATCTACTTCACAACAGTTGAGTAAAGGTAAGGGGCCTGACTAGTGTAGCTCAATAGTAAGATGGCCACCAAGGGAGAAGGGGCACAAGCAGTCTGGTATCTTATTTGGAGTTGGAGTGACAAAGCCTAATGGTAGCTGTTGTGAGTTCTAATGAACTTTTGCAACACTTGACGAACGTTAAGTGTACCATAGCTATTGACGACTTTCATTTGTGACAAACCATACATTTCCATATTGTCACATGTCATGGGTCCTGGGTTGTTATTTTGATGATGCTACACTTACAGACAGCATTGCAACATGTGGCAGATCAAAGATTTGTAGGCATATGGTGCTATATGCACCAATACTCATTACCACAGAAAATCAGGCATCTCAGATACTTTCTACGTTGCATGGCATGAGAGTAGATGTAGGAGATGATAGCAAAGGCAGAGTTGTTAGAAACAGGATCTTGTAATCTAGTGTCAGTTGTTAAAGTGTAACTTACCAGAGCCACTCCCCCAGGTATTTCTGACAAGCCCTCAGTATGCAGGATGGTCAAGACCTTCTCCTCCCAGGGCATGAGTTGTAATGGTGCTCTGGGAGGGCCACCGCCACTCCTCTGTGCTTCCAGGTGGTGGCTATTTTGGACCTGGGTATCTGGGTTAAAGTTTCAGAGTGCTCTCCACGTGGCAACTCCCCACACCCCCAAAAAATCCAGACACATGCTGATACCCAAAATGAAAATAACGTGTGGTTTGTACAGCACAGGTAGATGCAATAGGTCTTGCATTTGTGAGAATTAGAGCTATTGGCATTGTAAATGTTTTTTACCTATGTGTTTTGTTTTGGAGTCGAGTGGATATATGCGGTGTGGAGTGGAAATTTACAACTTGCATTGGAATTGTTAGTTGTGTAAGTGTGTGGTAGAACTGTGTGGTGTGGGGTAGATTTGTGTAGTGGAATAATGGTACATGGTAGATAGATAGGGGTGGGATGTCAACATACGCCGTCATTAAGAAAGGTTGTACTGCTGGCTCATGAATGCACTACACACGACTAGATGCCTGTTTGTGTGTGCCTGCTTGTGTGTGAGTGTGTTTAGTTACACTGTTGATATGTTATTTAAATGTATATTATCTTGCAAATATAGTGTATGCATGTTACCTTGTCACCCACCTTCTGCCTGAGGTCATTTCATCTCTTCCTGATGTCACCCTGTGTGCGCATGGTGGTCCTAACAGCATTCACTATGTTGACTATGCTGTCCCACATTTTTGCTTCCCATGTGTGAGATGTATGCTGCACTTGTGCTCTAAACATATGAAGCTCTACTCTAAGGATTTCATCCGCCATAACTGTCAACTCTTGTTCAGTGAGGGCAGGTTTTTTTTAGGGGGGCCATGGTGATAAAAAAAACAAGCATTTGTAATGCAATAGGTCTCGCATTTGTGAGAGTTAGAGCTATTGGCGTTGTAAATGAAATTGTCTTTTATCCAAGTGTTTTGGTTTGGAGTGGAGTGGATGTATGTGGTGTGGAGTGGAATTGTGTGTGTTGTATTGGAATTGTTACCTTTGGAATTGTGTGGTGTGGTGTGGATTTGTGTAGTGGAATTATGTGGCATGGTGCGCAATTTAATTATGTGGATAGTAATTATGTGGTATAGAGTGTGCTGGAATTATGTGGAGTGTGATTGTGTGTGATGGAGTGTAAGCATGTGGATTGGTATTTTGTGTTGTGCAGTGGTATGAACTGGAGTTTAACTATGTGGTGTGCTGTTGAATTTAGTGGCATGATGTGGAAATCTGTGGTGTTGATTGGTTGTATGTGGTGTGTTGTGTAATTGTGTTGTGTTGAATTATGTGGTTTGTTGTTGATTTATGTGGTGTGGAATGGAAACGTGTAGAGTTGAGCTGCAGCACTGCCTAGAGTACTTAGAATGAGGAATTACCACTTGGACCAGTGAAGCAGCTGCAACACTGTCTAGAGGACTTAGAATAAGGAATTACCGACGGGGCCAGAGAAGCCGCTGCAGCACTATTTAGAGGACTTAGAATGATGACTTACTAATGGAACTAGAGAAGGAGCTGGATAGAACCAGAGTTGAGCTGCAGCACTTCCCACAGTACTTAGAATGAGAAATTACCACTTGGACCAGTGAAGCAGCTGCAACACTGTCTAGAGGGCTTAGAATGAGGAATTACATCTGGGACCAGAGACGCACTTGCAGCACTGTCTAGAGGACTTAGAATGAGGTATTACCAATGATACCAGAGAAGCAGCTAGCAGCACTGTCTAGAGGACTTAGAATGAGGGCTCACTGACAGGACCAAAGAAGCAGCTGCAGTACTGCCTAGAGGAATTAAAATGTGGGAATTACCAACTGGACCAGGGAATCAGCTGCAGCACTGCCTAGAGGGCTTAGAATGAGGAATTACCAATTTAAATGTCTGCACTCCATCTGTTTTACACAGAATAGATATGAAAGATGAACTTGAGTACGTGTTTGAGGAGAGAGACTCATTCAGAGCTGTACAACCCTATGCTTTCATTGGATACCAAGGAGAAGGAGGAGGGCTGAGAAGGGCGGGAGAGAGGGACGGAGGAATGGGAAGCAGGTGCTACGAAGCACCTTGTTGTTTAAGTAGCTGGCAAGCCGCAACAAAAGAAATAGTGTTCTTGCTGCTATTTTGGACCTGGGGATCTGGGTTAAAGTTTCAGAGTGCTCTCCACGTGGCAACCCCCCACACCCCCAAAAAATCCAGACACATGCTGATATCCAAAATGAAAATAACGTGTGGTTTGTACAGCACAGGTAGATGCAATAGGTCTTGCATTTGTGAGAGTTAGAGCTATTGGCATTGTAAATGTGAATGTTTTTTACCTATGTGTTTTGTTTTGGAGTCGAGTGGATATATGTGGTGTGGAGTGGAAATTTACAACTTGCATTGGAATTGTTAGTTGTGAAAGTGTGTGGTAGAACTGTGTGGTGTGGGGTAGATTTGTGTAGTGGAATAATGGTACATGGTAGATAGATAGGGGTGAGATGTCAACATACGCCGTCATTAAGATATGTTGATTTTATTATACAAAAACATTAGAATATGGTGTTGTTAAATCCTGAAAAGTTTGTACTGCTGGCTCGTGAATGCACTACACACAACTAGATGCCTGTTTGTGTGTGCCTGCTTGTGTGTGAGTGTGTTTAGTTACACTGTTGATATGTTATTTAAATGTATATTATCTTGCAAATATAGTGTATGCATGTTACCTTTTTTTAATACTTATTAGGTACATATCTGTATTTGCATATTATAAACGATGGACAAATGTAGATGGTTGTTGGAAGGATAGTGCATGGGTGGCCCAATGCAGGATGTTGGGTGTTTGAAGGACAGTAGGAGGTGGATGGACAGAGGGATAGAGGTGTTTGTTGTAAGGTTAATGAGTGGGTGGACGGATGGGCAGAGGTGTGTTCTGAAAGGTTAGAGGGAGGGTGGGTGGATGGATGGATGAGTGGGTGAATGGTTGGATAACAAAGACTGCAAATTGCAACATAAGGCGTGTGTGTGTGTGCGTGTCTCAATATATACATCATTGGCAAAGTGAGCTACATTTTGACAATGTTTTGTTGCTAGCTCCGACACCTCCCTGAAAACTTAAGATTGCCCCACACACCATAAGTGAATGTATTGATTTGACAATTTATTTGCTGCTTCTTTGAGCAGGTGATGCCAGTCTTGTGCCTTTCCCACACGTTTTGCTGCCAACCATCTATTTTCCATCTTAGTTCAAATAGTACTGGTGCATTTACACACAAGTTGCTTGTCAGTGTTTTTTTAAATGGCAAGAATCTACCTGGGCTTTGAAGCTTTGGAAAGTGGTTATTGTTGGCACCAGACACTGGACTTAAATGCACGGTTTTTAGATTGCTGGGAGAATAAGGGGTTTGTGATATGAGGGGTGATTACTGGACATAGGTGGTGGGGTTACCCACTTGTGAAGGACAGCACAGTAGTCACAGCACCAGAGAGATTTCTTGAGAGCCTAATATATATAACAACTGGCAGGGCTGGGGCAACCAGTTGCTTTTGTGTGTTTGTTATTGTGCATAAGATAAATCCAGAAAAAGAAAAGTTACATACAAAGCTAATCCCATAAAACTGCAAATATAAATATGATGATTGGATGGAAGTGAGCAGAGATTTGGTGTGGGCAGCAGGGGGCAGTGAAGACGCTTAGGGGGATATTGTCAAGAACGTGCGATAATCATCGCCAAAATAGGTTAACGCAATTTCTCATATCGCCGCCTATCGCGGGAAAATAACTCTGTGTTAACGTCATATTCCCAACACGGCGGTAACAAGCGATAGTTCCCCGATAACGCGTCAAATGTCTGCGATAAAATTACCTGGACGGCGATAAAAATCACAAGCCGAACGTGAAAAAAGTGGTGATGGGCCCAACCTCGATAAAAAAATCAGCGATAAGCTGCGCCAGGCCTGCAATTCACACACGTCAGGCGGGAAAAATCACCATAAAAGCAGAAAAAAAAACACAAACAAAACCAAAACAACTGCGAAGCACAATGGAGGTAGCCGGAGCAAGTACAGAGGACAACCAGAACCACACAAGCCCCACGGAGGACCAGCCTGGGACCTCGGGGTCAGGGAAGGGCAAGGAGAAGAAGAAGAGGAAGACGCGGTTCAGTCCGCAGGAAAACAGGATCCTGATAACGGAGGTGATAGAACACCATCAACTACTGTTCGTCACCTCCACTGTGTCATTGGCAACAAAAAACGGAATATGGCAGTCCATCGTGGACAAGGTGAATGCAGTCGGAGTGCTGCGGAGGACAATGGAAGAGCTCAAGAGGCGCTGGAATGATGTGAAGCGCAAAACCAAGCAGAAACTCGGCAACAACCAGAAGGCAGCAATGCAGACTGGAGGTGGGAGTCCAGCGCCACAGGAGGAGCTGGGTGAGATGGAGGAAATGGTGTCCACAGTCATCAGTGCGGAGACGGTGGCAGGAGTCAGGGGACCGGACACTGCTCAAGATGACCTGACACAACAGCAACAAGGTGAGTAACGACCAGGGACTGGGGGGACGGGGGGAGATGGGCACAATGACATACATGCACAATTAAGTATAGCACAGTGCACACGCACAATGACTATGGATCATGTCCCGATCCTCTTCCCACACTGCAGCACACCTAGAAACAGCAAGTAGGCCCCCGTCGACTATGTGCCCAGAGGGGGCCCTTCCCACACATCACGAATCTCACAACCAACCCATGCACATGTGCCAAACCCAGCAAAGCGGCGTGTCTGTGAGCCACACTGACAATGCAAGTGACACTGCATGACGAATAGCATGGCTGCAGTCAATATATCATGACATGTTGCACGCCACGACACTGAGGTGGCTGAGTGTGGACCACATCCGTAAAGGAGCAGGTCACACTCTGACACATCCACGTGCACAAACACCCCCTGACGTCAACAACACATCTGCGGACAAACCATGCCCTAGAGTCCCAACTCCCACCAAGAGCCCAATTTACCCAAGTATGCAACATCTCAGCTTTGTATAAGCACAGAAGTCAAAGGCACACCGCCTGAAAGGGATAAGGGGCAGCAAAATCAGAGCTGCAGGGGCGACTCTCCCAAAATGCAGCACACACACATAACATTCAGAGCACATCAACATTGACAACAATGTGGTACAAACTGCAACACGTTCACAACAGAACAGAGGACACAACTGCTGCCGCTTGTGTGTAGAAACTGGCCAATCACATTTGGCATAGCAGGGAGATGTGAGATGGCAATGTTCAAGTACAAACACACATCCGTGATGTTGTCGAAATGTCCACTGTCCTGCATAAAATAGGCAGCTCCTCCCAATCAGTCACAATTTACATTGTCATGCAGTCTGTTTGTAAACTTGTACAATGCCTCAACATACACGTGAACACAGTGTTAAACTGCATCTCCCCTTCACATTGCAGAGGGAGAATCAACACCTCCTGCAGAGCAGACCGAACATCTCTTCACTGATAACGAAGAGGACCTCCACACCTTCGACACCGACGCCCTCCAAGAGCTCATGGACAGCTTCGGCACCTCACCTCCAGGAGCCGGGCAGCTCAGCTGCATCGAGGAGACCACACCCCCTGCACAGACCACACAGCAGGAAGCACCCACCGCCACGGCTGACTCCCAGGACCCCCACAAACAACACATGGCCTTCCAACGCCGTGTGTTAGGGTGCCAGGAGATGACTGATCAGGTGCGGGTGGGGTTCGAGCGCATGGCAGCCAAACTAGATGCCATACGTGGGTGTCTAATTCCCATCAGGGACCACTTACAGTCCCTAACGGACACCCACAGTCCGCTCCATGCTCTCCAATGATCCATGGCTGACATCGCTGGAGTCCTGACTCTGAGACAAGAACAACTGTCTAGTCCGAGTGGCTCCAACGATGTCATCCGGCAGTTGGGACACATGCGGAGGAACATGGAGAACATGGAGCGGATGCAGGCGGAAAGAATGGCTGCCACGGCTGCACACCAGTGAGATGTAGCTGGGATCTTCCATGCCCTGCAGACCCTCATCATGGCATTGCTGCCACAAGACCTGGCGCGGATGAATGCTGCTGCTACTACTCCATCCACATCTCCGCCCCCTGATGTGTCACTGCCACACAGTGCGGCAGACATTCCACCTCCGTCCCCTGATGTGTCAGTGCCACACAGTGCTGCAGACAAAACCCCACCACCCACATGTGTGGCACATGAGACATCAGAGGACGAAGATGCGGATGATTCTGCCTTAGTGGTAAGAAGGAAGCGGTAGCATTCATCTCCGCCATATGGCCTGTTTCTGCTTGGTTCTGCCCTCTGCATCATCACCTTCCACTGTCCACCCATACACTCTGCGACACTCACCTTGGACCACGGACTGAACTCTTCCTCTTCCGATGAACTTGTCATTCCCTAAAGGACTCTGGCTGGCCCTCCACGGGGCAACAATGTAAAGTGGGGTTTGCATGGCCCTGTACTGCTCCAGCTTCAACACTCCACTGAATGTGAATAAAGCATTCAAATTCACACAGATGTGCCATGTCTATGATCATTCAAGTATGGAAGTACGGATGAATGTAGGGTCAGTGATTCCCCCTTACGATCATGTTGCTCATGTTGTGGGACTTGAGTCACAGGGTGCAACATTGCCGATTGTGGCCCAGGTGGCGCAGACACTACAACAGAGACACACGCATTTGTTACTTCCTTGTCCAGCCCAGAACTGAACCACGCCCAGAGCCCCAGGCTCATTGTTCACACCCCTATGCTGGACTGGTGTACGCCAGCACAGCGCACTCCGCTTACGCTTACAGGGGGGGACGACAAAGCTACATGTCCCAGGTCTTCCCTGTAGTGATCTGCTGATCACTGGTCTAGTTGTCAGCATGCCACAGCCACTCCCTGAGGGCTGGTTTACACCCACACCACACCCAAGCAGCACAGGCGTCACAGGACATGTGAGCCTGCTAATAAAAGGGGCCTACCACATCACATTCCCCACTGCCGGAGGTGACATGATGGCGTCCGCACCACGAGACTCAATCATAAAGGGTCCATGACTTGCGGTGCAGAGAGTTGGTGGCACCCGATGCACTGCGGCCCGCACGGGCCTACCGCCACGGGACAATGACTTGCGGTGCACAGAGTTGGTGGCACCCGATGCACTGCGGCCGGCACGGGCCTACCGCCACGGGACGATGACTTGCGGTGCACAGAGTTGGTGGCACCCAATGCACTGCGGCCGGCACGGGCCTCCCGCCACGTGGCGATGACTTGCGGTACATTGAGTTAGTGGCACCAGAGCTGAGCGGGTGTGCAGCCAGCAATGATGTGCCGTCCTGGGGGTACGGACTGGATTGGATTTTTGTGTGCCCTGCTGGACCGCAGTGTAGGCCTGAGGCAGCGGGTAGCGCGGGCCTCCCGCCAAGTGGCGATGACTTGCGGTGCACTGAGTTAGTGGCACCAGAGCTGAGTGGGTGTGCAGCCTGCGATGATGCGTAGGCCTCAATACTCCGTCCTGCCAATCAAGGTTCAATTAGAATTGAGAGCCCTGCTGGACCGCAGTGTACGCCGAAGGGAGCAGTCAGCACACACATGACTCTGCGGTGCCGCAGGGTGCGCTGGGGGCCTGTGGCATGGAATCTAGCGTTCGGCTGAGGCACTTTGAGACACGCCGGTGGCGGCAGGTGAGCATTGAGGCCTGGGTGCGCAGGGGCGACCAGTCATCTCTGGGCAGCGGATGGGGCTGGGGAGCAGGGCTGGGGTGCAGCAGGCACACAGGATCGCGCAGGCACCACCGGTCACGGTGGCGGCCTTGTGGCTGGGTGGGGGGCGCCGCCCTGGCAGACATGACCCTGCATGCGATGACGAGATGTGCGCGAGTTGGCTTGGGATGTAGCCACCTCGTCTCCAGTGTAAATGTGGCCATTGAAGGTGGTCGGCCACGTGTGTGTAGATCTATGGACAGGATATGGCGGACACAGAGACACATGCAGTAGTAACTTTGGTGGCCATCCCGGAACTGAACCACGCCCAGAGCCCCGGGCTATTTATTCACGACATACGACGGCCAAGGCCACTCCGCTCACGCTCACAGGGGGGGACGACAAAGCTACATGTCCAAAGTCTTCCACACTGCCTGAGGTGACCTGTTTGAGTCCACTGTCCACAACACTACAGACACCAGCAGTATATGTCCACATGGACATGTCTGTGCTCTGCATACTGAAGTCTGTCCAGCACATCTCAACCACACTTGGCATTGTGTACATTCTCATTGATGGGTCGCGTGCCTCACTCGCACATACTTGGTTCCCACCTCTCCCCACATTCTGCAATTGTGTGGCAGAGGTGCCATGCCGTGGATGGTTTGTCTACATGGCTGGCCACGATTACCACAGTTACTTGTGTTGTCATGTCTGGTAGTTGGGCATGTTGATTGGCATGTTGTGTGTGTTTTTGCAACGTGTGCATTCCCACAGTTGTGAGTTGTATGACTGTGGAGTTGAGGTGTGTGGTGTGTTCAATTGGTACTTACCGACAAGCAGTGCATTTCCATAGGAGCCATCCTCAAAGCGCTGGTTGGTGATGGACTTGCGGAAGATGTAGGAATCATGGACACTGCCTGGGAAGTTTGCGACGACATTGCTGAACATGCCCCGGTGGTCCACTTTTGCCTGCACATTGATGGAATGCGTGTGGTTTCTGTTGCGGTGATTGTGTGCAGTGTCGGCAGGGGGCACGAGTAGTACATGTGTGCAGTCAATTGCCCCCAACACGTGCAGGAAGCCAGCTATGGCGTAGTTCCCTTGCTTGGTCTCCAGCTGTTCCTGCGCAGTGTGGGGGATGTGAAGGTGCAGGGGTATCAAGCTTATACAAACCGTGATGCTTACAGGTATGATGAATCCTGCATAATGAGACCTTAACAGAAGTTCGTGTGGTCATAACCTTCCTTTTCTTTCCTACGAAGGTTACGACCACACAAACTTCTGTTACGGTCTTTTTATGCAGGATGTATCATGCCTGTAAGCATTCCGGTTAGTCCAAGTGCAATACACTGTACCAGATTACGTTTGTGACTATACGGACGCTTGACCATTGTCACCATTTCCTCCAACAGGTTTCTGAATACTGACTTTCGGAATATGGAATTGTATTGGGGAGTTCCCGCAGCATTTGCCGTTAATTGAATCCACACATTGCCCTGATGAAGTTCCCCATTGGGAATGGAACGTGTTGGCTGAGCTTTTCGTATTGTTGATTTATGTATTTGTAATAAAGAACTGTTTTTACACTACTGTTGACTACTGGACTTTATGACCTGGCGCACCCCCATTTCAGTGACTGCAATCTTGGATCTGGAGCACAGAGGCATCAAGCAACGGCTGGCGTTGGGGTTGATTGCGCAGGAACACTACGAATTGGAACTGGCGTGTGGTGCGGATACAGGGGCCCGGCGTTGATTTTGTGGACATGCATCCAAGACATGTGTGAGGAAGTTTGATAGGGCTGGCTGTGAGACTCCTCCGACTCTGGCAGTTGTTGGTTGGAAGGTACCAGAGGCCAACAGGTGCAGCACAGCCAGCAGCTTTGTCTGCGGAGGGATGTTAGTTGTCCGCTGTGTTGGTACTGTCAGCCTGTGGGCAATGTGGGTCAGGATGCGGAGGATGGTTGTCCTTTTGAGCCTGTAGTGGGCAATGGCATCCTCTGGCGTTGAGTCTCTGAGGCTGGTGCGTTTTAGGAACGTCCGCTGTCTTGTTCTGCGCTGTCTAGGTGGTAGTCAGGGTGGGGGGTGGACCGGAGGGGGGACCTGGGGGTGGGGGCGGTGGGTGTTGTGGCCCTCTTGGGTCTCCAAGCTGCATGATCAGTAGCTCCATGACATGTGTTGGTCTTCAGATGTGGCTCTGGGATGGGCTCCCTTTCATACTGCAGGTTGTCGTCCTGCTTAACACCAGTAAAAGGCAGGTGTTAAATCCCTGCAGCTAACGCGCCTTATCGCCTGTTTTTGGTTCGCATCGCAGATCTGGCTGGTCATTGAGAATGTTGCGAAGTGGTGTTTTCGTGTGTTTTTGCACGGGAACGCCTACTCTGCATATCATTAGCGATAGTTGTCGCTCTCATCCGGGGTGATGTTTTTGCAGCAGCTATCGCTGGAAAACTGGTGATGTCGGCAGTTTGCGCCAGCTTGAGAATGGGGCGAAAAATCTGTCGCCACTTTTGCTGCGCTAAAGTGCCGATAAATCGGCGATAAGTCCTTGAGAATATGCCCCTTAGAATGGAGGCAGAAAGAGACCGGGGAAAGGAAGCAGCACAGGGGAGAGTAAAAAAAGATAAGGCACCTCGGATATTGGTGGAATGTGTTTTAATAAAATTTTAAAAAATCATATTATTGCCAGAACTGCTGGCTTTGGGACTGGGGAACTAGGTAAAAGTATTGGCGACAGTTCAACATCCTGTGATTCTTGGAAAATTGCAATCTCTCCGTGCCTAAAAAAAAAACCAGAATGTGTCCCTACGTAACGTAGCTGGTTGGTGCTCGTGTAAAGCCCTCCAATACCTTAAGGTCTTGTTTGCGCTACGTAAAACTGCAAAAAAGCAAGGGGCATATTAGCAAGACCCACGTTAAAATTATCGCCGTTTTAGCGGCAGTTTCCTGCCGCTAAAACGGCGATAATGGGCTTGCTAATATGCGTTATGGAATTCCAATAGAAGCCCAGGTTAGATGTGCAGGACATCTAACCTGGGCTTCTATTGGAATTCTATAACGCATATTAGCAAGCCCATTATCACCGTTTTAGCGGCAGTTTCCTGCCGCTAAAACGGCGATAATTTTAACATGGGTCTTGCTAATATGCCCCCAAATCTTTCCGATAAACTCATCAAATTGAATTAATACTTGTTGGACCAGGAAGGGGAAGGTTCTTTTCAGGGAGACTTGTTGCACGGACAGGCAGAGAGAGAGGCATGGCATGGGAGCGGAAAGGTTTATATTAGACAGAGGGTGTGAATAGGTGAAAAGATGCGTGGGTGGACACTTGGATAGGAGGTTCAGGTGAAAGGATGGATTTACTCACTGATTAAATGGTATAGCCAATGGGCAGATGGACATAAGAATATATAGGTGTGCATGGATGAATGATGGATTGAGTGATAAATGGGTGAATAAGGCTCGGTGAGTGAATGGATTTTTAGATGGGTGTGTAGGTTGACAGGCAAGTGGAGCGATTAAACATTGGGTGGGATGTATGAGTAGCTGATAGATTTATTCGCAAATTATTTTGGGCACCTACACATAAAGCTGATGGCTATAAAACACACAGACAGAAGCCCTACAAGTGACAAATAGCACCGGACCAGCCTTGCAGTGTAAACACCCAGGCACAGCACTTCCATAAACAGGCAATGTATTTGCGGCGCCGACCCCTCTGTTCAAATGTAAACAATCGTACTGTATAGCTGACGCCTTGGGAACTGGGTTAAAGTTTGGGCGTGCTCTCCTCGTCCTAACCAAAGAAAATAAAAAGACTGAGGCATGCCGATTTAAAAAATATAAATGCATATATGGTTGGAAAATGTCAAAAACAATGCTGTGTGAGCTGCTCGCATTTAGGGGCATATTAACAAGGGGCGATATGAAATTATCGCCGCTTTTGCGTCCGTTTTTGGGCGAAAAGCGGCGATAATTTCATCGCCTTATCAGCAAAGACACGCTATCGCGTGTTTTGCTGACTTAGCGCCCGTTCCCAGCACGCCTAACTTTGCATCGCTAATGAGATGCAAAGTAGGCGTGGCTGTGAAACCAAACAGGGATAATATCACGAAGGCAGCTTCGCGATATTATCAAGGAGGGTTAGCGATCTTTTAAATCGCGTTAAGTATGCCTTAACGCAGGAATTTAACGTCTGTTAAATTCCTGACTAAGTCATACTTAACATGGGGGGTGGATTCTGTGGCTAAGACCACAGGCCCTATCATCTAGGATATCGCCGTTTTCCACCATGGAAAACGGCGATATCCACGCTATCTCTGGAATTTTATCGCCTCGGCGATGCACGTTGTTGATAACGCGCTAACCGGGCGATAAATTACAGAGATAGCCGGCGATAAATATGCAAGCGCTAAGCGCGCTTTGCGATATTTATCGCCGGGCCTTGTTAATATGCCCCATAGTTAGAAACAAGCAGAAAGAAAATATAAGGCATGCATGCTGTCTCCCCGCAGGGGAAAGGGCCGTAGAATGTTGTGAAGTAAATGCAGCTTCGAATTTCAAAATGACAGCTGAAACACGGCAGAGACTTCATTCCTATTTCCCCGCCTTACTGCAAGATTAAAACGCAAATAAAAAAAGGGGTGATGAATCATATAGAATGGGATTAATTAAAATTACTGTCCTGAGTTAAGGTATGTCACTTAGTATTTTCTCACTTCTAGTGTTGTTTGGATTTTGAGTCACTTACAAACTCATATTGCACTCGAGCAGTGTCACAGACGCTGGACGTTAGAAAAATCACACAGAACCAGCGAACGCGCTTGGCAGTAGTTAAAAAATGCGGGGGCATATTAGCAAGCTTTTTTAGGGCACTTTTTGCCGCTAAAGCGGCGATATTCATATCGCCCTATCAGCAAACTGTCTCTAACAGCAGTTAGCGACAGTTTGCGGGCATTAGCGCCCGTTTTTATCGCTTTGCATGTCAGCGATATTTATCGCTAATGACATGCAAAGTGGGCGTTCCCGACGAACAAACCTGGGAAACACCCGCTAACAGGCCTATCGCCTATTAGCAAGGAGGCCATGGCCCCAGTTAGCGACGTGAAAAGTCGCGCTAACCGGGGTCATCGCCATTTATTTAACACCTGCAAGTAGCAGGTGTTAGCCATACCTAACATGGGGGGTGGATTATGCTGATACGACCACAGGGTCGTATCAGCAAGGTGTTCTCCCTTCTCCATGCAACATCGCTGGTTTTTCAGCGATGTTGGCCCATTTCCCCCGCTATCGCTGGAATATTCATCGCCATAGCGCTAATCGTTGCTAATACAGCGTTAGCGTGGCGATATATTCCAGCAATAGCCGGCGATAAAAAAATCACGCTAAGCAGGGTTAGCGATGATTATCGCCTCTTCTTGCTAATATGCCCCGTAGGTTTATAAATATCTTGATTTCTGAAGCATCACTAAGGTACAGCTGTATTCTTTACTTTTGTCTTGGAATTGCACTTTAAAAGCCAAATAAATACGTTATGCCTATTCAAAATAAATTCAGAGGGCTGTTTTTGCTAGGGATCAGTATAATCACTGCTGCGCACATTTTTCTCTCAGACGAATCTTAATTCTTTTCTTCCTCCTCTACAAGGAACAGGTCAGTGCATGTTTGTTTTCGATTTAACAACGGATTTAACTGCCATTAAAACAAAGGCTGGATGCTAGAAAGGTCCCACGGGAAGGCGCTTGGTAGTAGTTAAAAAATGAAAAAAACAAGATACTATAAATACGTTCTTCAAGCCTAAATAACCAAACGAAAAAGAAAGAAAGTTCACCAATGCAATGCTATAACACTACGTGGAGGAAGAAGACTGTACTTGGCCGGTGCTCTCGGGGAGAGTCATTAGTAAAAGAGGCAAGACAAATGCATGCCGTAAACCAATAACAAGCATTTGCAATGCAATAGGTCTCGTATTTGCGAGAGTTTGAGCTACTGGCATCATAAATGACAATGCCTTTTATTTATGTGTTGGTTTTCAAAACAGATAAATACAAGGCATTGTCATTTACAATGCCTCTGGCTTAAACTCTTACAAATGCGAGACCTATTGCATTGCAAATGCTTGTTTAATGTATACATTTATTATTTCTTGTAGCAGCTTTAGTGTAACTACTTAAAGGGTGAATAAGGATGTAAAGAGGCAACGCTTGCAGCACAACACACAACCTCTGTCCCTCACAACATCCATCTGCTCAAACAACCGGTGTGGAGATTCTAAACCTTGCTGGGCAGCTCAGAGGGATTTGCGCCTGCTGCAGACCTGCAGATAAAATGGCTCCGTCTCAGTTACATCGCTGAGCTGGACTATGAAACTTCTGAAAGGATCGGTGGGGACAGTTCAAGTGACTTGTTCAAATCCCAATAAAATACGTCAGTTAATTAACGCGCCGTTTTACAAAGATTTGTGGGCTTTGCGCAGGGTCTGCGGGGCTTTAATTCTTCGTGTGTCGATGAAAGGAACACACTTCTATTGGGCAATAACAACTACTAAACTCTCAGTTTCTAGTGGGAGTGGGGGCTACAGCGGTAGAGTCGTCTAAGGCCAACACAGAGGCGACGCACACAGAGGGGGGAGGATTGGCGGCTGTCACTGTGCCATTTTACCATCTGATGTTTGGAACAGAGCAGGGCACTGACTAGCCACTTGATTGCTCAATATCAACAGACATGCCCCGTCATGCGGGCTATGTACCTTCCAGATCCACTTCAGGTTTTCTGACTGAAGCTTCTTCCAAGTACAACGCAATGGGTTTTATTTTGTGAACCTCGGGTGGATGAAATGCTGTGTCAGCTCTGTCTAAATGCGGCCATGTGGCCAGCTCCCTCTGCAGCTAGCATTTTACCCCATCCGGGTAAATAATCGGATGTGGAATCCGTTATCACAAAAATACCTGCTGGCAAAGAGCATATCTTCAAGGGTGTGAAACTTGCGCCCCTGGAGATTAAACGCCCAAGCTCTGCAACAAGCGTGTTAACCTTCTGAGCTTTTAAAGCCCGGATTGAACCTGTCCTGCAGGTTACTCACAAACCGTCTACAGCAGGCATGTTAACCCGACTGGAACCTGTGAGCTGCATGTTGAGGAGAAAGGTTTATGTGCACGTTTTAAGTACTGCTGCGAATAGCGCCTTGAAACGCTCTTAATCTCGAATCATTCTGAGACTTTTCCACCATCGAACTGCCGCTCGCGCTTGCCCTGGCTGTAGCCAGAGCTTGGATCCGATGGCCATCACCCACGTACTGGCAGCGGTGCTGCTGCGTCACGGATACATGGGCCCACCTAACACCTATGTATCACAGTGGGTGTCTTTTTTAACGTCCTCAACACAAGCCTTGAGGGGTTTCCACTCTCTTCAGATGCAGGATTTGGGGAGGAGCTTGGACTGCAGCCCTGATACCTGGAAAAACCATAAAATGTCTTCAGCTCGGGGAGAGAGGGGCGAGAGAGCACGGACAGCGGGAGGGGGAAAGCATTGCGAGCGGTGCGGACAGGGAAGTAAGGGAGGGCCCGGGGGCTGCGGCTCGGACGTGGTGGGGGATGCAGGCGCTCAGGGCACTCCGGGCAGCAGATGTCCAGCGCATGCGCTGCCTATGCGAGACTCAAAAAACAACGTAGTGCTTACATTGAAAGATACCGCCCTGCAGTGTAAGTTTACTGTAGTTGGTCGATGCTGCTTCCGGACTATACGGAAGTTACGTATCGGATCAACAGCCAACAGAACCCAAGATAAAAACAGCAATGCCACAGTTAAACGAATCACAAGCGGTATGACAAATCACACGGAGTTTCACACAACATACAGATTACTTTATGTCTCGCTGAGACAGCGCATGCGCTGCCAAGGCGAGACCTAAAAAACAAGAATGACCAAATGACAATGCGGCCAGCAAATAGCAGGAAAGGAGGTAAAAAAAAAACTTAAAGCCCACAGACTCATTACAGCAGGTCTCGAAGAGACAGCGCATGCGCTGTCTAGCTCGACCTAAAAAGGAAGTGTGAGTGGGTTTATGGGGTTAAGGGAGAAATACAGACTAGGGATGTGCCAAAACGGGATCAAAAAGCCAAAAAAATGTAAAGGTGGTGGAGGGCGCTAAATGCGAAGATAAAAAAGGGAGCCTTATCTACAAAGAGAAGTAAATGGCTCTCTTGCTGTGCTGCAGTTAGGAAGCAAAGGATGCTGGTCAGGGATGGGGTGTGTCTTATAGTGATATTTGCAGGTGTGTCCACTTGCCAAAGGACATCAGGTGTGTAGTTTTTAAATCCATCCAATGGTTAGTGTTTTTTATTTTCTTTCTGCGAGAACCACTGCGGTTGTCCACCGCTGTGAGACAGCTAGTAGGAATGTGTAGTCGTAATATGCTCAGCGGCAGGATGGCGGGCCTAGCGGCGACTGCTAATGAACCGCCAACATTTTGGACAGCCGCAGGACCGCCAGCATTCTGTGTATCAGACTACACAACTCATAATAGGGTGGTCGCTCAGGTGCTGGTGCAGCAGTGGCGTGGCCGTGGCAGCTGCAGTTCTCTGGCGGTTGGACCACCAAACTGGTAATCACGCTCTTAGTGACTAAAAATAAGGGGAATGCTGACTACTAAATAGAAAGAGTTTAGGAAGGAGCAACAATAGGGTGGAGGGTTAAGGTGGGGTTTAGGGATGGACAGCCACCCATCCACAAAAGAGACAGACCATTGCTATTCACAAACCGCACTTCTAAAGTTTCTACAGTCTTCACGGCCGTAAAGGGCAATTAAAGAGTAGCACTCCAACTCAGATCTGAAGTAAGTCCAGTGCCACATATGGCCAACCACTGGAACCACAATGCCCTTGCATAGAAAATAAAGGAAACAGGGATTTCAAAGAGAACCCCACACTAAGGAATGGTAAAATAAATTCATATATTTCAACTTTTTAAAAATATACTGATACGTTAATTTAAAGTTACAAAATATCAAGAAAATTAATTTAAATTAATTCCAAACATAACGTTTTGAAATTTTAAATTCATATTAAGTAATTATAAATATAATATGAACATGTTACTTTAGGTGAAATTTAAAAATAAAATCTACAAAAAGTAATTTCCATTTAATTTGATATCTTTAAATTAATTAAATATTTCATTTAAAATTAAGTTAATAGCGCTGATTCTTTTTATTTTGTTCTACATTTAAAATAAACATATACAATTAATTTACTTTTATATTTAACATAGAAGTGTTTTTAATATTTTAATTCAAAGTTTATAAATTTTAAAAATGCTTGCAATGCTTTATCATAGGGAGATCTCCGCCCGGTGGCCTAGAACTCTGCATACATGTGAAAAGTTGCTAGTAGTGACTCTACACTATTAACTTTATTCTGAATTAAATACTTGATGTATTTAAACATTTTAAATTTAAATTGATTTTAAAGAATAATTTTAAACATCTCAACCTAATTAAAAGGCTTTCGTTTACCTATCATGTATTAAAAATTAGAAAACATTATGTATAAAACTAATTTAACTTTGTTTAAAGTCTTTTTAGAAAAACAATGTTATTCTTATTTTAAATTTACAAGTTAAAATTCTTTATCATAAAATAATATTTATTTTATTTGTATATTTTTTTATGTAGTTAAAGGTATATTTTTTGTTTACAGAAATGGTCCTTTTGGGTTGTAGTAACTTAAAATTCATTAATATTGTCTACTCCTCCCCCCCGTATCATGGGATGGACATGTAAGTCTACACTGTGTAGTAAATTTACACTTGGATATGCTGAATAGCCAAAAGTAGTAAATTTACTCTAAAGTGTAAGAGGAAATTTACACATGTAGATTTACTGATATATACATTTACCTTTGTGAATAGGACCCATAAACCTTAATACATTTTTGTTAGTCTGACCTTTTCATCAGGAGCTTTGCAGAATAAATTCTTGCCAGAATATTAATTTTGACCCACGTTAATATTGAACTCTCATTTTTTTGTATTAAGAATATATGCTGTTCTGTTTTGAACAGTAACATTTACTGTAGCTATCAAAACATTTCCCCAAAACGACAAAGCTAATAGATCTGGATTTTGTTACTAAAAGTGTGGATGGGAAAGAGGATGAATTCAAGAGTGAGTCATTGGTTGGATAAGTGAATTGATGACTGTGCATGGATGGAAGAATTGCAGGGTGAGTTACTTGGTGGATGATTAAGGAAGAGCATGAATGGATGAATGAGAGGGGGAGCGACTATAAAAATAGTTGCATGAACATCAGGATGAATGGTTGTATTAATTACCAGAACGTCTGGGAAACAACACTCTATTGCAGTGACTTTTTTAGTACCATAAAGCATGTCATTTTAAAAACTGGAACCTTGGGGTGATGGGATAGACTTGCAAGTAATTGGCTGGAAAGAGGTAAGGCAATTGGTCAATGAGAACGCAAGGGAGCAGAAAGCACATGTATGTGTGTCACTGCCACATGCAAAATCACTTCCATCTGTAACCTGCATTTTTTTTGTCAATGAAAGTTCCCTCAACCAATACAAGATGACAACGGCAATTTGCATAAAGGGTAACATGCTATTGCCCTGCAACCAATGAATGATTCACCATCCAAACACCACAATCTAAGTACTGCAGTGGTAGACTGCACTGACCGCTCCATTAATGGCTATATGCCAGAGCAAAGGTCAAACTAATGAATGTTAGTTGCAATCAACCAATGGCTGGTGAACACGTGGTGATCAATATGTTAGTCGCAATCAACCATTGGCTGGTGAACATGTGCTGGTCAATATATGAACGCAGCTGCGGCCCGTGCAGGTAAGAGCGGTGGGGCCGTGGGGGATGGATTGCGACGACGAGGGAAAATTAAATAATTAATTTTCCATTGTGATCGTCTATCGAAATCCCCCCCTCCCACCTGGCCCTACCGCTCTTACCAGCACGGACCGTGGCTGTGTGTACGATACCAGAAAGAACAAGAAAGAAAGGGCTGACATTTTTACCCTACCTCTGTTTGAATGCTAAAAGGCCTGCAAAAGAGCTAGAGATGTCTTGACTCTAAAACGTGTGGTTTCTCCTAATGTCAATACATTTCACATTAGAGACTGTTGCGTTGCTGTTAATCTTTTTTGCCACTCCCTCCAAGAATAGTGCAATATAGTGTTACAAACAGCATATCGAACTTTTTGGAGGAACTGGGAACGTCTGTAACCTGTGAACAGGCAATAATATAACTGAATAGTGACATACTCAGATGTGTGGCATATGATTTCAATGATTCGGATAAATGATGCAATTTATTTTTGAATGCTTTTTAAATATCAGTAGTCCATGCTGCACTGTTTTGCACTTTTAAATTCAATGCTTGTTCGAGATGTTTTATTTTTGTACTTTTGTTGAAAAGATTACTACTGCTCAATAAATGTTTCAGTTGAACAGATAATAACGATTGGTATATGAAATGATGTGGAAAGAAGGGAGCAGATGGTTTTCCACTCGAATGCTTGACTACATTGATTATTTTTCATTACTGTGTTACAGAGACGTTTATTATAATTTCAAGATTGAAATGGTACTTGTTAGACCTGGCATCCTTGGCGTGGGTCTCCCTTCCATTTTTTCGTAATGCCTCCACTGTTGCCGATATGTTTTTGCTGGACTAGATGCTCATGGGCACTTTGCCGCTGCTAATCAGTGCCAAAGTGCAAGTGCTCCCTATCGTGAATTAATGTATGTATTAGTGACTCCATGATTGGATGATTGGTTTACTTGTCAGTCCCTAGTACCGTGCACTGAGTGTGCCCAGGGCTTGTAAATCCAATGCTGCTGGTGGGCTTGCAGCACGGGTTGTGCCACCCACAGAAGCAGCTTGTAAAGTGTGTCTCAGGCCTGCCATTGCAGAGCCTGTGTGCAGCCTAGGGCTGCCATGTCGACTTGGTGAGTGCACCCACTTACCAGTCCCTAAACCTTCCCTTTACTGCATGTTGGTCACCCTAAAGTAGGCCCTAGGGCAGGGTGCATTGTAAGTATAAGGTAGGACATGCCCTGGTGTGTGTGGCGTGTCCTAATAGTGAATTACAGCCATTTTCGTTTTTCACTATTGCAAGGCTACCTGCTCCCCATAGGCCAGAATGGGCAGACTGACTATTACACCTTATAGTCAGAACTGACCCCGGGAACATGGTAGAAAAACGAATTTAGTATGCCTGAACTCAGGATGATAAAATACATCTTTTAGTGAAGTTGGTTTTAACATTCTGTGTTTGAAAATACCACTTTTAGAAAGTGGGTATTTTCTTGCCTAACTATCCAAGCCTGCCTCTGCTAGGTTGTGTATTCCTTGTCTGGAGATTGAGTGACAGGGGCTGGGGGTGGCTACAGGAGACAGGGTGAGTCAGCACAGGGCTAAATAGAAAGATCTGCATCCAGAGTGGAGGGAGGAGTTGCACCTGGGTCTGAATAGGGCTGTGCCTGCCTTCCACAATGCTGGCTCCACCTCCTGCCGGGCGGCTGAGCACTCTGCCCCACATTCTGAAAGGAAAGAAGGAGTCAGAAAAACAAAGTGCTCCAGGACTGACCAGAACTGGTTTTGGACTAGGCAGAGGCCTCTCTGCCTCCAGAGAACAAAGAGAATCAGGGTATAAGAGGGGCACCCAGACCCCAGGAAAATTAGATCACTTTTGGGAACAAGAAGAAACCTTTGCTGAGGAGCGGAAGCAAGAAGAAACTGAGGAGAGACTATCCCTAAGCCTGAAGTGCTGCTTGGGGGATTGGCCTGCAGTGGTTTGCCTGACTACCAAAGAAAGGAGAAAGGAACTTTTGCTTTGCTGTGACTTTCATCAACTTGTGAAGGATCTCCAAGGGCTTGGAAGAGAGCTTGCCCCCTGACCGAAGTCCCAGGACCATTGGACTTCACCCCTTTGTGAATTGCTGCTGGAAACTCTGTTTCAGTGGCTACAGAGGTAGGGAGCTGTGACCGACTCTCACGACCGACTCGGTGTCCTGTAAGCACCGCATCGAAGCACCGTCTCGCCCTGCAACGCACGGCCCTGGTCTCACCGACTCCGTCAACGAGCCGCTGCCTGCACCGCATCGAGGGACAACGCGTCCTGCAACGCTTCGCTACGCCGAATCGAACTGGTCTGACCGACACGGTCACTGCTGCTGAGTTCGAGTCCTGTGACCGCACCGGAGTTGGGCACCGCTCGCACGCTTTGCGACGCACCGCCCGACTCGCACCGCTGTCCGGACTGATCGACGCCAGCTCCTGAATCTGGCTCCGTCGCCGCACCGCAACCTGCCAGCACCGCATCGAAGCACCGTCTCGCCCTGCAACGCACGGCCCTGGTCTCACCGACTCCGTCTCGACGACGTCAACGAGCCGCTGCCTGCACCGCATCGAGGGACAACGCGTCCTGCAACGCTTCCATTTTTGCATCGCGACCGCGACGAACAGCCATCCGGCTCGCACGCCCGTGCCTGCTGCTTCAAGTAAAAGGTACTGTGACCGAGTCTGTCTACGCTGTGTTGGCCCGTCTCGACGCGGTCAGCTGGATTTGTTAGACTCTGTTTGTTCTCAACATCGCCGTAGCCGGAGGAGGCTACCGACTCGATCAGAACCTTGAATTAAGCCTTTTTGATCAGAACTAAGCACTCTTGACAGTATTGTGGATTATTTTTGTCGTTTATGGTCTTGTGATAAATCTATATAAAGTATACCTATTTTTATAAATATATAACCTGTGTGGTGTCCATTTGTAGTGTTGTCACTTGATTACTGTATGTGTTCACAAATGCTTTACACACTGCCTCTGAACTAAGCCTGTCTGCTCGTGCCAAGCTACCAAGAGGGTGAGCAGGGGTTATTTCAGGAGTGTACCTACTTTCCCTGACTAGACTCAAGGGTCCCTATTTGGACAAAGGTACCTACCTCTGCCAACTAGAGACCCCCAAATCTAACAGTACTAATAATCTACAATGCCAAAAATATTAGCAGTACTGGGTCACAGTGTGGATCTGTTTTCAAAGGTTAGACTCAGGCGCGGCTGGTACAGGTAAGAGTGGTGGAGCAGGGGGGATTCGACAGATGACGCAATAGGGAAAGTAAAATTAAAAAAAAGAGAAAAAGAGAACCACTTACTTTGCGCTCGCCGCATGGCCGACTGCGATGCAGCGAGCGATAGGGCTGTGGTTTTATTTATTTTATTTTATTTTCCCTATTCTGTCATCTGTTGACTATTCCCCCCCCACCCCCGCTACCCACCAGGCCCCGCCCCGCCGCTCCTACCTGTCCTGGCGTCCCCTGGTTAGACTAGAAAAATAATAACCCATAATTATAGCCCTTTCTCTAACTGATAAGCATCAAAAGATTGTACTAGGAAATATCGAAGGCAGAATATTGAAGGGTCAAAATATCATGAGTAGAGTACTGAGCATCAAAATTTCAAAGAGATAGTTGCAAAGAGGAAGTATGGACTTACTATTCTTAATTCCACATCTACGTACCTTGAAGCTATAGATATCACCTATGTACTTATATATGGAGTTAGGTATAGAAAATGTATTTAATCTTATATTTTGATATTTCATCCCTCGATACTCTGGTAATGATATTGTGACCCTTCGATGGTCTGTCTTTGGTATTCCCTACCAAAATCCCTTGAAGCATTGGGAAGTTAGAGACGGGTCAAAGTCAATATCATAATTTTCGAACAACCAGGCAGATTTAAACAAACCTTCCCAGTGGCCTTTAAAGATTCCTTTATTTGGGTTTGTCATGTCGTGGTATGAAAATTAAGCTTTGTGGGCTTTGTGTCCTTATACAAGGATAGGCTGCAATGGTTCAATGACACTAATTTCAATAAATGTGCATCTTAGTCTCTTTGGTGTCCTTTAGACATTAATGAAATGCCATTCATGTCCCGCTCCATTGCAATAAGAGAACTCCTTCCCTCTTTAATCATCGAGTGGCTGAGAAAAGCACATTCATGTAATAAAGTCCATCCTTATTAGACTCCGGTTTTATGGAAGTGCCAAGCTTGGCACTTTGACAGCACTCTTTCTCGTAAACCATGGTGGGTCTCAAGTCGAACTTTGCAACATTTAGACTGCAAATATTTAACAGCTGTTTATTCTTCTATCAGTGTCTATGAGACCACAGGTTCAGGCGTCGTTCTCTTCCCTAGTGGACCATAGCATAGGTTGGCACAACTTGTATAGTAAACACAAGAGTAGGGGTAGTGAAAAATTGAAACTGGACCAAATGCACTCTTTTTTAGTTCCACTGTAGGGGAGAATTTGGTTGGAAAAATGTTAAATTATCTCTTCAGACAGAATACAGAAAGCAATATTTTCACGTTTGTTCAAAGAATCTATCTATGTCCATTCTGCCTGTCTGCATGCGGCCTAGATGCATGGCCTGAACACAGTGAATGTTCCTAACCCTGGGGGGAAACAGCCACTACAACGCGGCCGGTTCCACGCATTACCATAACCACGCATGCATTACAACGCATGCGTGGTTACCACGAAATGCCTTTACCACGCATACCTTTACTACGAGATACGTAGTAAAGGTATGTGTGTAAAAGGAAAAATTAAAAAAGGGGGGTGGAGGGGGGGGTTTCCCCCCCCCAAAAAAGCGTGCGATTAAAAAAGGGGGGTTGGAGGGGTCTCCCCCCCCCCAAAAAAACGCACCTGTTTCAGTCGAGATGTGGAGGCAATCGGCATCGTTAGAGGAAACGGAAAGACACTTCCGCTTCCTCTTAACGACGTGCTACGTAGATCGGAACTTCGGAAGAGAAAGGAGAGGAGAGGACGTGGAGAGGTAAGGGGGATTTTATATTATGTAAATAATAATTTAAGGGATGGGGTCGCAAAGGGGTACAGGGACGGGGAATTATGGTAATGGGGAAGGGATCGGAGATAACCTTTACCAAGAAAATGCCATTAACATGCATGATTTTAGAACGAAAAACGTTGTAAAGATATGCGTGTTAAAGGCATTTTCGTGGTAAAGGTTATGAGTGGTAATGGCATTCGCGTTGTAACGCATGCGTGGTAAAGGCATGCGTTGCACCGGAATGCGTGGTAACGTCATACAACCACACTGGGACTTCTTTTAATTGGGTGAATATGAGCCAATTCAGATTGCTGTATTTTCAGCAGTCGGATTGGTCAGCCTTTCAACCAATAAGAACATGACTCTGTGTTATGTTACACCTCAACCAAGCTTATATGAGCAGCTCTGGCTCAAGCTAAGCTATGTGTGTGATGACAATGCATCGTGTGGTGCACTGAACTACATTTCCCAGTAAGCTACAGATTCCTGCACGTCTAGATAGACGGTGTCTATCTTCAGTTCTAGCTTCCTATGTGGTCCTTGGCATCCTTTCATTGCAATGTGTGCTACAGCGTAGCTGCAGATGGACCACGTTACATGGATGTTGGTTTTCAAGCATCAGTGCATCTAGATCCCTACGGATTGGCTCATGGAGATAATCAGCATCCTGAATTGGTGTGTGATAAGGGAACAAACTTTGAATTATTGTTTCACATTTGTATAAACAATAAAGACCGGATGTTGTATGTTCTGCTGAAGTTCATGTGTTGGAACAGGACGGCGTTTAAAGGACATTTTCATACACATACAATTGTTGTGCACAAGTGTATAAGGTATAAGAATTTCAGCGTGCACATCAATTGCTATGTGTAGAAATCACACGATGCTAATGACGGTCTTGGTTTTCAGTTTACCACATTCAAATAGAAACTATGTTCATCTTCCGCGTGAGCGTGTATAGTGATGCTGCAGCTTGAAGTCGTTTTTGTAATACAGAGAGAGGTGTGTGTAAATATATGTGTGCATACATGTGTGTATATATATAACCTATTTACAGAAATTTGACATGCAAAACAGATTTTGTAATCTATGTGCTGGAGTGTCCGTGTGGCCTACGCTATGTTGGAAGTACAGTTCTCCAAGGCCACAAGAGGATTCTCCAGCACATGAGAGCTATAAAAAATAAAGACCAGTCCTATCCTGTGGCACGCCACTTTGAGGAGTCACATAATGGAGACCCAAAAGATCTCAAATATTTTTTGATAGATTGTGTGCCACAAAACAAAAGAGGAGGAAATAGAGAAAAAGCCCTTAGAAGATTGGAAACAAGATATATCTTGGAATTAGATAGTAAACAGCCAGCGGGTCTCAACGGGACAGAGGATCTCTATACATGCCTCTAAGAGCAATAATAACAGCCTATAGTCTTAAACAGAAACAAATAATCAGCTTACAGTGATTTAAAATAATTTACAGTGCCCTGTCTTAAAAAATCAATCCCTTTATCTCCCCCTTTTTTTTAAATTATCACAGTTCGGTTTTATGGGTTTTTAATTTTGTTATTGGTGATTTTACATATCACAACACAATTATAAATATAGGGCACATGCACCTGTATGAATTATCGCAAATATCAAGAACAGTAGTATAGGAGTCTAGTATAAAATACCATTATTAATATCGGGTAATACAAACCTAACCAACAGAGCAATTAGTAAGGCCTTTCTATGCACACACAAACACCATCTAAAATACAAAATGTGTGCACTTATAGTAAAGGAGGCAAATTTATACATTGGCTTTTTATAGTTTTGTGTCATCTATACAATGATTTTAATATGATATTACATTTATGTATTTATTTATTTATCATATTTAAAATGAATGGTTTGTTTTTATTGAAACATAATTTTAAACAATATATATATAATACAAAATAACAATTTGTAATTGAAGGTGTAAACGTTTACCCAGTTGCAGTAATTTTACTATGTCTACTCCTTTTCTGTTTTTGCGTTAATACATATGTATCTCTATTTTGCACTTGTCACTTTAAAAAAGAAAAATGTAAGGGTAAAAAAATGGCTTAAAAGCCCAGTACCGGCAGTGTATCGCGTCATGTGATCAAGGGCCTACGGGCTCGAAACGCGTCATGGCTGTGTTGAGCAGACAATAATAAAAATACTTGCAGCACGAAATTGTGGTCCGAGCTCCTGTCTTCCGTGGTGAATTGGAAAAGCGAAAGGAGTTGCTGTCATATATATGTGTATATATATAAACTTTTTTGCACAAGGAACTTTGGGTCCGTGTTCGTCTGTCCTTGGAATTGGATTTTTAGAGACGAAGTCAGCGATATATATATATATATACATGTATATATATATATATATATATATATATATATATATATATATATATATATACACACACACATATATATGCAGAAATATATACATATACACACACACATATATATGCGTATGGTTAAAGTAATATTATAGTTAGGTGTATCAAATATCTGTTTTTGTTTAAAACCTTAGAAATTCACTGAAAAGGTTAAATGTTACATTATAGTTAGGTGAATATGTCAGTAACAATGTTAGCGTTTTGAACTAAAAAAAACAAAGAAATTCACCAGTTCTAGTTAGCAGAGCTAACTATAACTTGTGCGTCGCCATGAACAGCTTAGAGCCCCCCAGAATCCGAAGGCCAACCCTATGCAGAGCACACCAAAGGCTGTGTGTGGCATGGGGTAGGCAGCCTGCGGGTTTGGCTGCCTTCGGGTGGGTTGGCCACAGGCCCTGTTGCCATCCCCGGCTGCGTGTTGCCAAAGGCAGTGTGTAGTGTGGTGTTGGCTTCCTGGGGGGGGTTGGGCACAGGGCCTGGCAGCAGGCCAGGCCCTGCAGCCAGCCTCTCAACATGGGGTTGGTTGCCTGCAGGGGGATTGGCCACAGGGCCCATAAACTCCCTACTGATGTCACCGCCTTACTCCAAACTGGTAGCGTACCACAATCAGGTAGTCAGGATCCTCAATCAGAGACCCCTGGGCACCAGGCTAACATTGAACTGTTCCTGTGGATCTGGCACTAAACAAGAGCTAGGTAGTGTGGGTAGTCCGGGTTACCATGAACACTGATAGGACCTGTACCAATGAGCAGTGTTCCAAGCAAGTAACCCTACTCAGGAGCTCACTTCTGGACTCCTCCTGTGCCATGCCCACAGCTAAGGACTCCAGACCAGATTTGTCCACTCAGAAACGGTGCTGGCAGACTTTACTCAGGTGGTCCCCAGCATTGAACATAGAAAGCCCTAATGTTGAATGTCATAGAGCCTCACCCAGCCCAGAGAAGACCTCCTGAAACAAAAACATCTAAAGGAACATACACCATAAAGGTACTTGTAGTTCTGCACTTCCACTGCAGGCTCTCACTCTATGGGCTGGCCAGCTCTGACATACTCTCCATCTCTCATGCCAGACCGCCACTAACTTCCACCCCATCCATATGAGCAGTCACCGACAGGCATCATGCACATTTCCAACCAGAAATGCAAACTTCCATTATTACAATGGGCCTGATTTAAATATACTGACGGACAGGTTACTCCGTCACAACGGTGACAGATATCCCGTCCGCCGAAATATAAATCCCATAGGATATAATGGGATTTATATTTCGGCGGACGGGATATCCGTCATCGTTGTGACGGAGTAACCTGTCCGCTAAGATCTACCTGAGGCTCTAAGATTTAATAAAAAAATCTTTACTGAAGATGATGATTCAGGTAAACTATGTTCCTACGTCCCACAACTAACCTAAAAATAAATCCTCCATCCTTGCCTACCTGCTAAATACCTCCGTGCTCCACTTGATCACAGAATTCACATTATGGAGAAAGTTAGAAAAATATTTTTTTAAATTATACTTAAAATGAAAGGTGGAAAAATCTTTTGAAAATTAATCCAAAATTAATTTACATATCTGATTCCATGAATATCGCACCAATACTTTAATCCGATTGAACAGGAGCCCCTGACCAATTCTTAGTTTTTCCTTACCCATGATCAGATATTTTGAGTGTCACACAGGTCTATTTCCCACATTTTCCCATTTAATAGGAAAGATTGCCTTTACAAACAGTTCATAACTGCCACCAATACAATGAATGCCAGTTGGCTTGTGTGCTATGATTCAGTAGCACCCACCGAGTGCAGCATGCCCTGGGGCTGGATTTTGTAAGGAATGGAGAAGAAAGTGAATTTTCGAATAGTGCATACTTTTAATGTTTCATATGTGTGTATGAGTTTCAAGGGAGATGTGCAGAATTTGGTCTCCAACCTGGGAATAGTGCAAAGCTTCGTATTATACTCTCTAAAACTGGCAAACCTTTCCTGGTTTTCCACTTATGTGCATGGCAGAATGGTTTTCTGAAACTACAATTTGTTCCCCCAGTTCTCTTGCTATTCAGATTAACTGACAAAATAGGTCACAAAATGAGTGGTGCTCAAATTGTGTTTTTTCACATCACACCATTGGCGATGTCAAGATATCACCAATATTTATTCTGCAGATTAACTAACATATTTCAGAAAACTAGAATGGAAGCTGCATTTCATGAACTTAACAAAAGGTTTGACTAGATTTAAAGAGGTCTGTGGAAGCAGTACCTACTGTAATCAGGGGTGGCTCCTCCGTTTGAGCAGAGGAGCATCGCTCCACAGGCCGGAGCTGAAAACTAAAATGGTAGTAAAGTTTATTTATTGCCATTTTAGTTTTTCAGCAACCGACCCATCCTGAACTGAGTGACAGGATGGGGCGGGGCTTTAAAATGCGCATGTCTCTTTAGCTGGTGGTCTTGGGCAGCCAGTCAGACCTGCTCATTTTAAAGTTCCCTAACCTAGCTGTCTTAGACAGCTGTGTTAGAGAAAACGCAGGCCTCCAGTGCTCTTGAGAGCGTGAGTGAGGCCACTCCAATCAATCCTGGCGCTGCTCTCATGCTGGTGAGAGCAGCACCAGGATTGGTTAGTGCACTTTCCTGGGTCCCGGAGCCAGCCTGAAAGAGAGATGGCAGTGAAGGAGGACGTTGCGTTGCGCCTCAGGGTAAGTGTTTTTTTTTTTTTTTTAATTTGTGTTCCCCCCGTCCAACCACCTCATTACATGGCAGACGCTATTGTTTGTCTGCATTCTACGTTCAGTGAAAGTCAAAGCAGGGACTTAAAATAGCAACAGTGAACTTGCCTGCCTTTCTTTGGGGACCATCCTTATTGCACATGTCCTGCCTGACATTAACAGCTGTTCATTGATCTTTTTTCTCATTATTCAAACTCAACTCCAATTGATTCCCATATTGAGAAGTGGATAAGGTAGGACTGGCCCAAAAAATAGGCCCAGGCACCGAAATGAAAGTGGCCCCCATTAGCGAACCAAATAGCTAAAAAAGGTGGCCTAAATTTAAAAATCTGGACAGTTTTGAACTTGTAAATATACGCTGTATGGGTATTTTGCAAGGCATGGGAGATTGCATGCTTTTGTGTTTGCTGCAGGCAATGCTTTGGGTAATATCAGAGAAAGTAACAGTAAGAACTGGCCTACCTAGCCATAAAACAGGCCCACCTTGCCATAAAACAGCCCCACAAACTGCTTAAAAACTGTCCCACAGACTGACCTGTCAGGCCAGCCCATCAGGCACTGACTGATTGCGCTAGGTCACTTCGACCCTCGGGGGCTTACTTACAAGTCTCTTGCTCCACTATTTACCACAATAAAAGTGGCGCACCAGTGGCGCAAGGGGCTTGTAAATAAGTCCTTGGGAGTGAACAATCAAAAGCGACGAAGACCCTCGACATGTGGCAATAACATTTACATAATGACTAACAGTGGGATTGATCTAATCATGATATTTTCAGTATTTAAAGAAAGTTTGATTTCCTGGAGCTCCTATAACAAAAATGTCTAATCCTTCAGCTGCTCTGTTTTATTTTCCTCTGTCTCGCAACTTAAAAATTGCACATTTTATTGAGTTTAGAAGAAAGCTGGACAAACAGGCCATGTGTCTTCTTTTCAATATGTGAAAGCACATGCTGTCTGGCTCCTAATTGAGAACCATCAGCACGACTATCCAGATTCGAAATCATGTTATGCTATGAAGTTAAAGGACTGGGAAACAAAACTTGTTTCCCACTGCTGCTATATTGTCTGGGTCTGTGGTGACTCGAGTGAAATGGTGAAATTGCTGCTGGTCATCTCACCAACCTTTCTATGCTTCTTCTGGCTCTTCACAGACTCAAGGGAGGTTTAGAGATTCAGAAACAAAAGTTGTTCCTGCTGCTGTTCCATCACCAGGGGAAGCGCTTGTTTCACTGTTGTTCCCTGCCTCGTCTGGGTCTGTGGTGACCTGAGTGAAATAGTGAAATTGCTGATGATTGTCTCACAAGCTTTCCTATGCCTCTTCTGGCTCTTCACAGACTCAAGGGAGAATAACAGACTGGGAAACAAATGTTGTTCCTGCTGCTGTTACATCACCAGTGGAAGCACTCGTTTCACTGTTGTTCCCTGCCTCCTCCGGGTCTGTGGTGACCCGAGTGAAATAGTGAAATTGCTGCTGGTTGTCTCACCAGCCTTCCTATGCCTCTTCTGGCTCTTCACAGACACAAAGGAGGTGGGAGAACATGGGGTGCATGCTGTATGCACCAACTGCCACATTCCCTGTCAGGGCGGGTTTCTCCTTTTCCCGTGCTGATTGAGAAAAGCTTGCTATGCTGCCAAGCAGCGTTCACAGAGGTGCTGTTAGCAGCGTGCAGGGTCTCCATTTTCAGAGTGAGAGAGGAGACCATGGTTTGGGCAAGGAGTGGGAGGCAAGGCTCAGATGGCAGGAGGCCAGGTGTAGTTTCAACTTGGGATGGGAGAGCGGCTATGCAGGGAGTATCACAGGGCAGGCGGCAGAGGGAGGTAACAGCACGTTCTGTATGGTTTTATTAGTGCCTCTTTACCCTTCTATAATTACTGAAGCAGAGAGAGATGATTTGGGGGCCATAAATAACATAAAATTGTAGATAGGTAGAAGTAACTGACAGGGATGTTGTTCACCACGGGATTCTGCTTGTAGACAACCTGAGCTTTGCTCTTGTTTGTTTGATGTCTTTCAGCACCCCTCAGTGAAAGCACTCCATTATTCATTGGTACCCATCTATAATGGGTAATCCTTATGTTATATGTGGTCCATTAATGTGAACAAGCTTTTCAAAATGAAATTTTTCACTGCAATTATGCCATAGCAGTGAAAAAAGGAACGTTTTCCATTTCTGTCATGAAATGATGTTCATCCGCTAAGAGCCCTTTTAAAAACCACTGAGCACATACCCTCAGAGTTTCCTTTCTGTGTTTATATTTTAAACTGACAAATCACCTATCACAGTCCCTGATAAAGTAAGTTCCATTTAAGTGCCACATGCAGTAATGCCCATTTATCATAGTGAGTGACAAGGAAGAAAGGGATGATTTTCACCTCAGTGTTCGAAGCGACGTAGACAACCTGAGCTTTTCACTCATTGCCTATTTAATGTCATTCCAAATTCATCCATGAAAATCATCCCAGTTATTCACATTTACTCATCTATAATTCTAAAAGCACTCTTTGTTCATTGTGAATATCAACAAAGAGCAACAACCAGCAGAGATGTGGTCTAGCAGGTTTCTATCTAAAATTGGAATCTGGAGCCACAGGTTCTCATTAAGTTTTAATTAACATCAGTCAAGCATTAACAGCAATTATCACTGAAAAGATGCTGTTAACGACTGTTAATTGCCATCCAGGAATAATGGGTGCGAGCCAAAGGTGAGTGTGCATAATGAAAAGTGAAGCAGTTGACATCCAATATTATGCGGGCAATAAGGCTATTATCAACCTAATTTCACCCATTACAGGCAGACAGCCCAGTGGCCCCTTCTGCTCCAGGTCCATGCTTCAGAAACCTAGAATGCAAACAAAAGCAATAGTTAGTGTTAGCAGTTTCAGCAACCTGTGCCACTCTCATCATCCCTTACAGTGTGCTAATATATCCCGAGAGCCAGACGCAGCGGGCTCTACTATCCATTAAAGGCCCACTTCAGTGTTAAAGGCCCGAGCCGAAGGTGGTAGCCTTTAACAAGGGAGTGGTCCTTTAATGGCCAGAAGAGCCCGCTATGGAGGACTCTAAGGCTACTAGTGCATTCCGCCCCTAGAGGGCAGAATGTTCTAATTTGTAAAACAAAGGCCTCATGAAGCCAGAGGGGGTTGAAATCCCCTAGGGCTCTGTGAGGCCTTTGTTCGTAGCAACAGCTATGAACAAACATTGAAATATTGATGCTCCGGGCTTCTACCAGCCATTAGAAGCCCAGAGCACTCCATTGTCTCCAATGAAGCGCTCAACATTCCAATGTTCTAATAAAGCCTCCAGGCGCAGTGCCAAGGGCTATGCTCATTCTTAAATGCCCCCATCACATGCGCAAGCTAGTGGTGAGGTCCCTTAATGACAATGATGGCATTTAACAACTGGTATAACCTTTGGCAGAAGGTATATGACTGGGGCAAGTGGAGGTTTTTCCAGATTTGCCAAGATGCGGTTTAACACCTTGTGGGTCATCACCCTGGGCTAATTTTCAGCCGCAGGGTGTTTCCTACATCTTGTGGGGGGTGTGAGGGGCAATCTATGACTGAAGAAAGCATAGAAGTTTGGTGAGGAGATGGGACTGGACAGGAGGTGGGGCTGGTGCTGGGGGGGAGAGCTCTGGGGACATTGTGGCGAGGCCTGACCTAAGGAACTTTCAGCGGGAGGTGATTTCTTGCTTCTATGGAGTGCTGTTAACGTTACCCTTCTATTATCAAGCTTCACACTTTGCAAAGCATGCACAGTTTACAAATAGTACTCCACCTGCTTTGCAACTTCACATACCACTATCTATAGTGCTATTTCAACCTGCGACCCATTGATGCAGAAAGTTTGAAAGTAAGTATGATGAAAGTGACTGACACTAAATGCTGTAGTGGGCGCCTGCATCAGCTTGTGACACACCGCTGCCTCCCAAACGTCCGTTGTTCTCGTGCTGACTTCGAACCGTCCCCAAAAATTGTGTGGCTGAATCTTTTACCTCCCTGTGCTTGGGACTCTGAACGTGTATTATTAAAGAAAACTGTGCAGTGATCTGTATAGTACTGGCGATTGCTTAATTTGAGCCAGTGGTTGCCGGTGTCAGCCACCAGCACTTCTTTCTGGGAACCGGCACTTGTTTCACCTCTTTAGGCATTTACTGAGAGAGAGTAAACAAGCAAAGTGGAAAGATGGAGGAAGTAAAAGAGGGAAAAACCATCACAAAGGGAGATAGCAGGAACCTGCAAGAGAGAGATAAAAGGGCAGGGAGTGTCAGGAAGGGGATTAGAAAGGGTTGCAGTCGATTCTGGACTGTGCAGCCTTTGTACTCGGCTCGCCGGTATCTCCGTGGGCTTCTGAGGAGAGCTTTGGGCACCGGCACTTATTCTTCTACAAATTAAGCACTGGTCACTGTCCCAATTACACACTATTGATGGAGCATAGATGTTATCATGCATCCATCTTCACCAATTCCTACCTGTAAAATCGATTTACGACACCTTTTTTAATGGATGAGACATAATAAAGATATGTTTGCTTACTGAGAGAAATTTAATTTGCACACTCATGTTTAGATACTGCATCGTAAAAGCATGCAGAATGTTAGAATATATGATATATGTAGCAATGAGAAACTATGCTTAGAAATGATAAAGTTATGCTGAAGCATTTAAGGGGCATATTCTCAAGAACGTGTGATAACCATCGCAAAAGTAACTTAACGCAACCTTCAACATCGCAGTCTATCGCGGGAAACTTACGCTGTGTTAACCAAGTATTCACAACACGGCGGTACCATGCGATAGTCTCCAGATAACGCGTCAACTGACCGCGTTAAAATCAACGCCACGCTGCAAAAATGCGAAACACGAACGCAAAAAAAGCTGCGATGAGGCCAATCGCGATACGAAAATCAGCGAAAACCAGCTACAGGCCTGCAATTCACACGCGTCAGGCGGGAACAATCACCATAAAAGTAGAAAAAAAAACAGACAAACAAATGCCAAACAACAGCAAAGCACAATGGACGTTGCCGGAGCAAGTATGGAGGAGAACCAGAACCCCACAAGCCTCCCGGAGGACCATCCTGGGACTTCGGGGTCAGGGAAGGGCAAGGACAAGAAGAGTAGGAAGAAGCAGTTCAGTCCGCAGGAAAACAGGATCCTGATAACGGAGGTGATAGAACACCATCAACAACTGTTCGTCACCTCCACTGTGTCATTGGCAACAAAAAATGGAACATGGCAGTCCATCGTGGACAGGGTGAATGCAGTCCGAGTGCTGAAGAGGACAATGGACGAGGTCAAGAGGCGCTGGAATGATGTCAAGCGCAAAACCAAGCTGAAACTCGCCAACAACCTGAAGGCAGCAATGCAGGCTGGAGGTGGGAGCCCAGCGCCACAGGAGGAGCTGGACCACATGGAGGAAATGGTGTCCACAGTCATCAGTGGGGAGACGGTGGCAGGAGTTGGGGGCCCGGACACTGCTCAACAGGACCCGACACAACAGCAACAGGGTAAGTAACGACCAGGGCCTGGGGGACGGGGGAGATGGGCACAATGGCACACATGCACAATTAAGTTGAGCACATCTGCGGACAAACCATGCCCCAGACCCCCAACTCCCACCAAGAGACCACTGTACCCAAGTATGCAACATGTCAGCTAGGCCTGGGCGTAGTACTACACTACGCTCGCGTAGTTTGCGTAGTTTGCGCTACTTCGCACTACGCGAATTGCACGTAGCACAGTGCAAAAACGCGTAGCGGGAATTTTTTGCTTGTTCGCGGTCCTCAACGTCAAGTTGGCGACCGCGAGCGAGCAAAATGACATCCCGGCGAGACTTTTTCCTCGTTCGCGATCAGCAACATCAAGTTGCCGATCGCGAGCGTGGAAAATAAACCTCCCAGTGAGATTCTCAACGCGGAGAGGTCAGGTTTCTCATTGCGAGTGGTCGCGTATGCTCGCGACCGCTCGCGATGAGAAACTACCAGTCCGCGTTGAGAAAGCTGCCGCTCGAGTAAAAATCTACTCGAGTGGCAGAAAACGACCGCTTGCACTGTGCAAGATGCCGTTTGCAATGATTGCACATTGCGGACAAGCATCCGGCACTGTGCAATCATTGCGAACAGCAAACTACGCAGTTCGCGTAGTGCTACGCGTAGCTCGCGTAGTGCGAAGTGCACTTCGCGTAGCTACGCGTAGCGCTACTACGCGAACTACGCCCAGGGAAGTCAAAGGCACACCTCATGAAAGGGATAAGGGGCAGCAAAATCTGAGCTGCAGGGGCGACTCCCCCAAAATGCAGCACACACATCACATGCAGAGCACATCTACATTGACAACGATGTGACACAATCCACAAAACACCTACAACAGAACACAGGACACAACTGGTGCCGCTTGGGTGCAGACACTGGCCAATCACATTTGGCATTGCAGGGAAATGTGAGTTGATAATGTACAAGTACAAACACACACACGTCTGTTGTTGAAATGTCTACTGTCCCCCATCAAATAGGCAGCTCCTCCCAAACAGCCACAATGTACCCAGTCATGCAGTCTGTATGAAAACATGTACAATGCGACAACATACATGTGGACACATTGTTAAACTGCATCTCCCCTTCACATTGCAGAGGGAGAATCAACACCTCCTGCGGAGCAGCCCGACCCTCTCTTCTCTGGAGACGAAGAGGACCACCACAGCTTCAACTCTGACGCCCTCCAACTGCTCGTGGACAGCCTACGCTGCCCACTTCCAGGAGCTGGGCAGCCCAGCTGCTACGAGGAGACCCCACCCCCTGCACAGACCACACAGCAGGCAGCACCCACCACCACTGCTGCCTCCCAGGACCCCCACAAAGAA